>OY821765.1:29232163-29832163 GCA_963682095.1 Potentilla sterilis
GCTGTCCTGTTTGCTGGTATCCAGCATGTTAACTATGACAAAATGTTTCAATTATTGTGCATGTGTTTTTGCATATTATGGTGTATGTTACCTAAAACCCCCAATGCTGTTTGTTTTTTAAATGCACACATAATATGATAGTTTTGCTAAAAGAATTAAGTACACCATTAGACATGACAACATCACAATTTCTTTTTCAATTATAATTTTATATAAGGGAAAAATTCTATTGTTGAATTTTCTCTCATATCAGCAGTTTTACTAAAATGAATAGAAACATTATTATTTGAATTTGCTTTACCAAATGATTGTATATTTATTTATTTTGGTTTTTGTTTTATGGCTTATATTGCTCCAGGCAATCTGTCATTATTATTTTCTCTTTAATTTAAAAGAGTGCACGTCAAGTTTTTTGAATTCAAGGTAGCTGTACTTTACACCCACAGAAAGATGTACATGATACATGCAGAACAATGTTAGATATTATTCTGTCAACATATTTCTTTTTTTGTTTGAATAGACATAAATTGTTTCAGGAATATACATAATACCATTGGTGCACAGTGTATCCCTCTACATGTTGCTGTGAATGTATTCCCTCTACGTGTATAGTTGAATGTAAAGGGTTGAGATTTCCATTGCTTTTGTGGAAACTAGAAATGGGTTTCTAATTCCAGAACAGTTTAAGACGTTGCACAATATATAATCTTTTGAAATATCGATGCATTATGATGGGTTCAACATATAATCAGTGGTCAATCCAAAACTCTCATAGTTTAACTAACTTCTGCTTTCGCTGCAATTTTTTAAAGATTTTGATATCTCCACTGCTTTTTTTTTTTTGCTGATATGGACTTTTGGTTATTTCATTGATGCCCACATGGGTATATTCTAAATGTTTAAAGGACAAAGTTAATTAGATCTTCAGTTGGTGGCTGTAGTGAATATTTTGTTGCAAAAGTCAGAAAAATATTCTCAAGCACTTTGTATATATCCTGTTTCTCGACATTCCTTAAATATGGAATAATTTAGCAAACATAGACAGTGTCACTTCCAAACTCCAATTTAAGCACTGCTTGTTTGTCTCAATAGAATTATTGGTTATGGAGATTTCAATCAGCGGCGTAAAAAATGTCTTGTTATTATGCATCAGATGACAATCGACGAAGTCAAGCGCACAGCTCAGCAACAAGTGAACCGGGCATTGAAGGACCATTCCAGGTTTATATTTTGAATTCTTCTGGTTTTCCTGGTGTACTTTGAGCCACTTTAATTTAAATATCTTGATCACATCACTGTGAGGAAGACATTGATTATAACAGGGTAATGTAACTGTTTGATTTTTTGACCTGGTAGACCAGGGAGTTTTTGTTTATGATGCTTTTAGTGGCTGTATTTTATAGTGAAAATGTTCTTCAGTTAGCTTCTATGTACTGGTTCTTTGCTAGTTGTTAGTGTGTTTTAGCCTTCATAGTGGCATTTTATAATGAAAAACTTATGCTTTGTGTTAAGTACTTAAGAAAGGGAAAATGCTTGACTTAATTGATCCTTTGTTGGTGTGCTTATTGTGTTCTTTAACAGAAGTTTCTTATTTAAAAGCCATGCCTAGGTCCCTCCAATTTTGTTCCATTTAATGATCTTTATTACTTTTATGTTAGGTTTTTGTTGGACTTGGATATTGCGGCTCCTAAGATTACCATTCCTACCGACTATTGTCCTGACAATATGCATCCAACAAAATTGATGCTGGACTTAGGAAATCTGGTTATTCGTACCAAGGTTGAGAACTAAGTTTATTCTTAAATATCTAATGCTGCGGTTATTCCTTGTTGAAAATTAATCGAGCATGTGAAATGGATGCAGGACGACTACGAGCATGGATCAGAGGAGGAGCTAGATATGTATCTGCAATTTAATTTGGTTCTAAGTGACGTATCTGCTTTTTTGGTCGATGGCGACTACTTTTGGGGCCAGTCGCCTTCAAAACACTCTACTGGTTCTTCCAACTCAAATGGTGTTAGCTTGTTGCCTTTTATTGATAAGTGTGGGGTAATCCTAACATTTCAACAGGTAACTACAGTGATCTCTTTAGCTTAAACATTAATATTCTTTTTTTCGTCACTTTTGTAGTGTTTTAGTCTCATGTGTAAGGATTGAGGTTTTGATTTGTATCATTTTCAGATTAGATTAGAGACTCCATCCTATCCTGCAACACGACTAGCCGTATGGGTGCCTTCTCTGGGGTTTCACTTCTCTCCAGCTCGATATCATCGATTGATGCAAGTAGTTAAGATCTTTGAGGGGGAGGAGGATAGTGAGAATTCAGATCTCCTTGCCCCATGGAATCAAGCTGATTTTGAGGGGTGGTCGTCTCTTCTTGTTTTCAAAGTTTGTCCCCCCTCCACTCTCTCTCTCTCTCTCTCTCTCTCTCTCATTTTTCCAGTTTTTGATTTTCCACATCCCATATTGCTTTCTTTAATCGTTTACCCTGGTCATTCATTCTAATGTGATGATAGGGTCTGGGAAATAGGGAAGCAGTGTGGCAGCGACGCTACCTATGCTTAGTTGGTCCTTTCCTTTATGTACTGGAGGGCCCTAGATCTAAATCGTACAAGCAATGTATCAGGTTCTGCTTCCAACTTTTCTAAATTGAGTTGTAGATTGACAGCATCTACGTAATATATAATTTTCAATTACGTTCACAAAATAAGATGCGCATGTACTATCCAATGGAATGGATTTGGACTCTTTACTTAGTCTTGGTTAGCTGTCTGGCAATGAACATTATAGAATTATGTTCAAGAAACAGGCTACGGTCTATTCAGAAATACTTGAGCATGCTTTTCAAAAAAATTATTTATTCCTTTATTAAATTGAAGAGGTGTTAATAATACAGATGGTTTCTTTGGCTTTTAGGGAACACAACTTCCACATTTTGCTAGTATTGTTTATAATATATTTTCCAATGGAGTTCTTAGCTCAGCTCTGATTCATTTTGGAGGACTTGATGCAACAAAATTCAATTTATGATATGAGATGTGTCATGAATAATATATGAGAGTAGGAATGGGGAACAAAGACACAGCGACTTAGATTTCCTGTAAATTAAAAAAATTACTCTCTCTCTCTCTCTCTCTCTCTCTCTCTCGATAAGGCTATATTAATTACTCAACTTCATGTAACTTTATTAGTACTGTAGTTCATATGAAAATACAATCATCAAGTACTATGTATTTTTGTTTGCTAGAACTGCCATTAACTTATAAGTGATATGCTTGTTTCAGCTTACAAGGGAAACACATATATCAAGTTCCCCCAGAGTGTGTTGGTGATGCTGATCTTGTTTTGGCTGTGTGTGATATTACACGAGCGAATCACAAGGTTATGCTAGCACCATTTTCAAAAAAAGGAGTATCTACTCTTATAAGCTTTTTGAAATGTTTTTTAATTTTTTAATCACCCAAGTCAGATCTCTCTTCTATATAGGTCGTGGAGGACTCGAATTCACTAATCTTGCTATTTGATTCTGATGATTCAAAAAAAAGTTGGCATAGTCGGTTGCGGGGGGCTGTCTATCGTGCATCGGTAATCCTTGTTTATTTCCCGAGTGACCTTTTGTATTCTTGAAGTTAACAACATTTGATTAGATAAAAGGCAACATACATGTAGACTTGCTGCTCCATGTAATTTACATGGTTTTCAGTGTCGTCTTATTGCAAATTCAAAAATATCAGCGTAAATTTTCATCTGTTTCAATGTACACATTATTAGGCAAGATGTTAAGGGATGACATCTCAGTAGTGGATCCACAACCTAATGTCTCTTGAAGGGCACTTTTGGGATTTCAAATATTTTCAGTGTTTTGGTACCCAATCGCCTAGATATCGGGGACAAGTTCTTATCATCGGAGGACCTTTAATTGGGTTTAGGTGGTCTTGGATACCAAAACCCTGAAACTACTTGAGAGCCTGAAAGTTCAAAAGAAGCTGGGTCATGGGCAATACCTCCTGGTCATCACTTAACGTCTGACCTACAGATGGTCGGGTTCGAATTGAAACAAATTGAAAGAAAATTGAAAAATCTTGGGATGAATGATACTGTAGCACCATCAAAAGTGGGATGATATGGCTGCAGTTCTAATTGTAAGAAGACTCGTATGGATTTTTTTGTTCTTATATTTTTTTTTTCAGGGTTCTGCTCCTGTAACTGGTCTATCTGATACTTCATCAGAATCTGAGGATTCAGTAATGGAGCTTAATGGCAATCATGATATGGTTGATTTATCGAAGATGGAGAAGATATTCATAACTGGTGTTCTTGATGAACTAAAGGTCTGCGTCAGTTATAGCTATCAGGTAAGCGTAATTTAGGAAGTCAATAGAAAGTTATCTTGCAAAAATCAGATCTGATAGAGCTGCATTTCTATAGCGTGACCAAAATATCATGAAGGTGCTCCTAGCTGAAGAAAGGCGTTTATTTGAATTTCGAGCCATAGGTGGTCAGGTGATATATTCCCTGATACTGTTTATTTAGTTCTAATATTTAGTACGTCCATGTCTAGAGCATCTGTTTTTGACCACAGGTGGAGCTATCAATTAGATCGAGTGACATCTTTATTGGAACTGTTTTAAAATCGTTGGAGATTGAAGACTTGGTTTCTGAGCACATCTTGTCCCAGCCACGTTATCTGGCAAGATCATTCATCCATAGTGCTGAAACACTCATAACTGATGCCCCAGGAAATCAGAGTTTGGAGGGTTCTGGTTCAATCCCTTCAGAAGGCGATGATAAATTCTATGAGGCCACAGAAAATTTGTTCGACTCTGGAAATTTGTCATTGAAATCTCCGAGTTTTACTCGTATTTCTGGTCTACTCCCTAGTGATGGAGTTCAAACAACAAAGGACATTGCAGTTGATGATTCAATGGACAGCTTCGTGAAAGCTCAAATCATTATCTATGACCAGAACTCTCCTCTTTATCATAATATAGATATGCAGGTAAGTAGTTGGTGGGGAATTTGGCATTGGTTTAGTACATTGTTTCTTGACTAATTGTTTTATTAGTTATAGTTTTTGTTCATCTATTTTTATTTATTTTTTTCTTTTATGTGTGGTTGGTTTAGGTCACAGTCACCTTGGCTACGCTTTCATTTTTCTGTCGTCGACCAACAATTCTTGCAATAATGAAATTTGTAAATTCCATTACCATTAAGGATGAAAGCTGTGAATCTTTCAGTGACAGTTCTTCAACTGCTGTTACAACTCATGACACCAGAGATGATGCAGTTGATGGTTCACAATCAATGGCAATCAATGAGCCTTCTGTTAAAGGATTACTGGGAAAGGGGAAGTCCAGGGTCGTTTTTAATATAATATTGAATATGGCCCGTGCTCAGATTTTATTAATGAATGAGGATGAAACTAAGCTTGCTGTTCTATCACAAGAGAATTTGCTTACAGATATTAAGGTGTGCTCAGGTTTATTGTTCTTCATTACATTGGTGTATATTTTTATTTGGAGAAGGAAATTTATGCTCCCAAATGCGCGGACAAATTTATGGCCCTAATTTGCAATCCACACTCCTATCTCACAATGCTTAAACTTTTTTCTTTGCAGGTATTTCCATCCTCTTTTAGTATTAAGGCATCACTCGGAAATCTTAAAGTAAGTGATGAGAGTCTTCCAAGCAGCCATATGTATTTCTGGGCGTGTGATATGAGAAACCCAGGAGGTAGCTCATTTGTTGAGGTTAGTCTCTCTCTCTCTCTCTCTCTCTCTCTCTCTCTCTCTCTATATATATATATATATATAAAATGAATTAGCCTATAAGTGTCAATGAGTTAACACTATAAGATAAGGAAGTGCTGTATCACTGTTTGATAATTTTTATGGATTATTTGATCGAGTACCGGTACTTTCTGCTCGCCAAGTCTTCTATTGGCTTGGTATTTCTACATTATCTCCTTGCTTTTCCCCACAATGTTTCTACTTAATAAAATCCTATTCATCGTTTACATTGGATTTTTTTTCCCACAACCTTTCTATGCTTTATATACTTGTTAATGACCATATTATGTTCCATATTTCTTAATGGCTATTATTATGGATAGTTTTATGAATATTTAGTTTTGCAGTTGGTTTTCACTTCATTTAGTGCTGATGATGAAGACTATGAAGGTTATGAGTTTAGCCTGTATGGGAAGCTTTCAGAAGTACGCATTGTATATCTGAATCGTTTTATCCAGGAGGTACTGTACATTTTAAGTTTGTTTATCCTGTACTCTGTTTTTTCTTTTTTTCCTCTTATGTTTGTAAAGTCATATACAGGTTGTAAGTTATTTCATGGGTCTTGTTCCCAAAAACTCAAAAGGAGTCGTGAAGTTAAAAGATCAAGTAACAAATTCAGAGAAGTGGTTTACCACTAGTGATTTTGAAGGATCACCTGCTATAAAGTTGGACCTCTCTCTTAGGAAGCCTATTATATTGATGCCTCGGAGAACGGACAGTCTTGAGTAAGTTTATTTGATGCCTCTTAGTTTTAGATATTGGACATATCTGTGGCTTCTCAAGTATTGTTTAAATCTCGATATTATAAACGTTATATAATATATATCATTATTTTTTGAATTTCTTTATTTCAGCTACTTGAAGCTTGACATTGTTCATATTACTGTTAAGAGCACCTCTCAATGGTTTGGTGGAAGCAGAAGTGACATAAATGCTGTTCATATGGAAGTATTAACAGTTCAGGTGAGATGATTTCATTTTATTTAGAAAGGATATGGAGGTTCTAATGAGAAGGTTGTGGACGTTGTTCTCCTGTTGGGTGTTTGACACAGTAATATTGGTTGATGTGCTAGGTTTTTCTTTTTCTTATTTTGCATTTTATGTATACTATTATAATTTTAAGCATCAATTTTTTTTACTATTGTCTCTGCAAGACTGCAAGTTGATTAATCTTTATTGGTTGAGGGTGTAGGTTGAGGATATCAACTTGAATGTTGGTTGTAAAGGAGAAGTAGGTGAAAGTATAATTCAAGATGTGAAGGGTGTATCTGTTGTGCTTCAAAGGTCACTTCGCGACTTGTTGAATCAAATACCAAATGTCGAGGTTTTAATCAAGGTAATGCGTCTCTCATTGGCTGATGTTGTGAAGTAAAGGATCTACATTCAGATGGTCATATTGCAGTTTCATTCGTAGTGGTATTGAAAATGCAATTCAATTGACTGCTTTTCAGATGGAGAAATTGAAGGCAGCTTTGTCAAATAGTGAATACCAAATTATTACTGATTGTGCACAGTCCAATGTTTCTGAAACTCCACATATTGTGCCTCCACTGAACCTTGATCCTGTGACATCTTTAAGTGAAGGTGAAGCCATCACTCAGGATCCAAATGGTACTGCTTTTCCAACTGCAAGTGGGGAAGCCCGGGTCATGATGAAAGTTTGCGTTGTCATTGATTTGGTTGAATTGTGCTTACATTCTGGAATAGCGAGTGATGCATCTCTTGCCACTGTGCAGGTAGTTTTCATTTTTTTTATCAATTTTTTTAATATTTTTTTTATTTACATTTGTTAATTGTTGGGTACTTATAAGAATATTATCTCTTTGAACTTGCTGAAAAATAGGTAAACAGATCGAATTTACGTTGCAAAATTGGTTAGTAATTAATATACAAGTTGGATAAATAATTATCGAGTCAATTTCTATATCATTTAGCTATTTGATTATGTTTTATTTTTTTTTACTCTTTTTTATAATAATAAGAAATAATTATTTCTCTAACAGTGGACTCCCCTTTCTTTTTCACTAGCATAAGTGTGCATATCTTAATTAATGGTTATGTTTTAACAACTCTATCATCCAGATTACCGGTGCATGGCTACTCTACAAGACAAATACACTGGGCGACGGTTTCCTGTCGGCAACTCTCAAAGGTTTCAGTGTGCTTGATGATCGTGAGGGTACTAAAGAAGAGTTTAGGTTGGCGATAGGAAAGCCTGAGAATATTGGTGCTTGTCCTGTAGATTCTGCAACATATGATGACACTCGGCACACCTCTGATGGAAATGTCGGAAACTTGAATGATATTGATTTAATTCCTACAATGCTCATTGTTGATGCCAAATTTTGCCAGGCTTTAACATCCATTTCGTTATGTATCCAAAGGCCACAACTTCTTGTTGCACTTGATTTTCTGCTGGCTGTCGCTGAGTTTTTTATTCCTAAAGTCAGTGATGCGCTGTCAACTGAAGCACTAAAGAACTCTGTTTATGGAATTGATGCAATAATTTTGAACCAGTCTACTTACAAGCAACCCTCCACAGAATTCTCTCTCACTCCATTAAAACCATTGGTAGTTGATGATGAAAGACACGATCATTTTGTTTATGATGGTAATGGTGGAATATTGCATTTGAAAGATAGGCAGGGGTTATATGTCTCCGGGCCTAGTACAGAGCCTATTATATACATAGGAGATGGGAAAAGATTGCAATTCAAAAATGTCGTTATCAAGGTATACTCCTCTCTTTCTTTTTCCTTGCTACTCTTGAATCCAGCATTTATCATGCACTTTCATAGCTGTGTAAGTAATAATGCATGGTCTGTTCTAGAATGGGCTGTACTTAGATTCATGTATATCCTTGGGAAGCAACAGTAGCTATTCAGCTTTAAAGGAAGATCAAGTCCACATTGCGGGAGAGGATGAAGTTCCTGATTTGACTTCCTCAGGAGAAAGTCTCAATAATTTGCCATCTGAAAGCGTTGCAGTGAACAAATCATCTGAGATTATCATTGAGTTGCAGGTTTAATAATTTCCTTTACTTATTTCTACCCCTTGTGTTCGTTATTTTGCAGTGTCTTATTTACCAAGTGAAATGCTTCTTTGCAGGTGGTTGGCCCAGAGCTGACGTTTTATAATACTTCTGAAAAAATTGGGGAATCACTGATGCTCTCTAACCAACTTTTACATGCTCAATTGGATGGATTCTGCAGGTCACTTCCTATATATTTTCTATTGTTCCAAATACAATATCTGATTTTGACACTTGTAATTTGAGAAATTTATTACACTAAGTTATGATGGTCTTGTTTTATTTTAAGATGGGGTTAGCTCGCCTCTTGTTTTTGTTTTGTTTGTTCCAGCCTTTCTTTTCTACTTTAGATTCTTCCATCTTACGCAGTAATATCGGCTGATCAAAATGACATATAGTGTATAATACATTTGTTCTGTAATCCTAAATGATTGAGAGGATCGACATGGTTCCTCCCTCAATTACAAGGTGTGCTGGTATCACAAATTGTATGTTTAGTCCACACACACTTTAATTAATTTGTACTCCACAACAGACAGATTAGATATTTTCTGCATTGCTACTTAGGTTTCCAGAAGTTCAGATAAACAGTTCTGATCTACAATCCATGTCATACTTGATTTAGTTTTCAGACTCTGATTGCATAAAGTTTTGGAGAACTATGCATGTGAAAATTGACAGTCTGTGATCTTGCTGCTTGCAGGCTTGTTATGAAAGGTGATACCATCGAGATGAATGCAAATGTGCTTGGTTTCACAATGGAGAGTAACGGAATAAGGATATTGGAGCCTTTTGATACCTCTATAAAATATTCTAATGCTTCTGGAAGGACCAATATACATGTATCTGTTTCGGATATATTTATGAATTTTTCTTTCAGCATCCTAAGGCTGTTTTTAGCAGTTGAAGAGGATATTATGGATTTTTTAAGCACGACGTCAAAGAAAATAACGGTAGTCTGCTCGCAGTTTGACAAGATTGGAACAATTGAAGGTAGGTGGCTCTTCCTGGCCAATGTGATTGCTAGAATATTAGCACGCCTATGTACAGTGACATGTTGACGAATTCTTTCCCGGTTCTTTCACCTTTCAGATCCCTCCAGTGATCAAATATATGCCTTTTGGAGACCTCATGCACCTCCTGGTTTTGCAGTTCTTGGGGATTATCTCACACCATTGTAAGTAGAAATTCTTTTGAAGTTCTTTTTTATTTTTATTTTTTATTTTTTATTTATTTTTTTATCCAAGTTGTGCCTCATGGTGATTTAATATTTACTATAAGAATAGTGTTTCATTTCTTAAAATATTGATTTACCATGCACCTTAATTCAGGGATAAGCCACCTACAAAGACAGTTCTTGCTGTAAATACCAGTTATTCCAGAGTCAAGAAGCCTCTATCTTTCAAACTAATCTGGCCACCTTTACCTTCTGCTGAGTCTTTTCATGGTGGAAATGATTTGGTTACAATACCAAATGGTGTTGTCTCTGATGAAAATAGCTGCTCTATTTGGTTTCCTGAAGCGCCTGCTGGATATGTTGCATTGGGCTGTGTGGTTTGTCCCGGAAGAGCACAACCACCATTATCTTCTGCTTTTTGTATCTCGGCTTCATTAGTTTCTCCTTGTTCCCTAAGGGACTGCATCGCAATTAACACCAATAATCAGTATGTCCTATTTTTTTTATTTTTCATTTTCTAAATATAGTTGCTTTAATTAAGTTCTGATTGTTCTTGTTCCTGCAAATAAATTATAAATTTGACTGGATTTTAGTTAGGGTTGGTGGATTATGTTTAGTAGATTTCATCCATCAAATATCCGAATCACTTTATAGCGATCAAGTAGGATTCAGTTATTCCGTCTAGTATGTTACAGTGTCCGTTGAGCACCTTCTCTTTGTTAAACTGTCTTTCTTTCTCATTTGACTTGTCACCCACTTCTTTGTATCATTCTTTTTGTATAGTCAGTAAAAAGCTGTTAAAAAAAAAAAAGAATGAAAGAAAGAAAAAAGTGGAATTTAATTATATGTCGATTTTGGCTACTGATCTGTATGTTATAGGCTTGCTATGTCAATGAAGCTGTCAAGATCGGGAAACATGGATCTGTTACAACCATGCTATAAAATCTCTCTTTTAGGTTACAGGGATCTAATAAAGCTAGGAGATATTTTTTTTCTTTTTGTATAGATGAAATTTTGAGTGCTTGCTTCTTTTCACACCTTGACCTTGATTAAAGATGTTGGAACTTTGAGTTTTGATTCCATTTTAAATTGCAGATATCAGTCAAGTCTAGCATTCTGGCGAGTGGATAATTCTGTTGGGACCTTTTTGCCAGCAGATCTTAATACTTCTAGCATCACTGGTAAAGCATATGATTTGCGTCACATCCTGTTTGGATTTCCTGAAGCCTCTGCAAAATCATCCAATAGTTTGAATGCCCAAAGTTCTGCTCAAAGTCACAATGTGCAGTCAGAAAGATCAGAAATAGTAAACTCTGGTCGCCGATATGAAGCTGTTGCTAGTTTTCGTTTGATTTGGTGGAACCAAGGCTCAAATTCAACAAAAAGGCTATCTATATGGCGTCCAGTTGTTCCTCTGGGAATGATATACTTTGGTGATATTGCAGTGAAAGGGTATGAGCCTCCAAATACCTGCATTGTTCTTCATGATACTGAAGATGAAGAGCTTTTTAAATCCCCTCTTGATTACCAAATTGTTGGGCAAATCAGAAAACAGAGAGGAATGGAGAGTGTGTCCTTTTGGCTTCCTCAAGCTCCTCCAGGGTTTGTTGCCCTTGGTTGTATTGCATGTAAGGGGACACCCAAACAATCTGATTTCAGCTCACTACGTTGCATTCGCAGTGATTTGGTGACGGGGGATGAATTTTCAGAGGAAAGTATATGGGATACATCTGATGCCAAGCATACAAAAGAATCATTCAGTGTGTGGGCAGTTGGCAATGAGTTCAGTACCTTTCTAGTTCGCGGTGGTTTGAAAAAACCTCCAAAAAGGTTTGCTTTAAGGCTGGCTGATTCAAATGTACCCACTGGTTCTGATGATACTGTAATTGATGCGGAAATTAGAACCTTTTCTGCTGCACTTTTTGATGACTATGGTGGCTTGGTAAAAGTTCCTACTCCCAATGTCATTATATAGAATCATTTTTTTATATGCATTATGTAGAATTATTACTACTGAAAATTCACCAACTCTAAATATGCTAGCTACGGTCACTTAGTTAAGGTGTTATTTTTTTTTTCTCGCTAGCCTAGTTACTGATGTAGTTATTTGGTTTGTTTTTTTTGCTATTCTCTGCTGAGGACGTCTTATATTTAGAGGGGCTATTTCGGCAATTCAAGATGTGGTTGACTGTCTGCAATTACTTACTTTGGCAGACTAATTATTATTATCTTTATATATATATTTTTTTATTTGTATGTTTTGTAGTACATAGAGATATCATTGATTTATCATCCTTATGTTGTGGATTCGTATCCAGGCATTGCACATATTCTGTTGCTTGAATTAAGTCCGTCTTTAGTAAGCATTGCATGTTTTCGAAAGAAAAAATAGAAAAGTTCGCAGTCTCTGTCAGATTTTGTGTTCTACAGAAAATTTTACTTTTGGAAAATAACACAATTTACGTGCATAAGCTTAAGTTTTATTTTTATTTTTATTTTTTTCTTTTCTGTAGAAAAACTCTGTTCCACTAATTTATGTATTTAATTTTGGTTATTTCTCTTACGATTATTCCTCAAATATTATTGCAGATGGTTCCATTGTGTAATTTCTCATTAAGTGGAATTGGGTTCAGTTTGCATGGAAGGACAGGCTACTTGAATTCGACTGTGAGCTTCTCTTTGGCTGCTAGATCATATAATGATAAGTATGAAGTTTGGGAACCTCTTGTTGAGCCGGTAGATGGTTTCCTAAGGTAATGATGTACTCTTTGTTAAATCTAACATGCAGGGATAAAAATGTGGACCGACGTTTAGTGGTTTCATCAGTAGTTGGACTATTTATCTCCAGATCCTCTTTCGTTGTCCTAGTAATGTGTAGCTTCATAATTTTGTTGCAGCTACTGTTACAAATTTCTCAACCGAA
This sequence comes from Potentilla sterilis, assembly GCA_963682095.1. Taxonomy (NCBI): domain Eukaryota; kingdom Viridiplantae; phylum Streptophyta; class Magnoliopsida; order Rosales; family Rosaceae; genus Potentilla; species Potentilla sterilis. Next base: position 29,245,084 of record OY821765.1, read on the forward strand.
ACACTATTATCAATGAGTTGAGCAACTGCAGCTTAGATCAAATACAAGTCTGACGTTGATATTATTTACACGAATTTAGTAATTCTTTTAGTCTTTTGTGCACTTGTTTGTGAGTTTGATGCTTTTATCTTTCTTGTTTCCCTTTTACTTTTCAATGCCATGTAGTTTATATTTGATTAATTATGTCTAGTTTATTACCTAATTTTTTTATACTTACAGATATCAATATGATCTCAATGCACCAAGTGCAGCATCTCAGTTACGCCTTACATCGACTAGGGATCTGAACTTGAACATTTCTGTGTCTAATGCTAATATGATAATTCAAGCTTATGCAAGCTGGAACAGTCTTGTTCATGTGCCTGAGTATCATAAAAATAGGGTAAACTTTTCAGTTTCCATTGTTGATTTGTCTTGTGCATTTATGGCCATAGCTTACGTCTATATCTTTTTCTTTGTTACTGTTTTTATCTAAATGAAATAGGAAGCATTCTCTCCAACAGACGGGGAAGGATCTGTTATTGACATCCATCACAGGAGGAACTACGATATAATCCCACAAAACAAGCTAGGTCAGGATATCTTTATTCGAGCTACTGAGTTAAGAGGACTTACAAACATAATTAAGATGTCATCTGGAGATGTGAGGCCTGTTAAAGTTCCTGTTTCGAAGAATATGTTGGACTCTCATTTGAAAGGAAAACTTTTCCACAAAGTCAGAACAATGGTGACTTTCATCATAGTGGATGGGCAGGTATGTACTTGCTCCTCAGGTCAAGTCAAGCGGCTTTTGATTCTGAAATGCGAAAACCTTCCTTCATCTTTTTGTACCTCAAAAATTAAATTACTGGAAATTGTTTAGGTGTGTTAATTCTGAGGACATGTTTTCCTTTATTATGCTTAAGTAAACTCTATTTTCCCTGCAGTTTCCACGGGTTACAGGGTTGACATCTCCCCATTTTACCTTAGCAATCCGTCTCATTCCTGATCAGAGTCTCCTTAGTGAAACACTGATTCACCAACAAAGTGCACGCACTTGTGGAAGCAGCTCAAATCACATATCTCCAGAACTTGAGTTGGTCAAATGGAATGAAATATTTTTCTTCAAAGTCGACTCTCCAGTATGTAGCCTACTTTTCTGATCATCTTTCCCACATAGATCAGCTCTGTTTTTCAAACATGACACTTTTTTTTACTCATAATTTAATTTAATGTAGAGATAATCAATGCACCCAATATTTTGAGTTTCTTGGGTGACTACGAGTACAAGGACTGCACCTCATTTAGTACTTCTTTAGTATCTTCTAATTGATTAGTGCCAAGTATTTTAAGCCAGACATCTGTTTACTCATAATATTATTTCATTAAGAGATAGTCATTGAACCCAACTGCACCTCATGATTTTAGGCAAACAAATTTACGAAGCTTCTTCTTAAATTGCAATTTATCAAACCAAGTTTCATTCTCATCACTTGGTTATACAAGCTGTGATCTAAACTATTACGTGCTGAAGTTCACCTTAAGCGTATTGAGATTGTTGAATACTAATGTGAAGTATTGTTTTAGTGTAATGTATTGCCTACTAGTAACATGGCTTCCTGTTATGGTTTTGTTTATTTAGTCCGTACTCTCGGTGAAATATATTACCTTCATTTTCTTTGTAACCACCTGAAGTTTTTCTATGTTTATTTGCGCAGGACTACTACTCCGTTGAATTAATTGTGACGGACATGGGGAAAGGTGGAGTTATATATATATTATTTGATTTGTTACCTTTCAAGTCCACATTTTTATGTCAAACCATCTCTTGAAATTATTATATGCAGAGCAATGAGAGCATAAATATTTCAAAAATGACTTTGCTACACGTCATAAAACAAGTCAATTGTGTCCTTGTTTCCTGATACGGTTTCACATTAAACGATACTAATTAAAATACTCATATCTTAACCAACTAGTTTCCTCATTCACCCAGCATTCTTTCTTCATATCTAACACTCCATCAGATTGGTACTATCTTCTGTACCCTCGTTGAAGTATGTGCATTACAAGTGCATGATGCAAGTCTCTTCAGTATTGTATGATGAAGATTTAACAATTGACTACTTTACTGCCTTAACGTCTACCCTGTATCCTGACTGGAAATCTATTAAAAAATATATATTTATGCATCACATAGTTTTTGTTTTTGTTTATTTATTTGTTTTTTTTTTTTTAATTTCTATTAAGACAAGGGAGCTATGAGCTATATGCATTCTCTCGTCTTTATATCTAACTATCTTTTGGGTAACATTCATTTTCCTTTCATTTTTAACACCATATAACTGCAATTTAACGTTGACTACTTAACTGCCTTAACGTCTACCTTGGTTTACCATGACTAGAAATCTATTACAGAATATATATATGTATGCATCACATATGGTTATTGTTTTTATTTATTTGTTTTTAAAAAGTTCTGCGATGTCCAGATAGCTATGAGTTGAGCTATATTAAACTCTCTTTTAGGTAACATTCATTTGCTTTTCATGTTTATTATTATCAGGGCTCCCTCTTGGATTCTTTTCAGCCCCTCTAAAGCAGATTTTGGGAAATGTAAATGATGATTCATACCCATATGATAATGTCAAGAAGTGGACAACCATTGAATTGTCCTCGGCAGAGTCTGTGGTAAAACCAACTCTCTCTCTCTCTCTCTTTCTCATTGATTTTCCACCTTACATGTGTCAAATGTGTTTCAGGATGATAACCATAAGAAGTTTGGTGGGAAAATCAGATGTGCTGTATTGCTGTCTCCAAAATTTGAAGGAGAGATAAGTGATCAATATGATAACAATAAAACAAAATCTGGATTTATTCAGATCAGTCCTCGAAGGGAAGGACCTTGGACTACAGTGCGGCTAAACTATGCTGCCCCAGCTGCTTGTTGGCGGCTAGGAAATGATGTGGTTGCTAGTGAAGTACGTGTAAAGGATGGGAATAGATATGTGAATATTAGGTCTCTTGTTTCAGTACGTAACAGTACCGATTTTGTACTGGATTTGTGTCTTGTACCGAAAGTTTCTACGGAGGACGTGAGTTTAACAGAAAATGCAAGTACTGCCGAGGGTTTACAGACCTCTAGCAACAAAATTCAGACGGATGAGTTCCTTGAAACTGAGAAGTACAGCCCTACCACTGGGTGGGTTGGCTCCATGATTCAACCAAGCCAAGATATAAATGAAAGTGGAGGATCCCATCAGGTACTATTCTAGTTCAAGTTGATCTTGACACGTATTGGTAGTGGTTGTATAGGAAAACTTTATGATGCATTATTCAATGAATTACTTTAAGTTTATATATTTATTTGGGGAACTTTTGAACTTTTTTATGATGCTGCATTTCTAATATGTTCAAACACTACTTAATTTCTAGCTGTTAACTTCTCTCTGATCACTGTTAATAATGCAGGAATTTCCTACAATTGAGCTTCCACCAGGCTGGGAATGGGTTGATGATTGGCATTTGGATATGGCATCTATTGACAATGCTGATGGCTGGGTCTTTGCTCCAGATATTGCAAGTCTAAAATGGCCCGAGTCATTTGATCCCTTACGATTTGTAAACTATGCAAGACAACGGAGATGGATTAGGAATAGGAAACAAAGTACTACAAATCAGGAAATACATGTTGGAACTTTGAAACCTGGAGATACCACACCCCTTCCTTTACATGGGTTAACCCAACCTGGATTGTACGTCTTGCGTTTAAAGCCTTCTAATCTTAGCATTCATGATGAGTATTCTTGGAGTGAAGTGGTGGATGGGTCTGAACAACCAGAAGAGTCTGGTTCGTCAAAAGTAAGTCCCGAGATAACTGTATCGGCTCTCACCGAGTCAGAGAAACTGTTGTATTGCTCACAGATAACTAGTACTTCTTCAAGTGTATCCCACAAATTGTGGTTTTGCATGAGTATACAAGCCACAGAAATTGCAAAAGATATTCATTCTGATTCTATCCAGGATTGGAATCTTGTGGTTAAGTCCCCGCTATCTATCTCCAATTTTCTTCCCCTTGCAGCTGAGTTTTCTGTTCTTGAGATGCAAGAAAATGGTGGTTTTGTTGCATGCTCCAGAGGAGTATTTTTTCCAGGAAAGACTGTGAATGTCTTTAGTGCCGATATAAGAAAACCTTTATACTTTTCACTGCTTCCACAAAGAGGATGGTTGCCCGTACATGTAAGCTTTAGTTTCCATCTATCCTTGGTCACTTTACTCCCATACTTCTGTTTCTTCGCATATAATGTTTAGTAAGTCTGGTCCTTCGATTATTTCTTTGTAGGAAGCTGTCCTTTTGTCCCATCCTCGTGTAGTTTCATCAAAAACCATAAACTTAAGAAGTTCGATATCTGGAAGGTAAAACCCTACTATGCATAAATTGTACTCGGTCTGTGGCTTTTTCTTTTGTATAGTTAATACCATCTCTTCTTGGGCCCCTCTCCATAGTTTCTTTATTTTGTGAATGCAGGATTGTTCAAATTATTCTTGAGCGGAATTCTGTGGAAGAGCGCCCACTGCATGCTAAAATCATTAGACTGTATGCTCCTTATTGGTTTTCAATTGCTCGGTGTCCTCCTCTCACATTTAGGTTTTTAGATATAGAAGGGAAGAAACAAACACGAAAGAGAGATGGTTTATTTCAGTCTAAAAAGAATGATGAAATTCCCTTAGAGGAAATAAGTGAAGAGGAAATATATGAAGGTCATACAATTGCTTCAGCTTTGAATTTTAAAATGCTGGGCCTTGCTTTGTCAATTGATGAATCTGGCAACAAGCAGTTCGGACCTGTTAAAGATCTTTCTCCCCTTGGTGATATGGTATATCTCAATAAGAATTTCATAAAAAGTGATTGCACTGTGGATGAGTCTTAATATTTTCTATTTCCGTGTTTTTAGGATGGATCATTGGATGTCCTAGCTTATGATGGCGAAGGCAATTGCATGCGGCTTTTTATTACCACAAAACCATGCTTGTATCAATCTGTTCCCACAAAGGTATATATGAATACGAGTATTGGACGGATTATCTTAAATCTTGATATGCGTGTTTACCTGTTTAGTTTTCACCCTCTTTTCAGGTAATATCTGTCCGACCATATATGACCTTTACCAACAGACTAGGTCGTGATTTATATATTAAGTTATGCAGTGAGGATGAACCAAAGGTCCTTCGTCCATGTGATTCAAGAATATCATTTGTATACCGTGTATCTGATGGAACTAATAAACTTCAGGTTGGTAGCGTGCATGTTGTTGTATAATCATTTATAATTTCTATACATATTTACTGTTCATCCCTGCATCTTTACTTGGTGATGTGTCGCACACCTTAAAGATAACCCAAAATAGTATGCCCATTGTTAATATTATTTAGGTTATCAAATTTATGCATATTTACTGTTCGTCCCTGCATCTTTACTTGGTGATGTGTCACACGCCTTAATGACAACCCAAAATATTGTACCCATTGTTAATATTATTTAGGTGCATGAATTATGCCTTAAAAGGGTATAAAGTCTCAATAACTGAGAAATTAATAATGACCAATTCTGGTGATTGAGGAGATTAGATTACAGAATCATACCCCCAAAGAGACTATGAAAGCAACTACTTTTTATCCAACTTTTGTATAATCATACCTTTTTAAATACTTGAAACATAACATAAAAATATTTCCTGTGGAGTCGTGAAGTTATTTGAGTATAAGTTGTACGAACTTGCGGAAGTCTCTTAGTGTGGCCTAGCTTAGTAATTTTGTAATTATAACAGATTGAATGTTGGAGCCATCAGCTTGCTCAGGTCACTAGTTCAACTTCAGGAATTCAATGAGTGCTTTCTCTGATGCTAGAAAAGAGACCTCCGATTTAGTAGGGCCAAACCACTGTTCAATTGTTTTGGATAGCAGCTCTAGCAGACGTGGTCCTGTAGTTTTTGGTTTTTGAAAACTTGTGGATATGCCGTGGAGCTTCATACAACTGATAGGTTTAAATTCTGAGGCTACATTGGAGTCTTGTCTTTTGATGAATGACAGTAGCATAGAGTACTTAACATTTAGCTCTATAGACTGGCTTGCACTTCGATACCCCATATCCCTTCCATCCGTGAGATTTGCATTCTGACAGCAAAATAGTATGAATGTTTCCTTATCTTGGGCTTCTAATGTTAAGCAACTCTACATCGGTTAGGAATCGTATCGGGTTTACTTTGCACAGTTGTGAATCATATTGGTTTACTTTATAGGCAGGTTTAGTAGGTATACTTCAATTCATTTTCCATTCAAGTTTGCAAGCTCTGTATCTCAAATAGTTATTGTTTCTCCTCTAATAATAGTAGAACGCATGTTCTTAACATTCTTTGCAGTGATTAGGGCTGTTTAGATTATGTAGGGTAAGTAGTTATAAATCATATTGACTTTACTTTACAAACTTCACTTCCAACTATAGTTGTGATTCCTTCCGACCGTAAGATTCTCATTCGGTCAGTCAAAAATTGTTGTTTTCATTTCGTTTGCGTTTACAAAATCAAGATACTGTCGTAATTTTTTTTCTTATGCGGGGACCAACTTTGATGGTATCTTTTTCTGTTCCGGCTTTAGGTTCGATTAGGAGACACGGACTGGTCATTTCCTATTCAAGTTGTAAAAGAGGACACTATTTCTCTTGTTTTAAGGAAGCATGATGGTACTCGGACTTTTTTGAAAACAGAAATTCGGGGATATGAAGAAGGCTCTCGTTTCATCATTGTATTCCGCCTTGGAACATCTGATGGTCCTATCAGGTAGTTATTCATACCTCTATGTTTATGCTTTACATGTATGTGTGAGTGAATATATACATATATTTACCAACCTGTCAAATCATTTCCCGAGCAGAATCGAGAATAGAGCTGCCAGCAAAACAATTAGCATTCGCCAGTCTAGATTTGGTGATGACGCATGGATTCCTCTAGAACCTTTCTCAACAACAAATTTTGCTTGGGAGGACCCATATGGCCAAAGATTCATAGAAGCTAAGGTCGAGAATGACCTCTCCACAGGAGTTTGGGAACTTGATTTGGAAACAAAGGACATATCTTCTTCTGAGGAATTAGGATTGCAGTTTCATGTTGTAGAAATTGGTGATGTCAGGATAGGAAGGTTTAGTGACACCAGAACTATGGATGCAAGTTTGCATGAACAAAATGGGTCACTGCAGCTCGCTGGAAATTGGGGACATTCTAACCTGCAGAATACAAATCAGAATAATGGTGCCTCACCTCTTGAGCTTATAATTGAGCTTGGGGTTGTAGGGCTTTCAGTTATAGACCATAGACCAAAGGAGGTCTCCTACTTCTATTTTGAGAGGGTCTTTGTATCATATTCGACGGGCTATGATGGTGGGATGACGAGCAGGTAAGACCAGCACCTTCCTATATTACTGCGCCACTTTTGTCATGTCTTTGAATCTGGTTGTAACATGCTGTCCATTTTTCTCGTATCTTTGAATCCAATTGTTATCATACCGTCCATGTACATTGTTGCAGGCCATTTCAACCTCATATATAAATCATGTACTTTATACTTGTATGAATGATTAGTTAGATCAAGTTAGGAAATTGTTGGACAATTATCCACTTTGCATGTTTAAATTGCAGTAGGCATTGATTTTGATTTTCAAAGACATGTACCAACACCGTGCCGCTGAATTGGTCAGATATTATCCTCTTGTTTAAACTAATAATAAAGAGATGATAGTACTAATATTTATGAATTGAGTACATTTGTTGATTATCTCTAGGGTAACAGCATATTCTCATCTATTGAAGTAATGAAGTCATTTTCTACTCTTTTGTCACATCGGTGTAACATGTTTGTCAGATAACAACATTTATTGTCTCCAGGTTTAAGCTTATACTGGGCCACGTGCAGCTGGACAACCAGCTCCCTCTAACAGTGATGCCAGTGTTGTTGGCTCCTGAGCCAGATCCTGATATGCATCATCCAGTTTTCAAGATGACAATAACGATGCGAAATGAAAATACTGATGGCATCCAGGTCTACCCTTATATTTATATCCGGGTAATGCTTCTTAACACTATGACTGAACGATGAACATACTATGTTTCATTGTAAACACAAGAAGTGATTTCCTAAGCTCTTACTAAAGTTCATGGTCATATGATAGGTAACTGAAAAGTGTTGGAGGCTTAATATTCACGAACCAATAATTTGGGCTTTGGTGGATCTGTACAATAACCTGCAATTAGATCGCATGCCTAAAAGTTCTGGTGTCGCAGAAGTTGATCCAGAAATACGCATCGAGTAAGTTCCAACTTCTCGTGTATGGAAAAATTGCATTTTTTCAGAGTGCCTGCATAAAATTTTTTCTGATGTGTGAATGAATCTATGTGTCGCTCTCATTTTCCTTTTGTTAATTGCTAGAAATGCATATTGTTAAGTTGCTGAGATAGGTTTGTAGTTTATCAAGAAGGTATTGAATAGTTATATAGCACATGACCTTTCACTGATTAATATGTTTCTCTTCATACATAATCAGTTTGTAAAACCATGTATATGTATGTTATTTGCAAGCAAATTGATCAACACTGATGTAGGTGCAGTTACATGTTTTTGTTTTCTGTTTTTTAACAATATTAACGTTTCCATGTGTTAACATGAACCATATGAAACTGCATTTAGAGGTTTGATCGTTCGACAGGTTTCATTATAGTATAAAAGTCTCTCTCTCTCTCTCTCTCTGGGTGGTAGGCTTTATACGATCATGTTCCTATTTCTTTGCATTCTGCTAACGAGCTACTGGGTTTCTCAAATGTACTAAACAGTGTACGGAGCTGGCAGTGAACTACTGATATGTGAGATTTGTGACAGGATTTGGGATTATTTTAAACTTACATTTTTTCCTTCCTGTCTGATTTATCCAGCCTAATAGACATTTCAGAAGTTAGGCTAAAGGTGTCATTGGAAACGGCACCAGCTCAGAGACCTCATGGGGTTCTAGGGGTATGGAGCCCAATACTATCAGCAATTGGAAATGCATTCAAGATTCAGGTCAGCTATCTAAATATTTTTATTTATTTTTTCAAGGATTCATTAATTTACATATTAGTCTTTTATGCGCTTCTATGTATTGTTGTTATGACTACTGATCTAAATGCTTCAAATTTCTTCACACAACTTGCATTGGGATTTGTTCAGTATTCATTTAACTGCATCACGGGAATGTAGAATTATGTTGATGAAAATGTTATTTTGAGCTCCTCCTAATATGAAACTGATTCAAATTAGGTGCATCTGAGGAGGGTGATGCACAACGACAGATTCATGCGGAGGAGCTCCATTATCTCTGCCATTGGTAACCGTATCTGGAGAGACTTGATCCATAATCCTCTACATCTGTTATTTTCGGTTGATGTTCTTGGTATGACAAGCTCAACTCTGTCTTCTCTTAGTAAAGGGTTTGCTGAGCTCTCGACTGATGGGCAGTTTATGCACCTACGGTCAAAACAGGTAAAGGATTCATATGAACTGAATAACAAGTAAACTGCAATAGTGTAATCTTGAAGGCTGATTTTTATCCATTATCAGGTATTTTCGAGGAGAATTACGGGGGTGGGTGATGGAATCATTCAAGGGACAGAAGCATTTGTGCAAGGTGTTGCGTTTGGGGTATCTGGAGTAGTGAAAAAGCCAGTTGAGAGTGCAAGGCAGAATGGTCTTTCAGGACTTGTTCACGGGCTTGGACGTGCATTCCTGGGAGTTATTGTGCAACCAGTTAGTGGGGCATTGGATTTTTTCTCATTGACTGTTGATGGAATTGGAGCCAGTTGTTCGAAATGCTTAGAGGTTTTCAATAGCAACACCACATTCCAGAGAATTAGAAACCCACGGGCAGTTCGTGCAAATGGTATACTTAGAGAATATTCTGAGAGCGAAGCGGTTGGGCAGGTAATTTCTATGATTTTCGCAAGGCTGGAGAGTTGAAAATTTTCTCAACATTATCAAAATCCCAAAAAAGAATAATATAAGCGACTTATGAAACTATTTGGCACTTGGAGTTTTTGAAGGCAACAATTAGGATTCTTTTTTTTTTTTGATAATCCTAGAATTTGTTGTTAGTTGTAAGCTGAACGTTGTTGAAATGTTTCAAATGCATGTATAGTATTAAAATTCAATGTGTCTGTTACTTCTTACCTTTTTACCTTATTTATTACAAATGTATGGAATACGATATTAATGTTCGTTTCCTTTTCCTCTTGTCGTAGATGATTTTATACCTTGCAGAAGCACATCGGCACTTCGGCTGTACTGAAATATTTAAGGAGCCCTCAAAGTTTGCTTGGTCCGATTATTATGAAGAGCATTTTAATGTGCTTTACCAGCGAATTGTCTTAGTGACCAATAAGCGAGTGATGTTGCTTCAGGTTAACAAAGCATTATTGTCTGTGTATAGTTATAAATTGTAGATTGTAAATTGTCTTTCTGCATGAAACTCAATCTCTGTTTCTTTGCTACCTAGTGCTTAGCTCCAGACAAAATGGACAAGAAACCGTGCAAGATTATGTGGGATGTGCCTTGGGAAGAGCTTATGGCAGTGGAATTGGCTAAAGCAGGTCAAAATCAGCCAACACACTTGATCCTCCACCTCAAAAGTTTTAGGAAATCGGAGAATTTTGTCCAGGTCATAAAGTGCGGTGTTGAAGAAGAACTAGAGGGAAGGGAACCTCAAGCTGTTAGGATCTGTTCTGCAGTATGTAAAATGTGGAAAGCATACCAGTCTGCCATTAAAAGCCTAATGTTGAAGGTAAATACTGCACATAAACATTATCTCCATGAGAGGGGGCGTACATAAAACCCTAACAGTGACTATTAATTTGTAGGTTCCATCAAGTCAGCGACATGTATATTTTGCCTGGTCTGAAGCTGATGGAAGAGAAAAACGTAAGTTGAACAAAGCAGTGACTAGGCTGAGAGAGCTCCCATCATACACTTCTGCATCAGATGGTAGAAGATTTGTTAAACACAGCATCAACTTTTCAAAAATTTGGAGCAGTGAATTAGAATCCAGAAGTCGATGCACATTGTGCAAAAAACAGGTGCTTGTTGTATTCATTTGCTTTAGTTGCTTCCATCCTTGAATCTATTTTTTTGTCTCACAGATTGGAGAATATGACTATCTGTTGTTTTTTCAATCTAATACGAAACATTCTTTCATATTTTTAGGTTTTGGAAGATGCATTATGTAGCATTTGGAGACCCATTTGCCCCGACGGGTAATTATGAGCTTACCTTTACTAATTCACAGACACAGTCATTGCAGTTTGTTCTTTTATTGCTTCTTGCCATCTAAAATTGTTTTACTGACGTTCTTGTGAATTTGATGCGGTCACAACTTCAAGTTCCAAGGGTTTTTTTCTGTATTTATTTATTTTCCAGTTTGGTTATTGCAAGGCCCATCTCTTTTAGTTTTGACCTCGGGTACTATTTAAGGTTTATTTTTAGCACAATACCTGAAATTCATCAAGTCAAGATCTAATCTATCTCCGCAACCCACCCATGGTATCCCAATCAAAAGACAGAATACTACAAAAGATGCGGCTCTCTCGTATTTTTTAATTTTTTTTCCTTCTCTCTAATGGCGTTACAACTTGCAAGTAAGAAAAAAAAAAAAAAAAAGAATAACAAATTACCCTTACTAGCAAGATAGTAAAATCTTATGTAATCTGTAGTCTAATTTAAGGTCATAAGGGGAGTTATGCAGTTCATTTGGAAATTAAGACTGGTGTGTTTTCCCTCAGGTATGTCTCCATTGGAGATATTGCTCACATTGGCAGCCATCCTCCAAATGTTGCTGCAGTTTACCATAAAATTGACAGGTTGTTTGCACTTCCCATTGGATACGACCTGGTAAGTAACTTATGACCATTATCAAGATTATTATCTCATTAGGTTAGTTTAGAACTTCAAAGTCTTCTACATCATTAACTAATACTACAATAGGGTGAGAACAAATCAATTCAATTATCAATATTGTGAATGTTATCATGTAAGCAGTTTACTCATTTTTGAACTCCTCCTTATAATCATGAATCCATCATCAGCATCGATACTTTACTCCAGTGGGTGATGGCTTTCATAATTATGTATTAAATTCTACTTTGATGGCTCATATGTGATTTGAAGATTTCTGATTATGCTCAATCTGAATGTGTGCAGATATGGAGAAATTGCTTGGATGACTATGCAACAGCAGTATCTATTTGGCACCCTAGAGCTCCCGAAGGATTTGTATCTCCTGGATGCATAGCTGTGGCTGGTTTTGCTGAGCCAGAACCCAATTCGGTTCACTGTGTGGCTATATCACTTGCCGAGGAGACAGAATTTGAAGAGCAAAAGGTTTGGTCGGCTCCAGATTCTTATCCATGGGGATGCCACTTCTATCAAGTCCACAGTGAAGCTCTTCACTTTGTGGCATTAAGACAAAGCAAGGAAGAATCTGACTGGAAACCTATGAGGATTCTTGATGATCCACAAGCTCTATTGCAGTCACTGAAAGAACACTAGCATATGGGTTTTAAAGACCTTTCTCCATTTTTCCCGGGTTAAGAAAGGGCTATAATGTGTTGAATACTATTGTTGTATGGTAGTGTGCAGAATGTCTCTCTCATAACAGTTTTGGATGCAGTATGCATCAGATACAGAGGACGTTACACATAGGAACTTGTATATGATATTTACTAGTGATCTCAAAATTAAGTTTTGGATGTTTGATTGTTCATGTACATTTAGAACGATGTATATCACTGGTATATTGGATGAGAATGGGAAAGAATCCCAGCAAATGGTTTGGGGGCATTTATATATTTTTTTCGATTTGATTATTTTCTTATTACGTTCGAAGTAATGTTGGTTTTGTTCCGTTGTGTAATTCTTTTTTCCTCCATCTCTTCCTCTCCTTTTGATAGGTTTAGGTTTCTCAAGTAATTTGTTAATGGCTTTTTATAGGGCTTAACATGGAGGGCTTGTCTTTATCTTTTCCAGGTATATTTTCGTCACATTACAATACAGCTGAGCCTTTAGCCATTCATTTTAACTGAGACCAGAAATTAAAGAATTCCGAACACAGCAGGATAATCTCGAAACAGATGTAGATGTGGTGAGTGAGAGACTGGTTTAGTCCCATCATTACTCTGTTGAGCCATCGGCAAACAACCTAGATACAAGTCTAGAGCTTGGGAAGGGATGTTAAGTCAGAAAAATGAACGTCCATGGCAAATTAGCAGAGCTGTGAGAGTTGGAGAAAACTACACTTCTACTTTGGTCAGAATGCAAGTGACCAACACTAGGAAGAATAAAATTGTTAAGGAGAAGGCAGAGTTGGACACTGTTTAAGAAGTCTTAACACCATGAAGAACATCCTCCCTCTATAGTTATACAACGTGGACAAAAAAATAAAAATATTGTTCTAAAGAGAAATTATAATAAAGAGAACTCATCATTATCTATTACATAATCATCTAATGTAGTCTAATTAAGTCAAGACACATGTTACGGAAATAACCTTCCTACAACAAATATTTCATTTTCGATTCAATCAGGACTATAGACCGGGTCATGGACCAACCCGCCTAAAACAATCCAGGTTAAAAATCAAAAACAGTCTCTCACTCTCTAAAACCCCAAAACTCCTACAACGCCACCGCCACCTCTTCACTACCACTCCGCCGGCGACGCCCTTCAAACCCATCCCCGCTCCGATCAGCAAAATCACATCCATAAATGCACCCAACCCATCTTTCACTCAACCTCTGATTTCCTCTCTTCTCATTTGTAAGTCTCAAATCTCCTCCCTCATTATTTTTCAGATCAGCTTTTATCTTTCTTTGTTCATTTGGGTTATCTATTTAATCAGAAAGTTTCATTTTTATTTATCAAAGAACCTAAAGTTTCGATTTTTTTTTTCCTTTCCTTTGCGTGGTTTTGGTTTTCAGTGTTGTAATCTTATAGAGAAAAGATGAGTTTGAGGTACTTAGTTTCTAGGCCATCAGTGTCCAAAATCACTGCCAGGCTTATGTCCCAGTACGCCGCTGCCTATGGTTTCGCAACCATCACAGACCCATTACCCTTTTCAATTCGTTCTGCAAGTCATGTTAGCTCTAAACCTGTCTTAAACCCTAGATACCCTATTCCAATGGGGTCGTTTAGTAGAGGGGTCCACTCTGCTCAAGCAGTTGATTCGGTGGATTCGGAGGAGGAAGTAGAAGATGAGGGTGTTAATGAGTTCTTGTCTCGATTCGTGTGGATTATGCGGCAGAAGCTCAATGCAGCGTATCCGGGTTGCGATAAGGAGACTGTTGATGGGATGCTGTTGGTGATTGTGCAGAAGGTTGTGGAGGAGATGGAGGACGGCGGGTTCAAGGAGAGACTTGGTGAAAGGGAGAATATGCCGGCAGAGGACGGTTTTAGCGAGGATTTGTGGAGGACAGTGTGGGAGGTGAGCAATATGGTGATGGATGACATGAGGAAGGAAGCTAGGAAGGAGAAAATGAAGGGGTTTCTGCATGCTGAGGAGGTTAAGGAGATGTGTAGGTTTGCTGGTGAGGTTGGTATCAAAGGGGATATGCTCAGAGAGTTGAGGTTTAAGTGGGCTCGCGAGAAGATGGAGGAGGTGGAGTTTTATGAGGAATTGGAGCGGTTGAGGGAAAATGTGAAGGCTGAGGAGGAGGGGGAGGAGGAGGAAAAAGAGGATGTGGAAGATGAGGAGGCTGGTGGAACTGAGGTGAATGCTGAGGTTGGTTCTCTTCCTAAGAGGCGGGGGAAGATAAGGTACAATATATATGGTCTTGATCTGTCTGATCCGAAGTGGGTTGAAGTTGCTGATAAAATCCACGAGGCAGGGGAGGTCGTGTGGCCCAAGGAATTGAAACCAATCTCTGGGAAATGCAAATCGGTTACTGAGAAAATTCTTCAATCAAATGAGGCAGATGACATGTGTCCACTTTTGACTGAATGGGCGGAGTTGCTCCAACCTAGTAGGATTGATTGGGTCAATTTGCTTGATAGGTTGAAAGAGCAGAACCCCAGGTTATACATTAAGGTACACTACACTATTTATCATTCCCTTCAATATGGTTTTCCTAGTTGTTTTAAAGATACAGTCTTTTATTATCTACTGCTTATTGTGAATTCTGTATAGAGTTCATTGGAGGTCAATTATACTTGGATAAAATTATATGCTAAGATTTTGGTTGAGAGCTTTCATGCATGCCTGTGGCATAAAATGAGTCATGTAGTTCTGATTGAATGCATAGTCTCTTGTATCTACTGCTTATATATGAATCTGTATAAAGTTCAGTGGCGATTAGTTATACTTGGACAAAATTAAGATTGTGTTGCGGCAGAAAATTAATCATGTAGATTGGGATATTACCTCTAGGGTCTGATTTCTAGTTCTAATCTTTAACTAATGATCTTTATGTTTGTTAAACAATAATAAGAACGATAATAATGATAATAATAGAGAAACTGACGAGTCTGTGTTATTATACATTTGATCTAAATGTAGTGGATGCTTGCTGAAAAATTTGTTCCCAGGTGGCAGAACTTGTATTGGATGAGAAATCTTTCCAGACGAACATTCATGACTACTCCATTCTTATTGATGCTTATGCCAAGGAAAATCACCTAGAAGATGTTGAGAGAATTTTAAAGAAGATGACTGAAAATGGGTTTGAACTAGATTATGTAATAGCCAGTATTCTGGTACCCATGTACAGCAAGGCAGGTAATCTTGAAGGTGCCCAGAAAGCACTTGAGACATTGAGGAGCCAGGGCTTCCAACCTGATATCAAGGTCTGCAATTCCATGATCAAGGCACTTGTAAATGCTAACAAACCGAAATTGGCGGAGGCATTGATGAGAGAGATGGAAACAAGAAACATGGCACCCACAGAGGAAATTTGCCTGGCATTGCTTCGATCATTTGCCCAACGTGGTGATGTGGGAGGAGCGGAACGAATTATCTCTACTATGTCCTGCTATCGAATTCCGCCAACTTTAGAATCTTGTTCAGTGCTTGTTGAGGCATGTGGGAAAGCTGGTGACCCTGATCAGGCAAGGCACAACTTTGATTCCATAATAAAAACTGGGCATAAACCTGATGACAAGTGCACTGCAAGCATGATTGCAGCCTATGCAAAGCAGAATCTGCTCGATAAGGCACTGGATTTGTTGTTGCAGCTTGAAAAGGATGGCTTTGAGCCTGGAGTTGCTACTTACACGGTTCTTGTAGATTGGCTGGGAAAATTGCAGCTGGTTAGGGAGGCTGAACAGCTACTGGATAAAATTGCTCAGCTGGGTGAGGCTCCTCCATTTCAACTTCATGTAAGCATTTGCGATATGTATGCCAGAGCTGGAGTTGAGAAAAAGGCACTACAAGCCTTGGGAGTATTGGAGGCAAAGGAGGAGCAACTGAGTGCAGATGAGTTCGAGACAATTATCAAGGGGCTTACAGCTGGTGGATTCTTTAAGGATGCTGAGAGGATACGGGGATTGATGGAGGCTCGGGGTTTTCCAACGGAGCGACTTAAAATGCACCTAATGAGTCATAGTTTTAAACCCAAGAGACCATCAATGAGATAATTAATGTGCCATCTACCAATGCTTGCGCCGATCTATCAACCAACGTTATGCTTTTGTAGTTGCAAGAATTCTTAGTGTACTTTGTTATTGGTGACATGTAATCGATAAATGGAGTTAGTGTAAATCACATTAACATCCTAGGTTTGCCGACTGTATGGTATTTACCTTGTTTTCCTTGACCGTATAAACGGATTGCAAGTCGGATCTTTTACCTGAAATTGATAATGTTTAAAGAAGTTTAAGGTGGTAGACTCGTACGGTCATACTCTCATCCATTCAAAATTGCAGGATAGCGGATTGGTCAAGTGCATTTCTTTTAACAACAGTTCTCTATACATGTATATTTATGCATACATGACAATCAAGGTTCTCTACCGCCAATATCAGAAGTGTGTGATTTGCACTCTAAAAAATATATGGCACTCTAAAAAATATATGCATGCATAATAAAATAATAGTACATACGTATTATTAGAACATGTTTTCCTGTGTTGGAAATACCTTCTAGTCAAGTTGATAGGTCTGTTAACCTTTCTGAATTCAGATCTGGTATGGTTTTCTTGTATGGCAGTGATGGGCGTGAATCATCAAATCTATTCTTATAGAATGGGCCATAATAGCCGAGAATTCCCCTGGCGTCAGTCTAGTACACTTGTAGCATCCACCTAGCATACTCTTAGCCGTGATTAACTTCATAATTTTTCTTCGTGCTAAGGTTATCTAACTCTTGTTACCATCTTTCATTTCAACAAAATTATGTGTACTTTCATAACTCCATTGTAAACCAAATACTGAATGTTCACAAATACAATAGATCATATGCATAACCATAATCGTTAGACTTTTAGCTTTTAGTAAACTTACCATCATTATGAATCATAGCTCCTTCCATTGATATAAACCTGAAACACAAAAGTACTAGACAAGACCTTCTGTTAGTCACCACCATAAGCTTCTCAATGGACAGAACTTACGCTATATCTCGTGGTGATAACAGGGACCAATACCATCTATTTATATAGAATAATTAACCCTAAAGAGTCATCCCATTAAGGACATTTCTTGAGAGTTAAGTCTTCTAATTAGATTCCTGATACAATACTGATTAGTTGTCTTACTTCTAGACTATGAATAGGATTCCTTACAATAATGATCTAATACACGAAATCATTATTAACTGGATATAGTTAGGAAAAAATTCACCCATGGTACCCAAACTTACATCGCTATACAAGAAAGGTACCCGAACTTGAAAAACGATCACCATGGTACCCAAAGTTTTAAATCCTATTATAGAGGTACCTAGCGTGTTTTGACCGGCTAGCTTCCCGGTTTTTTGATGATGTGGCAGTCGCATTTTGATTCTGAGGGGCAAATCTGTAATCTCCGCCTAACAAACTACGAGTGGAGGTACCTAAACTCTCACAACCATATTATGGAGGTACTTGATTTCTAGAAAAAGGAATATTCTTAATTAAAGGGGAATATCCCTTTCTTTTCTTTTTTCTTTTTCTTTCTTTCTTTTCTGCTCTCTCTCTCCTCCCTCTCTCTCTCCCCGATCGGCCGACCCGAGCTCTCCCCTCCTCCATCTACCTCAGCCGTCCGGCCGAACTGGACCGCCGCACCGGTCACGTTCGGACCGGCTCGGCCTCCCCTTTCTTTCTGTAGCGGCGGCGTGGTCCCAATCGCCGCCGTTGGGCTAGGTTTTTCGGGAGAGGGGTCGACTGTGTCGACCCGAAATCTTCACCTCCGGCCACCGATCGGCCAAATTCAAGGAGGGAAAAGGGAAACTTCATCCTGCTCGACAACTCCATGGAAGGAGTTAGCCCGAATCCACCTCGGTAAGTAGAAATTCAAATTCGAATTTCTAGGGTTTTTGGGGTGAAATTGGAAAGTGTGATTTTGATGTTTTTGATGAATTTTGAAGTTAAATTCGTGTTTAGGAGGTGGTAAGGAGTTGATTAAGTATAATTTAGTGTGGAATTGGTCGATTTTTGGAGGAATTTGAAATTTGAAATTTCTGGGCCGCCGTACCGGCCGCCGTTTGCGGCGGCTGGGGATGTGTTTGGCGTCGGGGATGGTTGTGGCCATTGGAATAGAGGCTTGTTCCATGGGGCTGCAGGGTTGTTGGGACTAGGGAGAGGGCCTCTCTCCTTTGCTTCTCAGCTTCAATCACTATATGGTCATTCATTTTCGTATTGTCTTGTTGATAGAAACAGCGATACGAATGTCAGCAGCAAGTTGATATTTGGGGAGGACAAGGCCTTACTGAGCCACCCTCAATTAAATTACACATCCTTGGTTGCTGGCAAAGATAACCCTGTTGATACATTTTATTATGTTTAGATCAAATCTATCCTAGTCGGAGGAGAAGCGGTGAAAATACCCGAGGAGACTTGGAAATTGTCTTCAGAAGGAGCTGGAGGTACAATCATTGATTCAGGTACTACATTGAGTTACTTTGCGGATCCTGCCTATGAGATCATTAAGGAGGCATTTCTGAAAAAGGTTAAAGGGTATCCGGTAGTGAAGGACTTTCCGATTTTGGATCCTTGCTACAATGTGTCTGGAGTTGAGAAATTGGAGCTACCAGAATTTGCAATTGTGTTTGCAGATGGAGCTGTTTGGGATTTCCCAGTTGAAAACTACTTCATCCAGATTGAACCTCAAGAGGTTGTCTGCTTAGCGATTTTGGGGACTCCTAAATCTGCTCTTTCAATTATTGGTAACTATCAGTAGCAGAATTTTCACATCCTCTATGACACAAAGAAGTCTAGGCTGGGATATGCACCAATGAATTGTGCTGATGTTTAACAATCTTCAATAGAAGGTGGTGAAACTTTGTAAACATGGTAGCCTGGGAGGGACAATTTTTCTCTTCTTTTTAATTTTTTTTTTCCTCTTTTTGAAAAGGGATCAGAGGTACCATACACAGAAAATTAGATTCATTGTTTTTCCTTTCTTCTTTTATCTTATTGATAGCTAATTAGCTAGACAGGATCATAATCTGTAATGAAACCAGAAGCTTCAATGCATTTTGTACACATTTTAATTGTTTATGCTTCTTACTTGCACAAATTTATAGTATATGAATGATAGTTTATAGCATATGGAGTGATCCTTTTGGGGGAATTTGGATTCGATTGGTAGGGTTTTGGCCACTGTGGTGGCGGAGCTGCCGGCGGCGGCGCGGCGGCGCCACTGTTCCGGCAGCGTGAGGAAGAAGATGAACAGTGATAGGTAAAATGGTGAAAAGTAAAATGGTAAAAAGTAACAGTAAAAGATAAATAGTAAAAGTAAAATGATAAACAGTAAAACAATTGAATAGTAATTGAGAGGGTTATAATGGACATTTGCCCCTCGGAATCAAAATGCCACTGCCACGTCATTAAAAACCGGGAAGCCAGCCGGTCAAAACACGTTAGGTACCTCTATAATAGGATTTAAAACTTTGGGTACCATGGTGATCGTTTTTCAAGTTCGGGTACCTTTCTTGTATAGCGATGTAAGTTTGGGTACCATGGGTGAATTTTTTCCATATAGTTATGTATTTGTTTCCATGTAGAAGTAGATATTGTCATTAAGCATAATTATCATTTAATATGTGATAAGTCCATATTGATCTAACAATCTCCCACTTGGACTATCACTTGCCATAAATGATAACTCGCACCTGAGAATGACAACATCTGCTCTACCTACTGTAGTGCGCGCCGAAAAACAAATGAACTAAAAAATCCATTCACAACATGGTCAGATTACAGTCACTTATGCAGAGCAAAAACCAAAATACACTTTGACAAAAATGCAGAGGTTCTATACCACAACATAAGCTTCTGCAATCCACATATGTCTATCATGCAGTATTGAGATATATGTTAAAGTGTATTAACAAGTAAAAACATATATCAAGTCTAACTTTTTGTTCTTAAAACCAAAACTCAAGCAAATTTCCTAAACACTAATAATCTCAACTTTGCTTGTACTGTAGTATCATGCTAAACATGAATGAGGTTATCTGATAGCAAGTATATATATGACTAGAACCATAAAACAATAATTTTCAAAACAATTCATAAAGCTGCAGCAACACAAATTTCTGAAATACCTCAACTTTCATTTAAAAACTGTCATTACAAAAAATAGTTGTGATTCTACTGATATCACAACTGAAAACACAAGAACTCAGAAAACAAAACATTTTTTAAGTTTGCTCCTACTGGTCTTAACTCCCACTGAACCTAAGCATCTAATTTTGGAAGAATTCCAATGTTTTCTGTATGCTTCTTAAATACCTTCACTGGTAGTGCTTTGGTGAAAGGGTCTGCAAGCTGTGAATCTGTATCTATGTCCAAAACAGTTACCTCACCATGCTTGACTCTTTCTCTAACACTATAATATTTCAAGTCTATGTGTTTTGAGTTGCTGGATCTTTTATTATTCTTGCTGAAGAACACAGCAGCCTCATTATCACAGTATATAACAAATGCATCAGCCACAATGTGACTCAATACTTTAGTCTGCTCTAGAAAGTTCCTAATCCAGTGCCCTTCACACGTTGTTTCATATACTGCAATATATTCAGCTTGCATGGTGGAAGTACTGATCAAGGTTTGCTTCATGGTTTTCCAAGCAACTGCTCCACCTGCCAGCATGAACACATAACCACAAGTTGACTTATTTGAGTCTGGAAAATTTCCTGCAAAATCAGAATCTGAGAAACCAACGAGTTTCAGATCCTCAACTCTTCTGTACACAAGCATGTGACTCTTTGTCTTCTGTAAATATCCAAGAACTTTCTTTCCAGCCACCCAATGTTCTGGTCCCGGATTTGACTGAAACCTTGATAGCATTCCAACAGCAAATGCCAAATCTGGTCTAGTACAGACTTGAGCATACATGAGACTCCCAACAAGTCTAGCATATGGTTTTGTTTTCATGTTTTCTTTCTCAGCTTTACTTTGTGGACACTGACTCTTAGTGAGTTTATCACCCTTAGACATAGGAACCTCTCCATTTGAGCACTTTTCCATACTAAATCTTTTAAGAACTTTAGTAATGTAATTCTGCTGAGATAATCCCAATAACTTTTGTGCTCTGTCCCTTTTAATTTATATCCCTAGTACATAGGATGCTTCACCTAAATCTTTCATGTAAAAAATATTTGACAGAAAGCTCTTGGTATCTTTAAGCAGCTTGAGGTTGCTGTTGGCCAAAAGTATATCATCCACATACAATACTATGAAAATAAATTTGTTCCCTACTGTTTTTAGATAAATGCACTCGTCCACTAGATTTTCAGTAAAGCCAAAGGAAGAAATTACTGAATCGAATTTCTTGTACCATTGCCTAGAAGCTTGTTTTAGACCATAGATAGATTTTCTTAATCTACAGACTAAGTTCTCATTTCCAGCTTCAATAAATCCTTCGGGTTGCTTCATGTAAATCACCTCCTCAAGCTCTCCATTTAAAAATGTTGTTTTGACATCCATTTGATGCAGCTCCATGTCATAATGTGCCACCAATGCCATGATAATCCTGAAGGAGTCTTTACATGAGACTGGAGAAAATGTCTCAGTGTAATCAATACCCTCCTTTTGTGAGAATCCTTTTGCCACTAGCCTTGCTTTATGCCTCTCAATATTTCCAGTTGCATCTCTCTTGGTTTTATAAACTCATTTGCAACCTATTGGCTTCTGTCTAGGATCAGGTTCAACTAATTCCCAGACTCCATTCTTCTCCATGGACTCAATCTCAGCTTGCATGGCCTCCTGCCACTTGTCTGAGTCTTGACTTGCTGCTGCTTCATCAAAATTTGTTGGATCATTGTCTTCTGCACAGTCTTCATTGATATCTGCTTCAGCTAAGTAGACAATGTAATCACTATCTCCCCCCCCCCCCCCCCCCCCCCCCCAAATTTTAATTTTCTACCTCGTTTGGATCTTCTAAATTCAGGATTAATTGAGATCATTTTGTGGCTCTATAATGTGAGGTTCTGCAGCATGTGGTTCTGCTGCAGCTGGTTGTTCATCAATTTGCATTTCTTGATCAATTTCTTGATCTTCTGCATTTTGATTTTCTAGAATGATGTCATCTGCTATTTCTTCAGTTTCAAAAGGCAAAACATTTTCCCAATCCTCATCAGTCATAATTTCTTCAAAATCTAAGGATAAATCCTCATATTCTGTATTGTGAACTTTTTCATTTAAGAATTTGACTTGATGAGTTTCAAAAATTCTAGGCTTATGTTTAGCAGAATACAGCTTATAGCCCTTAGATTTTTCTGGATAACCTATGAAATAGCAGCTTAGGGATTTAGGATCAAGCTTGCTCAAGTTTTGATTATAAACTCTAGCTTCTGCATGACAGCCCCATACATGACAATGGTGAAGACTTGGTTTTCTACCACACCATAATTCAAATGAAGTTTTCTCAATGGCTTTACTAGGTGTTCTGTTGCAAATGTAATTTGCCGTTTTCAAAGCCTCTCCCCATAAGAATTTTGGTAAGCCAGTTGTACACATCATACATCTAACCATATTTAGAAGGGTTCTGTTCTTTCTCTCTGCAACACCATTTTGTAGTGGATTATAGGGTGTTGTATATTGAGCTTTAATTCCATGTTCTTGTAAAAACAAGGCAAATGGACCCTTCTGTTGACCTTTTTCTGTATATTTTCCATAAAATTCCCCACCTCTATCTGATCTAACTGTTTTGATTTTTCTCTCTAGTTGTTTCTCTACCTCAGTCTTGAAGATTTTAAAGGCTTCAAATGCTTGAGATTTTTCTGATAGTAAAGAAACAAAACTGTATCTAGAGAAATCATCAATGAATGTAATGAAATACACATTACCACAGATAGTTTGATGTTTAAATGAACCACAGATATCAGTATGTATGAGTTCTAGTAAATTTTGGCTTTTTACTGCAGTCTTCTTTCTTTTATTTGTCATTTTTCCCTTAAAACATTCCACACAATCATTAAGATCAGAAAAATCCAATTCATTTAGGATATTGTTTTTAGCCAGAATTTTCAGTCTCTCTTTTGAAACATGGCCGAGTCTTCTATGCCATAAATATGCAGACTTTTCATTTTGTTTGGTTCTTTTAACACCAATCAAGGCATTAGTACTGTTAGTGTTTTCTTTTTCAACAAGAGAAATTTCTTGTTGAGACATAAAACAATTAAGCTGTAAATAATCATTCAATATCACACCAGAACCAATCTGTTTTGAATTTCTAGAAATAATAATTCCATTATTATCCATCAAAAGTCTACAACCAGCTTTAATCAGCTGAGAAACTGAAACTAAATTCCTTCTAATGGAAGGTACATAATAAACATTATCTAAAAATAAAAAGTTTTCATATCCTAGATCAAGCTTGAGGGTTTCTATGGCTTTGACTCCCACTCGCATGCCATTGCCTACTCTCAGGTTCACTCATCACTTCTTGGGACTCTCCTCTTTGTGAATCCCTGTAAGGAATTAGTGACGTGAATAGGAGAACCAGAATCTATCCACCATGACTGGGGTTCAACATTTATAAGATTAATTTCTAAGGAAAATACTGTATTAGAAATTTTCTTACCCTTTTTAGCTAGCCAAGCCTTATAACCTGTACAGTCCTTTTTCATGTGACCTACTCTCTTGCAAAAGTAGTACTTGTATCCGAATGACCTGTTCTCTTTTGGTCCTGTGGCTGCAGATGCCTTGGTGATAGTTTTGGTAGGCTTGAGTTTGTTTTGAGTCTTTTTCTTCTTAAGCTTCTCAACTAGGTTGACTGTGAGGGACTAAGACTGGTTTTTCTTGATCCTAGATTCCTCATCAACACAGATTGAGATGAGTTCATCTGGGGTCCAGTTTTCTTTTTGAGCATTGTAACTTGTTCTGAGATTGTCAAAACTGCTAGGGAGCGTGTTCAGTGCATGATGCACCAACAATTGATCTTTTACTCCCACTAACATCTCTCTCAGCCTGTTGTTGATGTTAATCAACTCCATTATATGCCCTCTTACACCCCCAGGTCCTGTTCCAGAGTACTGTAGGGTATGATACTCTTTGCTCAGCCTAGCTATTTCAGCTTTTTCACTCTCTTTAAACTTAGCTGCCACAGCCTCAATGAAATTAGTAGCTAATTCTGGTTCCTCAACACAACCTCTCACTGATCTAGACATAGAACTTCTAATCACATTCTTGGCCATCATATTAGATCTCATCCACTTCTTATGGTGAGCTTTGACTGAGGGTTTATCATCTTCTGCTGGGGTTTCAGGTTGTTCTTCATAAAAACATAAACCTATTGTCTCATGCATACAAATGTAGTTTTGTACAGAGTCTTTCCAGAGTCTAAAGTTTGAACCAGTGAGTACTATCACACTGCTGAAGGTCATGTAGGTGTTGCCTAAGGAGCAAAAGAAAAAGATTTTTTTGAGTTCTCAATTTTGTAAGGCTTTTAGAGTTTTCAATGTTTTATGAATTAGTTTAAGTTAATCAAACCATAACAAAAACACTCATAAAACAAAATATTCAGAAAACTCAATACATATATATATACTTGCATTCATATCAGTCCATATCCATAAAACAATACTAAGTAACACTTTTGAGCAGAAACTTAGCATACTGTAAATCTTTATCAATAAGCCACACTTGACAAAAACATGTTATTCAAGGAACCAAAACCACATCTTTAGACAGAAGATTAAATCCCAAGAATCTTGATTTATTTTTATCAAATATACTTACTGCTGTTTACATTCTAAAATCATGCTTCGACACTTCTTTGGAAGATAAAAAGCAATATTTAAAATACAAAACACAACTTTTAAGTCTGTTATACCATATGATCTCCTGGAAATATCAATGAAAAATGCTTTGTGCAATATATTCATTTATACCAACAGAAAATCACAAACTTGTTCGAGGTTGAAAACTTGATTTCTATCCAGGTTACCCTTTGTAAGAAAACTAAGCTCTTGTGCCTGTAAAAACTTTTCAATGCATAAATTTTGGGAGATTTTAATGACTACATGCATCATTGTCAATTACAGAACACATACTTCAATTCAATTCCATAGAGCATAATCTGTATTGAAATATCATCCAGCCACAGAACAACACAATCACCAACTTATGTGCACGCTGGGAGTGCTCTAGGGTTCTTATGCAATATATATATAGATATACATGCTTGAATTGAAAACAAAATTTCCAGAAAAACTTGTTTTGTTTTTTCCCCAATTTGCTACAGAACACAGCGGAAACTATAAACTTGATGCAGCAACTATTTCTTGGCTTTCTTGATCCACAGCAATCGGGTTTTGAATCCCACAAGAGACGTAAAAAGTCTCCAGCGCTTCCAATCCAGTCTCTGGTCCATCTTCTTTATCTGTTATGAATACATTCGCCACCGTTGCGAACTTACTCGCCAGAATTGTCCATGGCGAACGCAATAATTGTTTCTAGTTAAAACTATCCGACCTCTGGCGAGCGGGTGACCTCTGGCGAGCATGTGATCTCTGGCGAGCGGGTGACCTCTGGCGAGCTGGTCGAGACTGGATCCGCGCTTGCATGTGGGTTGGGCCAAGAACATGTTAACAGGCAAAGCCTATTAACCCGTAAAGCAAATTCCTTTTTTTTTTTTTTGTTTGAGAAAACCCTAAAACGATTTTGTTATGCAAAACTGAAATTTTTGTGAACCTTTAAGGCTCTGATACCAATTTGTAAACCAAATACTGAAGGTTCACAAATACAATAGATCATATGCATAACCATAATCGTTAGACTTTTAGCTTTTAGTAAACTTACCATCATTATGAATCATAGCTCCTTCCATTGATATAAACCTGAAACACAAAAGTACTAGGCAAGGCCTTCTGTTAGTCACCACAATAAGCTTCTCAATGGACATAACTTACGCTATATCTCGTGGTGATAACAGGGACCAATACCATCTATTTATATAGAATCATTAACCCTAAAGAGTCATCTCATTAAGGACATTCCTTGACAGTTAAGTCTTCTAATTAGATTCTAGTTACAATACTGATTAGTTGTCTTACTTCTAGACTATGAATAGGATTCCTTACAATAATGATCTAATACACGAAATCATTATTAACTGGATATAGTTCTGTATTTGTTTCCATGTAGAAATAGATATTGTCATTAAACATAATTATCATTTAATATGTGATAAGTCCATATTGATCTAACATCCATAAGTTTCACGAAAACGAACAACTTAGTCTCTTCGCTTTATTAATAGAGATGTTAAAGTTTATATTCCAAAACATCATTGACGCTTGGGTCAAAAACTATCGATGGTTCTGAATTTAACCAGCTTTATGGTTTAGAGTTTTGATCAAGTGTTGGTGCTGGTGAGATTTCTAGGTGCAAAACTGTAGGGTACCATGGTGAGGCTGCTTAGGATTTGGATTTAATGTACTTGCCAGATTTTCACGATTTGCCGGAGACATATTTGCCGGACACATATATTCACCAAGTCTGGAGGTCTTCGATTGAAAATGGCAGTAAAGCCTAGAATTGAATTCTGAGGTTTGGGATGGAAAATATGCTTCTTGTTGAAGTATATACGTGTTTCATGTGTTTACATGCCAATGAACAATGTTGCAGTCTTGCAGATGGTATTTTAATTGGGCACTCCGCGAGAAGACTTTTTTTTTTATTTTTTTTTATCTGAGTCCGTTTAGATACTTTTATTGAAAAATATCTCAATATACTTATAAATAAGTATGTAACTGGGTATGTAACCATTATTATTCAACAATACAAGAACAAAATACATTTCTAGGAACTAAGAAAGATTCAAACAATATAAGTTTTGTATAACTGATAATCCTATATAGCCACATGTTCCCTTAGGTTTATTAAATAAAACGAAGGATCCTAAAAAATGGTCATTAAGTCTTCAAATCCACTTGGTAAAACTGCCATCACAATTTCAATTTACGCTGATTTCTCAAGCACCTTAATCAGCTTCTAAATCGATTTTGAGCTGCAAAACAAGTCAAAGATTCAACGGAATGAGGAGAGCGCATCATTTTAATCAATCTATCATCATTCGATTCAATCTAATCTAGGTACACACATATAGGCTCCAATTGAGTAAGGAAAGTGAGGATCGGTAAAGATTTACATGTAGAAGACGAAGAAGAAGAGCCAAAATCAATAGAGCTAAACTCATATAAAATATCATCTATGGTATTAAATTTTGAACATATAAAACTACATGTGTTCCGACCATGTGACTACTAGGTATGTAACTTAGTATGTAACTTATTTCAGTATATGCTAGGAATAATTCTCCGATTTGTTCCCAATGAAGGAAACTACATATAAGTTATAATCAAATGGCAGATTCCAATTTTAATTCCGTAGGTTTCTCTAGCACACGCAAATTCAATTTACAAATAAATACCTTGTAAATATTCTCCACACTAACATACAATCTAAAACTTTAATCATTTTACAGATTACTTACTAACAACGATCTAGATCACATATTAATAAAATTTAAGATCATATATGCTATACAAATAGTCCCGAAGCAAACAAACACCAATTCAAATCGATCAAATGGAATCAAAGAAATCAAAAGAACTATGCTGGGAATTAAGTAATTAATATAGGCATTAGAACTTGATAACGAAGTCGCGCTTGCTAATAGTGCCAAGTTGGAGTTGTCTAAAGTGAGGACGAACGTTTTGGAATCAGACTCGTCGGCGTGGGTCTTTGTGAAGTAGATAGCGATGAACAAGGAGAA
This sequence comes from Potentilla sterilis, assembly GCA_963682095.1. Taxonomy (NCBI): domain Eukaryota; kingdom Viridiplantae; phylum Streptophyta; class Magnoliopsida; order Rosales; family Rosaceae; genus Potentilla; species Potentilla sterilis. Next base: position 29,273,545 of record OY821765.1, read on the forward strand.
GCCGAGCAAACCGCAGAGGGCGCCATCGCCCGGAGCTCTGTGGTTCATTTGCTCTATGAGTGGACGTCAGTGCCGCAGCTTGGTGGAGGCTACAATTGATAACTAGAGAATAGGTTATCATTTTGATATAAAAAGAGGTGACCATTTTATCATGTTAAAAAAATGCTGACTTTATTATTATATCCTACTATGAGTGGCACTTTTTTTTATTTATTTTTTATATCATTTGTCCTATTTACAATTTAACATTATCATCAACTATACATACATGTAATTTCGTAAGTAATTCTAAGAATTTTCTTTTTTAGATTACTAAATGAGTTTCATTCATATTATTGATAAGTCTACGTCCTGACTTATGTTTCTTAATACTTAATCAAATTTTCGGATAACAATTTTGGGGTACATGATTTGATAAATGATAAATGTTTGTCTTTTGCATATAGTACCCCTTTATTTGTTTATTTTTAGTCCAAAAAATCCTCACCTTCTCACAGCTTCCATGGGCAACAAAGCCAACTACAGACAAGGAGGTAGAAAATCAATCATTCGTCTTAACAAGTTTGTTCAGAAATTCATATAAACTAGTTTGTAAATTCTTGCTTAGAAAATCACTCGTAAATTCTATAAAAAGAAAAGAAAAAAGTTTGATTAGCTTATCTCGATTCTCGAGTCAACGAGTGGAGTGGAGTGGAGTCTTTATGGCCAAGTGTCATCACTTGTTTGGTTGGGCTATGTCGGCATATGAGTGACTCTCCCCTGGATGGGTAAACATGTTAAACTTAATGTTGAATTGTTGTTGATAGTGATGGAAACCTAATTTGCATACCAGTTGGGTCTGTGAGAAGAATTGGATTTCAGGATTTGCTTCTAGTGCAGGACTTAGTGGCTTCTCATAAGAACTGAAGTAGTGCACTAATTGGAACAACCTTGTCTACAAGTCACCACTACTGCACTTCTCGATGACTTGTGTGATAGTTCAAGATTTAGGGGGTAGAAATAGTTTGAAAATATGTTGATAGATTTAGATCTGTCACAAATCACAACTCACAAGCAACTTAGAGGAAGGCGACGACTAGTCTAGTTTTTACTTGTAGAGACATGCATGGTTGGCTAATTACAACTTGCCTTGTTTTACAAAGTTGCCATTACCCGCCTTTACTTCTTCCTTCAATCTTTCATTTCCGATCACACACTCTGCCTTAAAAAGCTTGAAACTTTCTCTCTCTAGATTCAATATCAATGGACGGTCTGATAAAGGGTCTGATCGACGTGGCACTCGGTCACGGTGGTGATGACAGGGACAGGGAGGAAGACTCGGCTGCCGGAAACCGAGATGATCGGTCTAGATCCACTTGGTCTGAGGTCAGCGCATCACAAAAGCTTATTGGAAGTTTGGAACTATAGATCTAATAAAAAGCTTGTTTTTTTTTTTTGGCTGAAAGAGTTTGCTAAAATGCGCAGGTGGTGTCTGGGGAGCAGGATGATGACAGTGATCGCACACATGGGCACACCAACCAGAACCGCTGGAAGAGACAGGTTTTGGATAATTGGATTTAATTCTACTTTTTTTTGTTTGGTTTGTTTAGTGTGACAATGGTGGTTTGTGAATTTGCAGGAAGAGAGCAACTTTGGGCATCAAGAGTGGGTCAATGCGAGTTCCGAACCTCCAAGGCGACCCCAAAAGGTTGAATTTTTATGTGTTTTTTTAGTTATCACTTCTTCTTTGTGTGGGATTCTAGGTTTATTGTGTTGTTTTATGGTTGATTGGTTTATATGAGGACCCATGTTGTGATGAAACCCATTTTCTACAAAGTGCCTTTTGTGTAAAGATTTCGGTTTTAGGGTGAAAGTATGTGAATTAGTAAATTAGAGAATGATAATGTACATGGCAATACCTATCCAATTGGTTATAACCAAAATTACTCGCACAGAAAGGTTTGGCTTGTTTGATCTTATGATTAGTTATAAGATGGTGGAATCCATTTCAACAGTTTTGGTTTCTGAATATGTTGAAGGAGGAAGGCAAAGAAGGACATAATGATGGTTGGGAGACTGTTGGCAAGAAGCCTCCAAGGCAATCACACAAGGTTTGCTGTCCTTAACTTCCTTTTGTCTAATTGATGCACAGCATTCACTGTCAACTGTCAAAGAGTTTGCTCTAAACCTTTAGATGGTGTATGAGAGTTTCATTGCCACTAGATTGAGATATGACTACAAAAATTAGATTAGTAGCATTGTAAACATTTTTTTCTAGTATCTTCATCTCCAGATTATGTTCACTCTGCAAAATAATACTTAAAAACAAAGTCAGCTAATGAACTTCGGTCAAAAAATGGTTTACAGCTATTAACTTGCACTTTTATTCAGTTGTTATTAGATTCTAAACTTGAATTGATGAATTACATAGTGCTGATATTGATTTTAGATGTTTTCACAATGTTTGCTTGTTACCTTGAGTGTGCAATATCATACAACTCTGTTTTTTTCTCATACAGGTCTTGCTTTATTAGTTTTAAGCAAGAATAATTAAATATATATTCTCACTATGAAATGCACAATTCCACAGGTTCAGAAGGATCAGTGGCAGGGATACAAACGGCCTGCCAGTGAGCAACAATACTCTGATGAGGTTGAAGGAGGTGCTAGCATAAACCCTTCAGAAGATGAGCTTGCTGATCTGTCCCAAGCTTGCAATAGAATCTGGGAACTTGATTTGAACCGTTTAGTGCCTGGAAAGGACTATGAAATTGACTGTGGTGAAGGGAAGAAGGTTTACCACAAGGGAGATTTAGCAGAAGGAAACCTATTTACCTGGCTGAGTGAAGATGTGCTCAGAAGACCTACTTTTTCTCGTTTCTGTTCTCTTTTAGATAACTACAACCCAAATGAAGGGTGCCGAGAAGTTATCACATCCGAGGAGAAACAAGAGCAAGCGGCATTCATAGAAGAAATCAGCAGAACTGTTCCCATTAAATATCTCCACAGATATCTCTCACGCAAGGGCATTGTATCTGAGAACTATCAAGAGTTTAAAAGAATATTGACTGCTCTTTGGTTTAATCTTTATGGCCGTGGTGGCACTTCTGGTTGTTCCTCTGCTTTTGAACATGTTTTTGTGGGAGAAATTAAGCAGCGTGGTGAAGAAGAGGTTTCTGGCTTCCACAATTGGGTTCAGGTTGTGCTATAAAACTGATACTTTGCCTATACTACTTGTCTCTATGTATCATATTATGTGAGATAATTTAGTGATGACTTGTACATCTGGTGTTGGCAGTTGATATCTCTTATTTGCTCCCTTCTTTTATGGTCTAGCTGAGTTGAATTGAGAAGTAAGCTAGGATAATGTATTAACATGTGGACTTCTGCAAGGATTTTTATAAGATTTCAATAATTTTTAATTGAAAGTCTGGTTGCAATTTCATCATAGGTAGTTAGTAATTGTCTGTTTATGGTATTTCTTTTCTGATTTATACTATGGTGGGTTTTCGCTTTATCTATTTTGTTCATTAGTAATAATCTTCTTCTTCAGTCTGATTTTCTGAAGTTCTTTTATGTAAACTAAGCATCTGCATGACTTCTTTGCAGTTCTACCTTGAAGAAGCAAAAGGAACAGTTGACTATCAAGGTTATATATTCCCTCGTCGACGTGGGGAAATTGTAAGTTTTTATATCCTAGCTTCTGTCACTTTGATTGCCTGCTACATGTAAGAAATTGGAGGACTTAAAAGAAGATGTATTCCTTGGAATCCTAGCAGTCTTTCTGTTTATATATGGGGCTTCCAAATGTGTAGTGATGCCATGCACTAGTCAAGTAGTCATCTGGTTGTTTGAAAGAGAGTAGAACTGTAGAAAGATAATAAAATATGAATTCGGAGTCATGGACTGTGTAGCACGTAACACTTTCCATTGAATCTATCTCCTTGATGGTAACTCTTAAGCATATATTGACTACTCTGAAAGAAATTGAAGCCTAACTACAAAACTAATCTTAGTTTCTGTTCAGTTTATGGTACCATTTTATTTGAAATAATGAAATTGAATGCATCCTCCTTTTTGGGTACTCCTTAGGCTCATTGAGGGAATGATCACCAAGTGTTATATCTTTCTCAACTTCAGTGTACATAATACTTGAATATGGATCTTTGTCTTTATCTAACATTGGCGAACTTTATCTGTACAAAATTGCAGCCCGACTCTGAAACCCAGTTGCTTACAATCCAGTTTGAATGGAATGGTGTCCTGAAAGCAGTATCAAGCACTTTAGTTGGGGTGAGCCCAGAATTTGAAGTTGCATTGTATACCCTGTGTTTCTACATGGGTGGAGAGGACAACCACATTCAGCTGGGTCCATACCCAGTTAATATCAAATGCTATCGCTTTGGAGACAGAATTGGGTCTGTATTTCCAATGGGAGAGTGATGGAATTCAGGTTTTAGGACTAAACAACTTATCTGGTTACAGGAGTTTATAATGTGTGAAATTTCTGCAACTCTGAGTATACTGAGAATTTATCTCTGTATTGAAATCTACAGATTTGTACTGGGAATATTCTTATTTGCCATGTCATGGCTTTCCAATAAGTAAACCATGTTTCCTTCTAAGATATAGTTCATGTCTGTTATGTCAGATTGCAAATTTTTATTTATGTGATGCATTGAAAACAAAAGTTTTTCATTTATAAGAGTAGAGAACTAGTTCATTGCCCGTCGAATGGTGAATAAAATTGTATCTGGGAGCAGAGTTGAATCGTCATTTGAATGAAAATTTTCAGCATTACATTGAGTGTTGGGAAACCGAGTTTCAATAGTGAGTATTAGGAGTGACTTGAAAAAGTTGAAAACTTGAAATAGAAGCTAATGTGATACAAAGAGAGCGTCCTTCATCTTACAGACTTGTTTATCTGGAAGAGAATGTAGCCTTGTAGAGAAGGAGCTGAAGTGTTCCTTATATAGATAGAGTTACCTACGCATCTACTTAAACCAAAAAATTCTTTTTTGTTAGTCCTGATGTGAAGAAAGTGACGATCCAATTGTTGTAATGATCAAATACTTGGTTACTGTATATATAAAAGAATCAGCTTCTACTGTTATTTTGGTTCTGTTTTATGTGACCGTAACTGGGGAGGAAGTGGGATCACAGTAGTGTCTTTTCATTAGGTTATCAGTTACAATTATTTACACTAGGAACGAGTCACAGCAGTAAGCCAGGCTAAATACATGGAAATCTGAGCTAGATCATCGGGATAAAGTAACAGAGATTAAGTGAAAACCACCACTGCGTCTGTCACTCTTGAAAGATGAAGAGCAAGATAAGACGGATTATATATATACCACAGCGAAAGAGAACCCCAACTATGTTATGTAGAAGGTGAAATTATTAGTTTCCTGAAAGTTTTGAAGGAAAAGAATGCATGAACACATAGAATTTAAAAGAAACTTCAATAATATATTGTTCTTGATAATTTGTTCCATCAAGAACAAGTACTGGAACCCTAGCTATCTAGATAGCTAGGTACGACCATAAGGGGAGGCCCTTGTCATCCTTAATCGAGTGAATGCTCTCTCTAGCCTTGAGCTATGAATCTGGAAGATTGGAGATCAGCACATGGGACATGTTTGTCTACTAGGCGTCTTGATCCAGCGATTGATGCATCCTTCATGGTAAAGGTGGGAACAAGGCAATCGTACGAAGTCACCGGCCTCCAAGTCCTCGATGCAAATAGGGCATGATTTCCCTGCAGCTTCAAAAATATCAAGTTTCACTTTCTCCAACTTGGGCGGCGATGATCTAAATCCAGGAGTAGGAGGAATAAACCTGAGGCGAATGGTGTCCACGCGCGGGAACAGTGCCTAGAACAGTACAACCTCAAAGTCACGTTCCGTCCATCCACATGAATAGGCCGCGAGGGGACGGTCCGGTCACAATCAACCACCTTAAAAATGGAATCGAGAATAGCTCGAACAGTGTCTTCTTCGATATGATTGAATATTAGGGAAACAAACTCGATCAAGGTCTCTGTGTGCTCACGTCTCAGAGATGGAAGTCTGAGGCTGGACAGAGAAACCCTAATGACTTCCTCTCTAACGGGGGTGGAATCTTCATATGAAGGGATGGACTGTAATGGCCGACCAGTATCTGTTATATGGTCCTTTCGAACCGATTCCACAGACTAAATCTGATCGGAACCACGTCCGGCACATGGTCGGAGGTTCTGGGATGTTGCCATACGCAGCTACAAAAATACTGTCTCTCGTCGACCTTCATATTCTTCAAATCTTCCGATGAGAAATGAAACTGTGTTGCAGGTTTCAATTATTTATACTCATATCCAACCCTAATCCTTCTCCTAGAAGGATTCGAATACATTTATTTCCTCTTTTGTTTTTTTAAACCAACCCTGAATCTCGATCCTTCACTCCTTCTCCTAAGAGAATTCGAATACATTTATTTCCATCTTTGTTTATATACCTTATTTTCAAAAGATAATTACCCAAAACTACAATTTTGGGTACATAATTACCAATAACAAGGTCAGATTTTTGTTTACCATTAGCAGGAATTAACACTAACAGACTATTAATCTGTCTAATATAAAATGACAAAATTACCCCTGAAAATTGTAAAATTACAACATATGCCACTATATATATTTAAAAAAAAAAAAAAAAAACCCACAACAACCAATTTGCTCTCTCCTCTTCTCGATCTGGAGCCACCTCTTCTCCTTCCCGATCTGGAGCCAGCGAGAGTGGAGCGAGCAACGGAGGCGCGAGGTGGACGACGGCGCGAGCGGAGGTGGACAACGACGCGAGGGGAGGCGCGAGGTGGAAGGAGGCAGAGGAGGCGTGCGAGGCTGGGAGGCGGGCGGAGGCGCAAGGCCGGCTGAGGCGCGAGGCAGCGAGCGCGCGAGGGTGAGGCCGGAACTGGAGCAGATCGAGGCGCGAGGGCCAGGCCGGAGCGAGGCTCGACGGCCGAACGAGGCCGAAGGCGCGAGGCAGGAGGTCCGATCTGGAGGGACGAGGAATCGAGGCGCGAGGGCGAGGCAGGAGCGGAGGCGCGAGGCGGAGGAGCGAAGCCGGAGGCCCAAGGCAGCGAGGGTGCGAGGCACGAGGCCGGAGCAGATCCAGGCGCGAGGCAGGCCGGAGACGCGAGGCAAGCCGGAGGGGCGAGGCGCGAGGGCGGAGGCGCGGCGAGACTGGGAGGTCGGCAGAGCAGATCCAGGCGCGAGGAGGTGTGAGGCTCGAGGTGCGAGGCGCCGAGGTGGAGACGCGAGGCAAGTCGGAGGAGTCAGCTAGCGCGCGAGGCGCGAGGGCGGAGGCGCGGCGAGGCTGGGAGGCCGGCGAAGCATGGCCTTGGCGGTGTGACGACTTCGTGATCGGGGCTGGGCCGGCCGATCTCCTCCTCCGCCGCCTTCTCTCTCTGTCTCTCTCTCTCTCTGTTTTTTGTTTTTTTTTTGATTTGGTGTTTGTTGTTTTGATTTTGGTGTGGTGTTTGTTTGTTTGATTTGGTGTGGTGTGGTGAGATTGGGATTTGGTGGTTGGAATTGGATTGGTGGAGGCCGGTTTGTGGAGGAGTGAGGGATGTGGAATTTTTTTTGGGAGAATTAGGGTTTTGAGTAGGAGATACTGAGGCTCAGTATTATTGAAGTGCGGCGGAGTACGGCGGAGGACGGCGGAGATACTGAGGCTCAGTATTATTGAAGTGCGGCGGAGTACGGCGGAGGACGGCGGAGCTACTGAGGGTCAGTATTATTGAAGTGCGGCGGAGGACGGCGGAGCTACTGAGGGTCAGTATTATTGAAGTGCGGCGGAGGACGGCGGAGCTACTGAGGGTCAGTATTATTAGGTTGAGTTCTGAGGGTCAGTAGCATTAGGCTCACTGAGGGTCAGTAGTATTAGGTTGAGTTCTGAGGATCAGTAGCATTAGGCTTAATGAGGGTAATTGTGTAATTTAATACTTAACTGATTCTGTTAGTTTTGGATGGAACCTTGCTACTGGTAATTTAAAAAGGGAACCTTGCTATTGGTAATTATGTACTCAAAATTGTAGTTTTGGGTAAAAAACCCTATTTTCAATTACCCATTATTTTGTATTGGGCTGAGACGCAGATCAAAATACCGGCCCATATGGGTATTATACGTGGCACCAGACAGTTTGATTTCTGACCAGGGACAAGGTAAGACACTAAGAACTGATTCTAATTCCAGCCCCCAGCAAACTCAATAGTGAACCTCAGACGAACGAAGACCCAGAACTGCCTTGTACGACGGGAGGAAGGACAACAAAAGACAAGGTAAGAACTGATTCTGATTCCAGACAACAAACTCAAAAGCAAACCTCAGACTTCGAACTGTGATGTTGCCGACAAACGGAGGCCAACCAAAGACAAGGTAATTAAGAACTGATTCTAATTCCAGACGACAAACTCAAAATTGAATTTTGAACTTGAGCTGAACTGAGCTGGGCCAGCTGTAAGATCTGTGTGTCTTTCTTTTTTATATATGTGATTTAGTTTGCCTGTCGAAAGATTAAACTTTCGATATTAGAGATCGTCAACCTTAGTAAAGATTGTATCTTTTACCTCATCTAGTCTATCTGCTCTGAGAATGGTTAAAACATTTCGCTGGGGAGTGTGCTATATCCGTAGAGATTGGTTTAGTACTTGGGGCGAGTTCAAATTAGTTTTTGTCATATATTCTTTTAGTTTCAATAATGCATCCTTGAAATCCCCAGTCACTACTTGGACTCATATCTACAACTTCAAGTCTCAAGTTTGTAAGGCTTCTTTCAAGGATAGGCAAATAGAGATGAGAAAACGGCAGGCTTTCTATCTCAACTTGGAATTGTAGCTCATGTGCATCATCCTGATATCGCCTAGTTAATTGGCTATTGATTTCAAATAGATGTGCTCCTTGTTTTTCGCTTACCTCAACTTGGGAGTTTCATGAGATTCTTGATTGGAATAAAAGGTGTACAATTTTATTTGAGGCGGCAGATGGTTTGCTGTATCTTTATGAGTACGTTGTCAGAGGGGATCATCCATAGAGATATCAAGGCTGCTGATATTCGACTTTCACAGGATTTTGTGCCTCATATATGTGATCTTTAGTGTAGTTTATACTGAGACACAATGATTCATCATAATGCTTTTAAGTTTAGGGTACATTTGGTTAATTTTCTCCTGAAATATCATGCATTGGAAATAAGATGAACAAAGTGGTGTGTATACTCCTGGGTTCCTACTCTTGAGCTTATAACTGTTTGTCCAGCTTTGGATTGCTTTCAGCAAAGTCCTTGCATGATGCAAAGGACCTCAAGGAGCTTGTTGATCTTCTATTGGTATTTTTGAGCATAGGCATGGATGGTGTTGACTGCATCCGTATGCATACACCAGTCTCATATTTAGAGAGGGCTGGACTCCATTAGAGAGGAGTGCCTTGGTAAACTGAATCCTTTAGCTTCTGATAAAGATATTATTTTTGGGGTTGTGGAGTGCTAGCAGTAGTTTGGGTGGTGTGGATGGAAAATATAGAAGATTATTTGAGATCTATGGCAGGAAGAGAAGGAAGGCCTGCAGGAGAGAGTTAAGTTCTGGGCATCGTTATGGGCTTCTACTTCTAAGGATTTTGATCCCCAAAATCTTTCTTCCATTATTATTCTTAATCAGCAAGCAGCTGTAGTGTAATCCCCTAAGCATTAATAGTTGAGTTGCTAAGCCTCTGGTCCTGGCTCCCCTCTTTAGCTTTTCAAAGTGGACTCCTTGTCCTTCCCTTGTACTTTGCTTTTCGTTTCAATAAAAAGCTATTCCGTAAAAAATAAATAAGTATTACTAATAGTGGCTTGATCCATACATGAGGGAATGGTGGGTGGATAAGCTGGTCTCATTGATTTATCAGACAGATCATGAACGCTCTTGGTCCTTGGTTGTTTTGATTTATTGTGATAGGAAAAACAAATATATGGGATATACATTTTTTTTTGTTGCCTTTTTATTACTAATAAAATATATTTCCTGATATATATTCGTTTGGCGTGGAATCTCACGATTATCTTCTCATTTGTTGTTGTTGTTGTTTGTTTGCATGCTTATGAACTTTGATTTGATCTTTGCAATACCTCTTCCATCTCTAGTGTTAGAAATGCTGAACACTCAGCAGGCAGTAATTTTCTTTTAAAAAGGGTAGCTGGGTGAACTGTGAAGTTTTATGTGGTTGAGGGCAGAGCTGTCGGGGTTTAACTGTTTTACAGACTATCTTAGTAGAAGGAGAGAGGGTTCCATGAGTGTTTGAGGTGGCTTGTGATGTACCATCATTTCTCTGTCCATCCATGCACATACGCACAAGTTCTAAATCTGAAATGCTTAAGAGTCTTCTATCTATAACCTTGTATGCTTGGAAGTATCTGGTTGGGGCTTATTGTGTCTATGTTTTCTTATCAAAGGAAAATCTATTTGCAAGGGACTGTTGCTGCTTTTTGTGTTTGCATTTTCTTCATTATGAGTGATAAACCTGTCTCCTTGACGTAATGGCGTGATGCCATCTGATGAGAGTAAAGTCGAATGAATTATTCTAATAATAAAAAGGTTTAACAAATTCTCAAGTGATTGATTTATTGCCTTTATTTTTGTTCCTACTACTTAACATATATTGCCTTTGTTTTTAATTGACATGTAAAACCTGAAAGTACTGATGGGAGTTAACCTTGCAGTCCACTACTCAGCTCTTTGATTTGAATTTCTATGGTTAGACACATGCTTTTTGATTCTTGATGTTTATGTATTGCCATTCTTTTCTCAAACCCTGAACACCTTATTGTTCTTTGCTCAACTGAAGGTCCTATAATACTGGTGAAATTATGTACCGGTCATGAAGTGGAGCAGGATGCTGGTGCTATGGATGAAAATGCAAATGCTTTGACTTTTCAAAAGTACTGTATGATTTTTCAAGGATCGGCACTGTCTGGCTTGCTGTGGACATTGTCTAGAGGTAGCATTCCTTCTACTGTAAATGACTTCTTCTACTTTATGTTCACCCTTTTCTTTTGAAAAGCCAGTGGCATATATCGCATATTGTCTGTGAAAGGAACTTAATTTAGAAATGAGTTGGCTTATCTCTGTGTTAGTGTCACTAGAGTCCAGGTGATGTGACACATTTCTATCATAGAAAAATGAACTGTCATACTCATTATAGGTTAAGACTTGAGAGCCACATGAGATACCATCAATTTTGATTGCCACACATGTCTCTTTGATTTTACAGAACTGTGTTTTGGGTTCTATCTTTTAGTTTGATTTTGTTCAGATTACACACCATTTACTTATTCCTCAAGTTGGCCCCATCTGTTCAAAGGATACTCGACATCTTCAGGAAACTTGTGTTTACAGTGTGTACTTTTTCATTGAAAGGAAATTGGAGTTTTTATCAAGTCAGACAACAAAGCTTTCTATGTAATTAAAAAAAATATATTAATAATGAGGTGCTCAAGCTTTGATGTTCTGTTTCAACTGAGAATAAAGGTCTCATATACAAATTGCTGAGACCTCATCTTAGAATCTCATGTAACTTTAGAAGTGAATCATTAAGTTTGTACGACATGAGGCTGCAGTTCATGCTATATGACTTGGATTGCACTTTGTTGCATGGATATTGATTCTAAAAGTCTGATCCCCCATTAAAGTTAAGAGCAGCCTATTTATTTAATGTGAGAGATTAAGTGGACCCTTGGTGAAAATCTCTACATGAGGAGGTTCAAGCTAAATAATATTAGTGACATGCTTGTGCTGCATTATAACAATATGCCTCCGCGACTGTCAGATGGCGGCTTCCCATGTCTCCATGTTACGTATATTATATCGAACTCATCAAAGTTGGAGTATGTAGGTTATTGTTTTTACCTTCACCTTTCCTTCCATTGCACTTTACACAGGGTCAATGTCATCGTCAAGTGACTAATTAGAAGGAATCAGACAGCTTATGTGAACTCTCTCATTTGAAATGGAATTTTATGCTGAAACATAAACCAAGAGTGGAATGCAAACTTGGTTTCTCGCCTAGACTGGGATTTACTTCTTGAGTTGATCGTACAAATTGCCATAAGGAATACAGAACACTATGCAAGGCTACAACAGTCTCCATAATGGGTGTCATTGTAAGGAAGAGTAATGCCTTCATGGAGAGGAAAAAGTAAGAATAAAAACAGCCTCGTTCTATTAATATATCTGTCTGTCACACTTTCACATTGTCTAAATGAAGTTCCATTGGACACAGGTTTGGCCGGACACTGGTGTTTGAATTGATCGCAAAATTGCTTGCAAAGACGATTGGTTTTAAGGGGTATAAACAAGCCGTGTAACATCTTTTTATGCTACTGAATTGTAAGTCTTACATCACTTTTTCCCTTCCATTTCATTTTTCTTTGCTTACTAAATTGCATGGAGGCACAACGTATAAATACAAATCCCAATAATATGAGGAAGCAATATTTTCCCTGTCTGACCATTCATTTATTCTTCTCTGCGTAGTGCATACAAAGTAGGAATGTAAAATCATATTTCTTCTCGTAGTGCATACAAAGCAGGGATATAAAATCATATTTCAGTTGGAAATATGATTAAAAAAAAAAATGCACTTTCAGTTCTGATCCGGTCGCAACACATAGATTGTATCTAGCTAAGCTAGGACAAAAGAGTACAAAGTAGGAATATAGAATCATACTTCAGTTGGAAGTAGGATAAAAATACACAGTTTCAGCTTTCAATAAAACTCCAAGTTCTCAATACAGCTAGCAACTGGCTGAGGTACATAGATCCCCACTTCTCCCTGTGCTTGCTGGCGCCTTGATACAACATACCTTAGCTCTGCTAGGCTATTTTGAACATCATTTAGAGTGCACACCTGACCTCATCCTCTTCTTCGTTCAAGATCTTTACCAGATTACTGATTTGTTTTGTCATCAAGGCAATGAACATATTCACTTCTTCCTTTATTTCTTGCTCCTTCAAATACTCACGATCAGTAGTGGGTGGTGTCCACTCCACCTTACTTCTAAGGAAAAAGCAGGTCACAGTCTTGATCTTTGTTGGTGAAGGGAGAGTCTCTTTTATCAATTCTGAAAGCTTGCTGAACCAGGGAGCGATAGTGGCTTCAGTTGTTGTTTGCTGGAGCTGGGTTTCAAATGCTTGCAACTTTCCTCCAGTGCCTGCCATATCTGCCATTGAGCAGTAGTACTGGACTAGTAAAGATGCTAACCTCTTTGCGACTCTATTGCCTCTCAATTTAAATCTTGCCTCATCCATTTTGCTACTCAAACAGTAGAATACTATAAATTAAACCACTTACTGTATATACTAGTAAAATGGATGAGACAACAGTTTGATTGAACCGACTCTAATTCCAGCCAGTAAACCCCAGACAAACGAAGACCCAGAAGAGAACTTCCTTGGGAGGGAGGACAACAAAAGACAACGTAAGAACCGATTCAGCTGGCCCAGCTGTAAGATCTGTGTGTCTTTGTTTTTAATTAAATTCTCCTATGTATTCTTACGTACCGGTCTGTCTGGTGGTCACGAATCGGTTTCCAACTCAGATCTGTTAAGAGTAATTATAGTTGTAAATAAATTCCTTGTTTTCCTCTCTACTGTATTGTCATCATGTATATGTAACTCCCAGATTTGTTCTTAGACTTAAGACTAGAATAGAATGTACTACCATAAACAACCTATAAAGAGGGTCATTCCTTTGTAGATGAGATACACGTTGATTACAAAACCATTTCAATAAGATTTACTGAGCGTGCATTTTTCTTGATTTTCTTTCTCCATTCCCCTAGTTGATCGACTATTCGCTATATAAGGCCTGGCATACTTGAATGACGCTCGTGGCCGGAGTCTGGATGAATAATAAACGAAGGATCAACCAGCCATATATATATAGCATATGGTTTAGACATGAAGAGCTCTTGGTGGGTGGTAATTCTCATGCATGTCCATTGTACAATACATTGTTTAAGTTCATCCGCAAAACTCAAAGATATTGTGATTCTGGCTCTGAGTTCTTCAGTGAAGGTGTGAGCAGGGAAAACGAGCTATATATCGTCTTTGGGTGCTAGTGTGTAACTGATCAAAGGTTGTTCCTGTAGACAAAAGACGTTAATTATCAACTTCTCCTAACCATGCATACTTGCATAGTACCATTCCATCAAACTAATGCTGCTCGGCAACTTGATTGAACATCCGATGTGCACTTGTAAGTTGTGACAGGCTGCTGGAAAGGTACCCACCTTTGAGCACCCAGGCCTAGAATATTATATAGGATGGTTCGACCACCAAGAAGATATATCAAACAAAAATATATCAACTACTACACAGAAGGAAGACACATGCAACCAAGAACCATTAGAAGTTCAGAACCAATGACTTTCAGAGACACATGCAAGCAACACGCCGCACCTGATTTCAAAAATCCATCTTCGGCGATCACAGAACATCTGATAAAACAACGAATACAGTGAGACTCTCACTGTGAGAGGCAGTCGGACCACTGCCTACAACAAAGATCTAGCAACCAACTCTAAACCCTCACCCAACTCGATATGCATAGCGAGTCGATCAGCGAGAGACCAAATACCAGAACACGAAACTTTACCAGCGCAACCAAACCGACGTGCAACAGATGACACGCCATGCCTTGGTGGAGACGCAGGAAGCAACCACGCGGCAATTACCAATATTTGTGAATAGAAAGACAGCAGGGGGCAGAGTGAAAATCTGAGGGCACACCAGTATTTGCATCAACCCCACGAACAGTACTCAGCCCGTTCTAATTTTAGAAACTAGCCAAAAAGTCCACTAATTCTCTCTTTCACGTACACGTCCCTACTCCCTACTAAAAAGCTTCAAACAGCGTAAATTTGCGTCGACACCTCGAGTCCTCAGTTATACCCAGGATTTAAAATCTCTGCGATATATCCGATATCTCTACCGATATCTCCTTTTTTCGGCCGACCGATATATTTTTGAGGTAAATATCTTCTCTTTTCCCGTATTTACGATATATCTCCGATAACTTAAAATATCTCCGATATTTAAGATATTTGCGATATATCTCCGATATTTTAATGAAATATCTGTAAAATTTTCTAAAAAAATTTTTTTCTCGAAATTCGAGAATGTTTAAGAGAAGAGTAATTGAATAAGTAATCAGTGATCACCTCAAGGGATACAAAAAGAAAATTGAGTACTCCGGATTCCCCTCAAAGGAAATCCAGATGAGAGAAGTGACAAACAGTCTTGATAAATATTGGTGAAGAGTGTTCTCCTCGAGGAATATGTAAGAGAGTACGAAAGAAGTAATCACTCGATTGCTCAAATAAGTAATCGTCTCGAGTTCTCGAATAAGTAATCGCCTCGGGTGCTCAAATAAGTAATCTCATTGAGTTCTCGAAAAAGTAATCGTCTCATGTACTCATAATTAGTAATCGTTTCGAGTTCTCAAAAAGTAATAGTCTCGAGTTCTCGAATTAGTAATCACATCGAATTCTGGAATAAGTAATAGCCTCGAGTGTTTGAAGAAAAAAAAAACCAGTTTACATATGAAAGTAATTTTGATCATATCACCCAAGATGAAGACCACAGATCTAGAGAAGCTCGTCATGGTGCGCAAAAGCAGAATCGGCAGGGCAGCAGGACTAGATGTGCAATTGATGATCAAAGTACCCCATCAGATGTTGTTTCAGGTTTTTTAAGTTTTGATTCTATCAGTTTAGGCACAGAGCGTAGTGGGACGTCAAATGAATCGCATGAAGACAACAATCAATTTGGTTATAATATTTTTGAATATGATCAATATGGAGAAGTGTATGACCAATCATATAGTTTGATTCATCCTTATTATCTCATTATAGGGGATACCATCGGTAGTTCCAAAAAGATATATGATTATCATATTAATCACTACAATTCATACTATATAGGTCAAATGTCTTGTTCAGATTATTGTACTTTCGTGGATCAGCGTGAGGAATTTGAAGCACCTAGAGTCTCTTTCTGGTACTAAATGAAGTTATTATTTGTATGTATTTATGATTTTATGTGTAAAATGAATAAATTTCATATTTAAATATAAAAAAATATCTTTCCGAATATCTCTGATATATCTCCGATATCTTCGATATTTCTTTTTTTCGGCCGACTGATATCTTTATCACATTTTAATCCTTGGTTATACCTTCCATTTCTCATCTGATGTCGGTCGCTTTGTTTCAGTCAGAGTTTGGGAATTTAACAGAGACAGGTGCACGGGACAGCTATGTAGTACATAAAGTTTATGTTGTGAATATACGTACGTGTTCCTTCCGCATAGGTAGATCTCTATCATTAAAATATCTCTACCTTAAAAACAGATGATCATTTCCAAACTTCCATCAAGAAATATCTTGTTCTACACTTCCAGTACTAGCTAGCTAGAAGATATTTAATTTCAGAAAAAAATAAATATCTGGTACGAAGATCTTTGTATCAGGCCAGTACGTTATAGCATTACTTGATATTTTGACGTTATAGATCTTTGTATCCTTCATACTCAAAAGGAAGCTTCTTTGTCCTCCTATGTTCTATGGTTGTTGATGCATAATTATACCATTTAAATCCTGCTTCATATCTAAAAGGATTATTAGATTAATGCAAAGCACTACAGTAAGAAAGCTAAAACATTGAAGTAGTAAATAGCGATTAAAAATTGAAATATGTATAGGAAACCGTCAAACAGAGGCTAGCTAGGGAATACATATGTTTTGAATTTAACCCTAGCTAGAGCAGGTTTGCTGCATATATATAATACAATGATCTTGTAACATTTTCTAGAGTGATATGTTCACAAGTCACAATCATGAATTTTTAAGTCCTAGATTTGTACGTAATACTTGTGTAAGGCAATAATGTATTGATAAAAGTATCCCATATGAACTCTGGAATGCAATTCCTATATATAATCCTTCTATTAGATGGAGATGAAGGATTCTGATAAACGTTCTGGGATTTGTGGGGAATGGGAGTTAGAAAAGATTGTCACTCTGGCCCCAATGTTGGTCTCTCTTTGAAGCGCGCATCAACAATTCCCACTCCAGCATTAAACATTTTTCAAATCCTCGGCATCTCAATTATCTGTTTTTCCTTTGTTGGCTGATGAGTAATGAGTAAGAATTGGTTTGCCACATCGGTTACACGTCAATATTAGCAAATTGAGATTGATTGCTTTGGTACCACAAAAATTAAGCAGAAGCAAAGAGCCAGGTTGCAGGGAAATGCAAACATCAGAAATGGAGAACCACAAGCTTCAAGCATTGCAATAGTAATACGAAGCATCAAACTCAGGGGGGACCGAGTACACACATCGATCTGCACTATTAGCCACCATCGATGAAGACAACCATGACACCATTGTGCAGTACACCAAATGTGTTACACACCAACCCAATGGGGTCCTTATTCCATCTACTTGTTTTGTCCAAATTACCTACACGACCTAATTTCATTGCAAATGGCTGTGGGAGAATATGTGTTATGTTTTTCTATGAAAATAGGTAATATTGGTAGGAGATACAACATATCTTCTTTACTACAAAATGAAGTCTAATCTATTCTCTTAGTTTAAGTTCATTTGTACAAGGAAAGAAAAAAGTATTTGATTTTTTCACTAATTTTTAGCGCGCATGATATTTGTTCTATCATGGTTGTGGAATAAGAAGTCTGCATATCTTAATACATATATTTAATTTATTCGGAGCTATTAAAGCGGGATCCACTTTTTTTAGAACATGAGTGAAGTAAAAATTTGTGGGAGAAATTCAATTCAAATTCAAAATGCTTAAAGGTCTTAAAGGTACTTAAAGGTCTTAAAGATCTTCCTTTCCTATATTATTTATAATTCAATTCAAATTCAAAATGCTTCATCAATTTTGATTTTAAATTCTCAATCAGTTCCCTCTCAAACATAGTTGTTAAAAAGTGTCCCTTTTCCCTTTCTTGCTGGCCTCTTCTGGCTTGCAATTTCTCTAGCTAGGGTTTCTTCTTAATTAATTAGTCTCGTCATGAATTGAGACAAATGAGGAAATAGTGAAAATGTTGAAAGGATAAGGTTTCATAACCTCCACAGAAGTAGTATATATGGTAGACTTAAACAAGTACATACATGGCCACAGCTAAGCTCGATGAAATCACTTGAATAAAGACCAAAGTATCAGCATCAAGATCCCCGGAGATTCGAATTAATCTCTTTTTTCTTAGCTAACAAGTAACAAGGATCCACAACAAACGGACCGACCTCAAGAACTCGTGCATATTTCAAACTGTCCTTAGCAATGCATTTCACTGTCCTAACTATTTTAATCTCGTATTTTTACAATGGTAGTTACTACTGATCGTTCCAAGAGTAAAAATGTCACACTTTTAACATATACAATGGTAAATAAGTTATCGAATAATTAAGTTCATAAGTTGATGCAGTGAATCAACAGTTTACACTTGGTTCCGACAAGGTTTTGCCTGAAGGGAACATCAATCTTATGCTTGGTTTCTAAACTGTACGTACTGGGAATAAGTATACCTAGACATAATTCAGCTTTCGATCGTATACTATACAGTATACGGAACTGGTCAAAAATACTGAAGATTCTAGCTTGGAGATGAAACAGTCATACGTATACATTTTCACATCTAGTCATCACGCGGTTGCTAAGTTGATGACAATGTGATTGGGATGGGGAGTGTTATATGCTTCCCTCCCTCCCTTGCTCACCTTACACATCACGTGCTCGCTGGCGGTCCGATGGCGAGAGGGGGGCGTCGGCGACTGAAGATCTTCCCAAAGAAGGCAATCTAGATGGGAATCAGTCAATTAGAGAAATATGCAACAAAAATGAAAATTGGAAGAAATGACAAATCACTGAAGAGGTTAAGTTTGAATGGGGCAAGTTAGGGAGAAAGACTCCAAGAGAATGAAAAACGAAAGCAGGACTTTGTTACAACCACATGCTATTCCGCTTGAAGGAGAAGAAGATCGAGCCTCCTCTCCTTTCTTTCTTATCCTAAACCAACTCGAACCTAGAAATTAATTATCAAGTCTGGGATATTATGTGCTCCACACAAAATTTGCAGTGTGTAGGAGAGAGGCTTAGACCAAAGATACCCTAGCTAATTTGTGGGGTTTGCTACACTGTGACAAACAAAACCATCCAATACGTATCACCCCAAGCGATACGTAGTATGTTTTCTTGGTCATTGTTTCAAGTTCATCTATAACAAAAATGCTGAATCAGAGAGAACTCTTAAGGCTCAGTAATGTTTCTCTTGTATTTCATCTAGTAATAAAACATTCCAAAAAGAATTGAGACATCATTCAGCAAACCAAGATAAACTCAGCTAGCAAGAACGCAATATACCATGCATTTCTTTTGCAAAACTTTGAGATCAAAGGTTGAAAATAATTTGCATAGCTAATGCGTGGAAACCCAGGTTTTTTTTTCGAAATATATTACTAGATCAAATCAGAACAAGCATGAGTTAATGACTATCAATCCAACCAATAACTCCCATTTAATTGCTCTGCAAGGTTTTAAGGATGAATGACTAAGCTTAAGGCAAAAGCTTGGAATATGACAGATGCAAATAACAGGTGTATACTTGAAAATATCAGAAAGGGTATGATTCATCAGCTCAAGATATTTCATCAAACATCTTAATATCCCACTAAAGTCGTATGCTTGCCTGTTACAGTTTCAACCGTTGAGCCTTTCCAAAAATATCCAACTTCTCTATACTATACAAAAATAGGTTTAGAGATTTTTTTATTTATTTTTAATCAAAGGGTACTTCATTAATAAAAATGAAGATTACATGGTTGCGGAATGTAAAACAATCTAATCACTCCATACTAGATAATTAAAAAGCGTTCAATCCGATTACTCTAGACTAGATAATCGGAAAACTACGTTCACAAGATTTTACCAACAGAATTTGAATGTACTCGAGAAAAGTCTAGTCACTTAAATAGTTCAAAATACAAGCCCACAAATACAATAAAATTAATAATGCTAAATTTTTTTTTACCCTGTACACCCCTTAAGAGGTATACCCCTTAAGAATTTGAAATTTTTTCCCTCAAGATTCAAATGTTAAGCTGATGCAGAATATTGATAAAAATGGAAGAGAGGTGACCACGTATGGAGTGAAAATGACTAAGAAAAATGCGGCTGACTAATTTTGAAATTATGCACTTTTTCACTTTTAAACCTGACCCCACCAACATTATCTCCTTCAAACACTGCTTCAAGAGAGAATCAATTTTTATAAATAGCTTCACAACCCTTCACCATTGTCATCACATTTTCTCTCTTCCCTTCCAAACTCACACAAAATCAACTCAAAAAGGGAGTTCCTTCACCATTTTCACCACATTTTCTCTCTTCATCCCTTCTAAACTCGCAGAAGATCAAATGACGTTAACGCTTCGTTCTTCAACGTCTTTCATTAATCTTAAAGACTACTCCAAAGGCCTGAAGACCTCCGATGAGTCCTCCTCCGGAGGCGTTTACTTTGCCCAAACGAAGCCGTCATGCCGCATCCGGGCACAGAGTTCCGTGCAGGAAGCACAGCTCTTTCAGGAAAGGATCAGGGTGAGCTCCACCACTGATGATCTTCCGAGGGAGTTGCTTCATGCACTTCCTAGTATTGCTCACAGCAGCAATAACAATGACTTCAAGAAGGTGCCCGTGTATGTCATGCTTCCACTTGACACAGTGACGCATGGAGGGCATTTGAATAAGCCGAGAGCAATGAACGCCAGTTTGATGGCTTTGAAGAATGCAGGAGTTGAAGGAGTTATGGTGGATGCTTGGTGGGGATTGGTGGAGAAAGACGGACCTGCCAAGTACAACTGGGAAGGGTATGCAGAGCTTGTGAGCTTGGTTCAAAGGCATGGCTTGAAGATTCAAGTTGTCATGTCTTTCCATCAGTGTGGAGGAAATGTTGGAGACTCATGCAGGTATGACATGTTTAAACTTAAATCATAGTTTGAGATTTAAATCCAGAACTAAAGCACTGGAAAGAAATTACATGTATATTTTTATGAGCTGATTCACTTACTAATTAAGCAATCATTTATATGAATTTCCAGTATTCCACTACCTCCATGGGTGCTCGAAGAGATAAGCAAGAACCCTGACCTTGTGTACACAGACAAATCTGGCCGGAGGAATCCTGAATACATATCCTTGGGCTGTGACTCACTGCCTGTTCTCGCAGGAAGAACGCCCATCCAGGTCTACACTGACTACATGAAGAGCTTCCATGACAGATTCAGAGATTACTTGGGAGACGTTATTGTGGTAAGTATTTGCAACAAACATGTTAACTCCAATTGATGTTAGAAACTAGAAACTAGAAACTATTAAACAGAGCAAACTAATTAGGACATCTTGGTAGTAATCAATCAATATTAATTAATTTGTTCCGCTTAATATATATTGTTAAGTTTATAAGGAACTTGTTTCTAAAAGGTTAGAGACTCAATTCCAAGTTTTCAACTATTTCTCCAGGAAATTCAAGTCGGAATGGGTCCTTGTGGTGAACTCAGATATCCAGCTTATCCAGAGAGCAATGGAACATGGACGTTTCCAGGAATTGGAGAATTCCAATGCTATGACAAGGTAACCATTGTGTATTAAAAGGATTTTCTTTTCTTCTTCTTTACTTTACCAACAAAATGAAAGGCACCTAAAATATTGTAGAGTATATTGGTATATATAATATTTCTAAACAAGTTTTTTGTTTTTTGTCACAGTACATGAAAGCTTCCCTGGAAGCATCAGCAGAGGCACAAGGAAAGAGGGATTGGGGGACGACTGGTCCCCATGATTCCGGCCAGTACAATCATTTTCCTGAAGACACTGGATTTTTCAAAAGAGAGGGAACCTGGAATACCGAGTATGGACGGTTCTTCCTCGAATGGTACTCAGAGAAGCTACTAAGGCACGGAGATAGACTCCTGGCAGCTGCAAAAGGAGTGTTTCAAGGAACTGGAGCTAAACTATCTGGAAAGGTAGCTGGGATTCATTGGCACTACAACACAAGATCCCATGCTGCTGAATTAACTGCTGGCTACTATAATACTAGACTTAGAGATGGTTACATTCCAACAGCGAAAATGTTCAGCAAACATGGGGTTGTATTAAACTTCACCTGTATGGAAATGAAAGATGGAGAACAGCCTGACTATGCAAATTGTTCGCCTGAGGGGTTAGTCCGGCAAGTAAAGATGGCGACCAAGAGTGCTGGAATTGATCTTGCAGGAGAAAATGCGCTCGAGAGGTATGATTCTGGTGCATATGGACAAGTTTTGGCCACAAGCAGATCAGATTCCGGCAATGCCTTGAGTGCTTTCACATATCTAAGATTGAATAAGAGATTGTTCGAAGGGGACAACTGGAGGAACATGGTTGAATTTGTGAAAGGCATGGCTGAAGGTGGCCGGAATGAAAGACTGTCAGAGAGTGACACCACTGGAACCGACCTTTATGTCCGTTTTATCAGGGAGAAGAATATCCAGGAAGACAAGGAAACTGTTCTTGTGTAGAAATATTGTTTAAGTGCATCTTTACGTACAAATAGATTATCTGAGTATATAGTTAATTAGTGTAATATAGTGAGAGAGAAAAGAAAATAGGGAGAGATTGAGGGATTAAGTATTTTTAAGCAAGCCATTCTTGGCATTAGATGCTGAGGCGTAAGATGGTTAAACAATTCCCTGTATATGTCTCCATTACCTGAATGGTCAGTTGATGTTCATTCAAACCAGGTTTTTATCTACTTTAGGGGATGTTAAGATGACTCTTGCTAATAGTTGTCAATCTAGTCTAGTGAGTCAAGTAGTATACATTCATGCTTCTTAATGAAACATCTACAACTTCCAATATATCATCACTAATTTCTATATTCTTTGTTTAATGTTTCAATAAGGCTACAGTGCCTAAATGGAAGTTCATACTAAACCATTTCCGTTATCCATAATGTTAGAAAGAATGACTATCCTGTCAATATATGTTTCTTGCAGCTCATAGAAACACACAAAAGCTCACTAAGGATCTATATCAAACTGGTTTCTTTGACTTCACTTGTCTCTTTCTTGAATTAAGTTTTAAAAGCCACCAGCTGATCCCTTTCTTTACGCTGAGCTTAAACCTCCCTAATTTCAAGACTTTTGAATACTTATTGCTTTTGCTGATGAACAAGAAACTAGACTTTTGAATACTTCTTGCTTTTGCTGATGAACTCTTACTAGGTCGTACTAAAGTTCAATATCTCTCCAATATTACCATCTTTACCAGGAATATAAAATGTTTCATGCATATATAGATGTGCCTTATGTCCTTAACTTAACTAACTTATTATATTTCATTGTTTTAGCATATAAGTTCACAACTAATAAAAGAACCAAGTAAATGCCAACAGACCACAGGTAAATGCCAACAGACCACAGGCAGAAACAAAACATCAAGCACTTAGCCACTAGATTTACATATTTATGTACAAGAGAGAGGGTCAGAAGACAGAGCAGTAACATAACATCAGCCTTCCATAAAATTAAAGAGAACATTGCATGGAAAATCCAACATTAGCCTATCAGAGCAGTGACATTACATTAGCCTTTCAGAATGCTCTTCATCAATTTGAAAGACGAAACAAGAGTATGAATAACACCAACTACATTACCTAATTTATTGATCTCGAATAACAACTATGTCACAGCAGGAAGCTGTATCTACAATTCTAGTCGGCATACAAAACTTTATATCTAAACTCCATAGGAAACACACATTTCGCTGTCAAGGATAGGTAAGATGACCTGAAAACAGCCGAAGATGGCCCAGGGAGTTTACCAGTGAGGCCTGAAGACAATGTTTTCCCAAGCTTCTTCAAATGAAGGGATTTCCTCATACCCACCTGATGCCATCAACCTGCATCCAATCACCTGAATAAGTCGCATTCTAACCAGGGATCCCTACTTGATACATGAATCAAGTTCAAACTTAAACAAGAATTCACATTTCGATTGACATTTCATACAGCTATTTTGAATCACAATTAGTTTCAAGTATGCAGGGAAGAGTGCCAGGTGTATAAAAGTTAATAATAGGCTACTTAAAATGCACCCTAATGGAGAAATACAAAAGCACCGACTGTCCAGGTTGAAACACGGCATCATTCCACCTAAAATGGTTCAAACTAATGATTGCCAGCTATAAGAATACGATTGATTCCAATTAATCATGAGCCTGTAATGGTGGCATCAGAACTTCAACAATGAGAGAAGCAAGAAGCATGTCCTTGGGTTTACAATGAGTAAACTTTAACTGAATTGCATCCTGGAGTTACAGCATTGGGTTTTTACTAAAGTATAGTAATTTTTACCCAAGGTCTCTACTTTCAGCTCAATACTGAAACCCTTTTAGTTTTGACTCAAAATATTACACTCAGTTGCAACAAGAGCACAAATTAAACCCAACAAAGCACACCCATTAAGAATTCTTTAGTAAACAAATAACCAACTGGGTTTGAAGCAAAGTACCCAATGAAGTCAAGCATGAGGTGGTGGATCGGAATTGGGATTCTGGCGGCGAAGGTCCTCGATTAAGCTTCCGAGCTCTTTGCGAGCAGATTCTCTTCCGAACATGAAGCCGTACCTGATTCAGAAAACTCAAACCAGTTATCTGTAATGATATGAAAAGAATGGAATAAAGGAAAGTGCGAGAGAAGAGAGTAAGTAGGTACCAGCCGGAGACGGCAGAGAAGACAGTTGCCACTGCAACTGTCTGAAGCAGAGTGAAAGCTCTCTCCATTTTCATAAGTAAAGAGTGAGAGACAGGTTTTACAAAATTCTGTAGGAGTATTAAGAAGAGCTGGAGTCTGGAGGAAGGCCTATTGGGCTGGCAGAAGCGAGTAGCCGGCCCAGGCCCACATACTAACCTAGCTAATCGCTTTCAATTTTTTTTATTATTTGAAATTTCTACACACTGTTAATGTACATTGTTTTATACGTACAAGTCGCAATGAACTTGTCAAAAAGAGCGAAACAGAGAAGTTGTGACCTCTTCCAACCACATGATAGTTAGCTACTCAACAATTCATACGTGCTGGGTCATCTTCTAGCTAGATAAACAATGAAGAAAGAACTAGTTTCCAAATTTTGTCGATCTAGTCAATAAAAGCAACAACATTACATGTTCAGTTTATAAAATCTGTTTGCTTCGATTCAACTATATATACTCCACTTTGCTGTTTGCACATCATCTTCATAATCATCTTGTTTACTACAATGAGTGGTAGGTCTTTACAGCATTCTGTCGAGGTTGAAACATACACCACATCATTCCACTGAAAAATGGTTCAGTACACTTCAGTTGAATTGCATGCTAGAGTTACAGCATTAGGGAGTATTGAGTGATGATCGAACATGGCAGAAGTATGCGCTGCTTGTTCATGCAGAATGTCAATTATTTGGTTACGTACTCCCCAAGCATCCCATACGTACTGGCGGTACTGCTGACTATGTTATGTACCTAGTTTTTGTTTTGCTTTTAAATTTAACATATATTGGCCAAAAATTAAGAATAAAACCAAATATTGTACATACGACTAAATTGTGGTTGTCCGGTACCATAAGTCTCTTTTTTATATGTGGGAAGTCGGTCGTGAGTTCGACTCACAACATACTAGTTGTATAGTTAATAAAAAAAAAGTTAAATTGTGGTTATTTATCATGTGACAAGAAAAATTGTGAAAGAGGTTGGCGACCATAATTTTTGTTGTCATTTGGTGATCAAGTTAATTAATGACTTTTCAGGCCGAGGAAGACAAAAATAAATTGTTGATTGTTAAAATTTCTACACAAGCCAACTGTTTGTAACGAAGGATTAAAATATCGGTATCGGTATATCTATCGGTTTTTTGAAAGAAAAAAAAAATCGGATATATCGGGGAGACTCCGTAAGAATTTTTTTTATTTAAATATTAAATTTATTCATTTTACACATAAAACTTTAAATACATACAAATAATAGTTTCATTTAGTACCAGAAAGAGACTCTGCTAGGTGTTTCAAATTTCCCATGTTGATCCACAAAAGTACCTGACCAAGACATATGACCCATATAGTATGAATTATAGTGATTAATATGATAGTCATATATATCTTTGGAGCTGCCGACGGTATCCCCTAAAATGAGATAGTAAGGATGGATCCAACTATGTAACTGATCACTATCGATTATTGATCACCTAGTTGCGTCTACTATCGATTATTGATCACGATTATTTTGTTCTATGACTTCCATCAAAAATCGATTATTATGAGAAAAAGTTTTTGATCGATCGTCCATCACTACTTTTGCATTTGTCTTTATTATTTTGTGGAACCAAGCAATATTGTCGGGTTAAAACAAGCCTCATTTTTACCTCGAGAACTCGAGGCGATTACTTATTCGAAAACTTGAGGCGATTACTTTTCTTACTTTCTTCCATATTCCTCGAGGAGAACACTGCTCACCGATATTTCTCAAAACCGTCACTTCTCATCTGAATATCCTTTGAGGGGAATCCGGGTCTACTTATTTTTTTTATATCTCCCGAGGTGATCACTGATTACTTATTCAATTACTCTTCTCTTAAACATTCTCGAATCTCGAAGAAGAAAAAAAATTAGTAGAAAATTTTACATATATTTCGTTAAAATATTGGAGATTTCGTAAATATCTTAAATATCGGAGATATTTTACGTTATCAAATAAATTTCGTAGATACGCCTTCAAAGATATATCGGTCGGTTGAAAAATGAAGATATCGGGAGATATATCGGATATATCATAGAGATTTTAAACTATGTTTATAGCAACTGTTTTATATGTACAAGTCTTACGTCCATTACAAAAAGAGAATAATTGAAAAACAGAGAATAATTGTACCAAATACTTGAAAGTTGTGAACTCTTCAGACCACGTGATGATTAGCTCGTCTACAAGTCATACATGCTGGCCTGCTGGGTTATCTTCTGGGTGATCAACAAATTAATACACAAAATTGTCGATCAAGTCAATATAAGCAGCTCCATTGTTGTTTCGACGATTATTATACATGTTTAGTTTCAAAAATTCATTTTCCTTCAACTATACATGTTCTTCACTACAATGAGTGGTAGGTCTATGCATTCTGTTTTAGTTGAGCTTCTGTGCCTGGCCATTGCCTCTGCTATTTGGTGCTCTAGTGTTGGAAGCTTTGACAATAGCATAATGTGCTCGGAGAGTGAAAGGGATGCTCTTGTCAAGTTTAAACAAGGCATTGTGGATGAGTCTAATGCTCTTACTTCTTGGAAAACTGAGAAAGATTGCTGCAAGTGGAGAGGAATATAATGCAACAACCAAACAGGTCATGTCACTGGTCCCAATAATACAAGTTTATTTTTGTCATCTTCTAGCTGATTGGTTAGTTAATTCTTTGTCATAAATTAACTTCCATATTGACGTCGTGCTGGGTCTTCTTCTTTTATCATAGTGAGACAGTGAGAGAGAGAGTGAGAGTGAGAGTGATACTAGAGATGATCAATGAAAAGAAAGATCCAATTTCCAAAGACTCGCTTTGGATTGGACTAAAGCAAGTCAATTGCTCTTTCGACTATTATACACGACTAGTTTCTAAAATCCTTTTTCTTCAACTATATATACTTCCGCTTTCCAGCTGTTTGCGGATCATTTTCATAATCATCATGTTGTTCACTAAAATGAGTGGTAGATCTATGCAGTATTCTGTTTTGGTTGGGCTTGTGTGCCTGGCCATTGCCTCTGCTATTTCTTGTTCAAGTATTGGAAGTTCCGACAATATCAACATGTGCTTGGAGAGTGAAAGGCATGCTCTTCTCCAGTTTAAGCAAGGCCTTGTGGATGAGTCTAATGCTCTTGCTTCTTGGGAAACTGGGAAAGATTGCTGCAAGTGGAGAGGAATAAGATGCAACAACCAAACAAGTCATGTCACCAATCTTAACATCTCTATTACATATGATGATGATTTCAATCTTGTTGATGTTCCTCTAAGAGGTGAAATTAGTCCTTCACTACTTGATCTGCTTTACCTAAATTACTTGGACATCAGTTTTAATGATTTTCAAGGAAATAAGATTCCTGAGTTCATTGGCTCTTTGAGTCAATTGAAAGTGCTCAAACTTGCACAGACTAATTTCAGTGGGCTTGTTCCTCCCCAGCTTCGAAACCTCTCTAATTTGCACACACTAGATCTTTCCTTTAATCATGATGTTAGTTCAGAAAATCTCGAGTGGCTAACTCAACTTTCTCCCTTGAGATACCTGGACATGTCGTTCGTAGAATTATCAAAGGTTGTGAATTGGCCTCAATCTCTAAGCAAACTCACTTCACTAAGAGAGCTTCAGTTATCTTTCTGTGATCTTCCTGATGTCAATCTTAGATTAGTTTCCTTTATTAATTCTTCCACCTCTCTTCAACTCCTTGACCTCTCTTATAATCATCTTAATTCTACTTCAATATTCTATTGGATAGCCAACTTCAGCACCAACTTGGTCCATGTTGATCTCTCTACTAACGAACTTGAAGGTCCCATCCCAAATGTCATCACAAGCATGCTTTCTCTAGTAACACTAGATCTGTCTGGGAATAACCTTGAAGGTGGGATACCAAAAGGCTTTCAAAAATTATGCAACTTAAGATCGTTGACCTTATCGTTCAATAACCAATTGTTTGGAAACATTGAGGACTCTATACAAGCCTTGTCTTGTGCCAACAACACACTCGATGTTGGAATCCATGTTAGAATTCATGATACTTCAACTTTTAACTCTTACGAGCGAAGTATTTCACACTCTGTTCTTGGCGAACGGTGTGGCGAGCGGGTGTGAAGAAGATTAGATGACTGAACTTATGCAGCTTTTCTTTGATCCAAAAATCTTATTGATTACAGAGTAAACACTTCCCATTTATCGGGGGCACAAAGTAACCTAACAAAATATCTAAGGCTACAAGTTAGAGATAAACTTGACAAATTATAGTACTATGATACTACAAATATCTAAGTTGGAAATCTCAGTGGGAATGAACAGTGAAGCAGGTGCTGGAAAGTATATCAGCTTTTCCACACTGTCTCCTAGTCCTCCCAGGAAAGCATTAACATTTTAACACTCCCCCTTAATGCTTTGCCTTATCATTCCGAGCAAGCCTCGTAGGTATTCAAACCTATCTCTGGCGAGTGCCTTGGTGAAAATATCAGCAACTTGGTCGTCTGTATTGCAGTACACCAAATCAATCTCATTCTCCTCGACTGCATCCCTGATGTAATGAAACTTCAAGGCGATGTGCTTTGCCCGACTGTGATAGACAGGATTCTTGCTCATGGCGATTGCAGACTTGTTATCGCTGAGAATGATTGTTGCTGTTCTGTTCTTCTCACCAAAGTCTTCTATGACTCTCCTTAGCCATATTGCTTGTGAAGTGGCGAGTGAAGCTGCGACGTATTCTGCTTCAGCTGTGGACAATGCCACTGATTTCTGCTTCTTTGAAGCCCAGGAGAATACTCCTGTTCCTAGTGTGAAAGTATATCCAGATGTGCTCTTCAAGTCATCTACACTTCCTCCCCAGTCACTGTCACAGAACCCAAAGAGTTTTGGTTCTACATTCCTCTCATACAGGATTCCAAAGTTCATTGTTCCTTGGATGTATCTCAGGATTCTCTTTGCAGCTCCATAGTGTATCTTGGTTGGATTGTGCATAAATCTGGACATCAAGCTTGCTGCATACATAATGTCTGGTCTTGTTGCAGACAAGTATAGCAGACTTCCCACTAAGCTTCTGTATAAATTCTCATCCGCAGGACCACTCCCATCTTCTTTGGAGAATTTTTCACTGACCACTAGAGGAATTGTAACAGGATTGCAACCAAGCATTTTGAACTTCTCTAGTATAGTCTTCGCATATCTTTTCTGGGTGATGAAGATTCCCTCCACTGCTTGAATTATTTCAATTCCCAGAAAGTAATGCAGGATTCCCAAATCACTCATTTCATATTTCTTCATCATATCAGACTTGAAATTTGAAATCATTGTTTCACAGCTTCCGGTAAATATCAGATCATCAACATATAAGGAGACGATAAGAATACTTGATTTACCTTCAGTCTTTGTGTAAAAGGCAGGTTCGTTTTCACTCCTTTGAAAACCCCTTGCTGTGAAATAGGAATCGATCTCACCATACCAAGCTCTTGGGGCTTGTTTTAGGCCATATAGAGCTTTCTTCAGTTTGTAAACTTTCTGCTCTTTGCCTTTTATGATGAAACCTTGTGGTTGTTCCACAAACACTTCTTCTTTCAGCACTCCATTTAGAAACGCCGACTTAACATCAAGTTGGTGTAGATACCAACCCTTTTGTGCAGCAATAGAAATCAGACCTCTTATGGTCTCATGCCTTGCCACTGGTGCAAAGGTCTCATTGAAATCCACTCCGGGTATCTGCGAGTATCCTTTCGCCACCAATCTTGCTTTGTTTCTTTGTACAGAACCATCTGAGTTCAGCTTGGTCTTGTATATCCACTTCAAACCGATGACATCCTTGTTGTCTGGTTTGTCAACTAGCTCCCATGTGTTGTTCTTCACAATCACATTGATCTCATCTTGCATTGCAGTTCGCCATTCATTTTCCTTCACTGCTTCTTCAAATCTTTCTGGCTCAAATAAGCATGCATTGCAGCTTTCATACACTTCATTTAAGCTTCGCATTCTCATTGGAGGCGAGCTTGATGTTGATTGAGCTCCTGAAGATTCTGGCGAATGAGGTGCTGGCGGATGTGTCGCTGGCAGATGTGTCGCTGGCGGATGATCTTCTGGCGAGCGAGCTTCAGTTGCTTGCGGATTGAGTTCCAGCTCTACTGGATTCTCTTGTTCATTTTGAACATTTCCTTCTTTCTTTTGGGCTGAACCTTGGTTCCAATCCCATAATGAATTCTCGCTGAAGAGAACATCTTTGCAGATTATCATCTTCTTCTTCTGCAGATTGAAGAGCCTATAGCCCTTTGATTGAGAGCTGTATCCCATGAATACACACTTCTCACTGGTTTCATCCAGTTTATATCTCAGCTCCTCTGGGATATGTGCATAGCAGATTGAACCAAACACCCTCAAGTGATTTACACTTGGCTTCCTACCACTCCATGCTTCAAAAAGAGTCATTCCTTGGACAGCAACAGTTGGATGTCTGTTCATCAAATACACTGCAGTATTTACTGCTTCTCCCCAATATACTTGAGGTACTGACTTGTCATGGAGCATGGACTTGGCCATCTCAATGATCGTTCTGTTTTTCCTTTCCGCTACGCCATTCTGCTGTGGCGTGTAGCTTACAGTGAGCTGTCTTTCCAGCCCAATGTCTTCACAGAACTTCTTGAATTCATTCGACGTGTATTCGCCACCTCTATCTGTTCTTAACTTCTTCAGTTTGAGGCCAGATTGTCTCTCCACCATAGCTTGAAACTTTCTGAACACGGCGAACACATCAGACTTTTGCCTTAGGAAATAAACCCAAGTCATTCTTGTGAAATCATCTATGAAGGTCAGAAAGTATCTGTTTCCTCCATCAGTTGTAGTTCTCATTGGACCACAAACATCAGAATGTACCAGCTCCATAGGTACTTTTGCTCTCCAGGCTTTTCCTTTCGGAAATGGGAGTGTGTGTTGCTTCCCCAATGCACATCCTGCACACACTTCTTTTGCATCATTTATTTTTGGTAGACCCTGCACCATTTCCTTTTGATGCAGCAACTTGAGACTCTGGAAATTCAAGTGTCCAAGTCTCTTGTGCCAGAGCCAGGAATCATCATTTAGCTCCATACTTCTTGCACTTTCAGTTGCATATTTCAGGGTCAGAGGAAAACTTATGTTCCTCTTCATCTGGATTTCTACCATCAGGTTCTTGCTGCTCCCTTTCTGATATATCTTGCAAGTGTCATCACCAAAATGAAGGTGATATTTGTGCTCAATGAGCTGTCCGACACTTAGCAGATTGGAATCCAGAGTTGGAACCAACATCACATCTCTGATGTACATCTTTCCAGACTTGGTTTCAACAGCAATGCTTCCCTTGCCTTTTGTATCCACCATCATTCCATTGCCCATTTTCACTTTTGTGATGCTTTTGCAGTCTATATCATGTAGAAGATTGGCATTCGCCGTCATGTGATTACTGCAAGCACTATCAACAAGCCACACATTTTCTTCTACTGCAGCACTCGCAGCATGAGTAACACAGAACATGTTTGAGTCACTCGCTCCAATGCTGTTCGCCTGTTGATTTCCCTTGTAGTTACAATCTTTCTTCACATGACCAAACTTTTCACAGTTTGAGCATTTTGGTTTCCCTTTGAACCAACACTCGCCTGCATGAAGCTTATTACAGACAGTGCACTTGTTATACCCTGAGTTTCTACTCTCCTCATTGTTGCTCTTCATCCGCTGATTTGATTTTCCCTCCCACTTCTTTCCTTTACCTTTCCAGTTCTTTTTCTGCTTAGAATTTGAACTAGATGGCTCACTCCTGTTAGAGTTAAGGTTGAGTGATTGGAAAGCCTTTTCAGCCTCTTCATCATGACTAGACAACCTATGATCGAAAGCTTTCAGAGTCCCCATCAGATCCTGAACACCTAGAGTTTCCAGATCCCTAGTCTCCTCTATAATACTCACTATAGCATCATACTTCCTATTCAAGCTCATAAAGATTTTCTGTACTACCCTCTTCTCAGGTATTGGTTCCTTGTAGGTTCTCATTTGATTAACAATATTTGTCAATCTGGTGCTATACTCACCTAACAACTCAGTATCATTCATTTTTGTATACTCAAAATCTCTTCTAATAGATTGTACCTTGACAGCTCTGACTCTTGCAGATCCTCTGTATTCAAGGCTGAGTACATCCCATGCTGCTTTGGCTGTCTTCTCATTTGAGATTCTGGGAAAAATCTCATCTGTGACCGAAGTCTGCAGAATATTAAGAGCTTTCGCATCTTTCTTAATATTTGACTTCAGTTCTGCCATTTGCGCAATTGTTTGCTCCTCTTCTGCATCTGGTCTCTTGTATCCTTCTTCTACGAGGCTCCATAGATCTCGTGAGATGAACATGGTCTCCATCTTGATTATCCAGAAACCAAAGTTCTCTCCATTGAAGATTGGAACTCTGTTTTCTGAACTTCCTGATGTAGCCATTCCAGTAACAGAAAAAATAAAGACTTGTGTTTATTTTTTTTTGTTTCTGATTCAATCAGATGGTACACCCCAGTTGATATTGATCAACAGAGCTCTGATACCATGTTGGAATCCATGTTAGAATTCATGATACTTCAACTTTTAACTCTTACGAGCAAAGTATTTCACACTCTGTTCTTGGCGAACGGTGTGGCGAGTGGGTGTGAAGAAGATTAGATGACTGAACTTATGCAGCTTTTCTTTGATCCAAAAATCTTATTGATTACAGAGTAAACACTTCCCATTTATAGGGGGCACAAAGTAACCTAACAAAATATCTAAGGCTACAAGCTAGAGATCAACTTGACAAATTATAGTACTATGATACTACAAATATCTAAGTTGGAAATCTCAGTGGGAATGAACAGTGAAGCAGGTGTTGGAAAGCATATAAGCTTTTCCACACTGTCTCCTAGTCCTCCCAGGAAAGCATTAACATTTTAACACTCGAGACCTTGGACTTGGGGTATAACCAGTTTTGGGGTTCATTTCCAGAACTGAGAGGTTTTTCAAAGTTAAGAGAGTTGGACCTTGTCTTTAATCGACTAAATGGGTCTCTATCCGAGAGTGTCGGGCAACTCTCTAGCCTTGAAGTACTATATCTCAACGGGAATTCTATGAGTGGTGTCATCACAGAATCCCACTTCCGCAACCTCTCTCGTCTACAGTCTTTGGGTCTTTCTGGTAATGGTTTCTCTATCAACCTCAGCTCTGATTGGAATCCACCATTTCAACCTATCGGTTGGTTAGACATGTCATCTTGCAAGGTGGGCCCAGCTTTTCCAAAAAGGATTCTAAAGCAGACAAATCTTACTAGGCTTTATATCTCTAATGTCGGAATATCAGGACCATTACCAGATAAGTTTTGGGATCTACTTCCTCACTTAGGTTGGTTAGATCTGTCTATGAACCAAATCCATGGGATACTGCCGAATTTGTCAACTACAACAGTGCGTAGCCTTAACTTGTCTTCTAATGTATTTTCTGGTCAAGTGCCATCATTTCCTTCAATGCTTAGGGAGTTGGATCTCTGGAATAACATGTTTTCTGGGACCTTGTCTTCCTTCTGTGCAATTCCAAATTCGGGTATTCGGCAAAGTTATGACGAATATTTGAGTATTCTTGATCTTTCCGAGAACCAATTGTCAGGGGAGCTTCCTAATTGTTGGATGCAATTTCAGAATTTGAATTCACTGAATATGGGAAAGAATAAATTTTCAGGGAAAATACCAAGCTGGTTAGGAAATTTGAAGAAGAATCGGATATTGCGTTTGCATAAAAACAAATTTTCAGGAGAAATGCCTTATTTTGAGAACTGTACTAGTTTACAATTTGTTGATGTTGGCAACAATAATCTGTCGGGAAAGATACCAACATGGATCGGCCAAACCCTACAAAACTTGGTGTTTCTACGCTTACGCTCTAATCAGTTCCATGGAATCATACCTTCTTCCCTCTGTAATCTAGCCACCGTTCATGTTTTGGACCTCTCTCACAACAATATTTCAGGAGCGTTACCACATTGCTTTAATAACATAACAGCTTTGGCTGCTACTGGTGGTATTACACGATTACCATATTCCTTCAGTGATTCTCTTAATGTGGAACTTATATGGAAAGGAATAGAAATTGAGTTTTGGAGAAATCTCGACGGCATGAGAAGCATTGACATGTCAAGCAACTATTTGATTGGGGAAATTCCCCAAAGTATAGCAAGTATGGCTGGGTTGATTTCTCTAAACTTGTCAAGAAACTATTTGACGGGAAAGCTTCCTGAAAACTTTGGTAACATGAAGATGTTGGAATCCCTTGATTTGTCAAGAAACAATTTATCTGGCAACATTCCTGCAAGTTTTTCGAGATTAAACTATTTGGACATATCACACAACCATTTGTCAGGAAAAATTCCTATAGGCACCCAACTCCAGAGTTTTAATGCTTCTGCATATACCGGTAATCTTGGACTTTGTGGACCACCGTTGACACCGAATTGCTCAGGAAATAGAACAACTCAAGCTGATGATAACAAGGAACATGATAATGAGGGTCTCATAAGCCTGGGATTCTTTATCAGTATAGTGCTGGGATTTATCACAGGGTTTTGGGTGGTGTGTGGGAGTTTACTGCTCAAGAGTTCTTGGAGATATGCCTACTTCAAAATCCTAGATGATTCAAGAGATTGGCTTTATGTCAAAGCCGCTGCATGTGTACAAGGCCAAAGTACAGAGGAGACTTCAAAGATAAATGGCCGGTCAAGTAAGCTTTCTAAATTCTACATCTTGATGCTCTTTCAAATTTAGAGTATAAGCAATTATGAATTGTTTCAATGCACACCAGTTCTTTTCATCATTTGAACCACTGTATTCTGAGTTTCTGACTCTTCATTTTGTTTTTGACATAATGTTAGGAGCTGCTGGCATTTAGGGTAATGAGCCGAATTACTCTGTACGTAGTTCAAAGTTCAAGGCTTAATGTGGGATGATCAAAGATGTCTTTTGTTTTTCCTTGCAGCAAGAAATAGAATGAATAAGTACCATTCTATTTGGTAAATCTGTATAATGAATGGACTATATATATGGAGATGGTATAATGACATGCCGCCATGCAAGTGTGTATTTAAATACTTGAATTTTATGGTTGTAATACACACTCCCACCTAGTTAGGAATAAAGTTTTCATTCCAGAACATTATTTGAACCACTCTCTTCCAATCTTGATATGTCGTATAACTAAGCAATTTTAATTTGTAGTTGCTATCAATTTCAGTTGTGCATATTGTTTTCTGATCAATTAAATTCGCATATATCCCCTGCTATTGGACAATTCCCTGATTTTCTTTGCCTTATAATTAAGCCCAATTGATTCCATTTTGTACTTAATTTTGCCTTAATACTGAATATCTAGCTTATTTTACAGTGTAAATTAACAAACGGAACATCCCAATTCAACATAACGTACTCTAATGTCTCACATTTATGTTGATGATATATAAAATTCATCATTCTATTTGGTTCTTTTGAGTCATTAGTAATGAGGTTGGTCTAGTGAAAGCATGCTAGCTAGGTTAGGAATAAAAATTTAGCTTATCCATGGCTTTCTGGCTTGGAGTTGGATGGAGTTGTTTCTAATTTGCATACTCTTGATCTTGTGGGGTTTTTTTTTTCACATGCCCAAATCCCATATTTTCTACGTATAATGTTTTCTTTTGATTTGTACAAACTTCCATACAAACGTCCAACTCATTTTTTGGTTATAGTCAAGGTCAAGGAAGTGGAATTGATCCACGAGTCTTGGTCAAATTTTCGTGTATTTTCCTTCATCTTCGACATCCACAGAAAATCTGAATCAATCTAATCTAATTGGAACAAAAATAAATTACAATATACCGCATTGCAATATAAGTATCCGATAGTACAATCCATTTATACGACCTTATTAGGAAATTTGAATCATCTTGCATCGTATACATAGGTTCGATTGTGACAACAACCTTTGTATATGATGAACTTTTGAATATGGAGAAAGTTCTGCCCCATCACTTATAAATACAGACGGACAAGACGAATAATTTCGAAATAATTCCACAAAAGTAAGGCAATTGCTATTTTAGTACGACTACTTTCCAAAATCTTCTAGAATATCAATTATCATTATATGAAGAACGAGCCAATTTTCAAACTCTGTCGATCAAGTCAATAAAAACAACTCCTTTGTTTAGTTTCTAAAATTCTTTGTCCTGTAAAAACTATATACACTCCATGCGTTATTCTGTTTGCACATCCTCTTGCTAATTATGTTGTTCACTATAACGAGTGTTAGGTCTATGCATTCTGTGTTGGTTGTGTTCCTGGCCATTGCATCTGCTATTTCTTGTTCAAGTGTTGGAAGCTCCAACAATATCACCATGTGCTTGGAGAGTGAAAGGCACGCTCTTCTCCGGTTTAAACAAGGACTTGTGGATGAGTCTAATGCTCTTGCTTCTTGGAAAACTGAGAAAGACTGCTGCAAGTGGAGAGGAATAGCCTGCAACAACCATACAGGTCATGTCATCACTCTAAATCTCTCTTCTACTTTTTTAGGAGGTGAAATTAGTCCTTCACTACTCGGATTGAAGAATCTAAATTACCTGGATCTCAGTAATAATGATTTTGGAAGAGTGATGATTCCTAAGTTCATAGGGTCTCTGAGTCAATTGAAAGAACTCAAACTTGTAGAAGCTAATTTCAGTGGGCATGTTCCTG
Source organism: Potentilla sterilis (assembly GCA_963682095.1). NCBI lineage: Eukaryota > Viridiplantae > Streptophyta > Magnoliopsida > Rosales > Rosaceae > Potentilla > Potentilla sterilis. Next base: position 29,311,139 of record OY821765.1, read on the forward strand.
TTCAGCTTGGAAACCTCTCTAATCTGCACACCCTTGATCTTTCCCGGAACAATTATATTATATTAGAAAATCTCGAGTGGTTATCTCATCTTTCTTCTCTGACATACCTGGACATGTCGTGGCTAGATTTTTCAAAGGTTGTGAATTGGTCACAATCTTTAAGCAAACTCACTTCACTAAGAGAGCTTCTGTTATCCTCCTGTGATCTTCCTGATGTCAATCTTAGATCAGTTTCCTTTATTAATTCTTCCACCTCTCTTCAATACCTCGACTTTTCTGCTAATTCTCTGAATTCTTCAATATTTGATTGGATAACCAACTTCAGCACCAACTTTGTCCATATTAATCTCTATGCTAACAACCTTAAAAGTGGGATACCAAAAGGCTTTCAAAACTTATGCAGCTTAGAGTCGTTGAGTTTAAGGAACAATCAATGCTCTGGAAACGTTGAGGACTATATAAAAGCCTTGTCTTGTGCTAAGAACACACTGGAGATATTGGACTTGGGGTATAACGAGTTTTGGGGTTCAATTCCAGAACTACCAGGTTTTTCAAAATTGACATATTTTGATCTCTCCGAGAATAATCTAACTGGGTCTCTACACGAGAGTGTCGGGCAACTCTCTAGCCTCGAAATACTGAATCTCGACGGGAATTCTATGAGTGGTGTCATCACAGAATCCCACTTCCGGAACCTCTCTCGCTTAGGGTCTTTGGAACTTTCTGGAAATCATTTCTCTTTCAACCTCAGCACTGATTGGAATCCACCATTTCAACTTGATGCTTCGTTAGGCATGTCGCAAGCCTCCTCTTCCGAGCTAGGGCCGGCTTTTCCAAAATGGATTCTAACGCAGACAAATATTCTTGTGCTTCTTCTCTCAAATGCTGGGATATCAGGATCCCTACCTCATAAGTTTTTGAATCTTTTTCCTCGCTTATTTTGGTTAGATCTCTCTATGAACCAAATCGGCGGGAAACTGCCGAATTTATCATCAACAAGTCTGCTAAGCGTTAACATGTCTTCCAATCTATTTTCCGGTGTAGTGCCATCAGTGACTCCCAGGCTCATCACCTTGGACCTCTCGAGTAACATGTTTTCTGGGCCCTTGTCTTCCCTATGTTCAACTTCCCTCCGGGATCAATATTTGAGTGGTCGTGAAATTATTTTGAAATATGTTGACATTTCAGACAACCTACTCAAAGGGGAGCTTCCTAATTGTTGGATGCAATTTCAAAATTTGTACTCATTGAATTTGGGTAGGAATAAATTTTCCGGGAACATTCCAAGCTCATTGGGAAATATAAAGAAACTTGCCGTATTGCGTTTACATCAAAACGACTTTTCAGGGGAATTGCCTTCTTTAGAGAACTGTACCAAGTTAGTGATGGTTGACGTTGGCAACAATAACCTGTCGGGAAATATACCAACCTGGATCGGCCAAAGCCTACAAAGCTTATTGATTCTACGTTTACGCTCCAATCTGTTCCATGGAGTCATACCTTTCTCCCTCTGCAATCTAACCGCCATTCATGTTTTGGACATCTCTCACAATAATATTACAGGAGCCTTGCCGCATTGCTTCAATAACATAACTGCTTTGGCTGATGGTACTAGTGGTAGTCTTATTGGACAAGTGACTAGAAGTGAAGCTCCTTTGGAGGTGGAACTTATATGGAAAGGAATAGAAATTGAGTTTGGGAAAAATCTTGCTGGTATGAGAAGCATTGACATGTCTAGCAATTATTTGGTAGGGGAAATTCCGCAGAGTATAGCAAGCATGACCGAGTTGAAATCCCTCAACCTGTCAAGAAACCATTTAACTGGAAAGCTTCCTGAAGACTTTGGTAACATGAAGATGTTGGAATCTCTTGATTTGTCAAGAAACAATTTATCTGGCAACATTCCTGCAAGTTTTTCAAGATTAAACTATCTCGGAGTGTTAGATGTATCACACAACTACTTGTCAGGAAGAATTCCAGTAGGCACTCAACTTCAGAGTTTTAATGCTTCTGCATATACCGGAAATCTTGAACTTTGTGGACCACCTTTGACACCAAATTGCTCAGGAAATGAAACAACTCAAGCTGATGATAATAAGGAACATGATAATGACGGTCTCATAAGCCTGGGGTTCTTTATCAGTGCAGTGTTGGGATTTATCAGTGGATTTTGGATAGTATGTGGCAGTTTATTAGTTAAGAGCTCTTGGAGATACGCCTATTTCAAATTCTTGGATGATTCAAGAGATTGGATTTATGTCAAAATGGCTGTCTACAAGGCAAAACTGCAGAGGAAACTCCAGTGATAAATGGTACACTAATCCAAACTACACTTAATATTATTTTTCTTGTGTTTATGTTGCCTGCCTAAATACTTATAGTATAACAACTGTATGGAAGCACAGAATATTTGTTTCGTCTTTTGGAAATACTGATTTTTGACCGTCATGCATTTGTTTTGACATGATGTTAGGACATTCTGGCATTGAGGGAAATGAGCCTAATTACCCCAGAAGCAGAGGAATTCAAGGCTTAATGTGGAATGTTTCGTATGTTATTGCTTTCCTTTTCGGCAAGAAATAGATCTTATATGCTTGATTATATTGAGAATTATGTATATTCGGCTGGTACTAATTCCGGGCAACAAAACTTTCTCTAGTTTATCTTAAATGAACATGCTGTTGTAACTGTTGAATTCCAGACATTTCAAGGAATGTATTATTTTATCATAATGTAGTTTGATTATGCATGTTTCTATCATACATCTGTTGCTATATCTATATAATAGCCATCGATGGCTGGTTCTGTCCTTCAATTCTATCTCAGTCCAGAGTCAAATCCAAAATTTTAACACTAGGCAAGCCCTTCTTTCTTTTAAATGAAATTAGATTCAGAAAAACTTCAATATTTTCTTGCTGGAATACACGATTCAGATCATAATAACTATTGGAATGCCCGTTTTTCTTAACAGGTTGCAGCTTGCTGTTATATATATATATTTGCTCCTCATTTTTTATTCACAAGTGCATTTGGTTGTTTTGAGTGATTAGAAATGGCTTCAAATTCTATATGGAAATTTAGCGTAGCTTGGAGTTCGAGTTCTTTTCTAATTTGCGTACTCAGTTATGTTTCTTTCCACATGTCCCATTTCACAATATATAGACATAATGTTTCTTTTTAATTAACTTCCACACAAACGTCCAGCTCCTGTGATGCGTTATAGTCAAGGTCAAGTAAGTGGAATTGATCCACATCAAAATCTTGATAAAACTTTCGTGTATTTTCCTTCGTCTTCGACATCCACAAAAATCGGTATCCATCAAATTGGAACAAAACAGAATACAAAAAACAATTACAATATATCACATTGCAAGATAAATATCCGATGTAGTCCACATATACGACCATTAGCGATTTTCGATCATATATCTGATTGTGATTCGACTATCTTTGTCTATGAAAAACTTGAAGGTATATTGGCCTCCATGAGTTGATGAAGGTCAAAGTCAAATTGCATGGAGTTTTCGGAAGGAAACTTTGGAGCTTTCAAACCAAGAATATTTCAGAAAGGAAGAAAATGAAAAGCAAGAATACTTTCTTTGTTTGCCTAAGGAAAGTCATGAATTCAAGATGGAAACCCTAAACACCCTAATAAGAGGTTCGGCGATTATTATGGTATATCTCCCTTGACTATTTTGATTGAATATAATTCATTCAATGGAGTTATGTGTGGCCTTAACCTAGTTTGGTAAGAAATATCTTGTTAAGGCATATGACATATTTTATATTCAAATTGAATTAAAATATGGAATATACCTTTTATATATGTGGTGTAAAAGGTAGTTAGCATATTTGATTAATTGTGTAATCAAAGGGAAAAAGATGTAACCCTATTTATAAAGGGAGGATCGGCAAAGGTGATGGGTGTCGAATCGTGTTGAGTATTCGAACCAAAAAGAGAAGAAAGTGTAAGACCTTCGTGGCATCTCGAGTGTAAGACCTTCGTGGCTTCTCAACGTAAGACCTTCGTGGCAACCAAGACCTTCGTGGCATCGTGCACTTGCGTGGTTAGTCAAGTGTGAAATACTCGCGTGTTTATTCAAGTAAGAGATACTTGCGTGTTTAGTCAAGTAAGAGATACTTGCGTGTTTAGTCAAGTAAGAAACACTTGCGTGTTTAGTCAAGTGGGAAGTAATTTATTTTTGAGAATAAGTTTATCATTGACTGTAAACTTTTATTCAATAGTAAAATAAGTTTCTTCGTTAAATTTTCGTTGCATTAACTTTATTTGTTTCTATCTAGTATTTTCATATACAGACTTGGATAAGACCAACAATTCTGAAAAGACTTGCACAAAAGCAGGTCAATTACGATTTCTATAAACGTATTATTTCCAAACTTTGGTGGCTTCAACCTAATACTGTGTCACAAAACGAGCTGAATCCATTTTTTCTTGCATTTATCCAACACCCATTTTGGATAGAATTTCATTTCCAGATTAATTTGGGTGGCCATAAATTAAATTACAGAGTAGTTTACTATAAGTTGATGCTATTGTTCATTTGTTCTATACTGCATATGGAATATAACAAACTGAAGGAAAAAGAAAAACAATCTATTACCCCATATTGACGTCATGCTGGGTCTTCTTCTATCATACTGTGAGACAGTGAGAGTGTCAATGATAGAAAGATCCAATTTCCAAAGACTCGCTTTGGATTGGACAAAAGCAAGTCAATTGCTCTTTCGACTATTATACACGACTAGTTTCTAAAATCCTTTTTCTTCAACACTATATATACTTCCACTTTCCAGCTGTTTGCGGATCATCTTCATAATCATCATGTTGTTCACTAAAATGAGTGGTAGATCCACTACCAGAAAAAAGGGTTTTCCCGACGAAAAAAAAAAACGGCCGACGAATTAAAATTTTCGTCGGTAATTCTAAGGAGTAGCCGGCGATTTTATTTTTCGTCGGTAAAAAGAAAAATTTGTCGGCTATGGTTAAACTATGGCCGACGAAACCTTTTTTCGTTGGTATTTTCAAAAAATCGTCGGCTATATTCATATTTCAGTCGACGATTTGTATTTTCGTCTGCCTTTCTTCGAAACATTAGCCGACGAAAATTTTTGGAAGTATGGCCGACGAGTACTAGGTTTGATTTCCTCGGCTATGATTAAAAGAAAAAAACAAAAACAGACCACCTTCCATTTTCTATCACTATCGACAAACCATTGCTTCATCCTTCAAATGCAAATATGTCGTCAAATAAGATATGACCGAAATAATGAAATACGTCTACGGTTGAAAAATGACAAGATTCCGACAAAATCTGTGTGCCGAATGTTGCGGTTAACTGTTTTTTACTTCTGTTTTCCTATGGGTAGCCTGACGTTCGGTAAATATTTTGAGGAAAATTTTTATACGATTAGTTGCGTCTCATCGATTTGAAACTATTATCTGTTGAAGGTCAGGCAAAAAAACGCCATTTAGACAGGCCAATTACCATTTCTAAGCGTTTAAAGGGTTGACTCACCCGGTTGACCGTCCCGATCGAGCCTTTAACGTTGTCAGATGTAGTTGGATTTTTTTTCATACATGTATTTAATCTTAACGGTGATATCTGACGGTTGGAATAGATTTTCCAAACTTTTAGATTCAAAATCGGAACATATGCACTAATGTTCCTTAACTTGTTTACTAAGTGTTTAAGTGACTGTATAGTTTCAAATAGTTACTATACGTACACTCTTCAAATGCAAATATGTCATCAAATAAGATATGACCGAAATAATGAAATACGTCTACGGTTAAAAAATGACAAGATTCCGACAAAATCTGTGTGCCGAATGTTGCGGTTAACTGTTTTTTACTTTCGTTTTCCTATGGGTAGCCTGACGTTCGTTAAATCAATTTTGTAAAATTTTTATATGATTAGTTGCATCTCATTGATTTGAGGTGAGGCCAGAAACTGATGTAGGAAGGATGACAGCAAACATTGAAGAGCAGATTGACCGTTGCAAGTCAAAACCCGGTTTACTGCAGATTTGGCGTCTGGCGTCCGAATGACGATTGTGATACCATTTCGGAAAGGGAACGACGTCAGGAATCAAACCCATTGCTTTGCCATGATGTGAGGGTCTTTTCGGGCTTTCGAGTTCGTTTAGGGCCTCAAAACGACAGTTTAATATATTTTCAAGATTTAAGTTTTCTAATTTGTTTTGGATTCGTTTTGTTTTAATTCCTTGGGCTTTTAGGTTTCCTTATTAGTTGCCCTAGGGTTTCTTTTCAGTATTTAAGCATCCCTTTGAGATCACATACAATTAATTAATCATATTTTATCAAAACCCTAAGAGTTTTCTCTTGATTCCTGGTGGATTCCAGACCTGTTCTTTAGAGTACGACGTTGATTGTACTCTCCATTCATTGAGGGTTCGACGTTGAGCAACCCTTCCACACTTCTACTGCGTCAGAAACCGTCGTTTAACTAGACTAATTTCCGTTTTTAAGCGTTTAGAGGTTTGATTTAGTGGTTTGACCTATAGTTTAGCCGACGAAAATTATATTTCGTCGGCTAGACTCTTGCGATCCGCGCCTTTTCATTGTCCGCCGTTGGATGACTCAGATCCGACGGCTGTTGATCTTCCAAAGTATAGCCGACGATGTTCATAGAATAGCCGACGAAATATTGTAAATCGTCGGCTATTCTCTAAGTTTAGCCGACGAAAATTATATTTCGTCGGCTAAACTCTTGCGATCCGCGCCTTTTTATTGTCCGCCGTTGGATGGCTCAGATCCGACGGCTGTTGATCTTCCAAAGTATAGCCGACGAAATCTTTTAAATCGTCGGCTATTCTCTCTTCTTTAAATCTTTCAGCCCGCCTTTTTTCTCTCCTCCTCCGGAAAAACTCCTCCTCCGCTCTCCTCCTCAAATCGGCGCCGGCGTCCTCCTCCTCCGGCCTCCTCCTCCTCCTCCTCCTCCGTCATCCTCCTCCGGCCTTCTCCTCCTCCTTCTCCTCCTCCTCCGGCCTCTTCCGGCCTCCTCCTCCATCATCCTGAACCAAAGAATAATTTTATTTTTTTTCCCCAAAATTTAAGAATAGCCGACGAAATAGACAAAATCGTCGGCTATATTTAAGAACAAATAGCCGACGAAATTGATTTTCTTCGTCGACTATAGTTGCCAAAATCGTCGGCCATACTCGAAAATATCCGACGAATTTCGTCGGACATTTTGCCCACGTTTGGTCGACAAAATAAATTTTCGTCGGTAAAATCGTCGGCCATACTCGACTATAGCCGACGATTTCGTTATTTTCGCCGGCCATTGGTATTACCGATGGCGTTTTTCCGACGAATTATAGCCGACGAAAATTTCATCGGCAGAAGGAATAGCCGACGAAAATTTGGTATAGTAGACGAAATTTTTTTCGTCGGCTATTCTCTCCGATCTGGTAGTGATCTATGCAGTATTCTGTTTTGGTTGGGCTTGTGTGCCTGGCCATTGCCTCTGCTATTTCTTGTTCAAGTGTTGGAAGCTCTAACAATATCAACATGTGCTTGGAGAGTGAAAGGCATGATCTTCTCCAGTTTAAGCAAGGCCTTGTGGATGAGTCTAATGCTCTTGCTTCTTGGGAAACTGAGAAAGATTGCTGCAAGTGGAGAGGAATAAGATGCAACAACCAAACAGGTCATGTCACCAATCTTAACATCTCTATTACATATGATGATGATTTCAATCTTGTTGATGTTCCTTTAAGAGGTGAAATTAGTCCTTCACTACTTGAATTGAAATATCTAAATTACCTGGACCTTAGTTATAATAATTTTGGAGGAGTGATGATCCCTAAGTTCGTTGGCTCTCTGAGTCAATTGAAAGAACTAGGACTAAAAGATTGTAATTTTAGTGGGCCTGTTCCTCCCGAGCTTAGAAACCTCTCTATTTTGCGCACTCTTGATCTTTCCTGGAATGATGTTGGGGGAATGAGGATTCCTGAGGTCATTGGCTCTTTGAGTCAATTGAAAGAACTCAAACTTGTACAAGCTAATTTCAGTGGGCGTGTTCCTCCCCAGCTTGGAAACCTCTCTAATTTGCACACACTAGATCTGTCTTGGAATAACCTTGAAGGTGGGATACCAAAAGGCTTTCAAAAATTATGCAACTTAAAATCATTGACCTTATAGTTCAATAAACAATTGTCTGGAAACATTGAGGACTCTATACAAGCCTTGTCTTGTGCCAACACCACACTCGAGACCTTGGACTTGTGGAATAACCAGTTTTGGGGTTCATTTCCAGAACTGACAGGTTTTTCAAAGTTAAGAGAGTTGGACCTTGGCTCGAATCAACTAAATGGGTCTCTACCCGAGAGTGTCGGGCAACTCTCTAGCCTTGAAGTATATTTCTCGACGAGAATTCCATGAGTGGTGTCATCACAGAATCGCACTTCCGCAACCTCTCTCGTCTACCGTATTTGGGTCTTTCTGGTTTCTCTATCAACCTCAGCTCTGATTGGAATCCACCATTTCAACTTACTAGGGTTGACATGCCATCTTGCAAGGTGGGCCCAGCTTTCCCGAAATGGATTCTAACGCAGACAAATCTTACTATGCTTTATCTCTCCAATACCGGAATATCCGGACCATTACATGATAAGTTTTGGGATCTACTTCCTCACTTAGGTTCGTTAGATCTCTCTATGAACCAAATCCATGAGATACTGCCCTCATTTCCTCCGACGCTCAACGACTTGGATCTCTCGCATAACAAGTTTTCTGAGCCCTTGTCTTCCTTGTGTGCAACCGGGCCTCCACACTTGAAAAATCTCGACATTTCTGACAACCTACTCAAAGGGGAGCTTCCTAATTGTTGGATGCAATTTCAATATTTGAGTTCATTGAATCTTGGAAGGTATAAATTATCTGGAAAATTACCAAGCTCGTTCGGCACTTTAAAGAAAATTCGGATATTGCGTTTACATGAAAATAACTTTTCAGGAGAATTACCTTCTTTAGAGAACTGTACCCAATTATACATAGTTGACCTTGGCAACAACAACCTGTCGGGAAAGATACCAAATTAGATTGGACGAAGGGTACTAGACTTGGTGATTCTACGCTTACTCTCCAATCAATTCGATGGAATCATACCTTTGTCCCTGTGCAATGTAGCCATCATTCATGTTTTGGACCTCTCTCACAACAACATTTCAGGAGCATTGCCCTATTGCTTCAACAACATATCCGCTTTGGCAAATGATTCTATGCGAGGTGTTTATGAAGTGGAACTTGTGTGGAAAGGAATAGAAATTGAGTTTGGGATAAATCTTGCTGGTATGAGAAGCATTGACATGTCAAGTAATTATTTGGTTGGGGAACTTCCGCCGAGTATAGCAAGTATGACCGAGTTGAAATCCCTCAACTTGTCAAGAAATTATTTGACGGGACGGCTTCCTGAAGACTTTGGTAACATGAAGATGTTGGAGTCTCTTGATCTGTCAAGAAACAATTTATCTGGCAACATTCCGGCAAGTTTTTCAAGATTAACCTATCTCGGAGTGTTGGACGTATCACATAACCACTTGTCAGGAAGAATTCCACCAGGCACCCAACTTCAGACTTTTAACGATTCTGCTTATATGGGAAATCCTGGACTTTGTGGAAAGCCGCTGACACAACTTTGCCCCGGAGATGGAACAACTGAAGATGATGGAATCAGGAGAGGCGGTGCAATTGATAACAGAGAGCACGATAATGATGGCCTCCTAAACCTGGGATTCCTTATCAGTACAGTGTTGGGATTTATTATTGGATTTTGGATAGTATGTGGCAGTTTATTGCTTAAGAGCTCTTGGAGATACGCCTATTTCAAATTCCTGGATGATTCAAGAGATTGGATTTATGTCAAAATGGCTGTCTACAAGGCAAACATGTAGAGGAGACTTCAAAGATGAATGGTACATTAATCAAAGCTACACTTGTTAATTTATTTGTGTTTATGTTTCATCTTTTTGTAATATTATTTTTTTACTGTCATTCATTTGTTTCAAAATGATGTTAGGAAATTCTGGCATTGATGGAAATGAGCCTAATAACCCCAGAAGCAGAGGAATTCAAGGCTTGATGTATCCGTTTTCGTATGCTTTCCCTTTCAACTCCTTTCCAGCTGGAAATAAATCTTATACTTGATTATCTTGAGAACTATGTATGATTGATGTATTATGGGCTGGTATAAGCTCTTTTGATTTTGTAGAACAAAATCTTTCTCTAGTTAATTGAAATTAACTAGTTGCTATTAGCCTAGTACTCTTAAATTCCAGACATTTGAAGTTATGTATTATAATAGGGAAAATTTTAAGAACGGTACATGAAGTATGCGCCACTAAGAATTAAAGTGACTTAATTTTATAAAATATCACAATCGTACATGAAGTTGAGTATCGTGCACACATTTAGTACATGTCGTCAATAAGGTACTCTGTTAAATCTTTTTCTATTTTTTTTTTACTGAAGAGACAATGTTACCCTTATTAAATTGACGGAAATCAGTAGACTAATGGTCAAACTAACGGTATGTACTGAAATTGTGTCATATTTTGAACCTCATGTATCATTGTGATGTTTTATAAAGTAAATACGCTTCAATTCTCAGTCGCACATACTTCATGTCCTGTTTTTTAAATTTTCCCACTACAATATAGTTTGATCATGCATGTTTCTATCATACGTCTGTTGCTGGATCTTATAATAACCAATCGATGGCTGGCTCTGTCCTTCACTCCTTCTATTTATGTCCATATTCGAATCCAAAATTTTAAAACTGGGCAAGCCCTTCTTTTTTCGAAATGGATTTCGATGCAAAAAGACTTTAATATTATCTTGCTGGAATACACGATTTAGAGCATTATAATCGGAAAGTTGCTATCATTTAGTTTAATTGAATCTCTCTAAGAAGTAAGTCCCCAGAAAATTTCTTATCCATCACTAAAACTATGAACCTGTTCAAGGAAGATTAATTCCGTAACTTCTGTGGTGTGTCTTGTCCTAATAAGGCTAGTAGTCTAGATTCTTTATTAGATAGGGAATCCCTGATTACCAGGGATACTTGATGTAATGCCTATATAACGGCCTCCTTATCAATCAATAAAGACAGAGAGTTTACTATCATCTATTTCTCCTAGAACACGTTATCAGCACGTTACTCTAGCCTCCCGTCTAATAGCCCTAAAACCCTAAAACCCTAACCTACCGTCGGCCGCCGATTCTTCCCTTCGGCATCGTCGGCCTCTTCTCAGCAGCACCTGCGCTGCCCGCCTGCCCCCCCCCCCCCCCCCCCCCCCTCCCTTGCGTGCCATAATTTGCACGCATACCCGAAGATTCAAGATTGCTCGCAAGCCAAGCAAGCGGCTTTTGAAGCCTAGTTCGTTGCTGAGAAGAAATCAAGAAGAATCGAAGAAAACAAGCTTCCCCAAAAGTCAAGTTTCGTTTGATCAAGCTTCACTTGAAGAGGTAAATATTTTATAAACGTTCCCGCTTCTGAATTTTCAATAGTTGGGTTTTGTTTTTCTTCCGGGATCTTTCCGTGTCCCTGCTTCTTCATCCCGATTCTATCTCTTCTCGGGACGGTATACGAGGATTTAATCACCCCGGTACCAACGTATTTTGGGGTAACTGTGATGTTATCGGCCACCGTTATGCTTGTGACTGTGATGTCACTGTGAACCATAACGTATTCTTTTTAAAAAAGAAAACAAAGGGAAGATATCGATTGTGACTTGAAGTCACGTTAAGCATCGATTTATGTGACCATGATATATCTTGGCACTGTTCTAAAAGAACAATCAAACTTGATTAGTATTCAAATATACTAACGTCTCCCTGTTTGTGTTCTGTAGATGGCTGACATTCAGCGTCCAGAATTTGACATCTTGGATGTCCAAGGCAAGGAATACAAGAGGTGGGTCTTAGATGTAGAGAACACCTTCATTGGTAAAAGAATTACCGCCACCATCAACCCTCCTGAGGATGCAAGCTTACAAGCTTCTCCTGAACAGAAAGCACAAGCCCTGATGTTTCTCAGGCGCCATATCCATCCAACGCTCAAGAAGCAATACCTGAGGAAAACCGATCCCAAAGAGCTATGGGATATCCTCAAGGACCGCTTCGACAATGTGGATGACGCACAACTCCCAGACCTCATGTCCGATTGGGAGCAAATCCGCTTATTGGATTTTGATTCCGTCCAGGAATATCATCAGACTATGCTAAACTTGCAATCTGATTTGAGCTTTTGTGGGGTCGAAAAGACCGATGACTATATGATGGAGAAGACTTTCACGACGTTCCCAGAATCTGCGTCCATGTTGTCGCATCAGTACCGCGATCTCTGTGAGAAAGGCACTATCAAAACCTTCAGTGATTTGATGAATGTGCTTCAAAGAAAGGAGAGGTACCATGAGTTGATTCTTACCACCAATAAGAGGCATCGAGAACCGAAATTCATTGTGGAATCTCATCAAGCCCGTTGTAAAGCTTCTAAGCAAAAACATCAACCTCATGAACGTCAAGCACCACCACCACGTACGCCAAGAGCAACACGTGGCGGACGAGGAGGGAGAAGAGGCGCCGGCCGTGGCCGACAACTTTCTTGGACAAGGGATGGTGGCAGCGCCGCCGCTCCTAGAGGAGGGAACCGGCCCGGTTCCGGCCCTCGACGTGGTGGCCACGCCTCAAGCTCTGCTTCGGCGCCTTGCTTTAAATGTGGCTCCATGAATCATCTTCAATGCAATTGCACAGCAAGTAGAGAGATTCAAGCCGCTTACAAGAAACACAAACAATACATAGAACAAGAAACAAACTATGTAGGAGACTTTGAGGAAGAAGAGTACGATGAAGAAGATACCAACTTCACCGTTGATGACTTCCAACCTACCAAGAAGCGTAGGACTCAGGAGTATGACACTCCAGATTATGAATAAGTATTTGACTTAGGTCATGAGATACATGTTCAAATTTGATTTTGATTGTTATTTTTGGCTTTCTTTAGTCATAATTCACGACTTTGTTCGATAAGTCGTTTAGAACATCCTTGATATACTTTTGAGTTGTCATCAATAAAAATTCTCTTATTCCATGAATGATTTGAGATTTTTACATCCCTATGAAAGCATAAATGGTTCAATGCGTCCAATTTACAATGGCATAATTATTTTGAGTTCACCACAATTCTGGTGATGTTAACTCAAATCCGAAATAAAATCACAAAGACAAATAAGAGACTCGCGAGAAATCGCGTTGCACATTAGGCCAGCCTATCGGCAGCAACTTGGCTGCGATCCGCCAGGCCTCGCTCGCCATGGCCACTCAGCCGCTTGGCCGAGACTCGCCAAGCCTCGCTCGCCAATGCCACTCAGCGCTTGGCCGCGACTCGCTAGGCCTCACTCACCATGGCCACTCGCCAGCTTGGCTCAACACCGAATCCGATTTTTGTAACCAACATTGATTGCCTATCGAACAAATGCAACTTTTGCATCAATGGCTCGGCAACGACGTGTCTTCGGACTCGTCATGCTTCGGATTTAGCTCAACCGTCGCATCGTATTGCCTCCATGCCAGACCGGCACTCACCACTCGCCTTGCTTCGGCTCGGCGTTAGGGTAGCTTCGGCCCTACCACAGCTTCAGCTTTGGCTTGGCCCCGGCCTTTGCCTTGGCCTCGGCCTTGGCTCGGCCACGCCACCTACGATGGTGTCCGGTCTCAATCTCTGACCTAGGCCATGTTAAATGTTGGTATTCGGTGATTAAAATAAGGCTTATCTCTTTCTCTCAAGTTATGTCGATGCCATGGCTCTGTTATTGGCCTTAATGCACTTCATTTTGTGATGATATATTGCTTCAGTACACTTACTTTAAAGTGTTCGCCAAAGTCTAAAGTAGACTATTGATTCGATTTACATTGTTTTTGTAGATGTATCAAGGCGAGATTGAGTGTTTGTTGGATTGTGCAACAACTCACACGATTCTGAGGAATCGGCAATTGTTTTCGGATTTTTCGCCAAGAGAATCGTCGTTATCTACGATGACAGGAACCGGACCCGTCATTAAGGGTCGTGGCACTGCTCAATTCTTATTGCCAAATGGCACTGAAATTCGGGTAGAGGACGCCCTATATGAGCCTGAGGCGCTAAGAACCTTGCTAGCTTTCAAGGATGTGCGTGACAACGACTATCACCTCAGCACTTATGTTGAAGATGGAACTGAATATCTGTTGATCACCTCCACTGAGAATCTACGCACTCGCATTGTGGAGAAGTGTAAGCGTGTTCGTAATGGCATGTATTTCACAACCATTCGAGCAAATGAATCCCATGTTGTTGTCCTATGCGATTCAGATGCTTACAGGCTTTGGCATGAGAGACTCGGTCATCCGGGTCGTGATCTGATGATTCGTATTCTGAAATGCTCCCACGGTCATCTGTTTTTCAGATCACAAAAGCACAAAGGGCGCCTCGGCCTCGGTTCGGCCGCCATGCCGTCGATAACCACCTCTCGGCTCCAAGGAGAGGTTCGGCCTCCTCCTGCTTCTCATGCTTCTGTAGCGATGTCTAATGCTCATCGTTCGTTTTGCAAAGCTTGTTCACTAGCAAAACTTCAAGCAAGACCATCTTTTGCTATTGATAATAAACAGAATATTCCGTTCCTACAACGAATACAAGGTGATATTTGTGGACCTATAACACCAGAATGCGGACCATTTAGATATTTCATGGTTCTGGTTGATGCGTCAACGCGTTGGTCACACGTAGCGTTGTTGTCCACGAGGAATGCTGCATTTGCTAAACTCCTAGCTCAGATCATTAAGCTTCGGGCTCACCACCCGGACAATCCGATTAAGTCAATCAGACTGGATAATGCTGGAGAGTTTACGTCAAAGTGTTTTGATGACTATTGCATGTCAGTTGGGATTGAAGTTGAACATCCTGTGCCCCACGTTCATTCTCAGAACGGTCTTGCAGAAGCTGCTGTTAAGAGACTACAGCTTGTTGCTAGGTCCCTTGTCATGGCCACTAACTTGCCGGTTTCGGCATGGGGATATGCAATATTACATGCAGCTATGCTTATTCGTCTACGACCCACAGATAGCCAACCATTTAGTACGTACCAATTGGTAACTGGTTACGAGCCTGATATTTCGCATCTGCGTACTTTTGGTTGTGCCGTATATGTGCCTATCACGCCTCCACTGCGTACCAAGATGGGTCCACAACGACGATTAGCTATTTATGTTGGATATGAAGCACCAACAATTGTCCGCTACATAGAACCTATGACAGGTGATCTGTTAACTGCAAGATTTGCAGATTGTCACTTTAATGAGACATCCTTCCCGCCGTTAGGGGAGATGGGGCCGCATCCGTCCCTAGTGAACGTTAGGAATTGATGTGGTTCTCTCCCACTATGTCTCATTATGATCCCCGTACGTCTCAGTGTGAGACCGAAATATAACGCATATTGGAACTACAAAAGGTGGCGGATTCAATGCCCGACTCCTTTACTGATATTGCGAAAGTGACAAGATCAAACATACCTGCTGCGAATGTACCTGCAAGGCTCAACATTCCTCGCCATGCGCGAGCACGCGCCGCCGGTCCCGGACCCGCAGCCCTAGGTGCCGTCGGTAGCCTAGGCTCGGCACCTCCAAGTGGAGGGCCGGCGTCGACTTCGGATCCTCCTAGAAAGAGGGAGAGACCAATCGGTTCCAAGGACAATGTACCTAGAAAGAGGACATGTGTCCAGGCACAAAGCGATCCGTTCATCATCGATACTGTGATGCCGTCACACGAGATTGTCTCCGACTATACCTATGTCCAAGAATCAACTCTGAATCATCTGGGGGACGCCTCAGACTCACCGTTGATGTTGGAGAACAAGGAAATCTCACTAAACTACTTATGCATGCACAATCTTATGGAAAGAAATTCCATGTATATCGATGATGCATTCGCCTA
The DNA here is from genome assembly GCA_963682095.1 of Potentilla sterilis. Taxonomy (NCBI): domain Eukaryota; kingdom Viridiplantae; phylum Streptophyta; class Magnoliopsida; order Rosales; family Rosaceae; genus Potentilla; species Potentilla sterilis. Next base: position 29,327,146 of record OY821765.1, read on the forward strand.
CGCCGTTGCTCAAGAAATCATTGACGACGACGATATGGAACCCTGCACTGTTGATGAATGTCAACGTAGGGCGGATTGGCCTAAGTGGGAAGAAGCAATCCATGCTGAACTAGACTCTCTAAAGAAAAGGCAAGTATTCGGACCGGTTGTGCCTACACCGCCGAACGTGAAGCCTGTTGGACATAAATGGGTCTTTGTCAGAAAGCGCAATGAGAATGGTGAAGTCCAGCGATATAAAGCTCGACTCGTGGCGCAAGGTTTTTCTCAACGCCCTGGAATTGATTATGAGGAGACGTATTCTCCTGTCATGGATACTATTACCTTCCGATACTTAATCAGTTTGGTAGTCTCAGAGAGACTCAATATGCAGCTTATGGATGTTGTAACAGCGTATCTTTATGGGGATCTAGATATGGAGATGTACATGAAAGTGCCAGAAGGACTTTCGTTACCCAAGTCAAGTGAGCAAAAACCACGAAGTTCATTTGCTATCAGGTTGAGACGATCTCTATATGGACTCCGACAATCTGGTAGGATGTGGGACACACGGTTAAGTGATTACTTGATTGGGAAAGGATACAAGAATGATGAGTTGTGCCCTTGTGTGTTCATAAAGAGAACAAGTTCAGGATTTGCCATTATAACCGTCTATGTTGATGATATGAACATCATTGGAACTCCAAATGAGATCAATGAGACCGCTAGCTACTTGAAATCCGAATTCGAGATGAAAGATCTGGGAATGACTCGGTTTTGCCTAGGCTTAGAACTAGAGCACCGAAGTGGTGGAATCTTTATACACCAATCTGCATATGTCCGAAAGATGCTCAGGCAATTTAACATGGACAAAGTTATGCATCCTACAGGCACTCCCATGGTCGTTAGAAGTCTGGATATCAACAAAGATCCCTTTCGTCCGAAAGAAGATGACGAAGAGGTCTTGGGAGCTGAATATCCATATCTTAGTGCAATTGGAGCTTTGTTATACCTAGCTCAGTGTACTAGACCAGACATTGCTTTCTCAGTGAACTTGTTAGCTAGATTTAGCTCTGTGCCAACACAACGTCATTGGGTTGGAATCAAGAACATCTTTCGATACCTTAAAGGAACCCTTGACATGGGCTTGTACTATCGATACACTCATCAGGATTCGACACCTAGTCGATCTCTTGCATCCAACAGCACAAACCGTGGCTCGGATCGCCACCGGTCAGCCATCCGCCATCCTGCAACCATATCCGCCAACATATCCAGACCCGAGGATGCTAAGTCGTGGTCCCGATACAGCTTTGGCGATACCCCCTCCTACTCGAATACACCAAATGATGTGATGGTAGGATTTGCTGATGCTGGATATTTGTCAGATCCACACAAAGGACGTTCCCAAACCGGTTATGTTTTTACCATTGGGAATACGGCGATATCTTGGAGATCAACCAAACAAACCCTTGTTGCTACCTCCTCGAACCATGCTGAGATTATTGCACTACATGAAGCAGTCAAAGAATGTGTTTGGCTTCGCTCAGTTATATCTCACATTCGAGAGTCTAGTGGACTTGAGTCTACTACGATGGGACCAACTTGCATATTTGAAGATAATGCAGCATGCATTGAGCAGATGAAGTTGGGATACATCAAGGGTGACAATACTAAACACATTTCGCCTAAGTTCTTCTACAATCAGCAGCAGCAAGAGACTTTGAATATTCAAGTGAAGCAAGTCAGCTCAGAAGATAATGCAGTTGATCTGTTCACCAAGTCTCTACCCAAATCTACATTTGTGAAGCACGTAAAGCGCATTGGTATGTGTCGCTTATCCGAACTCAAAGACTGATTGATTATCAGGGGGGAGTTCTCGTCTAGACTTCAGGGGGAGTCTAGTTATGCATGTCTCACATACTTGTAGTTGGTGCGTTGTACTATTTTCCCTTAGACCATGCTTTTATTTTTGCCCAAGAGGTTTTTGCTTGCTGGCAAAGGTTTTAACGAGGCAACAGTTCATGCACCATTGAGGACGCGACACAAGGGAGAGTGTTCAAGGAAGGTTAATTCCGTAACTTCCGTGGTGTGTCTTGTCCTAATAAGGCTAGTAGTCTAGATTCTTTATTAGATAGGGAATCCCTGATTACCAGGGATACTTGATGTAATGTCTATATAAAGGCCTCCTTATCAATCAATAAAGACAGAGAGTTTACTATCATCTATTTCTCCTAGAACAGAACCATGCTTGTTTACAATTGACTTGAGAGTTAGAAAAATATACTTGTCTGATCCGCTACAAACCATTCACTTGAAACACAAGGAGGGTGCTTGCATAAACTAATATACGAAACTACTTGACATGCAAGGTTCCTAAAAGTTTTGGTCAATTGAAGACGATATTGTCTCTTGATTTTTCCAAAATCCAGTTATTTGATAGAAATCCTATAAGCTTTTCGAGCTTGAGTTTCTTAGTGCTTTGGACTTATCATAGAATAACTTGTCAGGAAGATTTCTAGCTTCATATTTGTGAAATAGTGCTAAATCTAAATATAATCTCCCTCAAACATGGGACTACTCAAGATCCTGGAATCTCTGCTGCCACTGAAAATGAGAGAACTACTTGTATAAGAAAACTTGACATTTTGAGAGAACTAATGCTCAAGAATTTATGAAAATACGCCTATTTCAGATTACTGAATGATATAGAAGATGAGATTATTGTCAAAAGTAGCACTATAAAACTGCTGCAATATTTGTTTTTCGATTCGAGATGTCACTACCTTCTGTTTCTTTAATTTCTTTCATCATTTCTAATGCAAGATAACAATGGAAAGGTGAATGTAGCAGAATATAGAAGGTTTGCTTTCTAAGACAAGCAACTTCAAACATATATGTGACTTGTTCAAAAAAATATTTAAAAAAAAAAAACAGAGGTGTGAAAATTTCCTCAAGTTTTCATACATTGCTAACTAGTATACGAACAAGCTCACATTGTAGTCCAAGGACCTCCAACGCCTATTAAAATTTCCTCATTTCGTCGGCTCCCCCTTTTCTGCGGGTTCATTGAAGACTTACATAGCTTCAGCAAACACAAAAATAGAAACAAATTGCCATCTGATTGTACTTGAACCCCCTCCGGAGTAGATCATACCACCCACATGTTGGACCGAAACACCCCAAATTTTGGTTATAATGAAGGTGTAAAAACAGAGAAGGCTAAAATTATTTTAACTGAAAATTTGAATTTTTACATAAGTTCCCATTTCCCACTTAACATCTAACCATTTCACATATCTCACCTCAACTTGGGGTTCTTTTTATTCAATTTAGACCCAGATGCCCCAAAACTGTTATTTACAGAATTGGTACCCTTTTGTGAATCTTGTATAGCTTGCTTCAGTATCTCTACTACCTGATTCATTGTTGGCCGGTCTTTTGCATTCTTGTTCAGACAACTATCTGCCAACTTGGCAATTTTCCGAGCTGCATTAATAGAATATTGATCTCTCAGGAGTGGATCTATTATCATGCTGAACTTTTTACTGTCTGCAGGGTACTGTCTAACCCAATAAAGAAGCTTTTGCTCTGCTGTTGGTCGGTTTCTTTCTAGGACACGCCTCCCAGTGAGGATCTCATACAGCACCACACCAAAACTCCATAGGTCACTGTGGACGGATAGATGACCTGTTTCGACATACTCCGGAGCAGCGTATCCATAAGTCCCTACCACCTGATTACAAAAGCAAACATGATATAAACCATCACTCCAGGGAAATTGTAAAATAGAAGCAAAGAACAAGAAAGGCCAATAACAACTAATTCCAATTGTCCTCTCAATATTGCAATTGAAATCAAATTCTGCAATCCTCCATATGAAGCTGACAATTATCTACTTACCGCTGTCGATACATGAGTACGGTCGCCCTTTGGCCCTTCTCTAGCAAGCCCAAAGTCCGAGAGCTTCGGCTTAAAGTTCTCATCCAAGAGCACATTAGAGGATTTGAAATCTCGATATATCACCTATACGAACAATTTATTAACAAAAAAGGTTCAATAAAGTATTTAAATATTCAGTATCTGAAATTTCAGTATTCATACAGAATAAGAGTTACAATGTGAGGTAATCCAGTATCTACCATCCTAAAATAAAATGTTCCACATTTGGATATTGATGGCCAGAAGCAAAAGTAGAAGATGTCTTTTGTTTCAAGCTCACTTGCAGAGCTGAACTTAGTCATGTAGTATTATACCATCGACATTAGAGCATAGGCAGCATTTTGAAGTAGTAAGTATTAAACTAATTTCCCTAAGATGACTTTAGCTACAGCAATGGAAGAACAAGATCGGGGGACTAGTATGTTGAAGTAAACAGGGGTTACCTATTAACGCGAAAAAAATTACATAAAGATAATTTAGTTCATGCTTCTCTCAAGTTTAATCATTAATTTCAATTTGTGCTAGACAGCGAAGAAGAGTACAATGCCATTTGAAGGATTTGAACTCAAGAACTCTTAATACCATGTGACACAGCCACAAGGTCCCAACAGCTAAAGCTTTTAGAGAATATCCAGTTAATAGACACTTACAGAAGTGACAGTATCCAGCATTGTATGTAAGTGAAGGAATTAATAGCAGCAGCTACAATCAGATTTCCAAAACCAGGGATGCCACTATAAATGCAGTAAACAAGAAAAAGATGCATATCGTAATAAGTAATTGGTACATTCCAATCATTAGTCCTAGTTCTAATACTTCATTAAGTTAGGCATCTCAAAATGAGTTGGTATTGTCAAATTAACAAAGAGGAATGGCATTTTCACATGATATGGTAATTCTACATTCCAAACAAACTGAAAGGAAATACATAGTCAAACATAGGTCATATAAATGAAAACTATATTCACCTGGACTTCCAGTCCCTCATGTAAATAAGCCAATCCTTGTGCAGCACCAAGCATTATTTGTAACCTCGTTATCCATGGAAGAGGTTTCAATGCCCTGTTGAAAAGATGATCTTCTAAACTCCTATTAGGCATATATTCATATACCAATAGCCGTTGGATCCCTCTTTCTCCATCTACAGAGCAATATCCTAGAAGCTTTACCAGATTTGGATGATTTACCACACCAAGAAATTGAACCTCTGCAAGCCATTCTTTATGACCCTATATGAAAAGGAAAAGAACCATAAGCTTGACAACTTAGATCAGAATGATAGAAACACACAGTGTCTCCAGAGTGGGTGCTTGAAATGAATAACTTGAACTTAAAGAGTTCAGAATATGTGAGTCTTTCTCAACTATTTGAAAGAGTAATGAGATGTATCATTTACACAGAACAATATCCTCTCAGGGGCATAATCATTAATTTTATAAATTCTCACATGTTTAAAGTGCCATTGCACAAAATTTGACTATTTGTTTCAAGGAAATATCTTACCACAGACCAATTTCATCTCAGAGGCTGCATAATACATTTTTTTTTTCCAGCTGAAAGAAACAAGCCTATCTAGCATGCACTTTAGTAATGGTTTTGAAACACTACATGAAATACATTTGCCTTAATTTAGTGTTCATTTTCCTTATGGTTCTTGCTAACACCACAAATGATGATATCCTCCACATTCCTAGAGTTAGAGCACCTAATGGATTCCAAGGTTCACAATTGTCATATACCACAGAACTACATGCAGGGTCAATAGAAGACGTCCGGATTTCGTTCAACTTCAACAGAATAAGTGAATATCCATTATGTCGTATCTACTCTTTTCCATGCCCGACCCACTTTTGCACATTCTTTATTGATCAATTACTTCCATTTCATTACAGTCCAATTGGCCAAAAATAAGAAATGAGAGGATCAGTTGGTAACCACTAAACCACACGCCCCCTTTTCCCCCCAACTCTACTATGCCTAGTGCCAACAGCGTATCATGTAATCTTGAATTATATTGAAGCAGTTTACAGGAAGAGTTGAAAATTGTTTCTTATAGATCCAAAAAAAATCTTAGTTCAACTGACAACATTATAAATTTATAACCATGTATATAACATCACAGAGACCCTAAATATCTACTTAAAAAACCACATGTACTAATCAATTAAAAACCATATGTTTAGTAACAAATGCAAAACAGGGCCACCGCAAGAAGTATAGTCAAAACATGAAGATATATATAACTATTCTTTAGGAATAATTCAACCCCCAAAAATAATCTACAATAATTCAATACCCAATATAACAAGTCTTTCAAATCAGATTATACACCATTCAATGCTCCAATCACAATCACTCAACATCCACGACTAAGAAGACCAACCAACCAAGTAGTAATGGAGAAAAACCAAGTGGAAGAAAAACAGACAGAAAAGAAAATGGAAAAAAAATTAACCAAACAGTTAAAGTTCCTTAAAGTTAATGGAGATAAGAATTGGAACCTGTAAGCTCTGTGGATTCAACCTTTTGATGGCAACCAAAACTGGACCACCCTTGCCATTTTTGGGCTTGATCATTCCTTTATACACACTCCCAAAGCCTCCTTCACCAACCTTTTGCAACCTGTTGAAGCCATTTGTTGAATCCCTGAGCTCTTGATATGTGAAAACTGTCAAATTCTGCTCCTTCTCTTTGTACAATTCTGGTATGCTTCTTGGTGAAGGTAGAGATTTCGCGGCACGGTCTAATACCGGAGCTAAGGAGTCGCTGTGCTTTCTCAAATCCGGAGCTGATGTTGACTCCTTTTGCTTGTTCTTGGACTTGAACGGAAAGAAGCACTTCATTTCTTAATGAAAGCTCTAAAACAAAACTCAAGGCTCTCTTCTCAAATTGCGTATGGGATAGAAGTTGTATAAATGCTAGCTTGAACACATAGAGATCAAAAAGAACTAAAGAAGAGCACAAAAAGCTGAAACAGAGAAGAACCCAGAAAGAAAACACAGGAGGAAATGGCAGAAACTCTGGTAAAGTGAAAAGCTTAACAGAAAAACAAGGAATTATATAGAGGATGAAGCAGAGGAGGGAAAACCCAGTTGGGGAATTGGATGGAAACTCCTGAAAAAGACAAGCCCGGATCGAATTTGAAGGTGAAAGGAGTAAAAGACTGGATAGAAACTGCAACAGAGAACAGAGAAATGGAAAAAAAATATAAAGAGAATGAAAATGTAAGAAGAACAAAACAAAAGTGTTGAAATCGCTCTGTTATAGTTAAACAGAGTGAACGAGACAGAACTAAAACACGGTCACAAGAACAGATGATATTTCTACCTACGCAAACACGAACCCTCTTCCAAAGCTAAGCTGTATGAGCAATAGTCTTTCTTGGTTCACATTAGAGAGATAGAGAGGGGAGTTCGGGTGTGCGGTCTTGGTCGTGGCGCGTTTGGTTTTGTCTCTTGACTTTAAGGATGGATTGTCCTTTTCTAAGAAAGAGTACCGTATAGGAAGCTCAGATAACCACAGAGACCGGAAACAGTGATCGGATGCAGAGGGCCTCATAGGACAGTAACATGTGGTTTGTGTGTGGATGTGGAGAAGTGAAGTGGGGATAGATGTAGACGATGGGGAGTGTGACGTATGCATTTCTGGGTCGGTGACGAGATTATAGGGAGGAGTTCACATGTTCAGAATTAACTCAATTAAGACTACTGACGTATCGATGAAGTTATTGCTGTCGTCTTTGATCGGGTAGCATTCGAGAGGGTAAGAGCGTCGAGGGAAGCGAGGAACAAGACTAATCTCTTAAGTACGAAACTTGATTCGACAGGTTGTTTTCTTTAATTAAGAAAACCAAATGTGTAATAATATGAATAATTGAACTTTTTAAAATGTAGAACATAAGCATTTTAGAAAAATCGAGGAATGCTCAGGCATGCGGATTTTTAATTTCAATCTTTCCACTCCACTTCTCAAAAGTTTTACAGGTTAGTGATCATAGATAGTTTACGATTAGATTACTAGCAAAAAGAAAAAGAAGAACCTGACTAGTGGGAAAAAAAAATTACATATACAAATTAATGTATAAGGGATTCAGAGTTACATATTACTGTACCCCTTAGTTTTTTTAGTTAAGAACATTTATTCATGCGTAAGCGATCATGTTCAAACTCGATTACCGGATCTGTTTTTGAACATGTATCATTGATCTATATAACCTAGGTTTTTGGAGTTGGTTGACATTGCTTGACTAAGGCTGTTTAGTGCAGGTGAAATGGGCATCCATTTCAAAAAGGAGGTGTTATGTTAGTGTCACCCATTTGACTTGCTATCTTTTTCTTTTCCACTGGGTGCGTTAGGCTTAATGTTATGGGTTCAATTAAACAGTTGAACATTCTTTTATATTGGGATGCATTTTCTTCTTGTAAAAAACAAAAGCAGCAGCAGCCGCCGCCGCCTTCACACAGTCAGTTATGCCATGGCAAACTCATATTTGAGTTTTCCAACTAGAGGAGTTAGGCCGGTCACGACGCCGGAACTAATTCAATACCCTTTTAAATTGGTTTAGGAGCTAAGTTATTGAATGTTATTAGAGATTTTAAGCCAAATAGAATTTACTCTCATTCAATACCCTACCATAGTTTCATAAACTCGGGTCACTTTTACTACGCGGGTTGGACTTAACGTGATTATAATCCCTAGTTCCTTTGACTCTCGATTCAAGAAAAAAAAAAAGAAGTTTGACTCTACAGTAACCAATGGAGGGGTTAAGCTTGTGGGAGTCAAATGACGATGTTCAGACTCTCTCGTGAGAAAACAAGACAGGTAACTAGGTCAGCTTATAACCTTTTTCCAATCCCATGGCTTCGTACCACGGAAGAGGAAATAATGCAGAGATATCATTACATAAGATTATAAAAAAACCCTACTTTCTTACCAACACTGATGAAAAGCGAATCAATGATGCATTTCGGGTCATCTTTTTTTCTTTCTGTTGAAACTGCTGCTCCCTTTTCTTTAAGAAATTGCACACATTACACACGTGAGAGCTCAAACGAGTACCCACAGACCACAAATTTTGGGTTCATACAAAGCTCAAATTGAGTTTCACACATACCCGAAAAAATGGTCGACATACAAATGGGGTGGGTTTTCTTTGGCCAAGCCCTACACCAAAGGTTCAACCAAATTCAATTAACTTCAAAAATATATTACGTTACGGTACAGCAAGAGGTTTGTTTTAGTAAGAGGGACTACAAAATCAGACTCTTTTTATACAAGGTAATGAAGGTATAAACCAATACGACCTAAAATGCACATTGTCGATTTTCCTCACTTAAATAGAGAGTAACTTTCATGATCGGGTTTGAAGAAAAATTGATTATACAACAGGATCTCAGGGGAAGCCAATGAACAAGGCACAACAACAGTAGTGAGACTAGCTTTCTGAAAATGGAGCCGGTCTCTATACCAACTTACTGGGAAGTCATTCATTACCTGCTTGTTTATAAAACAGGGCCAAGAACAGCATCACAAGCTAAGTCATCTGACCATGAATGCACATCATCTTGGCATTCTTATCATATCATTCGTTGTTAACTCTCTTCGAACTCTTATCAATAAGGACTCCACAGTAGTTTGCGGTTCATCACAGGAGGGGCCAATCCAGGAATATCTCGAATGTCTTTGTTGTTCGGATGAACAAGCTGAAAATAATTCAAATATAAGGATAGTTAACTACAAATCGACACAACATTATGAGAAGTGAAATGAAAGTTTGTTCTTTTCTCTGCTCTGCTGCAAACCATTCTTGTCAAATTGTTTGATGCAATTTAGTATGAAAATATCAAATTGACACAACATTATGAGAAGTGAAATGAAAGTTTGTTCTTTTCTCTGCTCTGCTGCAAACCATTCTTGTCAAATTGCTTGATGCAATTTAGTATGAAAATATCAAATCGACACAACATTATGAGAAGTGAAATGAAAGTTTGTTTCTTTTCTCTGCTCTGCTGCAAACCATTCTTGTCAAATTGCTTGATGCAAATTAGTATGAAAATATTTGCACGACTGCACAACCTGATGTATAGGGGATAAAAGACAAAGGAGGAAATAGTAATCTTTAATCAGGAGCAAATATGTTCATTCCTTGATAATTCAAGAAAAAACTTGCACCGAGAATATTTCAGCAACCCTATTTCCAGATTATCAAAGTAACAACAATTTCATCTTATTTTTATCAGAAACAAACTACCTTGACCCCAGAGGCTGTATGTATTTTAAGTTTAGGAATAGGTTTTCGCCATTAGAATGCAAGTGCACTGACTGACTTCAACGACAAAAGACAATGATGGGGAAAAACGACAATTTTTTACAATCCATGGTGCTATATGTTATGAATGTCCAGAACTACTTACAGAATTGCAAATGACAAAACAAAATCTTACATATGTAATTTAACACAAATGGAAAAGAAAAACAAAAGACAGAAAACGAATCTATCCTAGCAGTACATACCTTCACAATGATGATGGCTATGACTCCAATGACAACAAGGACAAGCAATCCCGTAATACACCTATCAGTTGCAACCTAATATGACAAGAACAGGAAAAAGATAAGAAAAATCACAATTAGAAATGAAAATAGCGAAGTTGTGCAACGTATGAAAAAGCAAGTGGATATTCAGAAATTGACCTGCCTACCAATTTCCTTCACCAGCTTGGTAGCCTTCTTGATTGAGAAATGGATAGAGTCCAGCTCGTTAACAATCCTACTCATTTGTTCAGTCTGAACATAATAAACAAATTACATTTAGCTACCATATTTCTGAAACTAACCTTTACATATAATTGAAACAATATGATATCAATTCTTCATTTCCAAGTTAGATACATACTTGAGCCTTGAGAGTCGCTGCTGTCTCTGTTCCAACATTGATAGTCTCATGAACAACCTATAATGAGAAAGACAAAGAAAGTTCAGCCTGAATCACTTAAAGGTATAAAAACACTTCGGGGGCAGGAAAAGATGTTGGATTATTAATGAAATCAGACATTGAAGATGAGCAGACCTTTTGTGCTCTATCAATAGCTTGATCAGTCTCATCCATCATTTGGTGTCCATTATCAATAAGTTGCTGATTCGTCATACCTGCAAATTTGAAGACGATGTTCAGAAATTAGTCATCTTGTTCTTCTAAATTTCAAGGCAAACACAGAAAGTAGATGTTATATGATTGTATCAAGCAGAGGCTGCAGAGCAAGAAATTGATTTCCTTTGCAACACATAATTTTATCAATGTCCTTAAAAAATAATATGCATAACTTATTTTAAATATTTTTTATACAAAATTTGGTCTCTGACCCTCCATCAGTTCATGCAGCCCTTTTAATTATTGATCAGACAAGAGCCATATCTTGAACATGTAATCAATATGGTGAAAGGCTAGCAAGCTCACTACACCAAACCAGTTCTTCTAAATTATCCTAGATTCATAAGGGTGAAGCAGTAAATTTGTACATCTACTGGAAATCAATTCTTGGTCATTGAAGCAGTACTGTAACAGTATCAAGCATACAACTTTCAGACAAGACTGCAGAGGCATGTTCTAAAGTGAGAACCTTGCCGCTCTGCGTTTAAAGAAGTGTAACTGCCATGTCCAGTGAACAAGGAGTGTCCTCAAGAATCTCAAAGTGTTCACACAAAGTGTAAAGTTACTTAAACTGACGAGAATATTTGATGTATAATAACTCAAACTGACAAGTACTTTGATAAAGTCAAATTAAGTTCTGATAAGTTTAATGAACTGCCAAGTTGATATCAAAGGCTCAGTTTTTATTACCAAACTATGTACTTCCTATAGAGGTCTACAGAGTACTTAGTCTAATGTAGACATAAAGCACACAAGCCTTCAGTTTCCAGAGAGAGAGAGAGAGAGAGAGAGAGCATCGAATGGGGGACATGACTCAAACCTGTAAAATGTTAACTACCCTATCTATATATCTGTTATACAAAAGAAACTCTTGTTCTTTTTCTGTCACACTGACCTACATGCCAACGCCTGTGTCTGAGAGATATTTAAAACCAGCTGATGATTAAAAGATGTAGATAGTGGGTTGTGTATCCCAGATTTCCTGCAATTCTAAAAGATGATGCCTAATTGCAAGTTAGCAGAAAAGGATATGTTTGCTTACCCGAGGCTAGCAACACATTTTGTTCAGCATATTCGTTAGCTGGAGCATCAAATAGATCAGCTTTCTTGTTTTCAAGATTTGTTGCATATCTGTACCAAGACCACAACATGTGTATATTACTCTTAAACGCAAGAGGATATTTAATAATGATACTAAAACATTTGTCACTTTATCAAACTTTGACCTGAAAACAAATCAGTACCTTGACTCTTACAATGGAGTTATAGAACAAAAGGACACTTTGTTTTCAACCAACAAATCAATATATTATTTTCCTATATTAAGTCATGCTTCTTATTATTTTTTAAAACACTATGTTCAGGCTAGCAACATGTCTACTATCAGGAAAAATACTGAATAAACAGTAGCTCAACTAAGTTCCCCAAGTGCACATGTTAAAGTGCAGAGAATGAAAGATCATAAATTTGGATAACCATTTAAAATTGCATTAGAGCCTAATGAATTTAAAACCGAAATTTCGGACACTATGGAATGTTGCATAATCAATTTTCAAGACACAGATAAAAAGAACATTTATGTATTGCAGGTATTCAAGCCTGAGTGAATAGATGGCCATGTCACACTAATACAATGTACAGGCATCCAAAAGCAAGCACAGCACGAATCTTTCTCATTCATGAATAAAGTAATGAAATTTCCCCCTTCTGTTAACTTACTGCTTTTTCAAAGCCACGTATGAGTTCAACTCTTTGATCTGCATTAAAATTCCAAAACGTAACTTTAAAACGTTGGGATGAAAATAGAAAACACAATTAGCAGTTTAAATAGATTAAGAATAGGAGTTAAGAAAGAACTGGTGACCCACCATTGATTGCTTTTTCTCACTTAGCATTCTACTCGAGTCTGGATCAATTCTTCTCTCCATATTCTTGACTTCCTTGTCAAACTCTTTAATAAGTCTGAAAACAACAAAATCGTAACCTTGTTAGGAGAACTACAGTAAATAAACGCCGGGAGAGAGGAAGATAAACAGAGAGGTGAATGTACAAAGTTGGAATCTAAACCTAGAAGCATACCGGTAAAGTTAATAATACTTACAATTCCTACAAAATGAATGTCGTAAAATGATTTTGTAATAAATTACAGAGTTGAAAAACAAGTTTCTTGAAAGACTACAGCATATATACCACATGTCTACATCACAACAATGATACATATAAGAACACTGACGTTGTGGGTAGAAAGCTAAAAGGTAACCAACAAGAAGCAGATGGCATTCTAACAATTATGGAAAAGACATCGCTAACCCATCACGAATAGTGGAGCAATATTAGTTACTTCACCGCAACAAGAGTCACAAACAACATAAGCATTCTACTTCCAGCATATGGAGAGGCATCTAATGGCCTTCCAACCCCCACTGGTCAACCATCCCGAGCACAGCAACAGATAAGAGGTTCTCATTCCAAATCCCATAAGGTACCAATATTATCCTAGTTAAACCTCCCCACATATTGTATAGTTATTCCAAATCCAGTATGATGGGAGGCACATAAGTGCCCACGTAAGTCTTCGTCACAAATAATAGAGGCGGGAGACGAATTACCAAAACTGCACCTTAGTTAAACTCATCTATAAACTTATAATTAGTTCCATTTTCCCATAATGTGTAATGCAGAGGCAATAGTTCTCCAGCTCAGATTTAATTCCAATGTTATAGACTTCCACCACCCCTACTTCTTACCGTTCACTAGAATCCTACTTAGGAAAAACTTAACTAAATGGAAAGCTAATTTTATGGCATGATCGAAAGAAGAAGTATGAAATTGAAAAAAATGTGAAATTAGAAATCACATTATCACCATTGCCAAGCCTATCCCATCCTAGAGCTGGCCATCAAGAGTTAAGTGAGTAAAGAAATAAAATTTACAGGTGGCTAGGAAGAAGGCCGACTATGGAGCTTTTCAAATTTCAACATTGTTCCAAAAACCTTGTAAGTACAAACTTACAAACAACAAACATTTCGACACAGAACCGTGCCTATATAATGAGAACAAAGATTTGAACATCCCAAACTAAGCTATAATCGGAACTAAAAGTAGCGAAACTCATTGATTTGTAGGCCATCCAGTACCAATACTCAAAAGTAATTGCATTTTACGATTAATTTTTATAATCCAATCTGACAAAAATCCACGAAAAATATAAAAAGCATGGAAAATGAAGAGCCAAAATCACCTCTTACAGTCGCGCATCTTATCAGTGAGATCCTCGAGCTGCCGGCTCTGCCTATTCGAGTCCTTAATCTTCTCCAGCTTCTGAAACCCATTCCTGCAACAAATTCACCATTAAAAACCTTCAATTCAACCAAAGCCAAACACACATTGACTCGAATTAACGCTTACGATAACGCACGGAACACGTCGGCGATTTGGCCGTCGATCTCCGCCAGCTCCTCGCTAATCGCCGATAACGGATCCATCTCCTCTTCTTAAACAAAATCAAATCTCACCAAAAATAAAAAAGAATCTTCAGATCATGACAATCTATTAGATCTTCGAAACCTGGCCGATCCAATCCGAGCAGCTCCGAACAAGTACCGGATCGGAGCAATGTAGGTTGCGGCGGCGACGGAGGAGACCAGAATGGGAGCGTTGAAATAGAGAGAATCGAAATCGGAGAAAGGATCTTTGGTTTTGTTTTTTTTTATTTTAATTTAATGAAATGAAATGAAATGATGAGAATAGAGAAGAGGAGCCCTCGCTCCTCGTGATTTACAGAATTTTTATTTTTATGTTTTTGGTTTTTTCTGGGATGGTTTGGTTTGGTTTGGTTTGGTTTGGTTGGGTTGGGCGGGGGCGTTTTAAATTTTATGCCCCAAGATTGAGTAACTGAGTGGAACCCGGGGGAGGGGGACCCAGCTGTAGAACGCGTTTTTTTGTGACGTTTTATCGATTATTAGTGATTTCGTTAATTTGGTGTGTGTGTGGGGCTGTAACCAGCAAAGGGGTGGTTTTATAAATCTTGTAGCAGCAATGTGAATCTTCTGCAACAAATGAAAGATATCATGATCAATTCAATTTGACCAGTTAGGGATTCTGTAGGAATCATAAAACAACCTCCGCATGCATTCTTCTTCGTTGGTTGCAAACCATATTCTTCCAACTAACGTGTCATTTGTTTGTTAGTTTTTTAGGTGAATATTTTATTTTTTATTTTAACAATTTATTAGGCGAGATTAATTGTGGAGAGTTTTGTATCTAGATGTTTTGTTGGATCAGCGGTGGATATGTGGCACCCATAGTAGTACTTGCAACTATGTACAGTGTATCATCCCTTGTAAATCTCATTCGATTTCTTCTTAAAAATAAAAATATCATTACTTAAACAAATAATTAAAAAAATTGGTCGGCGTACATTTATAATAGTTGAGATGAATTATTTGATAGAGAAATAAATTCATTGATAGAATATAGTAAAAATCGAGATTGTACAAAAAATCTACATATGAACATATATATCGTCGCACCAATACAATTAGAAAATTCCTTCACTTATTCAGGAGCATAGTAGATATAAATTACCTATATAACAGATGTGGGTTTTTCCCTTTTACTGTTCCTACTTGAACAGTATGACCAGTGCTCTCACGTGTGTAGCATGCGGCGTCTCTATTATTGTTCATTCTCTCTCTTATTTCTCTCAGTGCTCCATAATCAATCATCATCTCTCTCTAGGTTTCCAACCTCCTCACATACTCTTCTGATTCCCTGAGCCTCCTCAAAGCCTCAGCTCTACTCTCTACAGCCAGCGTGGCCTTACTCCTCACCGCCTCCAGCTCCGCCCTTGAATCCACCGCAGCCTTAGCCATCTCCTTCACTAACCCCCCAAACAAGTCCCATTTCTCAAATCGTTGACCCACAAAACCAAATACGGGTGGTGGTATTAGTCTTATCGGATCCAACCCATATTCATTCTCAGATCCATATCGGGTTCACTCTTCTCTCCCTCTCTAGGATCTCTCACAATCCGAACCCCCAATTTTCCGATCCGGGTTCCCTCCAAGAAACCCACTCATTTCTCGAATCACAATTTCTGTAAGTCCCAATTTTCTATTTTCTCAATTTGTTGCGTTCAAATTTCAATTTGGGAGTTTCTGATGTGAATTGGAGTATGTTTGGTGTGACCCAGATCCTAAAGTTTGAAACTTTGATCGTTCTAGGGTTTAGGGAAATTGAACTGAAATTAGGTAATTTTGGTTTCCAAGTTTCTGCTATTGTTATTGTTGAATTTGCATTTTGTTTTAAAAAGACTTGGGTGTTTGATCAATTTAGAGATCATGAGGGTTTAGGTTTTGAGCTCATGATAATGTGTTGATCAAGAGGAGAAGGATTTGTCACTAGAGTCATCATTAGCTGATGCTCAAATGTTGTTTCTTTATGAAAGTATTTGATCGGTGAAGGATCGGATGCTTCATAATTGAATCCAGGATTGCCCTGTTTCTTGAATCGGATTACAATATGTGTTTGTATTACTTCAGATTAAGGTAGTGTTCTTTTTAGCTTGATTGGTTTGATATGTACTAATCCACATTTGACTTCAGCTAGCTACCAGATTGGATTGGATTTGATATTTGTCTGCATTGGTTGTGTTGGTACGGTGTCTATTGATTCAGTTTTGGGTATTACATATCATTTAATTTCAACAAAGATAACACTCTGGCATTACCTATATAACAGATGTGGGTTTCTGCTTTTACTGTTCGTACTTGAACAGTTTGACCAGTGCTCTCTCACGTATAACAGATGTGGAATTTGGAAGACGATTTAATTGAACTATAATTGATTACATAGCTGGAGAACTAATTTTATTCCGAGCTATATTAATTCTGTAGCTCGGTCCCGTTCTTCAATACATAACCCATTTTGGGTGATAAACTTTTCACAGTCCATATTGGAAGATGGGTATCCATTGTGCATTTATGGATTTGATTTAGATCGAGTCTGCCAGGACGTCCCGACAATTTATTTTCTTTATGAATCCACATCTATCTTCGGACTGTGAAAAGTTTGTGCAATCTCTCCATCTGGTATGTATATGGATCATTTTTTTGTATGGGTCCCTATTGTTGCATTATCATAAGCTAATGAGTATCATTTTAAGTGAATAAGCTACTGTAATCATAGTGGTTGGTACGGTGTCTATTCTTAGTACAACATATTGTTGAATGTTGTGATGCCTCAATATGCTTTGAGAGTGAGCCGATTTATGATACGGAGAGTCAGCTTTTAGTGAAGACAGTTGGAGAAATTAATAACGTAAAGGAATGTGTTTTATACATTGAGCGAGGGACGAGTATATATATATATATACAATCACTAAGTGGCATTAGAGATATATGGATAAAGCAATGACATATTAAACTGGCTATAACTAATCTAAGGTGTGGGTGATTTATATATTCTCACTAGATTACCCTGTCTAAGTCGGTGCTGTATTTTGGTTTCGTGTATACATAGCCTACTCACAGTAAAACTAATCTAAAGTGCATTGGGTGATTTATTGGTTAACTCTAATGCTTTGAGAGTGAACCAATTGTACAAGGATTCATTGGTGAGTTTAAGTTTCATGGTTCTGATACCTACACTCTACTTCACTCTCCAGCTGATTTCGATCACTTTACTTTTTTCATACATCCTAGGTTAGTTTTGATTGAACAGGGTGAGTAGTTGTTTAATGTTGTTCTTTGTTAGTTAGCTTGGAGAGATTTTATTTTGGTTTTCTTAGTCTATATTTTGGCTAGATCTTTTTTAATCTCCTCAGTTAACATCTAACATTTTCTTTGCAGGCGTCGAGTTTATATTTGCTTACAGTGGTTCCTTTGTTTATTGTGCCAGTGTTTTGTAGTGGTGGTGGTTTAGGTAAGTACCTATAATTTTTTTTGTTTGTTTACTTTTTTGTGTGCATATCGAGTAATTTAACTATTCAAAAATTGAGGACTAAGCTCTCTGGCTCTACCCTTTTTTTTTCCTTGAATATTCATCACCACTTATAGACTTAACCCATTGTACAAAGCATAACCACTTGAGAAATATATTTCCTAATTCTTAGTTGCTCAAAGCTATCTCCTTTTGTCACTCTCGCCTTTCTTTTCTCTAAGTTTTGATCACTCAAATAGATTGTAGCTTGATCGGGTATTGATGAAGTACGTGTATTACTTGATTGGGTATAGGTACATTTATGATTCATTGCTTTATTGGGTTTTTAGATGTTTGATTTTCTATGTTATCGGGGTATTGTAATTGAATTGGGTCAGACATATATAGGATTGTGTTTTTAGATGTTTGATTTTCTATGTTATCGGGGTATTGTGAATATGGTTCTGATTTATCTTTTTATTGTAATTGTCTTAAGTCAGACATATAAGGGATTGTATTTTTGGAGGTTTCATTTTCTATGTTATCGGGTATACGGTTCTTTCGTATACGTTATCCAGAACCATTTTTTTTTTCTATTAGGTACTGTTTTTACCCATTAGCTCAACGACTTTTAGGTCCCTTTTGAAATTTGATTAAAGTGGTACTGGTATAGCTCATCGGAGTGAGGGGAATGTAATTTCGGATGCTTTATGCTTGAGTTAAGTTGAATTGTCTTTGTTGGATGGTTCTGAAAGTTCGTGTTAATGGTTTGAATTATGTCATATTCATTGAGTTCCAAAACAGACTTATTGGTTTGGATTTTTATCCAATGGCAGAAAATGATCGTCTTGATTTGGAATTCTTCGTTGATTGAAATTTTATTTTATGAAGTCACTTATTAAATCTTTCCTTATATTTGCTTTCAGCCTCAACTTTCTTGGTTGTGTCTGGCTTTCGTTTCCGAGTTTGTTTTCAGGTATAGTTATACTTATCTGTGGTGATGAGAATCTTTGCTGAGGTCCTATTTTAATGCCCTCTTCAATTTGATTTCATTGTGGTCTATGGCTGTTAATTTCAGGTGGGTTACTTAAAGTTCTAATTATTGCCTACGTCTTTTGCAGGGTGTGTACGTTGTATGAAAAAAACACTTGCGTGCTTCGTTGTGTTGTTGTTTGTCTCACAATTGTTGTGCTTACTTTCACCTTCTCATCGGTATTCGGGTATGTGTGGTGTGTGATTGCGTGTTTCGTTATTAAAATATGTTATTAATAGTCAGGTTATTGTCTTTTATTAGTATTTTATAATTAATTATTACAATTTGCTTTGTTTTTGTTTTCAGCCATGGGGCGAAAGAAAAACATAGACTGTAGAAGTAAAGAAACATCAATGTGCCTTGACACAACAGCAACAGTATCTGGTAGTTTCTTGCATGTTATGTTCGTTTTAGTTTGTCAGCATGTGTGTTTGTTTGCCACTGATACATGTTTTTCGGTGTATTGAAAATGTTTTGCAGGAATTCACCAAGACGGGAGGTCTTTAACCAAAAGACGAGGCTTCTTTGAAGCTTTTCCTGATCAATCATTCATAGAGACAACAACATACAACAGTGACAACGATGCAGATCTCCATGAAACTATTGCAGGTATTGTAATACTGTCTAAGTTCTTCATTTCAATTTTATGATATCCGGACTTGATGTTATTTTGTTCGTCATATAGAAATTTTGTTTATATGATATTCATGAAGTTAACTCACGTGGTGTAGACAAAGAGTGCCTTATTAAGAATAGTTTTGATGTATGTTGTTGTTTGTCGATGTTGTTTAATGGAATTGGTTTTCACAGCTCATGTTGATTTTTCAGATATGGTGCAGGAAAGGAATCGTAACTTCGTTGACAATGTGATAGGGTTACACCAAGCAGAACCTTATTTTACTAAAAGACCATGCTTATTTCAGTCTATTTCTCAAGAATGTTCGCCATCCCATGAATCAAAGACACGAGCACAGGACAACAGCGATGTTGAAGCACATGAGAATAGCGATGATGAAGATGTTGATAGAGTTGTATCAGGTATTAGAGCACATTGTACTTCCTGTATCCTTTACATTTTTCCTTTAAAGTATAATCAAGTTAAATTATTATTTTCTGTGTCCTTAAATTTTTTCCATGTATCCTCATCATTAGAATGTTGAGTTAAATTGACCACTTTACCTTGAGGGAAATTAGGCACGACACCATTTAATCACTGAGCCTAACTAACACAGAACACACAAGCTATTCCAGTAAAAAAAATTGGTCTTGATTTTTCTTATATACATGATGTAGAAAAGCTTAAGAAGCTACAAAAAGAGCTGCCAATGTTTATGATAGTGTTAATACCAGTGCTTTTGTTAATACACATTATATACTAGAACTACAGTAGACTTCATAAATTTTGGGCATCCCAGTAAAATTGTCAAAGTTATGGATGATGTACATAGTACAGTCACAGTAATAATATATATAGAATTAGGTGATAGAAGTACTCATGTTTGTGTTGTTAGTTACTGATTTGTTTAGTCGAATTGTTGTTCCATTCAAATGAATCTAAAATGAAATAGTTTTTCGCTGTTATTAGTTCTTTATTTCAGCTATATACTTTTGGCTGCACAAACTGCTCCATTTCATATAGATTTATCAAATTGATTAAGTATAATCATTCGGTCGTTTTTATGAATCAATCTAAGTATAGTTCTTTTCTGTAAATAACAGGTGTTGGTGTAAGAATTTTTGGACAAGCATCGTATCAACGAAGTCGTGCAGGTGAGGACAAACCTCTATATCAATTATTCATTACTAAAAATTCATTATCAATCATTAATTATTTAACTTATATCTTTATGATTGTGATTGCAGGTGTCATCGTTGATTATAATGATTCCGGTGATGACACTCATAAATGTAATCACTGCGCTGCCTTTTTTTGGTCAGATGAAGCTTTGAAAAAAAAGAAAAATAATCAATTGATATATACTCATTGTTGTGAAAAAGGCCGAGTGCAACTTCCAATGTCATATCCAACTCCGATTTTTCTTGATGAATTGTTAAATCCAAATAACGGTAGGAAAAGTGTATTATTTCGTGATAATATTAGAGTTTATAATTCCATGTTTGCTTTTACTTCTATGGGAGCTAAAATTGAGCATCACATAAACGATGGAAGAGCTCCTTATGTGTTTAAAATATGTGGACAAGTACATCATTTGATGGGTTCAGTTTTACCTTTAGAAGGAGAATCTCCTAAATATGCTCAGTTATATGTATATGACACTCAAAATGAGATTTTAAATCGAATGACCGCTATTGATCCAAATAATGCAAATAAGATTGATGTTGATATTGTTAAAGGATTGGTAGAATTATTTGATCAATTTAATGAATTAACGAAACAGTATCGATCTGTTAGAGATGATTTTGAGAATCATTCATTGCCTAATTTTAATGTGACTATACTTGATCGTCAAAAAAATGACAGCAAACAATATGAATTACCTTCTACTTCTGAAATCGGTGGACTAATTGTGGGTGACATAGGTGAATTTAATTCTAATAGAGATATAATTATTCGATCAAACGAAGGACCACTAAAGCGAATATCTAAAATTCATCCAAAATTAATGTCATTACAATATCCGCTTCTTTTTCCATATGGAGAGGATGGATTTAAAATTAATATGAAATTAAAACCAATTACAAGCAATAATAACGATAAAGAAAGAAAATTAACAATGAACAAATTTATATGCTATCAAATTCATGATAGGGCAAACCAATCAAGTACTTTGTTAAAAGGTGGAAGATTATATCAGCAATATTTAGTCGATACATATGCAACTGTCGAAGAAAATCGTTTAGAATATATAAGACATCACCAACCAGAACTAAGGTGTGAAACATGGAATAATATATCTACATTTGTTTCGGATGGAATTGTTGAAGGTTCTGATGTCGGAAAAAGAGTTTTTCTTCCTGGTTCTCACACGGGCAGTCCAAGAGATATGATAAATAATTACCAAGATGCGATGGCAATTTGTAGAGAATATGGTAATCCCGATTTGTTCATTACTTTCCCGTGCAATGTGAAATGGCCAGAAATTTTGAGATATTTCGAAAAAAAACCAGGTTACAAACCAGAAGATCGTCCTGATATTGTTTGTCGAATGTTTAAAATAAAAGTAGATGATATGATTGCTTATATTAAAAATGGAGAACCCTTTGGAGAAGTACATGCTCATGTATATACGATTGAATTTCAGAAACGAGGGTTACCCCATGCTCATTTATTATTTTGGCTTAAAGATAAATACAAATGTTATACAACAGATGATATAGATTCTATAATTTCAGCAGAATTGCCCGATAAAAATACTAATCCTGAATTGTTTGAAATAGTTAGTCAATTTATGATTCATGGTCCTTGCGGTCAACTTAATCCATATTCTCCGTGTATGCGAGACAAATTATGCACAAAACATTTTCCAAAATCATTTATTCCTAACACAATTTTTCAAGCAATCAAATCTCCCGAATATAGACGTCGTGATGATGATTCACGTTTTGTAGATAAAAATGGAGTTCATATTGGTAATAATTATGTTGTTCCGTACAATGCTAATTTGTTGTTGAGGTATAATGCTCATATAAACGTTGAATCATGTTCGCAATCTATGTTAATAAAATATTTATTCAAGTACATAAATAAAGGACCCGATAGAGCTCGCGTATTGGTTCGTGACAATATAAATGATGAAATCCAAAATTATCTCAACTGTAGATATTTAACTCCTCATGAGTCCGTATGGCGTTTATTTGAATTTTCCATTCATTCTAGATTTCCTGCAGTTCAATATTTAAAGATTCATTTACCGAATGAACAAACTGTTTGTTTTCATCAGGCTAATTCTCTTGAAAATGTGTTACAAAATCCTGGTATAGAAACTACAATGTTAACTGCTTGGTTTACTGCAAACAAGACTTATAAGAAGGCAAAGAAATTAACATATACCCAATTTCCTACTAAATATGTGTGGGATAATACTAAAAAATTATGGACCCAAAGGAAACAATATCGCGTTCTCGGTAGAATTGCACATGTGCCGCCAAATGCGGGTGAATTGTACTATCTTAGAATGCTTTTGAATGTTCAAAAAGGCTGTATAAGTTTTAAGGCAATAAGAACGGTCAATGGGATAGTATACTCTACTTATCAAGAAGCATGTCAAGCTTTGGGATTACTAGGTGATGATAAAGAATGGCTCGAAGCATTGTTGGAATCTACTTTTACTGCCACTTCTCCTCAAATTCGTTATTTATTTGTTACGATTATTCTATTTTGTAATGTCTCAGATCCTCGAGCTTTATTAGATGCATATTGGATTAAGATGTCCGATGACATATCACACAAAATGAAATTAAATTTTAATATGCCAAATCTCACCATACCCGATGACGAATTAAAGAATGCTGTTCTACATGAACTTGAAAAATTGTTTAACATGTCGTCCAGTAGTTTAGAAAACCATCAATTACCAATGCCAAAGACACAACAAATACATCAACTCAACAATAGGCTTATCAGAGAAGAATTAGATTTTGATTGTGAAGCATTGAAACAAGAACATTCTGACTTGATCACCAAACTAAATAATAATCAAAAAATTATATACGATGAGGTGATCAAAGCCGTAGAACAGAAGAACTCGAGATCATTTTTTGTTCATGGTGGCGGAGGTACAGGCAAAACTTTTTTATGGAATACTATAATTTCAAGATTGAGATCCGAAGGCAAAATTGTTTTGGCCGTTGCTTCATCAGGTATTGCTTCATTATTACTTCCGATAGGAAGAACAGCTCATTCGCGTTTCAAAATAAAGCCGATTATAGATAAAGATTTAAATTGTAATATAAATAAACAAACCAATCTTTCTGATTTAATTGAAAAAGCTGAATTAATATTTTGGGATGAAGCTCCTATGTGCAATAAATGGTGTATTGAATCGGTGGATAGAACGTTGCGTGATATTTTGTCAAAAAAAGAAGAACCGTTTGGAGGAAAGGTAATTGTATTCGGTGGAGATTTTAGACAGACATTACCGGTCATACAAGGTGGTGGTAAAGAACAAATCATTCAAGCATCGTTAAATAATTCATATTTGTGGCCTAGCATTACAGTATTTCATCTAACTGAAAATATGAGATTGTCGACGATTGGTCTAAGCAACATAGAAAAAAATGAAATTAAAGATTTTGCTGAATGGATCCTACAAATAGGAGAAGGTCAATTAGAATCGAAATTCCCTACAGATGATCCTGATGTAAGCTGGATTGATATACCAGAAGAATTACTTACTGATCCTACAATTCATCCTATAGAATCAATTTTTCAAGCAACCTATCCCAATTTTTTAAGCAAATATAATGATACAAATTATTTAAGAGAACGTGCCATAGTGACTCCAAAAAATGTAGTTGTTCATGAAATAAATAATTATGCAATTAAATTACTACCCGGCGATAAAAAATCATATTTTAGTTCAGATTCAATTTCATACAATTCGGGTAATAGCGACAATATCAATGTTTTATATCCCATGGAATTTTTGAACAAGCTTGAATTTAGTGGATTGCCTACGCATGAACTTATATTGAAAATTGGCATGCCTATTATGTTATTAAGAAATTTAGATCAGATACGTGCTTTGTGTAACGGCACGAGATTGATTGTGACAAAGTTGTTTGAAAGATTAATTGAGGCCAAAATAATTACTGGAAACAACATGGGAGAAAAAGTTCATATTCCAAGGATAGTATTACATGCAACGGAAAATAAATGGCCGTTTACGTTTAAAAGACGTCAATTTCCTGTCAGACCATGTTACGCAATGACGATAAACAAGAGTCAAGGCCAGTCATTAAACCAAGTAGGAATATATTTGTCAGAACCAGTTTTTACTCATGGACAATTATATGTAGCGTTATCTAGAGTCACGTCAAAGAAAGGTCTTAAAATTTTTATAAATAACAGTGACGACATACCAAATAATTGTACGAGAAATATTGTTTATAAAGATGTGTTGCAAGATATATAATACTTTGTATTTTGAGATAGAATATATAGATTGCTCCAAATATACAAGTTTTCATAATTTTCTCTACCTTTTCGGCACTAATTTCTCTATACATATTTACAATTTCGGAATTTTCTATATGGCCAGTGCTCCCACACTTCGGACGTGCTAGGTCCCTTTTTTTTTTTTTTTATGTCTAAGAACGTTTGTTCTTCATAAGTTTGTGGAGGTAGTTTTTCTCTCTCTCAGATATTTTCTCCCAATCCTCCCATCTCTGTCCATTGCTCTCAACCAATCGCCACGAATCCCTCCACGAATTCAGCTTCCACAAACCCAGCCTCCACCATAGTTTCCTAACTCAATCCTCTCTCTATCTCTCGCTCTCTTACAGTCTCTCATCTCTCGACCTAACCCAGCCTCTCGGTCGAGATGTATGTTGCATCTACTTTGGCAGACTCTGCTCTCTCTATCTGGGTAAGATTCGTTCTTCCCCAAATTCAATTTCTTGATAAAACTTTCTCAGGACTAATCATTCCAGCCACTTAATTATGAAAGATCATGAATTTTTGCAGATATGGAGTCGCTTCATTTGCTCCATTGAAATGGTTACTTATTCAAGGTCCTATCTTCATCAGCTTCTTCCTAGCTGTAAGATATGATCCCCTTGAATTTATGGCATCCGTTCAATATTTAGTATAACACATACGCCCATTTACTATTTGATATTTGTTAATTTTTAGATCCCGTGTAAATTTTATGATTGTAGATTAGAAACATGTTTGAAAAAGTTCTGTCGTTTCAAACTGGTGAAGCTTTATGATTTACTGATCTCACAACTCTAGATATCATGCTCATCCTTCCAATTCTGATAGCAATGACATTCAGGATCACGGTTGAGGTAAGTTTTAAAAGTTTTGATTGATTTTTTTTTTGCAAATTTAGCATTTGATGTCACTTTGCGGGGTGCCATGTGTATACAATTATCTTAGTATTTTCTTTTTAGTTATGAAAGATCATGAATTTCTACAGATATATATGGAGTCACTCCATTTGCTCCATTGAAAGGATTACTCATTCAAGGTTCTATCTTCATCAGCTTCTTCCTAGCTGTAAGATATAATCCCATTTACTTTATAACATCTGTTCAATATTTAGTATAACACATACGTTGCAATGTGTATACAATTCTCTTAGTATTTTTCTTTCCATTTTGTTTTAGGTCTGTAATTATAGCACACGTGTTTACCCTATTATTCTAATTTTATAATGCATTCTGAAGCATCCACAATTATGTGATTGCCACTCTTTCTACCTCAGTGCAACATGCAGGAAGATCTGGAAGATCGAGAATCCTATTGCCCAAACTATGAAATCCTATTCAAGAATCTTTTTTGTCATTTCGGTTCCAGTTATGATGAGTTTCCCCATGGCAAGTGATCAAGTTTTCTGAATGTTATGTGCATAAGGATATTAAGAAGAATAGGCTACTTTGAGAATCGCAACAATTTCAATATTTTGCTACTTTGCAACCTTTTCAGGCTCTGTTCTATTATTGGCTTACCTCCAACATATTCTCCCTTGCGTATGGATTATGTGAGTTTTTCCCAATCATGAGCTACGTTTAATATCATAATTTGAGAATTGAGCCAAGGGACTGTAGATTTATATGAGCTGATGAGACGTTCAATGTTATGCATGCGTAATCTTCAAACATTCATGATTTTCTTTAAGTTTGTTGCCAATGCTGCTCTCAATAATCATATATTGTATACCCATTGATTGTGGCATGTTGGATGAACCGTGCCCGAACATAATATATGGTTTCCGTTTTCCAAATATCTATAGGCTGATTATTTGGTTGACTATGTGGAATAACTATCCTAAGCAAGTGCACCATAGAGGATTCTCAATTCCAGTTGATGCAAACACCGGTTGCAACGATGAGTTTAAATGGCTCCACTCGCTCGATCCAAATCCAAATGTAGCTGTTGGAGTTCTAGATATATACGTACATAGTTCATGATGATGTCTTTGTAGCGAGATATCCAATGTCTCTAGCAAACTCCAAATTTGAGTATACACATGATTCATGATGATGTAATGGGTTATATGTCTTAGGATTATGATATGGTGTAATGATTTCAGTTAAACAGTAATCCAGTAATGTATTGCATAAATTCTAATTCAAGTGAAGCTTATGTATGCGATACCACTTTTCATGTTCAATGTTGTAACTTTTACCCCTATTCAGAAATTAACTGGTATTGAAATCGCAATGACACAATGCTTAAGACCTAAGACCATGTATATTAACAACTTATCTACTTTGTTTTATGACAATTGAAATAAAAAAATATCCGACGTGATTTACAGTATAACAATCGTGCTAAAACCGCCCCAACGGGGCGGACAACCACCTAGTATACTAACAAAGTTAGGCTTTAGATTGTTGCCATGTTTATATGACAAATAACAGTCTTTTTTTGAACTTGTAATGATCTGATTGATCTTCCATAATTGCAGTTGGTCTTCGCTCCTGGGATCGGCCCAATAGAACTACTAGTAACCGACTTAATCCCTAGCTATAGAAATTAACACACTTTGGTAATATGAGAGAAGAAAAAAAAATGTGGACTTATATGAAACCCTAGATAGAAAAGACGATTTCTTAATTTATTTTCCTAATCGCAACACAGTAAACGAATTGAACACAGAAACAAGAACAATGGTGGGCAGCACTCATTGGCAGTGAGGTTGCTTCCTCTTGTCGGGGTCGTCCTACCAATCCCATTGCAACAGTGTTCCCAAAGCCGCAAAAGGGCAACTCCGTCAAACAGGACAAAAATACTATCCCTTTCTCGGCTTCTCAGCTTTTCAACTCTCATTCTGAGTCACTCGCAGTAAACAACAGAGAAAGTACATACAACTGAGGAAAGAGACAGAATAACTCTCTGAAGCTTTCTTCCCGCCCTTTTTGTCTCCCTAGTCTGTTCTTGTCTTCCCCATTGCTTTAGGTAAGTCATCATCACTTCTCTGAGTTCTCTCTCTTTCTTTCCTCCTTTATGTATTTGCATGTGTTCTGTGATCTTTTTACTCTTATGATTTTATCTTTTGAAGTAGAATGGTTTTTCATGTTTGCTCAATTTTGGTGTTAAAGTGTGAAGCCTTTTTTTTTTTTTGGGTAAGAATAGGTTGATTTGTTGTGGCTGTGGGTATGATCGTGTAAAATTTTGGAGTAAAAGTGCTTAATGTTATTTTTATTTTTGGTAGGAAAGGGTGAATCTTCGAGGTTTAAGATGTTTGACTATAGCTTGCCAATAGCTACTAGAACAAGGAAGGGGTATGATAAAGCTTACAAGGAGTACAATGAGAACAAGAAGAAGCAGCAGAAGGAAGGGGGTAGCTCAGCACCCACTGATTTCCAGAAATCGGCGTCTGAATTCATAGTTCTTTCGGATGATAGTTCAGAGAGTTCTGATTCAGAAGAGAGTGTTACAGATGGAAGTGAAGAGGTGAGTAAAGGGGAGAGTGTGGAGGGTGGTGGTGTCGAGGGAAGTACAAGGTCGGGACCGGATTTGCCAGCCGATTCTGTAGCTGATTTGGATGGTGGTGACAGTGGAGTGAAAGTCATTAGTTTGGTTAGTGATAGTAGTGATGATGAGGCAGTGTCAATAAGTAAAGAGGGAGGTGGAGGGAGCTCTGACAGGGTTAAGGATAGTGTTATTAGAAGTGTAGATTCAGACGAAGAACTACATGAGTGCTCAGCTGATGATGATGTTGATGACGACAACGACGACACCGATGATGATTATGATGACGAAGATGATATTAAAAGTATCCCTTCAGATGATTATGCAAGTGATTATTCAAATGATGAGAGAGCTTTTAATTCAGATTGTGAAACTGAGGATGCAAAGAGAGGTGGGGCAGAGAGAGAAAGGGTTGGTTTATGTCAAAAAAGAAAGAGAAACATTGGAGGGGATGGCGATGGGGAAAAGTTCAATTGTGTAGCACACCGTACTCGGTCACGGTCTGGAACTCACTCCTCTGGCCATGATGATCAGAGGGATAATGTTTCTGAAGATCAGTGCAGTAGTCAGAGAAACAAGCGTCCTAAAATGAATTCACAGGGCAACAATAGAAGAAGTGGTGAATGTGATGAGACCAATTCTTGTAGTCTGAACAATGGGCGTGATCAATGGAATGATGTGCCGAAAGCATCTGCAAAGAGTGAAGGGCCGAGGAAGCTCACTAAAAAAAAGTGCACCAGGGGAAAAAGAGATGCCAATGCTTACAAAATTCTTGCAGATTCGATTTATGAAGATGAAGAACTACCTCCAGAAGGGGATGGAGAACTACCCCCAGAAGAGTCAGCTTCCTTTGGGGATAAATCCATTAAGAATGTAACTCTTCCATTGAAGTTCTCATTTGGTAACCCGCCGAGTGTTGTTCCAGAAGAGAAGTCAGAATCTGAGAAAGAACTTGATAGGCTTTTTAAAGAAATGGAATTTGCTATTAGATCCGCTCAGATTGGCTCTACTGATTGTAGTGAGGTAGATTTGCATACACAATGCTCTTTCAACCCTGCTCTATAAATCTAGCTATTTGTTATTGTGATTAGCAACTTAAGTATGCACTGTACATATTACTTAGGCGGTTATTATGACATAGTTGCGGCAGTTCTATTATTTTATATGCATGGATTTCAGCAAAAGCATTATTCTCATCCATCACACATGGATTGTTCATAATATTGAAATGGTTAGTAAAATACTGATACTACTCAGGTGTCACCAGTATCGAAAATGCTGCTCTTCTTCTTGATTATGTTGTCAATACTAGATGGTCTGTATTTTTGGGCAAGGAATTGCTATTAAGTATTAACTGAAAGTTTGGTTGGCAGGTTGAAATTAATGACGTCCCTCCAGTTAAGGAAGTTACTCAGCATATGCTTTGTAGTCGAGGGGAACATCATCTTATACTGGATGAAGAAATTGGGCTGATTTGCAAATTTTGCCTTCATGTGCATCGGGAGATCAAGTATATTGTCCCAGAGTTTGTAAGTCCTGCAATTATTTTCCTTCACTTTCCTTCTGATTGAGATTGGTCATCCTAGCAATCGGTTGCTGTTTGTGCTAAAATCACTGTATTATTGTGATTATACTGAAAAAAGTGCTTTATGTTCTGTTTGGCATGTGCCTTACTAGTTAGCATGCATCGGTTTGTTAATTCAGATAGGCCTCAGAGATATAGTGAAAGGCTTACCCTCATGTAGCTGGGATTCTTCGGAATCATCAAAGCTTTATTTCTATTCCTTTTCCTTTTAAATGCCTAAATTTAACTGAATTTGACAACTGTCAGTTCACGTTGCGACCAGTGGAGTCTTCAGCTGTTGTCTTGTATCGTTTTTTTAACTTAGCTTCTCTATATATAAATTTTTTGTATTGGTGCTGATCTAGCATGTTTGGACTTGACATTTTTTTTCTTTATTTGTTAATGACCTTATCTTTTCCTCCTCCCTTCAGTGTACTCTACAGTGCTCTGTTAATTTGACATTGGGAGGATTGTAGGATGGCATTAGTAAGTAATCAGGGTCTTTCTTCTGCTTTGTGATACTCTGCTTATCTGTGCAGAACAACAGGACTAAAATATAGAACGGGATAGAAATCAAGTACCAGCATCTCACTAGATTATATACATTCGTACATACGTGTGTGTGTGTGTGTGTGTGTGTGTCTATATCTATATATATGTATGTATGTATGTATATCAGTATTTCATATATTAACTTCAATGTTTTAGCTTACCACCTAGCCCGCTCTATAGTACTGATGTTGTAGTCATTCAAAGGTGCTTTTATGCTCATAAGAATTCTAAAAGAACAACTGAAGACACTTATTTCATAAATCATCATGACATAGAGAAATGGAAAAGACAATGAACCTGAAAATGCCTGTCTGAATTGCAGTTAATACTTGATAATGGTTCACTAGTAAGCATAGGTGTTTTGTACTTGGATGAGCTTATTTGTTAGTTTGAACATGGCTACTGCATTGCTTATCAACTTACTACTGTTATTCAAATCATCAGATATCTGATTTTTCCCTTGGTTATGATCATTCCAGGCTCCAAACCCATATGGGCGATCTGGCAAGAGATCCTATGAAGATGACAACTGGTCTATTCCTGATGAGGTACAATGTCATGATACTGGGTCTGGCCTTACTTCCAATGCTCATGTTGATGGCACGGTGTGGGACTTAATCCCTGGTGTTAAAAGTAGTTTGTATCGTCATCAGCGCGAAGGTTTTGAATTTCTTTGGAGTCATATAGCTGGTGGAATTCAACTTAAAAAGTTGCAAAAGACAAGTACTGCTGATGGTGGGGGTGGCTGCATAATATCACATGCACCTGGAACTGGGAAGACACGTCTGACAATTGTCTTTCTTCAGGCATACATGACATTTAACCCAAAGTGCAGGCCACTTATAATTGCTCCTCGTACAATGCTTCTCACCTGGGAAGAGGAGTTCAAAAAGTGGGGCTTTGAAATACCCTTTCACAATCTTAATAATCAGAGTTTATCCGGGAAGGAGAATAAAGCAGCCCTCGAGATTTTGGTGCAAAATGGAGGGCAGCGCCATGTGAAAAGTGTGGACGGTAGTCGTTGGTTGAAGTTATATTCCTGGAACAAGGAAAGAAGCATCCTCGGTATCAGTTACAGACTTTTTGAGAAACTTTCTAATGTGCATGATTCTGGAGGCAAGAAAGCTGGCCTAGCTAAGAAAATGAGGAATATTCTACTAGACTTTCCTGGTATTGTAGTCTTTGATGAAGGGCATACACCTCGAAATGAGAAGAGTCATATGTGGAAGGCTTCATCAAATATCAAAACACATAGACGTATTATTCTCTCAGGAACTCCTTTTCAAAACAGCTTTGATGAGCTGTACAATACAATTTGCTTGGCAAGGCCAGACTGGATCAGGCCAACATGCAGTGGACGAAACCGAAAAAGAAATGTAGTGAAAGCACAACAGATGTTTCTGGCCAATGACATTGCTGAAGGTGCCAGTGATAAAGCAAAACAAGCCAAGAAAATAGGAGCTAGAATTGCCCCGATTGTGCATGTTTACAGAGGTTCCATACTACGAGATACACTTCCCGGGTTGAGGAACTCAATTGTTGTTTTACAGCCAAGCAAGTTGCAGAAAGAAATTTCAATGAGAATTCAAGAGAAAAAAGATCTTCCATTCTTTGCAGATGAACATTATGAGACGTTAATATCTGTTCATCCTTCGGCTCTGCTCAACCTGGAGAAGGACACGAGGGTATCCTTGCTTAATCACGTTGACTTGGAGAGGTTAGAAGAAAAAAGATCAAATCCTGTAATTGGGATGAAGGCTAAGTTTGTCATTGAACTTATACGGCTGAGTGATGCTATGAATGAAAGAGTTCTGGTGTTCAGCCAGTATATTAATGCCTTGACCTTCTTAAAGGAGCTTTTGAAATCTCAATTTCAGTGGACTGAAGGGGCAGAGGTTCTGTATATGTCTGGAGCAGATGATGCAAAGCAGCGCCAATCATCAATGAAGGACTTTAATGATCCATCAAAAAGAGCTAAGGTGTTATTAGCTTCAACGAGAGGTTGTAACGAAGGAATAAATTTAGTTGGAGCTTCAAGAGTTGTACTTCTTGATGTTACATGGAACCCATCTGTTGAGAGGCAAGCTATATCTCGAGCATACCGATTGGGACAGAAGAATATTGTGTTCATCTATCATCTCCTCATGGCTGGGCAAAGAGAAGAGGACAAACACAGTAGGCAAGTGGAAAAGCATCGGTTATCAGAATTGGTATTTTTTTGTTCGGATACTGAAGCTGCCAAGAAAATCCCAGCTGCTGTTGCAGAAGACAGGATATTGGAGGAGATGGTGAACCATGAGAAACTCAAGCATATGTTTGAAAAGATAACCTTACTGGATGAAGCCTCATGTTTTGACTAAGATACAGTACTATGAAGGTGAAAGCCTTTTGTTAACTCGGACACATTGAAACTGTACAATTTTTCGCCAGTTTGTTTCCTTGGGAGATATTGTGTAGTTATTGTTAATACCTTAAGTATGGGTTTCTCTTCTAGAGTTCTAGGTGAAAGAAGCAATGTACACAAATTTCGGTCATGTTGAAGCAATGAAACTTAGAAGAATGTAATGATGTAATATGAGGACAGTGATCTGATGTGGATTTGAAAGTTTACTGGAATCAACAAATCATCTTTGATTTTGCTTTTTCAACATGCCTTGTTTCTATTTGCAGTTTATAACTTCCTTTATTGAGTTTTGATTTCTTTTGCAGTTATCAGTTTACAAGTAATATATTTCCTATCTGAAACGAGAATGAGTGTATGACCTCAGAGGAGAGGTGTTTTGAGGATTTGAATCCTGCCTGCAGAGAGCTATGGTTGTATGCTGTATGATATCTCACCACTGAGGTCAGTTGAATAGTATTCCCGAGCAGTAAAATCATCTTTAAACTAGTTTAATTGTTAGTTTCCATGTGTCCTTAGTGTTCTAGATGAGATTGGCTATTTGAATAACATGTTGGTTGTAGTTGTGTGCCTCTCGGCATTTACTTGTCTACTGCCTACTTTAACCGGCGATTCACTTCCCTTTTGTGCCTCAAAGGTTGATTGACTCGTATGTTCAACATCACATCTTTGAAGCTCACACTAAAATAGAATAAAAATGAGATTTGGACACTAAATTTTTGCAGTCTTTCTGAACTTTCTACATGTACAGACATTTTATATAATCAGTATGATCAATCTGCACTGAAATGACCATAACATGGAAGCGAAACCCCCAGTTACAGTACACACAAGTCACTCTGTTTTGCTAGGTAGAAAGATTAGTAGTAAGTCAGTCATAAAATCAATTCAATTTATGAATCTTGATCAACATGAGTCTAGACGTTAATAGTGGCATAATTTCGTTTGTGAAGCTTTTTTTTAGTAAGAATTTACACGATGTAAGGATATTAATTGACCACAGGCATGACTGAAAAGATTTGGACGGGTAATGTAAAATAATATTCCAGAGCAGTAACAAAATATGAGGCATATAAAAGACACCGGTAAGAACACATGATCCAGTGAATCCAACTAAAACTCTTTACACTAGGTGGAAGACTGAAATTCCTCAAATGGTTCAACAAAACTTGTTCCAGAATGAGGAGTGACATGCTTAAACTGCAGCCCCAGTGTAGCTGGTCTGAAATTTCTTAGCTACAACTTTTTGGACCATTAACTGTTATGAAAGTTGATTTGTTTGCTCATGTTTGTGCAAATTCGGAATTCACTAGAGCGATGAGAAGCGTTGGATCTGATCAGCTCTCACGGCTTTCAACATTTTACCTGATAAATTGTGCAGTAAGGCCTAGGGTTATGTGACTGCCAATATATGGCAGGGTGAATTTTTAATCATAACACTATGAATTATTGGAATATTGGGAAGAAGACTATTCTGCTGCATATTTTTTTTAGGGTTCTCCAATATTGGAATAGGCTCAAGTAGTAGTAGTGCAGCACCATTTATGGTGTTTTCATTTTCACCATACTAATAGTTGCCTCTGTGAGTCTGTGGTCTGTAGTCACATCCTCTTTTGCCAAGCTAGCATTAAACAGAAGATTTGGCAGCTGCTTTAGAATACAGAACCAAATTAAGGAGATGAAAGCAAAAGACCATATAGATGGACTTTCACAACAGCACATGCTCCCCTTCGATTACAAAGACAGGCCCTTGAGCTTTGTAGCATTATTGAGCTGCTGTAAAAAAATAGTTCTTGGGGTTTAATTTCTATTATTACATTAATATATGATTGTATGAGTTGGTTGAGTATATTAATAGAAGGAGATAGCTGTCAACCTGACATGATTTATCATATGGTAAATACCACATTGGTATAATTAGTTAAATAGCAGTCTTCAAGAACCATATCAGCTTTGATGGTTTGTAACTGCTCAAAAGTAGTGCAGAGCCACCTATCCTCATAGGTTAGAATTTGATCTAGCTATCCTCAAAGCAAAGAAGTATACATACTCTTTTCACCTTGATGTGAGAGAGAGCTGAAGAAACTGTAGCAGTACACTCCTGTTATAATTTTCATATATTATCCAGCTTGCTTCTTTGAAATTTTGAATCTCTTGGAATGTTTTAGTGTTGCAATCATGATCATGGTCGTTCTCAACAAAATATGAAAACTGAAACGGTGGTTATTGCCCAAGTGGCCAACCTAATGAGCTCTGTATTTTTTTTCTTCTGAAAACAACAATACTTCAAACTAGCTAGACATGTATCCAGCCAGTAGAGCAAGGTGAGCAACAAAAACAACCCCAAAGTAGAGTACGTTGCCCATTTTTCTGATCTATTACTGTAGGCTTAGCTAGGTTTTTCCCTGTGATCACCATCTCCTTGCTGTGTATAACACTCATTACTTTATGGCCTTCTTTACTGATGATATGGATAATATCATTCTCATTCCATGCTGAAACTAGTAAAATTACAGTCCTTGGCCAATCGGAAACTCTGGTTATCTGCATATAAATTGAGGTTACGTATTTGGATCTGCATGCTGAAGAATCGCAGCAGCGATAGTAATTACGTATATATAATCATCCATATTGTTTTGAATCTTTTGCTGGGAATCAGAGTGAAATAAAAGGTTAGGGGCGCATATCATCAATTAGTTATGTTACTGATAATGATAGATATGGTTAAATCAATATGGATATTTTAAAAGAGGGATTGAAGTACCAAAAAGCAACTTAATTATTAAATCCTTAAGTTTTTTAATTTATGCTGTATTCTCACACTATATATGATTATATGTGTTGGTGGACAGCTATCACTCTCTATCAACATTCATGATATGGTAAATATCACATTCCTATAGTTAGTAAAAAAAACAGTCTTCAAGAACCAATTGAGCTATGATGCTTTAATTATAACCCTTTTGGTGTAAGTGCTCAATAGTAGTGCAGGGCTACCTATATATATATCCTCATAGCTTAGAATGGATATATACACATTTAAGCTGGCTATCTTCAAAGCGCAGAAGCATACATACTCTTCACTTGTTTCACTTGTGTCTCTTAATGTCAGAATAATTTTAAAACTCACATTTCAATTCACACTTCTCAAAGAACCTCGTTTCATTTATGTCAATAAAACTTGCTTGATTGGACTAAACGTCCAATGAAACTGAATGTATACAACTTAGTTGAATTGAATTTCAAAGCATGGTAATGATGATAGTGTGGTCTTTTTGCATTTCTATTTCCTATGCCTCTTACTTTTTTCAGGTAACCTAAAAATATGGTACTAATTTCCTACACCGTGAAATACCAATCTATACCTTCTTATCCCACACCATATATACCCTAGTAAACCCACACGAGAAACGTACAGAAGCTTGGTTGGACCTCCTCATTTTTCTCACTCCTTGATGCATGAGGCAGGACTCACCCAGTGTTCTTCTTCATTTCCCAATAATGTTCCAAGAGAGCTCTCTCTCTCTCTCTCGGAACATTATTGGGAATGAAGATGAACAGTCGGGTGGAAAAGTGTTTGAAGGTTAGCTGCGGGATGATAGCATAACCCTTATGATCCCCTCTCTCTCTACCTCCCAAGAATCTCTACCAGGAAGCGTCATGCATGGGAGGCAACACTATTCGTTGTCCTCTGATGAAAGTCTGTACGTAGGTTAGCAGCAGCTAGCCCCTCTGTGACTTCTGAAATTTTGCTATTTCTTAATTTGCGTCTTTCTTGTCAGAGGAGACGAGACTCTCAGTTATTATGATATTGTGTACTGGAGTTATGTTAGTCAGGTTTTAGGCATTTTGATTTGCTCGTTGGTTAGAACTTAGAACACAAAAGCTAAACCTAGTGGTGCTCTTCAGTTTTGATTGTTTGCTTGCCTTTCTGATAAGGAAATAAATTTTATGCTTCTGGAAAGCTCTTTCGGATTATGGTGTTGAAAGTTACATAAGGCATCTGTTTTAGGGATTTCCAGTACTTGAATAGGCCCAAGTAGTAGTGCAGCACCATATCAATGTTTTCATTATCACTAATCACCATTCCAGCTTTTTTTCTCTTTTACTAAGGCAGCATTAAGCAGATGATTTTGCAGCTTTAGAATGCAGAACCAAATAGAGGAGATGAAAGCAAAAGGACCATATAAATGCACTCTTACGTACAAAAAACGCATGCTCCCTTCGATTACAAAGACAGGCCTTCGAGCTTTGTAGCTTTATTGGGCTGCTGTAAAAATAAAAAAAAAATAAAAAATAAAAGATGTTAGGGTTCTTAATCTATTTTTAGGAAAAAACTAGAAGTAAAAATATATAGAACAGATCAAAATAAACTAGGGCCAATACACCAATACGAAAAAGTTAAAGCGGTTCGGTTGGGGATTTGTGCTTGAAATCCGAAAAAAAAAAAATTAATTGAACCAAACGAACCCTAAATCGAGCTTCTATTGTTCTTCTTTATTCAATTTTCCAAGGTAGAAGTGTAGAACCATTAGAGCAAGTCAAGCAACTAAAACACCGAAATTAAAAAGGGAAATGTAGTCCTTTGACTACTAGTTCCAGCTACTTAGTTAAATCCTTAAATTTTCAAGTTATGCTGTATTGTTACAATACATGATTGTATGAGTTGGTTGAGTAATGTATTGGCGAGATAGCTTGACAACCTGACAAGATTCGATCATAAGGTAAATATCGCATTGCTATAATTAGTTTAATAACAGTCTTCAAGAACCACAGTGAAGTAGTGCATGGCTACCTGTCCTCATAGATTAGAAACTGAGCTAGCTAATCCTCCAGGCAAAGAAGCATACTTACTCTTTAGACCTAGATATGAGAGAGAGCTGAAGATACTGTAGCAGTACACTAGCTACTGCGTACACAACACAC
The DNA here is from genome assembly GCA_963682095.1 of Potentilla sterilis. NCBI lineage: Eukaryota > Viridiplantae > Streptophyta > Magnoliopsida > Rosales > Rosaceae > Potentilla > Potentilla sterilis. The sequence continues at coordinate 29,365,215 of OY821765.1, forward strand.
TACCATGTGTGTGTGTTGTTATCATCCAGATACGTATTGCAATTACGGTCGTGGTTCCCAACCAAATACGTATTTTTCTTCTGAAGACATTAATACTCCAAGCTAGACATGTACCCGGCTTAGCTAGGCTTTTCCCGGCCGATGATCACCATCTCCCTCGCTATTTGATGCTCTGTATAGCCCTCATTACTCTATGGCCTTCTTTACTGATGATATAGCAGAAAAGATCGATATGGAAGATATCATAGCATGCTATAACAAGTGAAATAACAGTCTTCAAGAACTAAATGACCTAGGAGTGCTTAAGTATTTTGGTGTAAGTATTTATAGTGAATTGTTAACATGCATGCAGGTTTCCCAGCAGAGGTAGCAAGCAGGTAGCAGAAAACGAGACCAGATCAGAAAAGTGGTGCAGGTCTCTTATTACAGCAACTAAATTAAAGGGGCTTGCAATAAATTGAGGTATTATTTCTTTAGTCCTTGGCCAATCGGGAACTTCGATTATCTGCATATAAAAGACAACAGAGGTTATGTGTTTGGATCTTCATTCTGAGAAATTGCAGCAGCGATAGTAATTACACTACGTATATACAATTTATATATCCATTTTTTTGAATCTTTTGCTGGGATCAGAGTGGAAGTTTGTTAAAAATGGTTCATCAATATCGATTTCAAAGAATAATTTTAACCACATAAGCATAAGGTTAAAAGAGAATATAATATTTAACACGAAGAATTTACTTCACATGATGGGGTTAAAATTGCTTAGTTGACTGCTTAACAATTGCAGTCCATGTATCTACCAAGCAGTAGCAAAGAGTACGTTTAGTATAAGAGTTCTGAATCCATAATAAAGATTATTATTCTTCGATCGATTTATGTGTTACTTCAAGGACAATGTTTAGTAAAACTACTAAATTTGACAAAAATTATTAGTATGCAGAGAGAATAAAAAATTAAGGGCCAGAACTTCACTGAGTTTAGGACTACACGCAAGTAGTTTTGTTACAGAATTATCACCAAGCACATATAAATCTCTCATCCTTATGCCTTTACTGATAATTCATGACTATAATCAATGTCTCTCTTGGGTAGTTTGGTTTTGGAAATACGTACTTGCTAATCTTAGGACTTTGACAACTACTTTCTTACCTAAAAGGAATAAATCCCACAAAATCCATCAATCAATCAAATTGAAAGTATGGAACCATTGAAAGAGCATGGCAATGATGATAGTGTGCTCTGTTTGCATTACCATTTCTTATATATGCCTCTTGCCTTTTTTTTGGGCTGTAACTTACAAATTTGGCACTAATTTCCACTCGTGAGATACCAATTCTACCCTCATTATACCTCAATGAAGTGAATGAACCAAGTGCAAGGCCAGAACTTGAGGAGCCATAAAGGGGCGTGCTTGTAAAACAAAAATATATGACAATTATTTTACTCCCAACTTTTGCTCTTCCAGTAAGAAACAGTGAGTGAAGAGACACTAGAGAACCCAGCTTACCTCTCTCTTCATGCTCTGTGTGTTTTGACTTTTGAGTACTCTGTTCTGTCCGTACTGTGTATCTTCTCCCTCCTTTTTGGTTCTCAAACAAAGCTTGCGTTTTAATCTGGTGAGTGCCCCTTTCTCATTCTCTAAGCAATGGTGGTGCCTTTGGTGGTGATCATTGTCTGATACATTTTGTTTCTTTGAGTAGACAATTTCAAGTCTTTCTGGTTATTTCGATGTTTGTGAATGTTGTGTCACTGTGTGTGGTTTCACTGAGAAACACTCAAAACTTTTTTTAATCTTTTTCTCAGAAGGATTTGAACCCTTATTAGTTTGTGGTTTTGTGTGAAAGCCGGTGTTTTTCTTTCTTCTGTTTTGGGTAAAAAAAGTTTGATCTTTGTGAATCTTAAGGTTTTGTTGAATGACCATTCCTTTAATTGTGGCTGTGTTTATTTATGTGTGGAAGTACTGAGTTTGGTTGTAAATGTACGTAGAACCTTTGATCTTTGTATGGACATTGAGTGATTCTCTTTTTACTGTTTAAAAGTGCTTTGTTGGTGAAGCTTATCGGATTTTATGCTAGAATGTTAATTGTCTGTTTGCATTTGTGCTGATTTGGTGTAAATGTCTTGACTTTGTGTATGATATCTACGGTTTTGGCAGGAAAGCGTGGAGTCAGGTATGGATTATAGACCTGTGTATACCAGAACAAGGTCTAAGAGAGACATAGCTATATTGGAACAGTATTGGGCAATGAAGAATGAGAGTGGGGTGAGTCCAGCCCCTAATAGTAAGAGATTGAGGAGGTTCAACAAGAATGTGGGTGAGTCCAGTTCTGTTGGTTTGAAGAGAAAGAGAAGTTTGGGAGTAGATGGGGTTGAAGTTATTGATTTGGTGGATAGTGATGATGATGAGGAGGTAGTGGTTTCTGAAGGTAGAGAGGGAGGAGGAGTGGATGTTGATTCTGTGAGTGATGGTGAAAGTGATGAGGATGTTGACGTTGTCAGTGATGATGAGAATGATGAGGATGTTTCATCTGCCGAGGGAGACGACGGTTATTATGAAAGTGAGTTCTCGATTGAGGAAGAGCCCACAGAGGACGAATATGAAGACAGTAGTGAGGAAGAAAAGGAAGAAGAGACTGAGTTGGCGGACAATGAGAAAGACTGCAAAGGAGAAAGTGGGGAGGTTGGTTTGAAGAGAAAGAGAAATGCTAATGGGGATGACCTGCATTCTTCTTGTGGTCAGGATATTGATGACATAATTGAGAAAGTAAGCAAAGAAGAAACTGTTGAAGTTGGTACTGATGTCAGAAGTGAGCAAGTGTGGAAGGAAGAACGTCTAGGACATCTTCTTGAGGGAAGGGTAAATGCTGATGGGGATGTTGGTCTGGAAGAAAAGATGACTGGTGATGGTGATGATATGCATTCTTCTTCTGCTCATGGTATTGATGTCAAAAGTGAGCAAGTGTGGAAGGAAGAACATCACGGGAATTTTCTTAAGGGAAGGATAAATGCTGATGGGGATGTTCGTCTGGAAGGAAAGAGGACTGATGATGGTGATGATATGCATTCTTCTTCTGCTCATGGTACGGATGTCAGAAGTGGGCAAGTGCGGAATGAAGAATGTCTTGGGAATTTTCTTAATGGAAGGATAAATGCTGATGAGGATGTTGGTCCAGAAGGAAAGGTGACTGATGATGGTGATGATCTGCATTCTTGTTCTGCTCATGATACTGATGTCAGAAGTGAGCAAGTGCGGAATGAAGAAACTCTTGGGATTTATCCTAAGGGGAGAAATAATGCTGGTTGGGATGGTATATGTTCTTCTTCTGGTAATGATATCAATGAAAAATATGAAAGATTGGGGGTGGCAGAGACTGTCTTGGCTGAAGAGAGAACTGGGTGTGATAGAAGTGATCTTTACAAGGATGGGAGAGTGTGGAAGAAAGAAGAACGTTTTGGGGTTGGATTGAAGAAAAACAGAAGTGGTTATGCGCGTAATCGATGCGAAAGGTCTGAAGGGGACAGCTCCCTTGCCAAAACAAAGAGCACAAGGGCACCAAAACAGAAAAGGGTACCTACTATTGCATTTCAACCCCCAAAAGTTGAGTGTCTTCCTTTGAGATTCAGTTTTGCTAAAAAGCAGCCAACTATTCCTGAGAAGTCAGACTATGAGAGAGAAGTTCAAAACCTTTTCGAGGAATTTGATCTTGCTAGGGCATATGATGAAGCTTCTACTGATTCTAAGGTATGCATAAATTAATTTTTCTGTCCTCTGTTCTAAAGAAGTAAAATTTAGTCCTTGTGGTGTTTTCTAACTATAGATATAATCCTTATTTGTGTCTGATTCTGTTATGAGTCAGTACACTTATACGGCAGCATTGCTATAATTTCTACTTGCATAGCTGAGTTCAGTAACATACTTATATTTTGCGCCCTTGATTTATAATCATTATCGTGGTAGGCGAACACAGATTTCAGCAAAAAGGTTTCTATACATCATACATGGAAACACAACGTATGAATGCAAGTGCATCATATCAGTCAGTTATATTTATTTGATCCATTCATTATACTCATAAGTTTCACTTCTTAAAAAAATCTCATGCTTTTTTAAAGGTCTCATACTTGAAAATCTATGTGCATACCTCAGTGATTGGTTTTGTGTTCAGTTTAAAAAGTGCTGCCAAAAGAGTTATTGACACAAACTTTATTGATATCCAGGCTAACAACTTTACAAGATCTGATAATAAAAGATATTATGTCAATGATGAGGCATACGGTGATAGTTCAGAAAAGGCAATTGATAATGGGAGAAGAATTGATTTGCAGAAAGCATTCAATAAGAATGAAGCTGTAAGTATGAAATTATTTCATCTTTCATGAGTTGAGATTGTTAATTTAAGTTTTTAACTTATGCAAACATCTGAAATCCGGCTGGTCAGTACAGTACTGCAGTAACCATCCTTATTATATAGTCAGCACAGCTATTAGATTGACATGAACTTTACTGATTATTCAGGTGAAAGGAAATGACGACGAGATGCATGGTGGTGCTTCGGAACCTGGTTTTGATAAAGGCAGTGAACTTGATATGCAGAGTGCCTGCGAGAATGGTGTAGAGGTAAGAAAATATAAATTTATGTTTCTCTTTTCCTGAGTAACCATCCTTATTCTATAGTCGACATAGCTATTAGATTGACATGAACTTACTGATTATTTAGGCCAAACGAAATGAAGATGAGAAGCATGGTGGTACTTCAGAATCTGGTTTCGATAAAAGCAAGAAACTTGATATGCAGAGTGCTTGCGAGAAGGGTGTAGAGGTAAGAAAGAATAAACTTTTTTCTTTTTTCCCAAGTAACCATCCTTATTCTATAGTCCACAAAGCTATTAGATTGTCATAAACTTTACTGATTATTTTCAGTCCAAAGGAAATGATGATGAGATGCATGGAAATACTTCAGAATCTTGTTTTGATAAAGGCAGTAAACTTGATGTGCAGAGTGCTTGCGAGAAGGGTGTAGTGGTAAGAGCGTACAAAATCATATTTCTTTTTTCCTGAGTCACCATTATCCATCTTTCCTATGTTTGTAGCATGCATATATCTAAGATCGGGCCATATAATGTGTAGATTGTAGTAAAGCACCTTTCAACTTTTGTCAACACGAGCATGTAATTGTTCAACTGTATTTTGACATGAACTTCCCTGATTGTCCAGGCCAAAGAAAACAACTTATCAAGGTCCAGTAATACACGAAAGTATTACAAGAAGAAAGAAGGGGCGAGGAAGCTTACCAGCAAAACGGAGTTTACAGCACCAAAAGATTGCACTGCGTTTACTATTCTTTTAGATTCAATTTATGACAAGGGAGAAGTCTCAGGGATAAACTTGCCTCCTTTTGGGCATGAACCACCCAAAGATGAAGCTCCAAGAGATGAACCTCCAACAGATGAAGGTCTTCCAAAGTTTTTCAGGCTTGGTCCACCACCAAGTCCTCCGCCACAGAAGTCAGCTCGTGAGATAGAAGAAGACATCCTTTATGACGAAATGATCTTTGCCAAAATGTCTGAGCAGATTGGTTCCACGGATTCTAAGGTGGTAAGTTGACTTAAACAGCACTCCTAAAATCTATCTTTATTAGTACATGCTTAACTATGGCATAAAAGCACTCTAATATTACTAGTTGCTCTGCTGTATTAACACGTAAATATGACACCTGTTATAATTGTACACTGTTTAACATCAGCTTATTTTGTTTCTTCCATAAGATTGTTCATAACTGAAAGTTTGGTTGGCAGGTTGAAACTAATGACTCAGTCCCTCCTGGTAAGGAACTTACTCAGCATGAGCTCTGTAGTCGAGGGAAACATGTTCTTGAACTTGACGAACAAATTGGACTTTTATGTAAATACTGCTCTCATGTACATCGTGAGATCAGATATATTGTACCAGACTTTGTAAGTCTTCCAATCTTTCATTAACATTCCTTTCAAGTTTTTTTTATTAAGATTCATCATGTTAAGTACAGTATTCAGGTGTTTTTCATTTCCAGAAATATCTTGTAATGTAAACGTGTAAATCTATTGATATGTTATTTTTCCCTTGGTTGTGAACTTGTGATCATTCCAGGCTCCAAACCCTTATGGAAAATCTGGCAAGAGTTTCCATGAAGAAGAAGATGAAGACAATCGGCCTAACCTTGAGGATCTTCAGTGTAATGACCATAACAATTCTGGCTTTAGTTCCCATGCTCTTACTGAAGGCACGGTGTGGGACTTAATCCCTGGTGTGGAAAGTGATATGTACCATCATCAGCGTCAAGGTTTTGAATTCATTTGGAAGCACTTAGCTGGTGGAATTCAGCTCAGAAAGTTGGCACATCCTAGTGCTTATGATGGTGATGGTTGCATTATATCACACGCACCTGGAACTGGGAAGACTCGTTTGACGATCATCTTCATCCAGTCGTACATGAATTTTAACCCAACAAGCAGGCCACTCATAGTTGCTCCACGTACCATGCTCCTTACTTGGGAAGAGGAGTTTAAGAAATGGGGTTTTGACATTCCCTTCCACAACCTAAATAATCCTGACTTCACTGGGAAAGAGGATCAAGCAGCTCGCAACCTTGTGAAGGATGGTAAAAGGTCAGAGATGGTAAACTTGGCACGTGTAGTGAAGCTGAAGTCGTGGGCAAAGACAAGAAGCATCCTGGGGATTAGTTATTCACTGTTTGAGATGATTTGTGGACCTCCTACCAAGAGTGGAAAGCATCCACTTTCTCAAAGAAGAGTAGAAGAAGCTGAGCAGATGAGTAAAATCCTTCTTGAATTTCCTGGTCTTGTAGTATTTGATGAAGGACACAATCCTCGCAACGATCAGAGCCACTCATGGAATGCTCTTTTGCAACTGAAAACAAGAAGGCGCATTCTCCTCTCTGGAACTCCTTTTCAGAATAATTTTGAGGAGCTCTACAATACAGTCCGCTTGGTGAGGCCAGAATGGACCACCAATCTTACCTGCCTGGGAGGCTTTGACAAGAAGCAATGGTCTTCATACAGCTATGTAAAGAAAGGCCAACTTGCTGATGATAATACAAAACGAGCTAGAGAGGTCAGACATATGATTTCCCCCTTTGTGCATGTTTACAAAGGAACCATACTACAAGACAAGCTTCCTGGGTTAAGGAACTCGGTTGTTGTTTTACAACCAACACCTTTACAGCAGAGGTATTCAGACAAAACTCGGGAGATACTAAATCCATTCAAGTATGAACGAGTAGAGGCTAAAGTAACCATCCATCCTTCTCTCTTGCTGAATGAAGAGCCTTCTACCACCTCTATGTTTCAGGAAGAGGAGTTTTTAGCTGACTGGGAAAGCCTAACTGAAATTAAATTAAATCCTGAAGGTGGAGTGAAGGCGAGGTTCGCAGTTGATCTCATTCGGCTTTGTCAAGCTATGAATGAAAGAGTTTTGGTATTCAGTCAGTGGATTGATCCATTGTACTTGATAAGGGACCTGCTCATGTCTCAGTTTCATTGGAGGGAAGGAGATGAGATTATATACATGGATGGAAAATGTGATGCAAAGCAACGCCAATCCTCAATGAGTGTTTTCAATAATCCATCCACTAAAGCAAAGGTGTTGTTAGCTACAACCAAAGGCTGTAATGAAGGAATAAGTTTGGTTGGAGCTTCAAGGGTTGTACTACTTGATGTTGCTTGGAACCCATCTGTGGAGAGGCAAGCTATATCACGAGCGTACCGGTTGGGACAGAAAAAAGTTGTGTACATCTACCATCTTCTCATGGCTGGGGCAAGAGAGGAGGACAAATACAGCCGGCAAGTTGAGAAGCATCGGTTGTCTGAATTGGTCTTCTCTTGTTCCGATGCAGAAGCTGCCAAAAAAATCCCAGCTGCTGTTGCAGAAGACAAGATATTGGAGGAGATGGTTCAACACGAAAAACTGAAGCATATATTTCAATCGATAACATTGCTGGATGAAGCCAAATTTTTGGATGAAGATTTTGAGTAACTTTCTGATCAGTTAAATACAATTGTTTTATTCTACTGTATCTTGCTGTTACTTCTGTATCATGCTCTAGGAAAACATATTGCGTCCATTAGATTCTAAAGTATGTTTTTTTTTTCTCTTATTTTCTGATTTTGACAGATGAAGGTTCTAAAGCGAGGTCCTTTGAGGGCAGGGAAGAGGCATGCGGCAAGATATTCCTCAGTGTTATATCTGCAGTATGATTAGTTGACATAGTTAATAGTGTTGAAGTGTTCTAGTTGGTGTTCTTCCAATCTGTACAGATTCTCTTGTCACAAAATGTGACATTTTCAGTACCTCAATGTATTGCATGCCAGTATCAGAAATGATTCCTTTGATGAATGCATGTTCTTTTTTTCTTTTTCCTTTTTGAGAATGATGAATGCATTTTCTTTTGATTAATCAGACATATTGAAACATATTGAAACTCTGTTGCTAAAGTCTTCCCGACTATAATCACAAGGCATAAGGAGTGGTTCAACAATCCTGATGCAACTGTCATATTGTTATTTTTTGTGTGGCCATATAACTTGATGATTTCAATTAATTGTCTCCTCCTTTACACATCTGATATTGGTTCAAAGAAGAAAGGCATAAGGAGGATCATCAGCTTTCCAGTTTCATCCTTGTGTTATTTCTCAGTTGTCTTTAGGCAGGGTGCGTTGAAGATCATAGCATCTCTGGATAGATCAAACTCTTGGCTACTTATATCATGCTTGAGTTATGTTAAAAGTACTCCTCATGTTCTAGTGTGTATCTATAATTCAGGATTCAAGGAATTATTCAGACCAAATTCCGGCAATTAAAAGATAAATTAGATGTTATGGTAACTGGGGATGTCATATCAATAGCTGAAACACATGAACTAGCTGTATAAGAACAATTCATATTCATGGAGTCTGTGATTGGACTCCAGAAGATGTTATCAGGTTCCTGATTGGTTAACTCAAAAGCACTGTGTACAACTTGCAAATGAATATAATCAAAGGGAAAAAATATAAAAAAAATTGATCAATTCCAGCATGATTTTAATGTCAATTCAAACTTCAGTTTCACAAACTTATTTTGTTATTTTCAATTAGTAAAAGAAAATATTTCGTTACCGGGACTTGAACCCGGGTCTTTCGGGTGAGAGCCGAATAACCTGACCAACTAGACTACAACGGAGCTTGGTGTTATGTCAACCTTTTACTAATTTTCAACAAGTTTTAATCATGTAAATTCATGAATAAGGACTATGGACTATAGTACCATTTGTAATGCTACGACTGTTTTGTTTCAAATAGTTGTGTATGATAAAGTTTGATAAATGAGAAATTCAAATCAAACTAAAACTATATCGAGACAGGGACACATAATTATACCGTAAGAATTAGATTGTCAAGTATTATAACAAATTGATTGTTGTCTTTCAATGTCCCACTACGCTTTGTACCTAAACTGATATAATCAAAACTTAAGACAACTGAAGCAACGTATCTAATGGGGTACTCTGATTATCAATTGCACATCTATTCGAGAAATTGAGTCGAGTACTTATTCGAGAACTCGAGTCGATTACTTATTTGAGAACTCGAGGCGATTACTTATTCGAGAACTCGAACAATTACTTATTCGAGAACTCAATCCGATTACTTATTCGAGAACTAGAGGCGATTACTTATTCGAGAACTCTAAACGATTACTTTTTTCTTACTTTCTTATATATTATTCGAGGAGAACACTCATCGCCGATATTTCTCATGTCTGTCACTTCTCTCATCCTGATATTCTTTGAGAGGATTCCGGCGTACTTATTTTTTTATATCTCTCGAGGTGATCACTGATTACTTATTTAATTATTTTTCTCTTAAACATTCTCGAATATCAAGAAAAAAAAATATTGAAAAATTTTACATATATTTCGTTAAAATATCATAGATTTATCACAGATATCTTAAATCTCAGAAATATTTTACGTTATCGGAGAAATTTCATAGATACGGTGAAAGATAAAATATTTACCCTTAAAAATATATCGGTCAGCCGAAAAAAAAAGACATTGGGGGATATATCGAATATATCGCAGAGATTTTAAACTCTGGGCGTCAAGGCGCCAAGGCGCCAAGAGACATCACATGCATTGTTGGTACAATTGATAGCGAGCTCAACTATTTTCTTTATAAATAACTTAATAATGTATGGGAAAGATTGTCATTGCCCCCAATAATTCCCATGATTGAAAATTTATTTGAGCCAATTACCAAAAAACAAATCATATGTCATATACAACCAGGGTTTAAAATCTATGCGATATATTCCCGCGATATTTCTTTTTTTCGGCCGACCGATATATGTTTAAGGGTAAATATTTTATATTTCACCGCATATACGAAATTTCTCTGATAACATAAAATATCTTCGATATTTACGATATTTGTGATAAATCTCCGATATTTTAACGAAATATCTGTAAAATTTTCTAATAATTTTTTTTCCTCGAAATTCGAGAATGTTAAGAGAAGAGTAATTGAATAAGTAATCAGTGATCACCTCGAGGGATATAAAAACAATGAGTACCCTGGAATCCCCTTAAAGAATATCTGGATAAGAGAAGTGACAGACAGTCTTGAGAAATATCAATGAGTGTTTTTCTCGAGGAATATATAAAAAAGAAAAAAGTAATCGCATCGAGTTCTCGAATAAGTAATCGTCTCGAGTTCTCGAATAAATAATCGTCTCGATTGCTCGAATAAGTAATCGCCTCTAGTTCTCGAATAAGTAATTGCATCAAGTTCTCGAATAAGTAATCATCTCAATTTCTCGAATAGATGTGCAATTGATAATCAAAGTACCTCATCATATGTTGCTTCAGCTGTTTTAAGTTTTGATTCTATCAGTTTAAGTATAGAGCGTAGTGGGTCGTCAAATAAATCGCATGAAAGTAACAATCAATTTCGTTATAATATTTATAAATATTGTCAATACTTGAACACTTGTATAAAACATATGATTTTGTTTTTTGGGAAATTGGCTCAGATAAATTTTCAATCATGAGGATTATTGGGGGTAATGACAATCTTTCACCATATAATATTATGATGTCTCTTAGCGCCTTGACGGCAAACTCTCCTTTGGTGTGAGACATTTGGTTCTTCATTAGGAGAAAATATTCTCAACAGAAACAAGCAAAATAAAAGATTCCATTCGTAGTATTTTATTCCCGTTAAGAAAAAAGAATAAAAATAAAAATAAATATAAATATAGGAAGGAAGAAAATACAATGAAGTGGGCCTGGGCTGAATAAACAGAACAAGCAGTTTGTGCTTTGGACCAAACCGCTGTGACCCGTTGAAAAGTAGGCCCAATAGGTCATTTTCATGCTCTATAAAATGGAAGCAAGCAAATTAGGGTTTCTCCTATTGCTCAGTACCAGCCGCTTCTCCACTTTCAGAGCCAGCGACCCCTTCTCCAATCCACAACCATGGTAACTCTCTCTCTCTCTCTCTCTCATGGGGCTAGAATTTGATTCGATTAGTAAATACAGAGTTGTTTCGATGAGTTTAGTTCATATTTCGTGTTTCTAAGAGATGGTGATTGAATTTTTGTTGCAGACTAAGAGAACGAAGAAGGCCGGAATCGTCGGGAAATACGGTGAGTTCTATCTTATAATGAGAGAGAGATCTAAATGCGTTTGTTCTGTTTTATTTGTTTTGATGGCTTTGTGTGATTGTTTGGTAGAAATTATAATATTTGATTTGGTTATGTGAATTGAAGAGGTTTATGTGTCTGAATAAGTAATACAGATGAAAGCTTAGGTCTTGTGATTGGAGTACAGATTGGATGCACTGGTACTAAAGTGATTGATAATTGGAAATTATCTAAAGATGTGTATATTGTTTTTGGTGGAGAACTTTGAATCTATGCTGCTGCAGCATATGGTTTTCATTGGACTGTCTAGCTTGGTCTCTGTGTTGATGTGAGTGCTTACGATTTTTGTGTGTTGTTAATATCAGGTACTCGATATGGTGCCAGTCTGCGTAAGCAGATTAAGAAGATGGAAGTGAGTCAGCACAGCAAGTACTTCTGTGAATTCTGCGGAAAGGTAATGCGGTTGTATATTTGCAAAGCTTTAGTGTTTTACTCTCAAAGTAGAGGTGAGCTAATGTTTTGTCTTTGTTGCAGTATGCTGTGAAGAGGAAGGCTGTTGGCATCTGGGGATGCAAGGACTGTGGCAAAGTGAAGGCCGGTGGTGCCTATACTTTGAAGTAATACTCCCCATTTACTTTTGCCTATTTCTTTGTTGTTTTTCTGTTAAAGTAATCAACTAACTGTGTTTTATTTTGTTCCTCTTCAGCACGGCTGCTGCTGTTACAGTTAGGAGCACCATCAGGAGGCTGAGGGAGCAAACTGAGAGTTAAGCTGTTGGTGTACTCATCTACCTGTCCGGAAGTTTCAGCTATTTGTAGGCTTTCAAATAGTTTAGACGCTTTCAGTTTTGAGAAATGTTTCTCCTATTACTTGTGTTTCTTTCAAGAACTATGGATGTTGTTGATGACATGTGGTAGTATCTTTAATCCGAGATTATTATTATTTCGCTGTCCTGGAAGTTATTTGGTTGCTAGAGCAATGGAATTCGTAATGAATGACTCAATTTCTGTTTCACACTGCCTTTGAATATGTGAAATTAGTTCATGTGCTACCCTTTGATTTGTTCATTGTGCATTGCACTGGTCCTATAATATTTTCATTGTGCATTCCTATTGACCTTTGCAAGAATGTGGGTTCTGTAGACAGTGACCCTTCTATGCCGTACCTAAAAATTTAACTTCCCACCCTGAGCTTTAAGGTATTGTGTCGTTACAATTTCTTCTGGTTTGGTATGTTGGCACACTGGCATGAGAAACTGTAGAGAACTGGATTAAATTGCAGGCAAATTTTTTTTTCATCGTATCAATGACTTGGGTACCAACTCTTGGGCAACTCTTATGTTTTCAATAATACTTTAACCTCAGGCTCCTATACTAGTCCCTCCTTGTTTGTCAAGCAACCTTGGTTGTGGGGACTGTTGAAGGTTGTAACCCAGGTAGAGACGATTGGAAATTGATGCACACCAACCCAGAACATAAGTCGAAACTCTGAACTCGATTAATTTGTATTCTTCCTGTGGGTTTCAGTCTCACTGCCAACATCTTTAACTAGATGTGATTCAGGATCATACAGCCAAAAAGTTAAATCGGATCATGGCATCTCACCAAAGAAAGGATAGCTGCTGAATTTTCGCCAAATGGATTCTTCATTTAAGTCCACAATCTGATGTCAGTATCAAGTCTCAGGTGTTCCGTTCATTCTTGTAAGAGACAAGCACATAAACAACATAGATGGTAGTGTTCATTCAGGAGCAAATCACACATAATTATAAGTTTATAACCAGTTATTTTACATCACACAAACGGAAGGTGCAAAAGCAACCCTGGGCTATACATTGGCACTTAAGTGCCAACCTCCATTCAGAACTGGAACACTCTTCTTACTCACAACTGATCCTATATACATTTTTAAGGCCAAGAAAATGGAAAACCTGCCTGCTCCTCAAACAGCCATATATATATGAATGACCGAATGTGGTTCCAGGACGGTGCCCATAGTAATAATTGCAGAGAAAAGGACAAAAATAAAGAGAACAAAAACAGAATTTGTGCGGCATTCATCCCCTGTGCTTCTGCGCTTTGTCTAACAGTAACAGTAAACAGTGCTGTAAGAATTCTGCTGCAGAAGTGTGATGCTGCCTACTTCCCATTGTCCAGACGCTACAAGTGTAATACGAGCACCTGTGGACAAATTGATATCTCATGGCTATTGAGAATGCATCAAATCAGATGGTTCTAGATTGATCTATTAAGATTAGACGATTCGTGAAGGAGAGGTGCCGTCATTGTTATACTGGTGTATTTGTTTTTGAACAGCCTTTACGGCTGCAACTCTTGCAGCATTTGCTGCTTTATTAGCTGTCGCTATAGTTCTCTTCACTCTTTCATCCACCTTCGCCACTTCATATGCTCTCTCAGCAGCTCTCCGTGCTTCCTGTTCATAATTTATAAGATGATTCAGTGAAGAGAAAAACTCAAACAGTAGTAAACCACAGTAAATGCTTGTTCAATTCAAAAAAATGCAAGGTGGAAATATTTTATTGTAAAATGCCAAGGTTTTATTCCAGATGAAATGCCCAGGCAGCTTAAGGTCAAAAGCCAAAAGCCCATCACTAGTAATCGATGATGTGTAGTGGAAGTAGGTGAACTCATCCATCCACAAACTTCCAATAGACTGACAAAAATGCCATCATGAAGCTCCCCACAAACCACAAGAATACATCCACTACAATATCAGAAAAACCAAACCACCACAAACTGATCTAAACCAATCATAGATTCAAAGATGCATCTCATTGAGCAGGAAACAATTTAATGAACAGACAAAGCTAATTTTAAGCAATGCCGATTTTTCACATAATTGGAACAACAAAAAGATCCAACTGATTGGTCTTCCCATGATAAGAAATGACTTGTATGATGGTGTGCCACTGAAACCCAAGGCCATATGAAGATATCCCAAATTAAATTTCACTTCATCATGTGTAAACTCTGAATTCATGAAGTCAGCAACTTAATACAAACTCAAAAACAAAACCCATAAAAACACCAGAGCCTTGGCAACTTGACAAAAGATTTTTTCAGGTAGCTAATTAATTGCTTATCAGGTCGAGCTTCTACAGAAATAAAAAAAAAAATTTAAAAAAAAACATTTAATTACCTGGACTGCTTTTAGAACTTTGGCATGGTTGACAGCATACGGAGATCCAGGATGGCTATTTTGCATGCTGGGATCAAGAACCCCATTTTGCCAGTGACCAGATTGTGTTTCACCATTTCTGAAAGTGTATGTACCAAGTCCCTGCTTTCTTCCTTCATGCCAGGCTCCTTCATAACGATGTCCATTTCCAAACTGATACACTCCAAATCCATGCATCTTATCAGCAAAATATTCCCCAGCATATGTGTCTCCATTCCTGCATTATCAATGAGGAACTTCTGTTAATATACTCATTGAAAAATTTAAGCAATAAACTTTTCAACATATTGATAAATGAAACTGCCAGTACCATGAAAGTATGTAATTTACCCATATTACTATTATGATCAGCAACGATATGAGGTCTTATGGATTAAATTTCATTTTAGGCATCGATTTAAGTAACACAAGGATGAACACTGACACATTTTTTCACCTTTAATTTCTTGGTAGATGTTTTAACGTGCGAGTATACTCTTTGTGACATGGATTCATGCACACAGAACTATAAGACAGATGAAGATATCAGCAGCATAATCAACCAGGTACAACTTAAAGCAGTTCATTTAAATCTATAAACCCATATTATACCTCTCCTGCAAATTACTATTATGACCAGCATCAATATGAGGTCTTATGGATTAAATTTTATTTTACGCATGGACTTAAGTAACACAAGGATGAACACTGACACAACATTCACGCGTTTGATTTCTTGGTAGATGATGATTAACGTGCGAGTATACATGTTTTTTTAATTTTTTTTTAGGTGTATGACATGGATTCACGCACACACAGAACTACTACAGATGCAGGTTGGAAACCAAACCAGTTGTCCATTCAACAAGTGAAGATATCAGCAGCATAATCTACCAGGAACAACTTAAAGCAGTTCAATTAAATCTATAAAACATGAGATTCAAGGGACCCTGTGTTGAAAGCAGTAACAAAAATGAGAGGGTAGGATCAAGGTGAAATCCCTTATCTTATAATATATATATATATATATATATATATATATATATATATATATTAAAATAATCTCTTTATAGCCTAAGGCTGTAAACAATGAAGCCTGCTGACCTACAACATTGAAGTTTTAGTAATAGCAAAGTAACCCTGACCAGTATACAACCACAGGTCTAACAAACGCATAGGTCTACAAACTGACGACTAAAAGAATCAAATCTCTAGCTAAAGAGAGGGGGGAAAATCAATGAAGTGCAAACCTAATGCACAATGTATTCCACTACAGTTATCATACCTGAGCATGTAATAACCATTATAATGTGTCCCCAAGTCTCACTACACAGCATATAAAGAGGTTTTGAGTTGTCGATAAACATTGCAACTAAGCTTCCTAATATCAGATAGCATGTGTACTCGATACCAAGCTCATCAATCTAGCTTGAGATAAAAATAAAATGATTCATTCAATCTCCTAACAGCCAAACAACTCAGAGGGGGTATGCAAATCAGTTCAAAATCCCTCGATTATTCCACTGTTTTTCAGGTTAAATAAAATGGGCGCTAATACCCAACTGGACATCGCTAATGTGTCATTACTCTAGTTATCAGTAAACTGTACAGCATAGAACAAATGTCCACCAGTGATTGTGTCAACTCCAAATGTCAACTCCAGTTATTGTCATATACGATAACAAGGAAATGCCTAAACATATCTAAAACACAGATCAGAGTATAATTTACCTGAAATGATAATGACCAAGTCCATGTTTAACACCCCACTTGAACTCCCCAACATAGCGGCTCCCATCCTCACAAGTATGTATTCCACACCCATGACACTGCCCATTAGACCACTCTCCAGCATAAACATCACCAGTGAAGAACCTATACACCCCAATTCCATGCCTCAAGCCCTGCCTATATTGCCCCCGATACCGGCTCCCTCTTGCCCAAGTCTCTACACCATGACCATCATACTTCTCATCCACCCAATCACCCTCATACCTCCCACTCATATTATAATAATAAACCCCACTCCCTGAACACTTCCCCTTATCAAACTCACCCTCATAAACATCCCCATTGCTATAAACCTGCACCCAGGAACCAGAATTTGGCCTCTTCTCCGATTTCGGCTTGGACCCAATTGACCACAGAACAGGGGGAGGAGGAGGCTTGCTGAGCTTGGAGGTGTAGCAAGATGAACAAAGCGGTAAAGACCGAGCAAGAAACAACCTTATTGAGACCAAACAAGGAAGTGCAATGTTTATAGAAATGAGAATGGCTGCAGAGAAAGCAACCACAGAGAGGAAATCAAGAACGAAAGAGCGGCGAGGACTTGTGATGAAGTAGATGGAAGGCACTAAAAGGAGCACAATCAAACGACAGTGAACTCTGAGCAAATGGGCACACCGGAAATGGCGAAAAAGCTTTAAAAGAAGTGATCTTGTGGCAAATGGAATGATTGCCAGAGAAGCAGAGCATAGAAAAGAAGTGGAAGAAGATGAGGAAGAAGAAGAAGGGCCTGCGTTCAAATGGCTATGGTTGTTGTGGTGATAGTGATTGTGGAGAGAAGACAGAGTAGCAGAGTGGGATAGGGAAGAAGGTAAGTGGGTCATTATAGGACTTCAATGGTGAGCTGAGAACTTGGACAAAAATGGAGTCTTGGAAATGGGTTCCTCATGGAACCAAAACCAAAACCAAAGTTTTGATTTTTGGATTTGGGTTTTTGGGTTTGGTGATGATGAAAATGATTGTAGCTTTGAGAAGAATCAAAGTGGGTGGTGGCGATGACGTGTTGGACAAACTGGGTTTTCAGATATTGGAATCAAAATCCAATCTTTTTGAGCCTTCCGGTCTTCTTCTCCGATCTGAGTCTATGAAATAGGACTGCTTCTGATGCAGATACATACAAAGTTGCTTTCTTTTTCACTCTGTCTGCGTTTTGTGAAATCTGTATGGGCTCTGTAATGAAAACTGGCTTCTGGGTCTGCTCAGAATCAGAGAGACTCATCAATATCTCTGTGTGTTTGAGTTGGTTATTTCTGCTGCTCTGGTTTGGTTTGGTTTGGTTTTCGTTTCTGGTTTTTAGGAGAGACTAAAATCTAGACCGACCTTTGGAGGTTTATTTAATCTGTTTTGGATATGAGCCCTGGAATATATGGTATTTGCTTTTAAGCCACTGGTGAAAGATCAAGAAGATGAAGAAGATGGGGATATCTAATTGGATAAATGCTGACTGTGTGTAAAGAAGAAAGATAATGCTGAATATTTAGAGTAGAGTTTACTCTATAAAAACAAAGAGGGAGAAAGAATAGGAGGATAATGCTAATGACGCATGTTGGTTCTGACAATTGTAACGTTGATTGAGATTCATTGTTTTACAACATCAATAGTTATTGATTATGATGTTTTAGGAATATATTTTACTGTAGTTTTAGGGGTTTCTATTATAAGGTGTTTAGTTATAATCTTCTAGTTAATGACCAGTTCATGCCCCCTAATCTTTCATGCCCAAAAATGGTGACATTTCAAAATGATTGGTGGTAGAGTCGTCTTCTATGAGAGAATTGAATAGGAATCTCTTAATAATTTTGATCATTTCTGATATAGTTCGAAGACGTAGCTTTTGTTAGATATTGGACAAGATATGTTTGTCGATTATGAATCTCCAATTTCAATTGGTCACTGCTGCATTTGTCTAAATCACTAACTGTTATGGCTGGTTTGTCATTATCAAATCTCATTCGGCAATGCCGTAAGAGGATTAGCGTTAGGATTAAGGTTGATCAATTGTGCAAGCGATGTGTGACTTCTAATGTAAACAACCTTCATGTCAATGTCTTTGCTACATTCGTGGCGATAGGAGATTCCCCAAGATGATAGCATTGAGGCATCTTAAGACTCTGACTTCCGAAAAGGAATCACAACTTTCTTTGCATTAGTACCACAGCTTTAACACTCAAACAGCTACTGTGATCAACTCAAGCAAGGAGTGGAATGGGATGGAAATTCCGCACATAGAAACCGCCCAACAAAGCAACAAACCCAAAATAGATATCAAGAACTTCTCAAATTTTCTTGCACCCCCATTGTACTTCAACCCATAATCATTCTACATTAGTAAACGGAGCAAAAATAATGTGCGCTTACATTCACTGGGAATGACGAGAAAGAAGATTGCATAGATGAGGAAGGCCAAATCTTATTTTAGTTGCTGCCTGAAAAGATCGACCTGATACTTAAAACTAAAGCACGCATGCACCATAGATGAGCAGAGGAAGACTTTACATTTGGGTCTGTTGGGAAAGACGAGATGATTTGTTTTCACCGATAGCACACCAAAGTGAAGCACCTTGAATGCCCAACTTGAGGTTGAACTATGCAGGCTTTGTGGGTTGTAGTAAAAATACTACTTGTAACAGTAAGGGAAACGTAAAAACTAAAAAGTGTCTCAACTTAGGTACTTGCTGCTATGATGATAAATGATGAGTTTCATCGTGCGTTTGCTGGTAATCCATTTGTTTATTGAAACGTTACTAGGACTCCCAGAAGGTAATTGTTTAATTTTGCTAACTATGGAGTGTAGAGTGCCTCTAACAGCTACCACTCCACTCACTTTGGAGTGCTTGCCAAGCTTTAGTAACTCTAAAGTCTAAAGACTGACCCTTGGAAGTAGCAACGAGAAAGTTTACAAGAGCGGCAACCTCTGATATGTAGCTAAAGGGTATTGACTTCTACCACGGAAGTGACTTAGGGCGTAGCTAGGAGAGGGTCTGCAACATTTACCATCTTTCAACTGTGGGTATGATTCTTTTATATACAGAAGGCGATATTTAACAGTTTTATTGTTTAACAATGAATATGATGTATTTGAATGAAAACGTAATCGGGAAACCATTCACAACCATCGTATCAGAGCATAACACGGCCAAATTCTAAAAAGAAAGTGCAGCAGTGACAAAATCGGCAGTGAATCATAAAGCAAATCCTCAAAACCAGAGAATGAAAAAAGGCAATAAGCAACTAAGATGACAGTGCATAACTCAATAAGATGACCAAATATGTTATTTCTATGCAAGAATGACATTCAGTATAAACTGACTTTGAAAAGCCACAACTGAATAATAAGATCTAATTCCAAGAGCGACAAGTTAGGCACCCTGCTATGTCCGGCCAAAACACACCATGTTCCCTTCACTATCCTACAAGTTCCCAGCTCGCCTCTCTTTTTTCATAACATTAGCCCTCATTTTTCAAGTTTCTACAAACTATACCCAAAGGAAAAGAATTCCTCTCCCCCCCCATTCCATCTCACGATTTCACCATAAATGTGTCATTATATTACCCTCAAGTATCACTTCAATTTCACATACATCAGGCTGATCATCCACCCGATATCATAAACTGATCAGCCAACATCCTAGTATCACCTCAAAACCACCCATACTGAGTAACTACAACTCATAGAAGCACACACATAAAAAAAACACATTAATCAACATCATACTTATTCATCAAAACGATATACCATACTACATTACCCTGATCATCAACAACACATACCTACTCAAACACTTACAAGCATTAACCTCTCGACGCCTCCTCGGCCAGCAACAGCACATAAAGCTCATTCCACCTGAGTGGCTCATCCCTCGCCGCAACCGAGTTCCGAAACGCCTCATACTCCTCCGGCAGGCCCCTCAGCGCATGCCCTACCATCTCCGCATCGTCCAGCAACACCGCAAACCCGGCCAGCTTGGTCCTCAGCTCACCAACCCTCCCCACATACACACTCACCGACTCTCCCCCCTTCACAATCGTCTCCAAATCCGACCGGAACTTGGCAACATTGAAACCCGACATCGCCGTGAACCGCCGCTGCAGCCTCAGCCACAGGTCCCTGGCGGTGTCGGCGCCGAGGACGTGGGGCAGCGCCGAGGAGGAGAGGGTGGCGTGGATGGAGGCCCTGACGCGGGCGTCGTAGCGGCGCCAGAGGTTGAAGTCGGGGGTGGATTCGGGAGGAGGTTTGATGGAGCCGTCGACGTAGCCACGGATGCCGTTGGCGTTGAGGTTGATGGTGATGAGACGAGACCAGAGGAAGTAATTGCTGGAGTCGAGCCGGAGGGACATGAGGTTCAGTATTGAGGTGCCCACGTCCTCGTGGGGTTCGGGGAAGGACGCCATGCCTGAGTTTTAAGCTTCCGACCCTAAAATCACAAATGGCTCATCGTTTTATAGGGAAAGGAGTACTAGTACTTCAGATCATGGAAATTATTATACCTTCCCTGATTTTGCCTGGACAACTTTTCCTATTTGCTCAAGATTTTCTTCTTCCTTGATTGTCAATATTTTTATTCGGGTTATTAGTGCATGACATTGGGGCATGTAAGGTCGCCTTCGATTTTTACCTTGTTTCTTTAAAACTAGTTTGCAAATACCAACTCAACTCGTCCCATGTTGCTCTGGAAAGGCATGTGAATCCAAGAAAATAGTTTGCTAAACTGGCAGTTCACCGCTTTGTATTTCTTATTTTGAATTTGGCTCGAGTACAAAAATGTTTCTTTTTTTCCGTAAGAAATTGAGTTGTGAAAAATGAAAGCAAAGACATTGAAAATATCTGCATGTAGTGAGGAAAGTTTGCAAGAATGTGTGTGGAAGTGGATTTGAATAAACCTCTAAGACCCTTTGTGGAAGTGGAATCTATTGCTTATAATGTTGTCTATGAGGGGATTTCGATGATTTGTTTTGAATGTGGTTGTTTCGGGCATGCTAAGGATAAATGTCTTTCATTGCTTAGTGAGAATATTCCTTCTGCTCAACCTGAGAAAGACAACTCTGACCAGCTAATGGAGACTGTGGGTAATCCTAGTGATCATAAGTGTACTAATGAGTCTAGTGTTCAAGATGCTATTATCAAAGAGGATATGGGACCTTGGATGCTGATGAATTATAGGAATAAGAAGAGATCTTCTGAGAGCGGGGGTGGCAAGAAATTTCATAGCAAGGGGTCTAGATTCTCTGTTTTGCAGGAGGAGGTGAATTTGCCTTCTAATGATGTTGATGTTAGTCCTACTGCTCATGTTAATCCTTCAGCTCCTGCCATTGTTAAATTATGGAATAACTTTCAAGAAAAGAAAAAGATCTTTGATAAGTCTATTCCTACCAAATCTTATGGAAAAGTTAATTACCATAGACATGAAGGGGTTGGTTCTCCATCAAGAATCTCTAAGGATTCTATTAAAATTCCTTTGCAGGATGTGTCAAATTGCACTAGCTCTTCTTCTGCTCTAAAAGTAATAAGACAATATCAGAAGAAGAATAAGGGCTCTACAGCTACCACTTCCAAGCACCAACATCAAATTCCTAAGAAGCTTTCATTTGATCATGTTGATGCTAATATTCTTGGTAATGGTATCTCTACAATCTTTGGGAGATGCCCTCCTGAGGAGATGAGCAATTTAAGTATGAATAAGCATTCTATTGATTGTGATTCTGATTTTGTTGATCAGGTTTTTTTTGAAGATAACAGTATCTTGATTGTTGGTGACACCTTGCCTTCCTCAGAAGAGGAAGGAATGGTGAATGTTTGATTTGGGTTGTACCCTTCTCTCCTTTGTTTTTCTTTTTATGGATAATATTCTTTTCTGGAATGCTCGTGGTGCAGGGGGTGAGAAATTTAGGTCCTCTATTCGGGACTTAGTTAAAATGCATAATGTTGAAGTTCTTTTTGTTTGTGAACCTCAGATACAGTTTCTAGGAGCTAAGAAGTTTCTTCTCTCTCTTGGTTTTACTGATTTTAAGGTGAAGGAAGCTAATGGTTTCTCTGGGGGAGTTTGGTGTCTCTGGAATAAAAATAAAGTTGATCTTGTTTATGTTGATTCTTCTTTTCAGTCTATTTTCATGGAAGTTAAGGGTGTTGGGGGCCAGAATTGGCTTCTCACGGGTGTGTATGCTAGTCCTTGCAATACCTCTAGAAGTAATTTATGGAAGTACCTTAATTATATCTATGGGGAAGTTAACCTTCCTGGAATTTTTGTGGGCGATTTCAATGAACTTCTTTCTTATGCTGATAAGATTGGTGGTGCCTCACATTTCAGATTTGGGGGTATGCAGGATTGGGTGAGCAAGAATGGTTGGATTGATATGGGGTATCAAGGTGCTGACTATACTTGGACTAATAATACTGTTAAGGAAAGATTGGATAGGAGCTTTTGTGATAGTGATTGGAGGCTTCTCTTTCCTGATGCTTGTGTTGTGCATTTAGCTAGAATGAAATCAGATCACTGCCCTATTCTTGTTAAGTTGAACCGTTTTAAAAGGTATACAAGAACTAATGCTCCTGTTAGGTTTCAAGCCATGTGGTTGCAGTATGATAAGTTTAAGGAAATGGTTTATGATACTTGGAATAACTGCTCTGGTGACTTGCAATATAAAGTTTCTAAGTTGGCTAGTTCTCTGAGCATTTGGAATAAGCAGGTCTATGGTAATATTTTTAAGCAAAAGAGAGTTTTGTTGGCTCGTATTTGTGGCATTCAAAAGAGCCTTGGAAAACGTGACAACCCTTTCCTTCAAAAGCTTGAGAAGGATCTAATTCTTCAGTATGATCATATTAGGGATGCTGAGGCTTTATTTTGGAGACAGAAATCTAGAGACAAATGGCTTAGTGAAGGCGATAGAAACACCAAGTTTTTTCACCTAACTACAATGATACAAAGAAGAAGAAATAAAATTGATGGCCTCTTTGATGATGCAGGTACTTGGACTGAAGACCAGAATTCCATGAAGCATATTGCTGCTAGTTTTTTCCAAAATCTCTTCACTGGTAATTGTGATCAGGATTTAAGATTTAGGATTCATATGTTATTCCCTGACATTGATCCTAGTCTTATGCACACTTTATCTAATCCCGTCTCTAATCAAGATGTGCATGATGCTTTATTCAAGATTGGGAGACTGAAAGCTCCTGGTGTAGATGGTTTTCCTGCGCTTTTTTACCAACAACATTGGTCTTTGTGCTCGGCTGAAATAATCTCTACTGTCAAAAATACTTTTCAGACAGGTATAATCCCTCCTGGCCTTAACCATACCTTAATTACTTTAGTTCCAAAAGTAGAGGATCCTAAGCACATGCACCTATTTCGTCCTATTAGCTTGTGTTGCACTGTTTACAAGATAATTTCCAAGATTATTGTGAGCAGAATCAGACCTTTGCTTGGAAAATGGATAAGCCCCAACCAAGTTAGTTTTGTTTCTAGGAGGCATATTTCTGACAACATCATGATTGCCCAGGAGATTCTTCATAAATGTAGAATTTCAAAAGGGGAAAAAGGATTTATGGTGTGGAAGATTGACTTGTCCAAAGCCTATGATAAGTTGAGTTAGTCCTTCATTGAACAGGTCTTGCATGAGCTTCATCTTCCTGCTATGATGGTGAGACTTATTATGAGTTGTATATCTACTGCTTCCTATCAAGTCATTGTTAATGGTGATTTGTCTGAGAGTTTTGTTGGTAGTAGAGGTATTAGACAGGGTGACCCTCTCTCACCATATCTCTTTGTCCTGTGTATGGAGAAGTTATCTCATTTGATTAATTCTATTGTTGAGACTAAACAATGGAAGCCTATCCGATCTTCTCAAAGCGGCCCTTTTGTCTCCCATCTTTTTTTTGCTGATGATCTAATCCTCTTTGCTGAGGCTTCTACTGAACAGGCTGAGAATCTAAAGAGGTGTATGGATATTTTTTGCAGCTTATCAGGCTGTTAATTTTGATAATCCATGGTCTACTGCTCTCCTAATACTAACAATAATCATGCTTCTGCTATCAGTGACATCTGTGGTTCTCCTCTCACTGATAATTTGGGCACTTATCTTGGTATGCCTTTAATTCACTCCAGAGTAACTAAGAGTACTTATGCTGGTATTGTGGACAGAGTTCAAGCTAGACTTTCTAGTTGGAAAGGGAAGGTTTTAAACATGGCAGGAAGACTCACTCTCATTCAATCTGTTAATTGTTCTATGCCTATTTATGCTATGCACACTACTAAACTTCCCATTTCTGTGTGTGATAAGCTGGATAAGATGAATAGGAACTTTTTGTGGGGAGATTCTGAGCAGAAGAGGAAGATCCATCTTATTAATTGGGATACTATTTGCAAGCCTAAATGCAATGGTGGTCTTGGTATTAAGAGAACCACTGATTTGAATAAGGCCATGCGGCTGGTTGGAGAATTATTCAAAGAGATGAGGGTTTATGGAGTAAGATCTTTCATGCCAAGTATCTCAATTCTATTTCTCTTTTGAGTGAAAACCATAAAAAGCCTACAAACGTTTCCTCTACTTGGTCAAGTATTTTGTATGGAACTAATTTGTTGAAAAAGGGTGTTTCCTGGAGAATTGTAATGGAGCTACAACTAAATTTTGGTCTGATAATTGGTCCTCTTGTAGTCCTCTCAAGGATCATATTTTAGAGGGTTCTACGATTGATGATAATACTTGTGTGATGGATTTCTGGATTAATAATGAGTGGAATGTGTCTATGCTTAATTCTTATCATCCTCCTGATATTGTTGATAAGATCATATGTATTCCAATTTCCCTAAGTGGATTAGTTGGCAAGATTATTTGGAGTGGTACATCTTCTGGTCATTTCTCTGTCAAGTCTGCGTATAAAATTCTCTGTGATGAGCCTAACCAGAATGAGTTTTGGGGAAAGATTTGGAGCCTTAATATTCCTCCGAAACTCAAAATTTTTTTGTGGACTTTTGTGTCGGGTAAACTCCTTACTAATGATCAGAGATTTAGAAGAAGGATTTCTAATGATGCTTCTTGTATTTTCTGCCCTGGTATCCAAGAAACCATGCTGCACTTGTTTAGAGATTGTCCCATTACTAAGAAGCTATGGAGGTGTTTTGTTATTCCCTTAAATATGCAGGCTTCTTTTAACTTAGGCTGGAAGGAATGGATTCTTGCTAATTTTTTACATAAAGGAATCTATCAGAGGGGTTTGGCTTGGAATATTTTCTTTACCTTTTGTTGCTATTTCTTATGGAAATGGCGTTGCAAATGTATTTTTGATCCCCTTTTCAACTATCCTTTGAACCTTTCTGATCCCATTTTCAACTATGCTGATGAGTGGCTCAGAGTCTCAACTAACACTGGTATGGTTAAGAATAATTGTGTTAAAATGCTGAATTGGATTAAGCCTTCTTCTGGTATTCATAAGCTGAATGTGGATGGTTCTAGGACTAGGAATGGAGATATTGGAGCTGGTGGGGTAATTAGAGATGAGACTGGTTCTTGGTGTGGTGGCTTTATGGTAAACATTGGTACTGGTGAGGTCCTGCAAGCTGAAGCATGGGCTCTGTATCATGGTCTGCAGTTAGCCATTAGTCTCAATATCATGAAGTTAGAGGTTGAATCCGACTCTTCTATTCTGGTGAATTTGATTCAAAGTGACAATTTTAACCTACATCCTCTAGGGACTTTGATTATGAATTGCAAAAGACTTATGCAGATGTTTGATGCCTTGAATCTTAAGCACATCCACTGAGAAAGAAATATGGTGGCTGATATTCTTGCTAAATATAACACCATTCATGCTCGTGGAATCTGCACCTTCAATGACCCTCCAGTTTTTGTCACTAATACTCTCTTAGACGATATTTGTGGTATCTGTAGATCTAGGTGTGTTTATACCAGCTCTACTGGTTAGTTTGTTTTCTAGTTTTTGTTTGGGCGTCTTCTGCCTCGTTTGAATAAAAAAAAAAATATCTGCATGTAGTAGATGGTATATATGATAATATATATTCCAACATTAAGAACATACAACCTACAGCTGACTTGACAGATGAAACTAATATAATTTGGACAGAAATATTATGGGGCTACAGGATACATTCTGAAATAAAAGACAGGGATTTAAGACAGGGATGAGGTGGCTATTCTCAAAGAGCCAATAATCCCCAGCTGAGCTAACACAGAAATGAAGAAAAGAGTAGGCAGAAAAACACTAGAAAGTAATTATTAATACTTAAATTAACCGGATAAGTTCTATATAAGCTCACCAAGAGGCAGCTAAAATGGAAAATGAAGCTTGGAATGGCTGCAAATTGATTGATAGTGGATCAAGAACACATGAAAGGAAAATTTTATGTCCGCATAACCCTGCCTGAATTCTCAAGAGCATTGCTGACAGAGGGAAGGAAGTCTTGTATCGGCATCATGGCTTATGAAGCTTGAAGCCGAACACTCTTGGAACATAGCTCTGTGATGGCTTCTGTGGCTTCAGGTGCCCATATGTCATCAAGAACAGGTGAGGAAATGTACTTCCGAAATAGGCTCCATCAATGTCTAATAGAGTTAAGTAGTTCAGAAATTAATGCTCGCAAAACTAGTGACCATTGTGTTGGCCGAAAACGAGTCAAAGCCAATGATGTTATAATCATAAAGGACATGTGATGATTGTATAGGCAAGGTACTACCTAAGTATGCATCAAGTTTCATGCACTTAACAAAATCACAAAATAAAATTTGCATATAAAATTAATAATGATTACATCAGTCTTACTAATATATTGCTGCGAGAACTGATAATTTTTATTATAAAATTTAAAACAACTGACAAAGCTTTACCAATAGAATAAGGCCAATCTTTCAAATTAGCTAGAAAAGTAGTCATGTCTTTTAAATATCACCTGGAAATCCATGCACATATGAAATGAATTTGACTAAAAGTGTTAAGTGAAAAACTAAAACGCACCCCAGTCCAGTTAAAACAAGAGACCAAGGGGAAAAAAGAAAAACCTTGTAGCCTAGCCTAACAGAACCATGGATGGTGACCAGAACAGAAAACACAGCAGTATAAAATGAATTTTGTGAGCAGAATCTTGCCATACCAGCTGCTTATTATGCAGCCAGCAGTTTCAAATGCAGAATTATAAATACAAAGGATACTACCTTGATACTTCGATCGAGGGTAGTAGATATCTTCACACTTCGGGCAGTATATTTTTACAGTGCTCGACCGTGGGATATCCGATTGCCCAACTGGGAGGCAGGGTTGTCCGCAGCAGTACACTCTTGGGCATCTCCCGAAATCATAGTTCTTGTATTTGTCTACCTGTACATCCAACAGCACAATTATGGGAACTGTAACAGTTGAGAAAGCTCGAAACTGTCAAATAGACAATGAAGATTAGAAACTCACCATAGCAGCCATGCCTTTGCTTGTCAATATATACCGTACATGAATCAGACCATAGAGCATTTCTGCTGCCGATTCAATTAATTCATTTTGTTCTTCCGTAAACATGTCACCTGCACATATCATACAATACAAAGTATTTCATCAGAAAACTAAAATAAATGGAGAGATTAACAATTGTTCCTCCTACTTGGACTTAAAAGCGTGCTAAAATACCAAGTCCCACCCAAGTATATAACTTATCCATAAAGTTCCAAGATACAGTTTCACGATTGCTATTGCTAAAAGCCTAAATCCAATGGCTCAGCACCAACAATGATTTTAAATTATTCAACTGAGCTGAAAAGCCCAAAGAAGCTTTTTAGAAAGCTTGAAGTTGGTCTATATAATCCTCCCTCCGATTAGTACGGCCAACTATAGGCAAGTGATGTGTGAGGCGCCTATCTCCCAAGCTCTACAAGTTCTACAGGTTCTACCATTTGTTACGATAGATATAAATCACAATAAAGGATTAAAACTGAAGATGTATTACACCAAAGCTAAGCTTACCATGAGAAGACTCGACATCCAAGATCAAATCCAGTGCATAATCATAATAGGGAACTTGGCTGCTTAGCCCACAAAGGTTGAAATCATCTTGTATATAATCATCATCAACTTCACAAAAAAACTCATTTCCTCTCAGATTGCAAAACCATGATATCCAAGATGTGTCATCGCCATCTGAACCACTAACATCTGACTCTTCACTATCTGTTTCAGATTCCTCTACAACCAATATTATTACACCATTAGTACATTACGGAACTAGTAATCTATATCTAGTAATAGAGAAGACAATGCAAATATAATCAGCAAAAAAGAAAGGACAGATCAATATGAAACAATAGATGAAATAAATAAAGTGCACATATATCTTTTTTCTTTGCCGGAGAAAGAAGTTATTTGTATATGTAAGGAGGTGCATACATGAATGTTCATAGTAAAAAGAAAATAGAAAAGAAAAAAAAATATATATATATATAGGCTCGTTAGTATAAAATAGTAAAAAACATAAGATCACATGTGCCTACTTAGAAGTGTCTTCTCCATTTCTGTTCACAACAGTCTATACAGATTATTTCTCAAATGAAAAAGAAAAGAACATAAATATGAAGTAAATGGAGATTAATCTTAAGATGTTTAGTATATGTAGGCTGACACAACAGTTTGCAAAGAATCAGTTATAAGAGAATGAAGTTCAATTAGTATGTTATACTCTATTGTAAAAGGAACATGTTTGGAAAATGGAAGAACAATGCTTTTTTCTTTTCATCTAGAGGGGGTACTACACACCGGATCAAAAGACATAGCAGTTTGATTTTGTCAAATGTTAACAACACTAAGCTGTATGGTATTACTCACTATAAGAGCCATATCATCAACTCTTGCACAGACTAGAAAACTCAAAAACAAATGCTTTCTAATCCTAAGATTTTAAAAGCAAAAAAAAAAAAAAAAAAAACAATTGTTTCTAAATGTTTCTTAGTGAATTCTACCAACACTGAAATTTACTCAGTAATCTCTGAATTCTAAACCAAGTTGTTCAATGAACAATAAAATCACGTGAGGAAGGGAAGGAACAACATAGAAAACAAAAAAGGCAACTAAGTTAACAAATGACTACTTCTCAACAGAAACTTTGCTGAACAAACACTGTGAACTTAAAACGATGAAACTATATACCAATTTCATGTTCATCCCAATGGCTTTAAAAGTCCGATAAACTCAAAAGTATAACACAACCAATATGTCTATCCAAACTCCATATTCATCCTATGAAAAAACCTCCAACGTTTTGCATTGAAATAAAAAGGAATGTGCTTCGCAATCCATGCATTGTCAAATATAGGACCATCACATAACTAAACCATAAACAAACCAAGCTGATATCGCAATGTGCAGCTTATTTATCATAATACAAACCACCCAAAAATTGATCAACCTATGCAAAAAAAAAAAATGAAAATGAAAAGACAGAAAAGGCAATTTGGCGGAATTGAAAGCAAAATAAAATTGAAGATAGAAAATGTCAAACCATTGGTTTTGGGTAGAGATGCAGAGCGAGAGTCTGGACGATCAGATTGAACAAGAGCCTTACCCCCGGTAACAAGAACCTTGTTGGTATTACTCCCATCCTTGCCGTTGATTGCAGCCCTAGAAGTCGACGGCGACGATCGCTCCAGCTGTTTATCCAACGCCTCGTTGATCCGCTTTCGATCAACTACCCCCGCCTCCGTCATCTTCGACCCACCCAACCCCCGCTCCCTATACATCTTCTCTCTCTCTCTCTCTTCCTCGTCTCCTTCTCCAAATCAGCCCTAGGATTAATTGACCAACGCACCACACTAGGGCTTCTGGATCCCCTACCTCATCTTCGGCGTCGGTGTTATTGAGGGTTTGGTTTCGGCTACTCTCTAGCTCCGACAGAATAACAGTGCCGGATCGGAGAGGAGCCTTGTATTTATTTATATACCGAGGGGCAGGATCGTCAATTCGGGTGCGGTTGCCGCGAACGACAATGAGTCCCGGTTTGTTACGACGCGGGTGGAGAGATCTAGCTTGAGGTCGTTTTAGATTCTGGGGGGGGAGGGACGCGTGGCAGATGATGGAGGGAGGTTGGAGTGATCGTCTGGTGGGCCCGGGTGGGTTGGGTGAGGTGTCGCCAGAGATATTTTCGCTGTTTGGTACAGTATGTTTTAACAAAAAGACCGACTACATTCTCAAACGAAAAAAAAACGACTTAGATTTGTATGGGAAGCTCTGAAACTAATTAATTAATTAAAAAAATAAGGAAAAATTGGAGTGGAAAAAGAATTTGGGGGAATGCGATGGACCACCGGAGTTGGTATATATAGCTGCTCTGAGGAAGAAATTAAGTTGACTTTCCCCTCTCTCTCTTCTGACCCTCCAAGGTGGGCACCACTCACTACTGTGTTATTTCCTCACGTGCTGAAAAGGAGAGGTAATGAAAGCAAGCAAATGGTGCTGTGCGTTTTGGGAACCAACTTGCTCAGTGCAGCAGCTGATACGCTCGATACCAAACTAACGGGGGATGGATGGCGAATTGGTGATTAGAAGTGTATTCTCGATCGAAGAAGACGATTAGGACATGAGGGCGTTTATATTAAGCATGCCATTTGTCAAGTCTCATTCGGATTAGCTTTTGATCCTCTAGACAGAATGTTAAGTAGATGCTACTCATTCTAATTCCTTTTGCAACTTAGTTAAATTCTCTCCTTTGAGAGTGGAACACTGTTTGTATGAAAACAATGGGACAAGATGTGTTGGCTAGTATCTTCCATTTGGATAAACCAAGTCACTAAATTGTCCAGACGAATAGTAAAATACTTAAAGGATGTTCAAGTTGGAAAACCCAGCAAACAACTAAGAGAAACAGGCTACATATACTGTACAGAGTAGGGATACAGTTAGAGCTGGAAGACTAGGTTATCAACACTCTCTAGAGCAAAAAATATTAACATTGAGTTAGACACTTAAGAGTGCAGAGAAAACCATAAACGTGCTTTAGCTTTTGCTAATCCTCATCAAAGTACTTCTCTTCAGCGTCATGGTTGGCTTCTCTCTGCCAGTGATCATCCAATGTCTCGTCGTTGTCTATCTTTGAGTAATCCAAGTACTCGTGATCTTCTCCCAACAAAAACTTCTCATGCATGATGAAGGTGAACTGGTCCATCAGATCTTGCAACTCTTCTTCAGATAAATTTGCTTGCTCACCCTGCACTGCTGTGATTGCTTGTGCAACATCGGGGGCATCTGGATGGTCTGCGGTTTCAGGACCACTGGCCACATAAGGAGGATCCACCAGCATCTATTGACAGAAAAGGAATAGATTACAAATGTCAGAAACAGGCAATATTTCTCAATCATAAGAGTATAACATACAAGAAACAAAGAACACAACATAAGGTATCACCTCAGCAAATTTCGTTGAGAGGCTGACTTTAAAGTTTCATCAGTAAAACACATAGGTTACTTCTCCTTTCTGTACCATTCAACTTAGTTTTCTTCAAAGGATATGCAAGCGGAGGACAAATGGTGGTCATGTTAACATAATTTCCATCACTATCATGATTCACTCACGACAAATATGAATAATATTTACAGGTGGCAAAGGCAAATTATAGTTTGTCAAGATAGGTGAACCGAAGAAACCAGAGTATGTTTTAACCATAGATTTTCCTACCATCAACTTTACTTTGCCTAACATATATGCAATCATGCACCTTCCTCCATTCCCCTAGTAAAGTTATCTCATCACTATCTGAACAACATTAGCCATAGATTCACATCACTATCTATTTTTATTTTTCCTAACATGAATGTAATCCTGCTCCTACTTCTATTCCCCCTAGTACATCTCACAGTGGAAAAAGTAAAGAAAAAAAAAATTCTACAATTCAATCAGAGCACTGACAATAACCATATGGGTTTCATCTTCTATATTTTCATCCTAGAGTGGCAGCTAGCACAAATACTGATGAAGGCTATTCAAAGTTAAAATGGCTATTCAAATTTGCAAGTACAAGTTTTGACGAAGTTACCTCTGATGATTGTGTGCCCCCATTAGCCATGTTAGATTCTTCTTCCTCTTCCTCCTCCTCTTCTTCTTCTTCTTCTTCTTCTTCTTCCTCCACCTGTTCCTCAACTTGCTGAATTCTCTCACTGCCAACCCAATCACTCTCAGCAACACCCAACCTCTGTTGCTCCCCTCTAATCTTTGCAACCAAAATTGCCTCCTCCGACCTCCTCAACAAAGTGTCCGACCACCGCTCCCCAGGTCTTGCCATCCCCCTATCACTCATGTCCTGAAACTTCCCCACATACTCGTGATGCAAATACGGCTCTCTCTCCCTCATTGAATCCTCCGAGAAATACTCCCCGTCAAATATCAACTTATTCAGGTAGGCTCGCCTCCGGTTCTTCACTTGAACTGCCCTTAACTTCAATTCATTCGATGTGGGACTCAATAAACTCCTCAGATGCTTCACATGCCAGCTGACTTCATAGTCATCCGTCAGCGCATCAAACTCCAGCAGCTCATCGGACGTTAATTTTGATCCATAACGTTCTGCACATCAAAAGAACAAGAGTATTGGTCGCATGGATAATAAGTTCAAGATCACAAAAGTACAGATTAAACTGTAACAAAACAAAATTAATCGTCCTCCTGTCTCTAATCTCATAAAAATTGCAAAACTAGAACACGGCAGCAAAGAAAGTAACACAAAGTATTAATAAATTTAATGAAATTAACTATGCCTACATAGCAATGTAGATTATGAAGGATTTGTATTAATGGTTTGAGACTTAGCTAACCTAACTTAACAATCTAAAACTGTATAATTCGCTTTACCAAATTAAAGAGAGGATTAGGGTTTTGGAATAGAGGCACTAATTGAAGGTTAGGGTTTGGGATAAGGTTTTAATACCTAAGAAGACGGCGGCGTCGCGGGAGAGGAGGTCGAGGAGAATGGCCTTGCGCTGAGAGGGATCGATGATGGTGGATTGCAGGGCGCGAGGGAAGTATAGGTCCTCCGACGCCGAAAGCCTCTCCGATATGCTCTCTATCGCTTCGCTTCTCACTGCCTTCGTCTCCATCCCTTTCGCTCTCTTTCTCTGTGTCTATGTCCTTTCACCAAGAATAGCTTCTGGGTTCAACCTGGTATGTTTTATTTTATATTTTCGAATTATTTTTCTTTTAATTTCTTTTAGCATGGCTAAAATAATATTTCCCAAAATTTAGGAGGAAATTCAGACACGATTTCATGTAATTTAAAGCCTTTTTTTTCCTATGTGGGTTTCAGTCTTTTAAATACCAGTCTTTCAATAGGGTAAAATAGTAATTAAAATAATCTTTCACAAAACATTCTTGAAATTATTCAACTATACTATAAAAAAAACAAGCCCCAAACAATATGGGCATAAAGGTTGTATATGTTAAAAAATTAAATTAAAGCTGCAACAAGTTAATCATTTTACCATAAAACTAAGCACCAAAACTTTAAAATTTTGATTGTGAAGGTGAGCTATACAAGGTTTGTTACAACATAGTCAATCTCTATGCAACATGAAATCATAGGTCACATTCTTAAAGTTGTGGAACTAATTTAACAAGTCATAGGTCACCATTGAATCACAAATAGTGAGAAAAACTTGCTATTAATAATATTATATGAAAGTTTCTTTTTAGTTTTATTCAATATCTCATAAAACTAAAAATATCAAGTCTATTTACATATATTTTTTCATTATAATCTATTAAAAAATATCATCGTATGATGCAACTACATAGGCATACATCGATCTGTGTTTTAGTATTAATATATATAAGACACAGTCATACAAACATTGAAGATAAAATGCATATTTTATATGTCAAACTATCACACTTATTTCATGGCGGTAATTCAAAAACAATAGACTGTTAGTCTCACATAGAAAGTTAAACACTTCACACTCTATATACGGTTTAGTGACTTTAGTCATGCAAAACGAATTAGATATATGTGACTCTTCTAAAATTTTGTGTTTGCAAGTAAAATTTTGTGTTTGCAAATACATGAGCCTCGTAGTCACAATCTAGCTAGGCCTGTTTTTTTATACGAGAATGTAGCTAGACATTGTTATGATTTTCAGACTTCTCTTCTTTGTATTATGTTTGTGTTTCTATTAAAAACCAAATCATGACCAAATCATGCTAGACTAAACTTAGGACTCGGATTCTCTCCTAATAAAACACCCTCCTCATTCTCCTCATGCAATTTGGTCCGTCGGATTAAAATTGGACGGCTCAGATTACTTTGCAGGGGTTGTGTGAATAGTAACAGAGAATTCTGGGCCGTTGGATTAAAATTGAACGGTCCAGATTCTTTTATGAGGAGGGTATGAGGAGGAATTTTTTAGGAGAGAATCTCATTTCACTTGTTATTATCATGGGCCAGAATGCCCCGAAAAATGAAGTAAAACCGAAACATAAAACCGAAACACACCGATCGTCCCAACTCCAACACAGAAGTGAAATCTTTTCCCTTTTACCTACTCTTCAGTCTCCCGCAAATTCCCTCTTCCTGCTCCGAACACACCCACAGAAATCAATCAATCAATCGAACCCAAAACCCCCAGATGGATTTCGCGAAGCAGCACGCCGATATCTTCGGCGAGGACGACGACGACGAACCCAACAACCATTCCTCCTCCCCCTCCTCCTCCTCCTCCTCCTCCTCCTCCTCCTCTTCTTCTTCATCCTCCGCCGCTTCATCTTCCGACAAAGCCGCCTCCAGCAGCGCCAATAGCCGCAGCGGGGCCACCACCGCCGTTGAGGAAGAGGACGGTGACGAGGCCGCCACGTATCACGATAAAGCTGATTTCGGGGACGACGACAAGGATCTGTTCGGGTCCGACAATGAGGAGTACACTCGAACCCCTGCTACTAGCCCTTTCCTTATTCCTGGTAAAATGTGATGACTTAGTTGCATAGGTTGTTGGGAGGGTTTCATGTTTGGTTACTTATGTATGTTTGTTTGGTCTGGGAGTTAGAGCTGTTATGTTTTCAGTTAATATGCTTAGTTTGATGTACTTTTGGAACTGCGGGGACTATGATCTGATTGTTGTTGCAGTGTTGCCTGTGGTAAGGAATAATAATCATAATCAGGGAAGAGGGGGTTTTGGGCGTGGTGGTCGTTGGCAACCTGGGCATCAGAATGACAGAGGCGCCGGCATTCTTCCCCGGCCTGGACCTTATCCGCAGAGGGGGCATGGTTATGGTTATGGGAAGTTCTCGAATGGTCGTCATGATGAACGTTTTGTATCTGAACTGAGACTGTCGAAGAGTGAAGAGACGCTGTCAAGGAAGGTTATTCAGATTCAGGAGGTAAGTCAAGTCATCATTTCTGTGATGTTTTTACCTGTTTTTACTTAGTTAAGTGTCTTTAAAGTACAATGCTGCAGTGACATTGTCACGAAAGTATATGTGTTTTACTAGTAGCACCTATATGTGGACAATCTAAACTGCAGACTGATTAGTATTTACTGTATAAAACATTTTCATTAAGTTGTGTGTTGGGATTTGGTTTTAAGTAATGGAAGTAGCATAAGGTGGATATTTTGTATCAGATTGGTGAATTTATATGTTGATATGGCCCATAACTTATTGATCAGCCATACAACCGACAAGTTGTTGTCTTGTGGAGTTGCTAGTGCATGTCATAAAGTTTGTTATTGTTGCTTTGCTAATTTGGCGATCTTCTCCCATAGCCCTGTGAACTTGCTTGCTATAGTCGGGTAGAAGGTGGAGATGTTAACTTTGATGAGAGCAGCTTGGTAAGCTTTCTGCACCTTGCCTTTTGGATTGGTATTTCTATATGTAGTAAATGCTCATTATTAATATATTCTTAATGTTGTTTCTTCCACATTATCAGAGGCTTTTTAAGCGGCTTATTACTGAAGATATTGGAGCTGATCTTAATCAAGGCTTTGATACTTTCACAGCAAAGAAAGGTTTGCTTTGTGTTTCAATTAGTTGAACTATCTAGTTTGTAATTGATGATGAACTATTTAGATGGGGATTTCTGTGTTAAATTAAAATAGTTTCCAAACTTCAGGGTTTTATGCATGTGAAGGATGATCCTTAGGCAGCTTAATGATTCTTTTCTCTTTCTCTGTTACAGATTTGGGCTCTCAAGGTTTTGGTGACCTTCTTGCCTGCGTCAGAGACAAGAATATTCCACTTCAAAATATTCATTTTGTGGTGAGAAAAAATCACTCTTTAAGGTTTCCTACTATTGCTACAGTTCTCGTGTAGATGATTAACTAATATTTTTTTTCCCATTTCCTTATTCACAGACTTTTCGCAACAATCTCAATAAGGTATCTGCTAGTCCCCCTTTGAGTATTCTTTTTCTCTCAAGTTAATTACTTTTGTTTGTTAAGATGAAATATGATTAGCGTAGTTGATGCATTTACTCAGCAATGTCATGCAAAAAGCCAGTTTATGAACAGATCACTAATTGCTTTTTTTAAGAGATTTCAAGTTACTGACAAAATATATTTGTCTGCATGCATAATTACGGTTGGATCAGATTAGATTGGTAGTAAGTGAAGGATGGGGTGTGCATCCGGAAAAATGCCATACTAAACACTGGATACCGTAGAACACCAACACTCACTATATATTATTGGATATTATCATCTTTGTCAATGTGATAAACAGTTTTTTTTATACATTTTTTTTTATATTATATATTCCATTTCAAATGATTCTCTGTTTTCTTTAGATATTGGCCACTGCTTATATTAGGAATGAGCCTTGGGAAATGGGAGTGCATAAAAGGAATGGGGTTGTCTATCTTGATGTACATAAGCTTCCTGAAAGGCCACAAAATGAGATGGATCGTCGAAGGTACTGGAATTTCATATCATCTATTTGAAGTTTATTTTGTCTTTCTAGCATCATGATGATTCTGTCCTAGGAATAATTGATATCGCTTCATAGTTTAGTAATGGAGTTCTTGTGCCCAAGAAAGAAAAAAAGTTATAATATATTAATTGCTTTGAAACCTTTCTGCCCAATTACTGACCGAAAGATGGTACTTAGCCAGCTGTATTGAGTTTTCCAATGAAAGATTGGGAAGTATGTTAAGTAATGGAAGTATACTAGCATTATTTTTCTTGTTGGAAATGCAATATATCCAGGATGATAATGAGAGTTCGTGTAGAAGCGACTCATAATGTCTATGATAGTTAAATTTGGGATATAAGCATCTTCTTTTGGAATCAAATTAGAAATTCGTAAGGGACATGGTGATTTTTTTAATTTTTAATTTTTAATTTTTTATAAATACGTAACAGTTAAACATTAATTTGAACTGCTTCAATAATCCTAGATATGTGTAGATATGTCTTTCCATGACTCAGTTTCGTGTGTGTTTTATTGAATCTCGTTGTTCCAATGTAGGTGTTACTGGGGATACTGTTTTGAGAGTCTTGCCACTGAAGATCCAGGAAGAGGTGATGGAGAGTTGATACATCACGTTGATGCCAATATTGAATACTGTTCAGTGATTAAAACCAAATTAGGGGCTCATCGTATTCTGATGGGTGCTGAAATGGATTGCTGCGATTCAACTGATGATGGAAGGAGATTTTACGTGGAGTTAAAAACAAGTCGTGAGGTGGGCATTCTTTATTTCTTCCCCATTGTGTATTATGCAGTCTCCTTTCTATTAGTTTTCTAACCGCACAACCTCACATCCTTTAAATTTTTTTACTTGATTTTCCAGTTGGAGTATCATACCGAGGAAAGATTTGAGAGAGAGAAGCTCCTCAAGTGTTGGGTACAGATAGTTCTTTTGACTATATATAAAGTTTCTTTCAAATTGTACCATATACTGGCTACCGTTTCCTCACCTAGAAATACATGAATCTTCGTGAGCCTGTGCTAGAGACTGACATGCAATGTTACAGAACTTTTTGTGCTTTATCTTGCTGTTCTGTGTGAGGAATTTGGCTTCTCTCATTATCTCTAATTGCTTTATATTTCAAGCAATCTGTCACACATCTGGAATACTTAATTTCTCTATTCAATTTTGTGCAGATTCAATCATTCTTAGCAGGCGTCCCCTATATTGTAATTGGATTTAGGTAAACCCAAGTGCCACTTGATTTTTTCATGTTTGCACTGGATGGTCAATTAATTGTACTTTTCAAAAAAAAAGAAAAGAAAAAAAAATTGTGGAATTAATTGTAAATCAAACAATTGGTTAGGTCTCAAAATGGTTGTAGTAGAAACAAAGTTGGTTAAAGGAGTAAATGGGGAACAGTGGTTATTTTATGATCACCGTAAACATAGCTTCAAGTCCACTGAAAATGAGCAATATCACATAATGACTGGTAATCCTTTCTAATTTCTGCCCTATAAATATAGGTTTGTCTAAGTAATTATTTTCTCTTGCAGGGATGATTCAGGTAGACTAGTCCGCACAGAGAGACTAAGAACCAAAGATATAACACAGAGAGTGAAAACGAAGAACTACTGGCAGGTGAAT
Organism: Potentilla sterilis; assembly: GCA_963682095.1. NCBI lineage: Eukaryota > Viridiplantae > Streptophyta > Magnoliopsida > Rosales > Rosaceae > Potentilla > Potentilla sterilis. The sequence continues at coordinate 29,404,375 of OY821765.1, forward strand.
TCTTTTCTGCAATCTATATTGTTGCCATGTTTTTGATAACCAATTTCCTACCTATCACATGGTAAACATGACAAATTCCCTTTCTGGTGATGGTATTTGTAAAGTTTATTGCTTGTGGCTGTGGCGAATAATCCTTTGTATTTCACTCTTGATAACACTGGCCCACATGTCTAATGAACCTAATTGGCAGGGAGGAGTTTGCTTGGCATTTGCTGATGAGGTATTATGCTGGCTGTATGGAACAGTTAAAGAGAGTGAGTTTCTAAAACTTATATATTATTAGCAGTATTGAAGATTATATATTATCATACGGTAAATGCATCTTCAATAAAACTTTTGTAACTCTTTTTACAATATTTCTTGTAGCTAATATATTTTGGTCATGGAAGTAGTAAGATTCAGATATCTCGTGTCAAAGTTTCCTCAGCAATGAAATGAAGCATTCTGATACGTACTCAATGTGCTTTTTTTTGCATGTGGCATCAGATGAAGATTACGTATTGCAGTTTGCTCCTCCTTTCCAGCGTTTAGAGCTTCTTCAAGCGCAATCTTGTCCAGAGGCAATCACTAACCACGTTGAGCAGTTGTAGAATTTAACAAAGTCGAAGCAGAGACTGAAGAGGGGTGAAGCATAGACAGAATTTGACTGTTTTTCCTTCCTCCCCATCGTTTCTGCTTCTTAATACTCGTCACTTTTGAGGCACAAAACTAACAGTCATCTTACGAACAGCTATTCCAAAATGCCTGTTACATTGATAACCCTTTTTGTTCTCTTAATAGTCAGTCGATTGTAATGCGGCCACTGTCACCAATTGATAGGAAATTTATACAGTACTAGTGTATCTTGTTTTTCGCCCGAGTGATCGGTATGCAAGTAATAACATTCGCAATACACAACCATCATTTCAAACTGCTTATGAATTTTCTGAAGTTACGCATAGCTGGTAAAAATGTAGTTTTGAATTAACAGAACGAAATATCTTTTACTTCTGGTCACTGATCGGTCTCCCTGGACTATGTCCATGACTCCATCCTCCATGGCTGCTATAACCACCTAAGATGTAGAATTTAGTTCTCTATCGGGGAATACATCCTAATCATTTTCCGACAGGCTCTTCATCAGCCATTCCCCCCTTCATAGATATGCATGGATACAACAAAGAAGACTTCGCAATGGCATGAGCAACTCTCTTACAATTTCTTGACAGTAGGATCTGCATCTACTAGACGCACTGCTTCAGCAGAATCAATCTCAACATGAATGAAGAACCGACCTCGACTGAGAAACTCGGGCCCTCCAAAATTGCCAACTACCAAGTTTCAAGTGGAAAGCACATTTCCCCTTAACGATTTAATATTACTCTTGCTAACTCGCCTATGCAATTGTGAGCCAAAAAACCAATACCTCTTCTTTTTCCAGGGACATCAAAAGCTGCATCCCTGTTGAGTTTGTATGTACCATCAGTTCTGGAGGGTCGGACTTCTTCATAAAGGCTGTGAACCTGCGACTGTGAAACAACAATGCAGCAAACATATCGTTCATATCCTTCCATAGAATCCGGCCAGCAAATATATGCACATTTCTCTTCGTATTACTGTTGGGGGAACTTAGTTGTCACACTGCTGAAGTGTGATGAAATGATTTCGTGATGAAGTATAGTGAAAAGTATTTGAAAAGCTAACTCTAAGCAAAATGATGAAAATAAATTGTGGTTGAACTATTGGATGTGGCAAGGAATGTCACAGGATCATGCAAATGACATAAAGCATGATAGTAACCATCATGCTATCTTTGTGATAATAGCATTCAGATTAATCTCAAATTTGTTTTGAGCTTTCTCCAACTGCAAACGATAGGTGTGAGATATGGGAAGAAATTAACATCTATTATCATATATATTTACCTCAAAATAATCAATAACAATGTCCATAAGCTAACTTTTCATTTGAAAACTGTAACCATGCTTCTAGCTTCTACCTAGTTGGCCAGTAGTTCGTATTAAGATGAAATGATCAATCCCAATTCCCAAACATCACAACTAGCTCTTCAAGTTTTGGAGAATATTCGTTTCTAACAACCAAATCGCTAATCAAAAGAGATACCAAACTCATATTGTCTCCTTGACCATCTTTGGTTGAATGTGGGTACGTAATTTTTTTTTATAGGTTATCATATATATGTTTAACACCAATTGACACTGTGAGAAAATTTGTTTATTCTGTGAAGCTTCCCATTTGTGGATAACCTATTGTTAAGGTACGGAGTGTTATTTACCAGTGAATGAAGTTAGTCTAGCTTACTATTATTCATATGTTTCTATACATGTGTTCAAGAGAAGCAGTAGTGCAAGAGAAGTAAATGTTGCTGCTATTATGTAGTACGTAAGGTTGGATCATCGGACATAGTGGCATGACTGACATTGTCATGGAGCAGCAGCTCCTCAATCTAACATCCTTGTGCAGTTGTGCATATTCCTACCAGACTGCTGATTCATGACTGAAGTAACAGGCCAGGGGATGAGTAAATAACTCAAAATGCATGGTATAAGTCTTCTAGGTAATAATGGACTAAATTAACCGATGTCAAGTAAACATACTCCAAGTTATTCGTTCACTAATTGTGATATGCAACTCTCCTCATGACTAGACTAAACCGCGCTTAAATTATTCGAAACTGCGCGAGTTGTGGTTAAACCGTGCTCGCATGAATAGACTAAACACCAAAGAAATGACTACTGTATGTCTGCAGATGACAGGATGGATGGCCGGAACACGATGCCACCACCTGCTAAATGAGAAGCTGACACAGACCGTACCATCCACAATGAAGCCTAGCTAGTTGCTGGCGGCCAGGCCAGGGTTGCTGCACTTGCAAAGAGCTGTTTTAGACTTTTAGTTCCTCTTATTTACTGGTCCAATCACGAGTACTTGATTATTGACGATACAATAATCAAAGGACAACTACTAGTCATCACTCATGATCCATCACACTCATGAAAGCCATGAATCGAGTGATTAATTATCGCATGCACAGCAAATGTGCCAAAGGCTCAAGGGATATTAAGGGATCATCATTCATGAAAAGGAAGTATAGTGCGGTCATATTTGTTATGTGATCGATTCTAACAAATATAGTGGGAATTTCTACTATTTATTTCCAATCTCCTGATCTTAACTGCCCAACGTAACTTAGATATTGGAAGAAATTAACACCCCGTTATATGCACGACCATAATTAATTTTGTTGATTGAGACATTCAATTGTTATGGCACATACAATCCACTGTGAGCACAGGACTAAATCTGACAACACAAGAATAAATCGATTACCACTGCTAAACTGCATACCATTTTCAACAACAAATTTTTTTCAAAGAAATCACAAGTATTGGCCGGTACATGAAATGAGTTTGTGCTAAATATAGGAAGGTGGTGAAGTTTAGCTATCCTCCTGGGAAATCTACGTGTGGTAGTTTTCAACCAATTAAGTATAGACATACTCAAACTGTCTTTTTCCCTCAACCGATGAAGTCAAGCTTATGTGGATCCGTGTGTCATGGGTTTATATGGATCAACCACCACCTCCGAAACAGCGAAATTTGGATTAAGAAAATAGGAATTCATTGCTTATAAAATAAACAACCTACAAGATGTAGAACAGATGGCAGCAAGAATAGAAAAGCATATGGACCGTTTCAAAAATGGATGGATCGGTACTGCTCATGTCTAGGCTGCGAGCTCAGAATAAAGCGTGTGATACCTTTTCGGAAAAGGAACGACGCCAGAAACAATACACGTAACTTCACCACGACGTGTGACCTTTTTCGGCCTTCCGACGTCGGTTAAGCCCTTAAAATCAACTTTTAGTATTTTTCCGAATTTATTTTGGATTTATTTGTTTTAGACTTTTATTTTATTTCACCTATGGGCTGGGTTAGACTTTTGTTAGCGCCTTAGGGTTTTATTATCAGTATTTAAGCCACTTCTTGTGGCCGCAAAACGTTATCTTTGATATTAATAAACTTTGAGTTTACTCAATTTCTTCGGTAGATTCCAGATTTTCTCGTGGATTCGAGAATTCTAGTCTTGTGGATTCAAGGCTGCCGTTGGTGGATTCCAACGGGATAGTTCCGCTGCGTCACTACATTTTGTAATTAGCTTATAAAATAAACATCTTCATTTAAATCAAGGTTTTCCTTTCACCTTGGAAGGTGGTCCATGAATTGTTTCAGCAGAGAATGATTGCCATCAATGCATTTTGTGTGCACTTTTAGTTAGTGCTTTGGTAATGACATGAGTTAGAATTCCAATGGGACAGAAAAACAGACACAGAGAAATTGAATGTCGCGTCTCCATTTGGTTTTCCAATCCATCACGAAAAACCTGCCTGGATAGAATGAACGAAGAGTGTTAGAACTGGCCGTAAATTCACAGACATTCAACCGTATGTGAGATTGAGAGAGTTACGTACCTTGCTGCAAAGAGATCAACAACCAGCAAGTGAATCCACGCAGAAGCTAGTGTCATCTCATTCGAGAACATCTTTGCTATCCCAGGCAGCTGCATTTAGTATACAAGCAGAAAAGAAGATTTATATGCAGTTACTTTACACTTTCTCAGAAACAATTGCTCAACATGTATAAGCATTACACACCTCAGGCAGCCAGTATTGACTTGCAAAAATCAACCGCATTGTATCTGGAGTCCAAGAGAGGTATAGTAGGTAAGCATAGAGAAGTCCAAGCACAATATACGGTATACCGCTTTCAATAGATGTTTTTGTCTGCAATTTACATGATTTGAAACAATTAGGAGCATATGACCTGAAGACAGGACCTTAATATATTCAGAACAACATGGCATTCAACAACCTTTTCTTGTCAACTTCAATTTGTACAAGCTAGAAGAACCTAAGATGGGAAATAGGAAAGACATGGCAATGACTCAATGAAGGAAAAGAATAAATTTGGCAAACTAGGTCTACAAATAGTATAACTAACACAATCGTTAACCTGCATAAATATTTTACAACAGGCTATAATGGATTTGTGACTGATGAAAGTAACTTGCGAATTACGACACTGAATTAGAGAATCATAGGACTTAGTAATACAGTGAAACATACTAGTTCAGCTTTAGGTGCAACAACCATGAGGCCATAAAATGGGAGTACTGCTGCTGTCCCTAAAGTAAAAGCTGTGCTAGCTATTTGAGAAGTTGCCAACCCTGAAAAGCAAATACCAGCCTTACTTTTATCAGCAAGTTATGGAAAAAATCATTCATTGTCGGATAAAAGTAAGAAGATTTCTAGCTTAACATGTTAAAGTGTTAAACTTCTGTGCATAACATGACACGGCTAATTAATAACTGATTTACAGAATTTCAAGCTAGGAGCAGCTAATTAAACACCGGGAGAGAAACAAAAACTATATGAAAAACAGGGTCTCTGTCTATTCTGTTAAACATTGGTGCAGAACAGTATGTCCCAGTCTCATGCAACATGGCCCGTAATATACAGTGACTACACCTGTACTTAATATCTTAACTCTTAAGGCTAAACCTCAGGGTTGGAAGTCAGGATTCAGGTAGGAATTGAAATGTAACCAAAAATAACCTGAAAGTTATTCTGAAACTTAAAGTCCTTCACTCATCCAAAAACCATGAACGTTATTATCACATCAAACTTATAGGTTATAGTCAAAAGTAGAGAAGATCCTACTTATTGCTAACAGTTGGATAGTTAACTGGAAAATCTGAAGCTTTTATAGACATTGGTTTCTTGCAATGTTGCTGTAATTGTGACTCAGTTGAACTCAATGTATATGAAATTATAAATACATACTATCCTGAACAATACTCATCAAAGTTATCAAAGCTAGTTACAGCTTCTCTGGCCATATAACACATGTAAAAACTGTTTTGTATTTATGGATATATAAATGTCACTCCACCAAAACATGCTAGCAACTTTTTTTCTTATAACCTTCTAGCTCCTGAAATTTTCTGCATAAGGATTCATGTTGCCTCATAAAGTTCTACCAACTTTAATCTCACATATCCTAACTTTTGAACTTTTGCAATATATGCCGAGATTTAAATTCTCCAGACAATGATACAAATGACTAAATAGAGAGATAAAGTAGAAGAAAAGATTACATGAAACATATACTCCAGAGCTTTTTCGGTGCACACTGGATATCTCAAGTTTTGGTCTTACAGTAACTCTTGAACCACCAACAAAACTCCAGTCCTTGCATAGATGAGCTCCTGCTGTCCCAATCTGTTGACCTAAGAGTGCAGTGTTATTACTTTGAAGTGAATAACTGAACCTTTGTTCCCTTCCATCATTCTTCCAACGTCTTGTAGCTTTCTTCGCATAGTCAATCTAGTTGAAACAAAACTTAGACTGTAAGAGAAGCTCTCCACCACAGAAATGTTATGGAAGTTTTGAATTAGTTGCTGCTATAGCAGCAAATCATAAAAATTATAAGCAAGATGCAGTGAAGCATAACAGGATACTGAAAACTTGAGGCTTCTACTAATCTACTCTCACAATAGGACCGTGATGGAAATTACATGATTTTTGAATCTCTCCTTTACTGTTTCATGTAAGAATTAGTCAAAACTCCCTGTACAGATTTCAGATGATAATGACTGAATAAACCCCTTTCTCGTAAATACGGTTTTATAACAAATTTACTAGTGATATGCAGTGAAGCAATTCAATTACTCTAAAAGGTCAGCAACTCAAAGTAGTCGACTGATTTCAGTTAAAGTTTGAATTTGGAAATCAAATAGCACGCAGAAGAAGAAGTAAAAGTACAAAATCTCAATGGCCAAGAAAACCAATTCTGATGCATCCAAGTTGTGAATCTCTGAATCGTAAACTGTGCTATTAACCCATTTCAAATTGGATCAGAAACACATCTAAGAACCCAAATCACTAACAAAACTATGCCTACAAAGAAACAAAAGAACTGAAAAAGGGCAAAGGTTCACATATGAATTAACACTTACCTTTTCTACTTACATTCCATAAATGAACAAGTTGAAAGCAAAAATTGAAGCTTGAAGAGCTAAAGAGGAAAAAAGAGCATACCTTGAGAGCTGAGATTGGAGAGAGGGAGAGGCAAGAGGAAGAGAAGGCCATGTTTTATTGGAAGACCAGTTAACCCAGTGTGAAAGTGAAGTGGTGGTTGCTTCTTCATTCGCTTATAAATCCAGCACTGAAAGACAGACGAGAGTTGAATAATGGAACAGCAACAATAAAGTAGAGTTTCCACTGATAGAAGCATAGAGAGGACAGACAGGAATAGAGAGAGAGAGAGAGAGAGAGAGAGAGAGAGAGGAGGAGTGACGGAAGAGAGGAGCTCAAAATGGAAAGGTGGGTTGGCGAGAGCACTTACTGTTCGGTCTTCTGTGTCATATCATCATGTCACCACTCAAAAAAAATCCTACTCGGTGCTTACTGGTTTCTAATTGTAAACAAGAGACCCTCCATGGTTAGTTTTTCTAAATTATAGTAATTGTTTCTTCTAATTAGGGAAAGCTAACCAGAAAGTTGCAACATAGAAAGTGTGTAAATTAAGAGGTTTGAAATTATCTTCTTCTTTTTTAAGCTCTTCCTCCTAAAGCTCCGGATTAATGGAATTCTGTAAAAGCAGATTCTACATATAGATACTTCAGTGAATAAAAAAGACAACGAGAAAAGATTAATGATAATAATGTCGTAGATGATTAAGTAATAATGTAATAGTGGCATAAAAGTCAATTATATAACAAACTCTACGCAAGCAAGCAATTAAATAATTTAAGTCTCGAGACTTATTATTTAAATATTGTAAAAGTGTTAGAATTTAGAAAACAAAACTCATAACGAGGACCTGACTTTCTAGGTTTAAATCTCACGGTTAGATACGTAAAAAGTAAGAACCATGCTTTGTGTAAGAATATGAATGCATACATAGACTTATTATTCAAAACTCCGGAAAAAAATACACACTGATTTAAGAAAACGAGAACTAAATATTTGAGTTTCAGATCTAGATCATAACTTCATATATAAAATGAACTATGAATCTCTAACCTATATTAAAATAGATCCCCATCTCAATCCAAGCACACTATATGCATGTAACGTGTTGGAAAAGAGTATACATCCCTCACGAGTTGATAGAAGGGTCATAGAGATCACACTCCACACTTACAAACTAGAGTTGAGACACCACACGCCATAACCAAAGACTAAGTTGGCAGAAAGCTTGAGTTTAGTAGTGACCGAGTACTATACGTTGTTCCTGACCAGACAATGTATTCAAGTTCTTAGCCTACTCATGTCACTCTTGTTTTGAGTTGGTACATTTCCTGTTTTAAGTGATTGTAGGGTTAATTTCATTTTAACTACGTCGGTGAAATTTAGTGCAAAACGACATTGAAATAGAATATTTTGGAAGTGAAACTTGACAATTGCATAGATATACAGAGTTACAGACTAAGGCCTTTCTACACACGATGGGATACAATTATGTAAGCAACTTCTAAACTAGGCCATTAGAGTCTCCACCATGTTTTACACAAGCTCATCTCAAGAGTGTGTTCAATAATTGGTGGAAACCAATCTGGCTTTGATAGGTACCAAGTCCTAAAACACCATCATTTTGGTAAACCTATTTTAGACAAGGTGTTTTGCTGTACTTCTTTCTTCACTGCATTAAGAAGAGCACGACAAATTAGCACAGAAGTTAATCATGTTCAATACAATTCATCAAGAGCCTCATTCAGTGGAAGTATTTTGGTCTGGCAACTTGAAGAAATGCTTACAGATTGAACCTGCCATTCAGGACAATATGAAATCCAGTCTAATAAAGATCAGGGACAACAATAAGATAAAACCAGTTTTCAGAACAGGTTTTGGATAAGCACATCAATAACTAGCATGATTTGCATAGTCCTGTAAACTCGGTTATCATAACTAAAATCCTAACTAATACAACACACAAATTATTGGTTCCAAACTGGAATCTGGAATATCATACCATATCTGCAACTTCATACAATGGACCCTCACATATAAAAAATTTAGAAGCAAGGTGATTCAGTAGCCAAGACCAGTGGTTGTTATATCTTGAAGACCTTTGATACTGTTTGTTTTTCACAGAAAATCACCGAAGCATCAATATTATTTGGTACAATGGCCACAGACAAAATGATGTAGAGAATGAAATGTTAGTAGATTACCTAATATTACTTTCTTGATCAACTCTATTGGATACTACCAGACGATATGACCAGACAATATGATGCAAATAATCATACTTTTAGTCATAGAACTTTCTTGGTTGAAGGAATCATGCTACTACATCGGATTGAAAACAAAACATCTCCTTTGCTTCACATATGAGAGTGACCACGGAATCAGCTGTGATTAAGTTATCCCTAACTTGAATCAAATCTAAACAAGTTATATCCTTTTTAAGATAATGAAACCCAACACAACCAAGCTCTCAATCCTTTCAACAAATAGAGTCAATTGGATGAACCCAATAACTTCAAGACATAAGCAAACACAGTAACACTTATATAAAACCAATTGGAGAATCAAGTAGTAAATCACTAGTAAGCTCCTCAAACATCAGACAGTCAATAAGAATCTGCAGATATCGGCTGCAATGCCGATGATGTGTTGGATGAATTTGCTCTCCAAAAATTACAAATGAAAGGTGCTAAACTCTTTTCCACGTTTCAAGTGCCTTTGCATTCAACGTGAAGAAAAGTTTGCACCTTTGCTTTGATTAAGAAGGCAAATACGTCCAGCACATCACCGCATAGCAGTAAACATCTGTGAGCTTCATTAGCGCTTTCCCTATCTTCATATATGTGGCTGCGGATTTAGGATTTAGGTCAGATGCAGATGAGTGCCACTGCTGCTCTTTTATACCACCAGGGCAGCTGAGGTGAGGCCCTTAATTGTCTTTTCAAGTTCAGTAGTTGATAAATAAATATAAAACAGAAGGTAAAGTTGCTGACATTTATATACCACAAGTAGTTATGGTAAAACATAAGACGAGTTGCTCCAAAATATGACAATAAGCTTTGAACTAGAATCTCCCCAGCTAAATATATGAACCCAACTGTGTTCCAGAACTCCAAGGTGGGTTCTTTGAAATTAAATTGGGATATAACGTCTGAGTAATAAAGAAAAAGTTGATGAATGGAAATTACTTCTAAAACAAACTCTACCGGGTTATTTCAAGTGCAGACTTGTTTTAAGAGATGGCATTGAAGCAGAGATTGACCCAGGTTCTGATTTTTGACAAGCAAAGCATTGTCCACAGGGGTGAAAGATGTGAGAAACGACAATCCGCCACAGCTATATCAACAACCGATTCAAAGACGAAAACAAGAGGTTTCAACGTTTGCTTAGGGACATACACAAGAGCATTTTGTCGGAATTAGGACAAAAATTACATGATCTAGGACTGAACTTGACAGTACATTGAGTGAGTTTGAAAGATAAACTCCGCACTGAATATAAAAATAACTAAAAAATAAGAAATTAGCACCTTGCTGAATGTAGGATACGCTAAATATCATATATTTATCAGCATTGTTTTGCCGCCATTGAAACATATACTACCATTGACACTACTACCTTACACTTCATGGCATCATGACCTTTAACATCAACATCCACCATCACTGCAGTATTTTACCACATTCAGTATTTAAACTCAAGCACGATAAGTAACTTCAAGTCAATGATTCATATTCCACGCTTAGATTTCAGTTTTATCAAAAAGCAAGTTAAGCACGTCTGGAATATATTTAGTTAATGATGCATTGCAAAAACATGATGAGTGTCAATCACTAGGATCTTACTACTCCCCTAGAAAGCAAATCCAATCAAGTCAATCACAGGAAATGTGATATAAAAACAAAATGCTTCAGTTACCAATAGTCGCTTCCTTCTGTTCCTTACTCTTTTCTTGCTTCAGCTCGTTTGCTGAGATCAACTTACAAGGCTTCCCTTGTCGCGTTTTGGGATTTTGTGGCTGTTCAGGTTGCTTTGGCAGCTGCAGTTCCTCTTCCTTTTTGTGGCTTCTCAGGTTTCTTTGGGTGTGGTAATTCTTCACAAGATCTAAAGAAAAAACAGTGAAGAATAATTCTGTTGAATATTATTGATTGCTGAATTCTACTGATACAAGGAGAAGGGGGAAGAATATATAACCAACTATCCATAAGATCTAACAACTAATCTAACAACTATTTACCAAATTCCACTAAATCTTGCTTTACATAAAACCAGGGATAAGCACTGTTTCCCTAAATTCAGAGATGAAGGACTGTGAGAAACCATGTTGCACATGTCTCCTTGTCAGACCAAGAAAACAGGGAGACGTGCACAACCTAGAACTCATAGGATAATTCAACACCCCTCCTCAAGCTGGATCAAGAAGATTGATTGATCCTAGCTTGCCTAAGAGCTTCTGAAACTGAGCGGAGGGAAGAGCTTTGGTGAAAAGATCAGCAATTTGATCCTTGCTGCAGGTGTAGATAGTTTGGATAACTTGATTTTGCACTTGATCATGCACAAAGTGACAATCGATCTCAATATGCTTGGTTCTTTCATGAAACACTGGATTGGCCGCTATGTGCATAGCAGATTGGTTGTCACAATGCATGAGTATAGGACCATGATGATTGAAGCCTAATTCAGATACAAGGGCCTTCAACCAAATCAGCTCACAACACAGAGACGCCATAGCTCTATATTCAGCTTCTGCGCTGGATCTGGCCACCACTGTTTGTTTCTTGCTCTTCCAAGTCACTGTATTTCCTCCTACGAACGTGCAATAACCAGTTGTAGATTTTCTATCAAGAGCATTCCCTGCCCAGTCTGCATCAGTATAACCACTGATATTGCTATGACCATGCTTTTGCAAAAGAATGCCTTGACCAACTGAACCCTTTAGATAGCGCAGCACACGAGTTACCAATTTGACATGTTCAACAGTAGGAGAATGCATGTATTGACTGATTAAACTCACAGTGAAGGTAATATTTGGTCTTGTGATTGTGAGATAAATAAGTTTTCCCACCAATCTCTGATATGAAGTAATATCTTTCAGAGATTCACAATTTTCAGAGAGTTTCATCTTTTCACTCAAAGGAGTTTTGGAGGGCTTGCAATCATACATACCAGCATCCTTGAGCAAACCATAGTGTATTTGCGTTGATTCAAGAAAAGACCCCTTCTGGAAGAAGCAACCTCAATACCAAGGAAATATTTCAGCACTCCTAAATCCTTGATCGCAAAACAATCCTTTAGAACAGCTTTGAGATTCCTAATTTCTTCCAAGCTATCTCCTGTAATAATAAGGTCATCTACATAAACAAGTACAATCACGGAACCTTTATCATTCTTTCTGACAAATAGAGAAGAATCAGAATAGTTCCTTATGAAACCGGTTTGAAGAAGAACTGAACTCAGTTTTGAGTACCAAGCTCTTGGAGACTGTTTAAGTCCATAAATTACTTTGTGTAACTTACACACTAATCCAGGTTGATTTGCACGAGCATGGCCTGGAGGCAATTTCATGTACACCTCTTCTTCTAACTCTCCATGAAGAAAAACATTCTTCACATCCATCTGAGATAAATACCAAGATTGGTTTACTGCAATTGACATAAGCACTCTAACTGTGTTCATCTTGGCTACAAGAGCAAAAGTCTCCTTGTAGTCTACACCATAGGTTTGTGTAAAACCTTGAGCCACAAGCCTTGCCTTGCATCTTTCAACAGAGCCATTAGATCGAAATTTTGTCTTGTAGATCCATCTACATCCAACAGCCTGTTTGTCTTTTGGAAGAGACACAATGCTCCATGTATGATTATCTGCAAGAGCCTTGAGCTCTTCATCCATTGCAGCCTTCCATTTAGGTTTAGATTTTGCTTCAGTAAAATTGGATGGATCTTGAGTGTCAGTTAAGCTGGTGAGAAAGGCTTGATGCTTGACTGACATTCGATTATAACACACATAATGAGACATGGGATGCTTAGGACGACTCATTTCAAATTCATTGAACCTGGAAGGAGGATTCCTAGCACGACTTGGATTCCTCCTTGGTTGAAGATCATAATCTCTTTGATAAGTAACAGACTCCTGGTGATGATGATCTTCTTGAGGATGCATAATTTCAAAGTCTCCATGATCAACTTCAGTATTATTCAGTTCGTCAGAGTTGCTAATACCAGAATTAGGAGTACTCGCGTCCATACTAGGAGCAAGAGGTAAAGGAGTTTTTTTCAGAGTTGAACTCTAGTTGTAATTCAGCTCTATTTAAAGGAGTTAGAAAATATGGGGTGTCCTCATCAAATTTGACATCTCTGGTCACCAGCATCTTTTGAGTTCTTGGATTATAACACTTATATCCTTTCTGTGTGGAAGAATACCCCACAAAAACACACACTTCTGCCTTTGGATCCAGCTTGTCCCTGTGAATTGATTGAACCATACAGTAGCACTTGCATCCAAATACTCTCAAATGAGAGAGATCAATTACCCTTCCTTTCAACACCTCCCAAGGGGATTTTCTTTTTAGAATTCTGGTAGGTAAGCGATTAATGACATATGCAGCAGTAAGCACAGCATGAGACCAGTAGTGTTTAGGAATATTCATTTGAAACATTAAAGATCTAGTTTTTTCCAAGAGATCTCTATTTTTCCTCTCAGCAATTCCATTTTGCTGAGGTATGGCTACACAGCTGGTTTCATGGATGATTCCATTAGAACTAAGATAATTTCCCATGGCTTTTGATGTGTATTCTGAACCATTATCAGACCTCAAAACTTGAATATTTGTGGCAAATTGGTTTTTTACAAGATTATTAAAGTCAATAAAAACAGCCATAAGATCACTCTTGAATTTTAAACAGTATAGCCAAGTGACTCTAGAATAGTCATCAATGAACAAGGTAAAATACTTGTAGCCATTCATGGACTTAACAGGTGCAGGTCCCCAAATATCAGAATGGACTAGTTCAAAACATTTAGAAGCTCTAGATTGTGAAAGACTAAAATGTAACCTAGAAAATTTAGAGGTTACACATATTTCACAGAGATGGCTACTGTAACAAAAGTTGGGAAACAAAATGGACAGAACTTTGTTTGACGGGTGAGCAAGACGTTGATGCCATAGCATTTCATCTATAGCAAGAACTGAGTTGACACTGAGAGCTTGTGTGAAATCACATGAAGATTTGAACAAGTAGTACAGACCATCAAGAAAGACTCCCTCACCAATCATCTTCTTGGAAACTAGATCCTGAAAAACAACTGAATTTTCTGAGAAAATCACAAGGCATTTTAAGGCTCTGGTTAATTTACTGACAGAGAGAAGTTGGAAGGGGAAATCAGGGACATAAAGAACAGAAGATTCAATGATAGGTGAGAGAAAATTGAATTTTCCTTTTCCAAGGGCTGGAATCTTTTTCCCATTAGCAACTGAAACATTTGAAGTTCTAGGAAATTTCTGATAATCATGTAACAAATTCAGTCTATTGGTCATGTGATCTGAAGCTCCTGAATCTACTATCCACACATCATCATTCAAACACACTTTTAAGGCTGAGGCAAAAGCTTTAAGAGTACCTGGTTTATCTTCACCCTTAACGTGCTCAGAGTCAGCCAGAAATCCTGTAAAGTTTCCCAAAAGAGCAGTAGATTTTTCCTCAGTGAGTTGCTCGCAAGTGACTTGCTTGCTTTGTAAGTACTTAGCAAAGTCATTCAATAGTACTGCAAGATTTGAAGTGAAGTCAATGAGTCTGTCTTCCTCAGACGATGAGCTTGCAACGTAAGCCTTGTGCTTAGGTTCAGATGAAGAAACACTAGAAGCTTTGCTACCACTGTTGCAGTTCTTTGGAAAAGATTTTTGATCTTTTTTAAATTTTGGCTTGAGTTCTGGATGCAATATCCAACAAGTTTTCTCCAGATGATTGGAGGATCCACAGTGAGTACACTTCCAATCAAATTTCTTTCCTTTGTAACCTCCAGTTGATCTCTGATTTGCAGCAAAAGCTCTAGAATCTGATGTGTTGGCTTTAACTTCTACCCTCATAACTTTTCTGCGTACTTCTTCACGTTGTAGAGTATTACAAACACTTGAAAAAGTAGGCAGATCAGAATTCATCAAGAGATGACATCTCACATCTTCATAGTCTGAACCTAGACTACCAAGTAATTGAAATACTTTATCCTCATCTGCCCTTTTAAGTAATATAGTTGCATCAGTGGTGTGAAGACGATACAGATTCAGCTCATTCCATTTAGTTTTGAGGCACCCAAGGTGTTGGATGAAAGAGTTTTCACCTTGTTGAATGTCAGCCAGTTCTTGTTTCAGTTGGTAGACACGAGCAGCATTGTTTTGATTCCCATACATCTCCAGCAGAGATTGCCATAAATCAAGAGCAGATGCAGAATATTGGAAAACTTCAGCCAAGTGTGATTCCATGGAATTCAGAATCCATGCTCTGACAAGTTGATCTTTGCTCAGCCAAGTATCATATGTAGGATCAGTTTCTTTAGGAGCTTTAATGCTTCCATTGACTAGACCGAGCTTCTGCCTTCCTCCAAGTGCCAAAGTAACAGCATTGGACCAACGAAGATAGTTGAATTCATTCAACAACACAGAACACAATCTGAGGTTGGTGTTGGAATCCTCAGAATGAAAGTTAGAACTACCAGAAACAGGTACAAGATTAGTGGCTTGTACAGAAGGGTTGCCTCCGGCATTCCCTCCAGAAGAAGTAGCCGTTTCTCTCGGCATGATGAAGATAGTTTACAAACAAGATTGCGGAAGAATACAAAGAGACAGGACTAGAGAATGTCCTGCTCTGATACCATAAAGAAAAAACAGTGACGAATAATTCTGTTGAATATTATTGATTGCTGAATTCTACTGATACAAGGAGAAGGGGGAAGAATATATAACCAACTATCCATAAGATCTAACAACTAATCTAACAACTATTTACCAAATCCCACTAAATCTTACTTTACATAAAACCAGGGAAAAGCACTGTTTCCCTAAATTCAGAGATGAAGGACTGAGAAACCATGTTGCACATGTCTCCTTGTCAGACCAAGAAAATAGGGAGACGTGCACAACGTAGAACTCATAGGATAATTCAACAAGATCATTATCTGGATTCAACTTTCTAGGCCTTCCACTTTGTTTCTGTGGTTGCTCAGGATGCTTCGGGGGACTACAGCTCATCAGCTCCTTAGGGGGCCTCTCTTGTCTTTGATTTTTTGGTTCTTCCTGCAGCTTTTGATACTTTGCAGGCAAGGATACATCTTCAGTTGCAGCCACATCCAATTTTCGTTTAGCAGGCCTCCCTCTTGGTTTCCTTGGCTGCTCAGGATTGTTTGGGGGATGAAGTTCCCCATTATGCTGATTGTGAGAATTCAACTTAGGCCTCCATATGCCTTGATGCTTCATTTCTTGTGGCTTCTCAGAGTGGTGCTCCGAGGCCAATGATTTTGCCATCGATACAACAAGCTCAGATTGTGATGCAGCTCATATGGCACAGCTGCTTCTGTTGCAGCTCTTTTGCTGTTAAAGGATAATCTTCCACGGATGCTGAATTGAGTTGTGGACTTTCTGCCATTGTTGTTGGCTTGGATTTCATAATCTTTTCTTGACCAGGATGATCTGTATTTTGCACCACTGGTTGAGATGACTTATGCATGATTGTTGGTCCTTCTTCACATGCTTCCGGGGTGGGAAGTTCTACATTCTGACAGGTTAATGCAGGTTTCTTGCAAGACAGGATTGGACCAATGGCAGTTGGCAATGTCGTAGGCTCTGGTGTTCCCTGCTTTTGCCGATTACAGTGATTTGCTTGTTGCTTCTTCATTTGAGATGTCTCTGTTATTCCAGGCTTTTCAACTTGAGACCTTGCAGTACTTGAAATCAATTGATTCCAACAATTTATCTGGCCACATTCCTGCAAGTTTTTCGAGATTAAACTATCTCGGAATTTTGGACATATCACACAACCATTTGTCAGGAAAAATTCCAATAGGCACCCAACTCCAGAGTTTTAATGCTTCTGCATATACCGGTAATCTTGAACTTTGTGGACCACAGTTGACACCAAATTGCTCAGGAAATGGAACAAACTCAAGCTGATGATAACAAGGAACATGATAATGAGGGTCTCATAAGCCAGGGATTTTTTATCAGTACAGTGCTGGGATTTACCACAGGGTTTTGGGTGGTGTGTGGGAGTTTACTGCTTAAGAGTTCTTGGAGATATATGCCTACTTCAAAATCCTAGATGATTCAAGAGATTGGCTTTATGTCAAAGCCGCTGCATGTGTACAAGGCCAAAGTACAGAGGAGACTTCAAAGATAAATGGCCGGTCAAGTAAGCTTTCTAAATTTTACATCTTGATGCTCTTTCAAATTTAGAGTATAAGCATTTATGAATTGTTTCAATGCACACCAGTTCTTTCTCATCATTTGAACCACTGTATTCTGAGTTTCTGACTCTTCATTTTGTTTTCGACATGATGTTAGGAGCTGCTGGCATTCAGGGTAATGAGCCGAATTACTCTGTACGTAGTTCAAAGTTCAAGGCTTAATGTGGGATGATCAAAGATGTCTTTTGTTTTTCCTTGCAGCAAGAAACAGAATGATTTAAGTACCATGCTATGATTCTATTTGATAAATCTGTATAATTAATGGACTATATATTTTTAGATGTTTCTTTTTCATTATACACTCAATAATTGCCAAGTAGGATATGATATTGTCATTATTTTCTTTCTAAATTATAAAATATGCCACTATTCAAAATTGAAATAAATTAGTGATTAGTCAATTAAAAAATTACATTCTCATTAACTACCTTAATTATAGATTTTTATTGGTTCCTTAACAATAGCAATATTTCTTTCACTTATCATCATTTTTAAAATTAAGTAACATTTCCTTACATATCTGCAATTCAAAAGCTTTTTATCAAATTTACGTTTTGATAATTTAAACTTTCTCTTTTAAAGATAAATTTTATATATTTCAGTAATTTACTTACAACCTGACTCAAAGGTAGAGATTTAAGATTTTAACCTATCTAGTAGGTTTTTATTCTTAATTACAACCTAAAGATTAGATATTTATCTATATAGCTAACCTCACTTCTAGGAATTTTCACATCAACCTCTTTCTTAGGTATTTTATTATTCCACTTCTCATAGGTTGAATCCGTAACTTATCCCAATATACATGTATCTAGCTATTGATTAGGTAACAATTGGGAATGAAGAGTCCTAAAATAACATAACAATATACAAAAGGAAAAGTTCAAACCTAGAACAAAAGATTTACCATAAGAAAATTTAATGTACAATGATACGAAAATAAAATATTTGATAAAATATATCTCATGGATAACATACCTTATTAGTAAATTCAAAATTTTGAAATGAATGAGGAATACAAGTTCACAACAAGCTTGAAATTCTCTCTTATGGTCTACAAAAACAGGGTACAAGTGTTTGTATTCTGAAATTTTGGTGTTGGCTATATATAGAGTTTTCCTCAATGAAAATTTGAAATCATCATACATGAATTTAAAGTAATGAAAAATCAATGGATGAAACTTATCATAATAATTAGACATGTAGAATTAAATATTATAAATGGATGCTAGGATTGAGGAAATATTTTAGTTTAATATTAGAATGGCAAAATAGACATGTAGAAAAAATAGCAAAGACAATAATGGAAGGCTATAGGTGTAGAATAAAAAAAAAAATTATAAATGGGTGTAATCTAATACATGCTTACAAATTTAGGATTTTTATCTAATTTTCTTATATATATGGAGATGGTGTAAGGACATGCCGCCATGCCAGTGTGAATATAACTTGATCTTAATGGTTGTAATTCATACTCCCACCTAGTTAGGAATAAAGTTTTCATTCCAGAACATTATTTGAACCACTCTCTTCCAATCTTGATATGTCGTATAAATAAGCAATTTTAATTTGTAGTTGCTATCAGTTTCAGTTGTGCGTATTGTTTTCTGATTAACTAAATTTGCATCCCCTGCTTTTGGACAATTGCCTGCTTTTCTATGCCTTATAATATTTAAGGCCAATTGATTCCATTTTCTACTTAATTTTGTCTTGATACTGAACATCTAGCTTATTTTACAATGTAAATTAACACACGGAACATCCCAATTCAACATATCGCGTTCTAATGCCTCACTTTTATGTTGATGAAATATAAAATTTACCGGTCCATTTGGTTCTTTTGAGTCATTAGTAATGAGATTGGTCTAGTGAAAGCATGCTAGGCTGTAGTTAGAGCGACTCTGGCAAGATTTTTATGATAATAGGAAGTCCTTAATTAGTTAGAACACTTGTCCTTTGAGGAGTGTCATACTTAAATTGTGGTGACTTATTCTGTCACCAATCTTTTTAATAAAAAATAATAAAAAAAAAAATTTAGCTTACCCATGGCTTCCCGGGTTGGAGTTGGAGTTGTTTCTAATTTGCATACTCTTGAACTTGTGGGTGGTTGTGTTTTTATTCCACATGCCCAAATCCCATTTTCTACGTGTAATGTTTTCTTTTGATTTGTACAAACTTCCATGCAAACGTCCAACTCATTTTTTGGTTATAGTCTAGGTCAAGCAAGTGGAATTGATCCACAAGTCTTGATCAAATTTTCGTGCATTTTCCTTCATCTTCAACATCCACAGAAAATCAGAATCAATCTAATTAGAACAAAACCCAAAAAAAAAAAAAAAAAAAATTACAATATTCCGCATTGCAAGATAAGTATCCGATAGAACAATCCATTTATACGACCTAATTAAGAATTTTGAATCATCTTGCATCGTATACATAGGTTCGATTGTGACAACTACCTTTGTATATGATGAACTTTTGAATATGGAGAAAGTTCTGCCCCATCACTTGTATATACAGACGAACAAGACGAACCATTTCCAAATAATTCCACAAAAGTAAGGCAATTGCGATTTCAGTACGACTACTTTCCAAAATCTTCTAGATTATCAATTATCAATATATGAAGAACGAGCCAATTTCCCAACTCTGTCGATCAAGTCAATAAAAACAACTCCATTGTTTAGTTTCTAAAATTCTTTTTCCTTCAAAAACTATATACACTCCATGCATTATTCTGTTTGCACATCCTCTTCATAATTATGTTGTTCACTACAATTGACCAATGTTCTAAAAGGCGCTAGGCGCTAGGCGGGCGGTGACCCATAGCCTAGCGCCTAGACGGATTAGGCGGAGACTAGGCGGGGACTAGGCGATTTACATTTGTCAATTTAATTAATAAATATTATATTTAAAAATAGTTTAATATGAGTAACTTGGAAAAATTAAGCATGACATTTCTTTAAAAATGAGCAAGCCAACCTGTAAAGTTACAAACAAGTATGATTTGCAAATCAAAGCATTATTAACTCTTGAAGGATCATTATAAATTTAAACAAACCACATCACATCACAACTTCAAAATTTAAATTCAGCAGAATGCACATAAATATTTGGAATGGAATTAGAGAAAAGAGATGGATTTGAAATACTAACGGATTCGGGGTACCTGGTTGATTTGTGTAGATAAGAATAAGAGAAAGAGTAAGATAGGCTCTTCGGATTCTAGGTCACTACTGGAATTGAAATTTATTTTGGTGTTACATGCGCTAAGATTCCAAAACAAAGAAGTTGATAGGAAGCTGAGAGGAGGGCTTCGGACCGCCTAGGCCCGCCTCGGACCGCCTCGGACAGCCTAGGCGGCCCCTAGGCGGCAAGGTGTGAAATCGGGGTGGTTTGGCTCAGCCTAGCGCCTGGACGGGGCCTAGGCGGGGATTTTTAGAACATTGCAATTGACTCGAAATGTAAAAAAAATACACTTCTACAAGCATTATGTTGTTCACTATAATGCTTGTTTTAAGCCTATCACGTAAATTACTTGATAGGCAAGGTATATATATATATGTCAGGAAGAATTCTAGCTTCATAGTTTTAATTTCCCTGCACATATGTGCAATAGTGGACTTTGCAGCCACTGCTAAATCTAAACTCCCTGAAATATGAGACTACTACTCAAGATCCTGGAATCTCTACTGGCACTGAAAATGAGAGAACTGATGGTATCAGAAAACTTAGCATTTTGAGAGAACTAGTGCTCAAGTATTTATTTCAAATGCGCTTATTTCAAATGAATGATACAAAAGATGAAATTTATGTCACAAGTAACACCAAACACTTTAACACTGGTAAAGCTAATATGTACAACTAGTCTACTTTTTTTTTCCTTTTTTTTTTCCTTATTCTGCTATGTTTACTCAACATATTTAAAAAGAAATTTCAAGTCTAATAGCACAGGCTAGCAGATCACCAATTTATTGTTTTGCCCTTGCATAAAGTCTACTCTGGTCTCTCTTTTTCTTAATATAGTGCAGCCTGCTGTTATATATATGTTTTCCGATATGAGATGTCATTGCCTTCTCTTTCTTCAATTTCTAGATGCATATATTTGCTCGTTCTTTCGTTTTAATGTTGATGAAATTTATAATTCACAAGTGCACTCTTTTTCTTAACAGGTTGCAGCCTGCTGTTGTATATATTTGCGCCTCATTTTTTATTTACAAGTGCATTTGGTTGTTTTGAGTGATTAGAACTGGCTTGAAATTCTATATGGAAATTTTAGCGTAGCTTGGAATTGGAGTTCTTTCTAATTTGCATACTCAGTTATATTTCATAATGTTTTCTTTTGATTAACTTCCACACAAACGTCCAGCTCATGTGTTATAGTCCAGGTCAAGCATGTGGAATTAATTCACATCAAAATCTTGATCAAACATTCGTGTATTTTCCTTCATCCTCGACATCCACAAAAATGGGGTATCCATCTGGAACAAAACAGAACATAACAAACAATTACAATATACGACATTACAAGATAAATATCTGATCATACTATCCATATATACAACCATTGGCGATTTTGGATCACATATCCTGTAACGTATACATAAATCTGATTGTGATGCGACTATTTTTGTCTATGAAGAACTTGTGAATATGTACAAGATGAGCCAGAACTATCTATATGTACAGATCGACTTGGACAAGATGAACAATTTCCAAAGACTAACACGGAGTCACAAAACGAGCTGAATCGATTTTCATAATATTATGTAATACCCATTATGGATAGAATTTTATTTCCATATATTATATTGGGTGGCCATAAAAATACAGTATAGTGAACTTCTATTTGATGCAGTTGTTCATTTGTTCTATATATATATGGAAAAAACTTGGCTAACCAGCCTTGGTTAGTTAGAGCTAACACTAAACAATAACGAGACGACACGTGGTCTTTAAAATAAATTAAATAATAATATAAATACCCACTCAGCCACTGTAAATGTCTTTTATGCCCCTGTAAATGTCTTTTATGCCCCTATAAATGCCACGTGTCGTCTCATTACTGGCTAGTGTTAACTCTAGCTAACCAAGGCTGGTTAGTCAAGTTGTTTCCTATATATATAACCCTACGGAATATAACAAATTGAAGGAAAAACAAAATCAATGTATTATTACTTTGGTCAATTTTGGTCATGTTCTAACGTACACAGTAGTTTGATAAGATCTTTGTCAATGAAGAAATTGTGCATCCGGACCCAATAATACAAGTCTATTTTTGTCATCTTCTAGCTGATTGGTTAGTTAATTCTTTGTCATAAATTAACTTCCATATTGACGTCGTGTTGGGTCTTCTTCTTTTATCATAGTGAGACAGTGAGAGTGAGAGTGATACTAGAGATGATCAATGAAAACTTGAAAAGAAAGATCCAATTTCCAAAGACTCGCTTTGGATTGGACTAAAGCAAGTCAATTGCTCTTTCGACTATTATACACGACTAGTTTCTAAAATCCTTTTTCTTCAACTATATATACTTTCACTTTCCAGCTGTTTGCGGATCATCTTCATAATCATCATGTTGTTCACTAAAATGAGTGGTAGATCTATGCAGTATTCTGTTTTGGTTGGGCTTGTGTGCCTGGCCATTGGCTCTGCTATTTCTTGTTCAAGTATTGGAAGTTCCGACAATATCATCATGTGCTTGGAGAGTGAAAGGCATGCTCTTCGTCAGTTTAAGCAAGGCCTTGTGGATGAGTCTAATGCTCTTGCTTCTTGGGAAATTGAGAAAGATTGCTGCAAGTGGAGAGGAATAAGATGCAACAACCAAACAGGTCATGTCACCAATCTTAACATCTCTTTTATTAGATATGATGAAGATTTCAATCGTGTTGATGTTCCTTTAAGAGGTAAAATTAGTCATTCACTACTTGAATTGAAATATCTAAATTACCTAGACCTTAGTAATAATGATTTTGGAGGAATGATGATTCCCAAGTTCATTGGCTCTTTGAGTCAATTGAAAGAACTCAAACTTACACAAGCTAATTTCGATGGGCGTGTTCCTCCCCAGCTTGGAAACCTCTCTAATTTACAGACTCTTGATCTTTCCTGGAACATTGGTGTTAGTTCAGAAAATCTCGATTGGCTAACTCATCTTTCTTCCCTGAGATATCTGGACATGACGAAGCTAGATTTGTTTGAGTCTGTGGATTGGCCACAATCTTTAAGCAAACTCACATCACTAAAAGAGCTTCAATTAAATGAGTGCAACCTTTTGGATGTCAATCTAAGTTCACTTTCCTTCATAAATTCTTCCACCTCTCTTCAATACCTTGACCTTTCCGATAATTTTTTTTATAATTCTTCAATATTCTATTGGATAGCCAATGTCAGCACCAACTTGGTCCATATTGATCTGTCTTGGAATTTCCTTGACGATGGGATACCAAAAGGCTTTCAAAACTTACGCAGCTTAAAGTCGTTGACCTTATCGTATAACGAATTGTCTGGAAACATTGAGGACTCTATACAAGTCTTGTCTTGTGCCAACAACACACTCGAGACCTTGGACTTGGGGAATAACCAGTTTTGGGGTTCAATTCCAGAACTGACAGGTTTTTCAAAGTTGAGATATTTTTATCTCTCCGAGAATAATCTAAATGGGTCTCTACACGAGAGTGTCGGGCAACTCTCTAGCCTCGAAGAACTGTATCTCCACCGGAATTCTATGAGTGGTGTCATTACAGAATCCCACTTTCGGAACCTCTCTCGTCTACAGTCTTTGGATTTTTCTGGTAATCATTTCTCTATCAACCTCAGCTCTGATTGGAATCCACCATTTCAACTTGATGCTTCGCTAGGCATGTCATCTTGCAAGGTGGGCCCATCTTTTCCGAAATGGATTCTAAAGCAGACAAATCTTACTGGGCTTCATCTCTCCAATACCGGAATATCAGGATCATTGCCTGATACGTTTTGGGATCTATTTCTTGGCTTAGATGAGTTAGATCTCTCTACGAACAAAATCCATGGGATACTCCTGAATCTGTCAACAACGAGTTTGACTTGGGTTAACTTGTCTTCTAATCTGCTTTCTGGTGCTGTACCATCATTTCCTCTGATGCTCTACAACTTAGATCTCTCGCATAACAAGTTTTCTGAGCCCTTGTCTTCCCTCTGGGCAACCAGGGCTCCATACTTGTCACTCGACATTTCTGACAACCTTCTGTCAGGGGAGCTTCCTAATTGTTGGATGCAATTTCAAAATTTGAGTTCATTGAATCTTGGAAGGAATAAATTATCTGGGAAACTACCGAGCTCATTAGGAAATTTGAAGGGGATTAAAATATTGCGTTTACATGAAAACAACTTTTCAGGAGAATTACCTTCTTTAGAGAACTGTACAAAGTTAGAGGTGCTTGACCTTGGTAACAACAACCTGTCAGGAAAGATACCAAGTTGGATTGGCCAAAGCGTACAAGACTTGGTGATTTTACGCTTACGCTCCAATCAGTTCCATGGAATCGTACCTTTGTCCCTGTGCAATCTAGTCACCATTCATGTTTTGGACCTCTCTCACAACAACATTTCAAGTAGGGCTGGGCGCGGGCCGGGCCGAGCCCAAAATTCTCAAAGCCCGACCCAAAGCCCGACCCCCTCGGTCCGAGCCGAGCCGGGTTTTTTCTACGATGAGGACCGGCCCGAGCCCGAGCCCGACGGGCCGAGCCGAGCTTTCGGGCTTTTTCGGGCCCAAAAAAAACTAGGAGCTAGGATCTGTAATCTGTTGATCTGGGGCGGCGGTGCCAAGCTGTGGTACTGAGCGGCGGGGATCTCGAGGCTGGTGACGAGGCCGGAGATGCTCCACACGCAGAGGAAATCTGCTGATCTGGGGCGGCGGTGCCAAGCTATGGTACTGGTTTCTGCTCTCTGTTTCAGTTGGATCAAGTTGATCAAATTAAACCATACCCAGTTTGCACAGCTTGCACAGAACCTCCAACCCAACAGAACACCCATTGACCATCGATGAATTCCAGCATATAGTTCGACGTCAGGATCGGTCTCCCACCACTAGATCGGATGCGCAGATCCACCCACACATCCCAGCAATCATCACCGAAACCCCAAACAAGAACTGAATCTGGATCTCGTGTTTCCCAAGAACTCCATTTCTGCCGGCCACCAACATCATTGAACCACCGACCTCTGCCAGACCAGCGCTTACTTGTTGCTCCGAAGACACCGCCTCAGACCTGACCTGCGGTCTCACCGATTGCTCCGTCGCCGGCACTACATCACTAGATTGGAAACCAACCATCGATGCACAGACCAAACCAAACCAAACAAAAGGGTTTTAGGTTGGAGGAGGTCAGGAGGCGAGGATGAGAGAGAGAGAGAGAGAGAGAGAGAGAGAGAGAGAGAGAGAGAGAGAGAGAGAGAGAGAGAGAGAGAGAGAGAGTTTGTCTGCTTACTCTGCTACATCACGAGACGGAGACGGACGCGCAGGAGGAGGCGCTGTAGAGCTGGAGCCAGAGCCGGAGTCTAGGGCTGGGACGAGGCGGGGCTGGTGGCGAACGTTAGAATGGAGGAGTGGAGCCTGTGGAGGTGTCAGGACAGGACAGGACGAGCCGACGAGGTCTTGTGAAGGAGGCGAGGAGGAGTGGTCTGAGTGGAGGTCGAACAGAGAGACTACGAGAGGGCTGCGGAGGGTTCGATGTCGATGCTTTTTTTTTTTTTTTTATATATATATATTAAACATTCGGGTCGGGCCGGGCTTTCGGTCCCAAAAAAATTCGAGCCCGAGCTCGGACCGACATGCTCAATTTCGGGCCGGTCCTTCCTCGGGCCGGTCTTTAAAATTTCAAGGCTCGGCCCGTGTCGGGCTTTTTAGGCCGAGCCGGGCCGGGCTTTCGGTCTTTCGGGCCCAAACGCCCAGCCCTAATTTCAAGAGCATTGCCCCATTGCTTCAATAACATATCTGCTTTGGCTGATGGTTTTATATCAGTTGGTTTTAAAATGGAACTTGTGTGGAAAGGAATAGAAATTGAGTTTGGGGAAAATCTTGCTGGTATGAGAAGCATTGACATGTCAAGCAATTATTTGGTTGGGGAACTTCCGCCGAGTATAGCAAGTATGACCGAGTTGAAATCCCTCAACTTGTCAAGAAATTATTTGACGGGACGGCTTCCTGAAGACTTTGGTAACATGAAGATGTTGGAGTCTCTTGATCTGTCAAGAAACAATTTATCTGGCAACATTCCGGCAAGTTTTTCAAGATTAAACTTTCTCGGAGTATTGGACGTATCACACAACCACTTATCAGGAAGAATTCCACTAGGCACCCAACTTCAGAGTTTTAATGATTCTGCTTATATGGAAAATCCTGGACTTTGTGGAGTGCCGCTGACACAACTCTGTCCCGGAGATGGAACAACTGAAGATGATGGAATCAGGAGAGGCGTTGCAATTGATAACAAGGAACACGATAATGATGGTCTCCTAAACCTGGGATTCCTTATCAGTACAGTGTTGGGATTTATTATTGGATTTTGGATAGTATGTGGCAGTTTATTGCTTAAGAGCTCTTGGAGATACGCCTATTTCAAATTCCTGGATGATTCAAGAGATTGGATTTATGTCAAAATGGCTGTCTACAAGGCAAAAATGTAGAGGAGACTTCAAAGATGAATGGTACATTAATCTAAGCTACACTTGCTAATTTATTTGTGTTTATGTTTCATCTTTTTGTAATATTATTTTTTGACTGTCATTCATTTGTTTCAAAATGATGTTAGGAAATTCTGGTATTGATGGAAATGAGCCTAATAACCCCAGAAGCAGAGGAATTCAAGGCTTGATGTATCCGTTTTCGTATGTTATTGCTTTCCCTTTCAACTCCTTTCCAACTGGAAATAAATCTTATACTTGATTATCTTGAGAACTATGTATGATTGATGTATTATGGGCTGGTATAAGCTCTTTTGATTCCGTAGAACAAAACTTTCTCTAGTTAATTAAAATTTGAAGTATGTATTATACTATAGCTTGATCATTTGTATGTTATTACAAAACTTTCTCTAGTTAATTGAAATTTGAAGTATGTATTATACATCCGTTTTTGTATGTTATTGTCCGTCTGTTGCTAGATCTTATAATAACCATCGATGGTTGGCTCTGTCCTTCACTCCTATTTATGTCCAGATTCGAATCCAAAATTTTAAAACTAGGCAAGCCCTTCTTTTTTCGAAATGGTTATCGATGCGGAAAGACTTCGATATTATCTTGCTGGAATACATGATTCAGATAATTATATCCTTTAGTTTAATTGAATCTCTCTATTAATTAAGTAAGTCCCCAAAAAATTTCTTATCCGCACCATGTATGTTTAAAATTGACTTGAGATGTACAAAAATACAGTCTGATCCGCTACAAACCCTTCCCTTAAAACACAAGGAGGGTGCTTGTGTAAACCAATCGCAAAATTACATGATACGCAAGGTTCCTTGGATTTTTTATTAATTTTTTTTTTTTAGGGGAATGAATAACTTCATTGGCATAAATCATACGACCGAATTAACTTTGGTCAAGTAGGAGTCGAAACTCCACTACAAACTAAAAGTTCTAAAAGTGAAATAAACGATACTAAGGTTCCTTGGACTTATTATAGAACTTGTCTGGAAGAATTCTAGCTTCATAGTTTTAATTCCCCTGCATATATGTGAAATAGTGGACTTTACAGCCACTGCTAAATCTAAATCTAATC
Source organism: Potentilla sterilis (assembly GCA_963682095.1). Classification (NCBI taxonomy): domain Eukaryota; kingdom Viridiplantae; phylum Streptophyta; class Magnoliopsida; order Rosales; family Rosaceae; genus Potentilla; species Potentilla sterilis. The sequence goes on from OY821765.1 coordinate 29,432,620, forward strand.
TCCCTCAAAGATCAGACTACTCAAGATCCTAGAATCTCTACTGCCACTGAAAATGAGAGAACTAATGAGAACTAATTGTATCAGAAAATTTGACATTTTAAGAGAATAATGCTCAAGAATTTATGAAAATAGGCCTATTTCAAATGAGATTTAAGTCACAAGTAACACCAAACACTATAAAACTGGTAAAGCTAATATGTACAACTAGTCTACTTTTTTTCTTTATTCTGTTATGTTTACTCAACATATTTAAAAAGAAATTTCAAATATATTAACAGTAGCTGGCTGATCACCATGTAATTGTTTTGCACTTGCATAAAGTCTGTACTCTGTACTATGGTCTCTTTTTCTCTTAACAGAGTTGCAGCCTGCTGGCTGCTGCTATATATGTTTTTCGATTTGACATGTCACTGCCTTCTCTTTCTTCAATTTCTAGCTGCATTTGCTTTTTTTTTTTTTTTTTTTCTTTCAGAATGCATCACTTCTAATGCAAGATCACAATGGAAATGTGAATGTGGCAGAATATAGAAGGTTTGCTTTCTAAGACAAGCAACTTAAAAAAGAGATGTGACTTAACTCACATTATAGTCCAAGGAGGCAAGGACGTCCAAAGCCTATTAAAATATACTACCCTTTCTGACGAGTGATCCAGTCTTTCTGCATTTCGTCGACTCCCCACTTTCTGCAGGTTCATTGAAGACTTCCATGGCTCGAGTCTCAGAAAACAAAAAATAGAAACATATTACCATCTAATTGTACTTGATCCCCCTCCCGAGTAGATCATACCACCCTCATGTTGGACCGAAACCCCAAACTTTGGTCAATATGAAGGTTTAAAACAGAGAAGGCTAAAAATATTTTAACTGAAAATTTAAATTTTTACGTAAGTTCCCGTTTCCCACTTAACATCCAACCATTTCATATACCTCACCTCAACTTGGGGTTCTTTTTATCCAATGTAGACCGAGATGCCCCAAAACGGTTATTTACAGAATTGGTACCCTTTCGTGAATCTTGTATAGCTTGCTTCAATGTCTCAATCTCAGAGGAAAGCTACCAATCTGGTTTGGAGAGGTGCAAGAACATGTTACTGGGTCGCATCCATCTAGGGTCAAATGAGAAACCATATACTCCATCTGATCTCTATCGTAAATTGGGACTGTTATGGGGGCGATATTGGTGTTTGGCGTATCATCCCAATGGGCAAGGGATACTACTCGTTCAGTTTTGCCTCAGAGGCTGCACGTTCTATGGTTTGGGAAAAGCGATCGGTCATGCTAAAACCTGGAGTTATGTCTTTCATGTCGACGCCTACCTTCTCCCCATCGAATCAAAAGAACACGAACGTTCAGGGGTGGGTGAAATTTTGGGATCTATGGCTTGAGTTCTGGGAGCCTCGTACTCTTTTTTTTGAAATTGCTCATGGCATCGGGTTCCTGTGCGAATTGATCCGAACACTTTGGACAGAAAATTTGGCCTTTTCACTAGGGCTCATGTTGACATTGATTTGTCTCATGACCCTCCTTATGAATTAACTATTTGTCGCAAGAATGGGGAAACTGTGCTTGTTAGAGTTGAGTATGAGCGCCTTCCGGATCTATGCCCACATTGTGGTAATGTTGGGCAAGTGGTGACGGCTTGTAAGCTTGTGCAGAAGAAGGGTGCACCCGTTGTTGTTCAGCCCGGAGCCGAATCATGGTCGCTCTCGCAAGCCTCGGCGGCGGCGGCGTAGGACCAAGCAAGTTTTTGTGCCAGTGGACAAGGGGAAGAAGCCAATGAGGCTTATGTTCAACGCACAAAAAATATATCTTAATGAAGATCTTTTATTAGAATTTGAGGGGTATTGCAAATGACCCCACTCAAATGCTTTGAAAGAGTTTGTTCATTCTCATAGTCCAGAAAATTTATGTATAGCTGAGTCTTTTGTTGCTTTAGAGTCTATTCGAGCTTCTTTTTTTTGCGGTAGTTTGGGTATGAGGTTTGTTGGTGCGAACGTACGTGATTCCCGACATCTTAATTTATGGGTTTTTTGCAAGCTTTCTCTTATTCCTTGGGTTAGAGTGGTATATAGCTCCGATCAGCAAATAACTTGAAATCTTCAAGTGATGTTTGACTCAGTTAATTGTTTCATCACTAGAGTCTTTGCTCACACTGTTAGAACCAATCAATATAGGGCATACAAACAGTTTTTATATATAATTAAATACTATCAATTCTACTAACAACAATCAAACAAATTAAAATCAACAACGAAATTGAATTAGAAATTACTGACTTGATCAGATTGAGGTCTGCTTAGCAGTGTCCTTAGACAGAAATTCGTCCTCACTTGTGCTGTAGTTTCAGACGTCTATCTAGAGGATTCAACAATCTAAACAAGTTCTTGCACAAGAACTTGTTTCTGGCGAATTTACTTTGTGTTTCTCTGAAGAACAGAAGAAGAAGAAGAGGAGAAAAACTTGTGTTGACAACAGACATCAACAACGTATATATATAATAGTCAAAACGAAAGGATGAGTCTGACCGAACAGTTATAACTGTTCCGAACAGTTGTAACTGTTTGTCAGATAATAAAAATTAAATTTCAAAAATTAAAAATTATTTTCGAATTTAATCAACAGAGCCCAAGAGCCCCAGGCCCAAGGCCCATCTTTTGACTATTAAATATATATATTTAAATTATGTGCAATTCTATTGAAAATCCAATAGAAAAGCCCATAAGCCCATTCTCTCACACTTCACCCATTTAATAGACTAAATGGGTTAAGTCTTATAAATGCCAAGACTCTTTCTATTTCTTCAATGTGGGACTAAAGTCCCACAAGTTCCTACAATACCCCACATTTTCTATTCAAACTTTAATAATACCCCACATTTGAATAGAAAATAAGATAATTAGGAACTTATCGCGTTTTCAGAGAACTTAGATATGACATGCATCGGAAAAGGTGTCTTTTGGACTTGAACCTATCGTAGTGAGTACTTATCGGATTTACTTTGTGAGTAGTGAACAAAAGTCTTGAACTATTCACGTTGTGTAGCAAATCAAGACAATAAGTATCACACATGTCATACTAGAACACATTTCAATTCTTACAGTTGTGTTCATTTTGGTCCTGAACAACTCCTTACTTCATGAGATTTCTAGAGAACGTAGCCATTTCGGTTCTCATAGATGCGACCCGACATCAATCTCATATAGGTAATGCTAATTAAGAATAGTCCGTACTATCCCACTTTGAGAAAAGCTATTAGCATTATTAAGAATATTAGTATTCATCCTGTAATCATCAACGGAAACACACTTTGTGTCACCATAGGAATAGGCATATATGTGTGTTTATACTTCTTGAGTCTTCCCTAACTAGTTTGCCTATTGAACCTAGACCATGGGATCTCCAATGTTGCTAGGTTAGGTTTCCGCCAAGTGGTGACTCATTGTATAGGCTTTAAGCCCATTCCCCTCGATGTAAATATAACTTGCTCTCTATTAAGGCCTTTAGTCAAAGGATCTGCTATATTTTCCTTTGATTTTACATAGTCAACGGAAATAATTCCATTTTTGAGCAAATCTCGTATTGTCTTGTGACGTCGCCTTATATGCCTTGACTTGCCATTGTAGATGTCATTCTTTGCTCTTGTAAGAGCATCCATATTATCACAATGTATGCAAATGGCCGTTACAGGCTTTGGCCACAATGGAATACCTTCTAGGAAGCCTTTGAGCCATTCCGCTTCTTCGGCGGCTTTATCCAAAGCTACAAATTCTGCTTCCATCGTTGAACGTGTATTCACAGTTTGTTTTGATGATTTCCATGACACAGCTGCTCCACCAAGTGTAAATACATAACCACTTGTGGACTTACTCTCTGAATTACATGAAATCCAATTTGCATCACAAAATCCTTCTAATACGGGAGGATATTTGGAATAATGCAATCCATAATTTATTGTATGCTTTAAATACCTCATAACTCTTATCAAGGCAATCCAATGATCACTACTCGGATTGTGTGAGTATCTACTAAGTCGACTCAAACTATATGCCAAATCCGGTCTTGTACAATTCATTATGTACATCAAGCTTCCAAGAACTTGGGTATATTCCAATTGAGACACACTATCACCTTGATTCTTCTTAAGGTGAGTAGAGGGATCAAATGGTGTAACGACCGGTTTATCATTATAATGTCCAAATTTTCTAAGGACCTTTTCTACATAATGAGATTGTGTAAGTGTGTAACCATCCGAGTTCTTTTGAACTCGAATACCAAGAATTATATCAGCAATTCCCATATCTTTCATATCGAAATTTGAATGCATCATTTTCTTGGTTTGATTAATTACATCCTTACTAGTTCCCATTATAAGCATATCATCGACATATAAACATACAATAACATATGCCTCTTTGCATTCCTTCATGTAGACACATTTGTCACATTCATTTATTTTGAATCCATTTGATAATAATGTGTTATCAAATTTCTCATGCCATTGCTTTGGAGCTTGTTTAAGTCCATAAAGAGACTTAACCAATTTGCAAACTTTCCTTTCTTGACCTTTAACAACGAACCCTTCAGGTTGTTCCATGTAGATTTCTTCATCTAATTCACCATTTAGAAATGCAGTTTTCACATCCATTTGGTGTATTTCCAAATTGTGAACAGCTGCTATAGCAATTAACGTTCGAATAGACGTAATTCTAGTTACTGGTGAATATGTATCAAAGAAATCTATACCTTCCTTTTGACGATAACCCTTGGCTACTATACGAGCTTTGTATTTTTCGATAGTACCATCTGGTCTTAATTTTCTTTTGAATATCCATTTATGCCCAATTGGTTTATGACCTGGAGGTAAATCAACCAATTTCCATGTATTATTTTGCAAAATGGATTCTACTTCACTTTGGATAGCCTCCTTCCAATAAGGTGCTTCAGATGATTCCATGTCAGCCTTATATGTTTGAGGTTCTCCTTCAAGCATGAAGGTCATAAAGTCATTTCCAAAATCTTTGGCAATTTTTCCACGTTTACTTCTTCTTGGTTCCATATTTTCTTGTTGAACAGAAGAAGAACTCTCACCCTTTGAAGCACTATTGTTTAACTCACTTTGTGAAGACACATCTGCATATGTTCTTTTCTTTGGATTCGTTTTCTCCTTGTAAGGATAAATATCCTCGAAGAATTCTGCTTCGGCAGATTCCATAATTGTGTTCTTATTTATGTCCTCAACTTCTGAGTTATAAACTAAGAACCTATAGGCTGCACTATTATTAGCAGGGCCTATCTACATGCAATCTACAGTTTTTGGTCCAAGTTTAGTTCTCTTAGGAAGAGGAACTTGAACTTTAGCAAGACAACCCCACACTTTCATCGTTTTATAAGTAGGTAATCGTCCTTTCCATAACTCATAAGGAGATTGATTACTTGACTTATGAGGAATTCTATTCAATATATCATTTGCAGCAAGTAGAGCCTCACCCCATAAACTAAGTGGTGCACCCGAACTATTTAACATTGAATTTATCATATTTTTCAATGTTCTATTCTTTCGTTCGGCGACTCCATTTTGTTGTGGAGTATATGGGGCTGTAGTTTGATGCACAATACCATGAGAAGAACAAAATTCTGCAAAGTCGTTAGATTGGTATTCTCCACCTCTATCGGACCTTAGAATTTTTATTCTTTTCTCAAGTTGATTCTCAACTTCAGCTTTGTATGTTTTGAACATATTTAAAGCTTCATCCTTGGTATGTAACAAGTAAACATAACAGTACTTACTACAATCATCAATGAATGTTATATAATAGTTCTTTCCTCCACGACTTGGAGTTGCTTGGAAGTCACACAAATCAGAATGAATTAAACCAAGCACTTCATTAGATTTTTCTACAGATTTATGTGGATGGCTTGCATATTTAGATTCAACACAAACCCCACATTTCGTCATTGTGTTCATAGAACACTTTGGCAGCAACCCTAGATTAATCATCCTTTGCAAGGAACGAAAATTTACATGGCCTAATCTAGAATGCCATAAGGAAGATGACTCAATCATGTACATAGAAGCTTGGCTAGTGCCAGCATTATTATTATTATTAATAATAGCATCCATGACAGGTACAACACTGAGTTTGAAGAGTCCCTCACTAAGGTAACCCTTCCCAACATACATCCCACCCTTGGTGAGCACAAATTTATCAGATTCGAACACTAGCTTGAATCCCTTGTTGCTAAGAACAGGACCCGACACTAGGTTCTTACAAATAGAAGGAACATGAAGTACATTAATAAGTACAAGTTCTTTTCCAGAAGTAAATTTCAGAATCACCTTCCCCTTGCCTTCAACTTTTGCAGTAGTAGCATTCCCCATGAACAAGGTCTCACCATCATCATTCATTGGTTGGTATGAAGAAAACATCTCCCTAGCAGAGCACACATGCATTGTAGCACCGGTGTCAATCCACCAATCCATAGCATTAGTCACCAGATTTGCTTCAATCACTCCAATGAATTGAGTTTGATTCTCAGCAAGGTTTGCTTGGTTGTTGGAATTTCCAGAACCACCACCTCCACTTTGATCCTTTTTGAAGCGACAATCCTTTGCCCTATGCCCTGGTTTGCCACACACCCAGCAATTTCCAGTTTTTGGCTTTTTAAAGGCCTTCTTTTGTGGACAGAGAGCAGCAGCACTGGACGCTCTCACCATAGGACCCTTGCCCTTGTGTTTCTGGAACTTGCCCTTTGATGGACTGCCTTCAATCATGTTTGCATTGGCCTCCATTGAAACCACATCGGCTTTTTCATTGTTTCGGGAACCCTCTTCCACACGAAGTTTCAGAACCAGTTGCTCAAAATTCATATCCTCAGTTAGATGTTTCAGATATACTTTGAAATCTTTCCATGAAGGAGGTAATTTTTCAATAACAGAACCAACTAAAAAATTAGGATTCAGTCCCATACCTTCCTCATCCAACTCATGAACAATGACCTGGAGTTCCTCTACTTGCTTGACAACAGACTTGGTATCAACCATCTTGTAGTTGAGGAACTTGCCAACGACAAACTTCTTTGAACAAGCAACTTCAGTCTTGTACTTGTTCTCCAATGACACCCACAATTCCCTTGCACTACTGAATTTGGAGTAGATATCATACAAGGAATCGTCCAGGGCATTGAGGATGTAGTTCCTGCATAAGAACTCGTTGTTCTCCCATGACTCTATAGCCTTCTGGCTTGCAGCCCTTTGAATAGCAGTAGGAGCACCCTCTCCTTCGCCTTCAGGTAAGGCCTGTGGAGCCTCCGAAGTCAGAACATTAGCCACATGAAGCGTTGTCAGATAGAACAACATCTTCTGTTGCCAACGTTTGAAATCCTTGCCCTTGAATTTCTCAGGCTTCTCCACATGATTATTTTTCACACCCGATACAGATTGATCCATCTCAACAAAGAAATTTCTGTCTAAGATTGTTAGAACCAATCAATATAGGGCATACAAACAGTTTTTATATATAATTAAATACTATCAATTCTACTAATAACAATCAAACAAATTAAAATCAACAACGAAATTGAATTAGAAATTACTGACTTGATCAGATTGAGGCCTGCTTAGCAGTGTCCTTAGACAGAAATTCGTCCCCACTTGTGCTGTAGTTTCAGACGTCTATCTAGAGGATTCAACAATCTAAACAAGTTCTTGCACAAGAACTTGTTTCTGGCGAATTTACTTTGTGTTTCTCTGAAGAACAGAAGAAGAAGAAGAGGAGAAAAACTTGTGTTGACAACAGACAGCAACAACGTATATATATAATAGTCAAAACGAAAGGATGAGTCTGACCGAACAGTTATAACTGTTCCGAACAGTTGTAACTGTTTGTCAGATAATAAAAATTAAATTTCAAAAATTAAAAATTATTTTCGAATTTAATCAACAGAGCCCAAGAGCCCCAGGCCCAAGGCCCATCTTTTGACTATTAAATATATATATTTAAATTATGTGCAATTCTATTGAAAATCCAATAGAAAAGCCCATAAGCCCATTCTCTCACACTTCACCCATTTAATAGACTAAATGGGTTAAGTCTTATAAATGCCAAGACTCTTTCTATTTCTTCAATGTGGGACTAAAGTCCCACAAGTTCCTACACACACCACTATTGCGGGACGTTGAAAGTTATGGAAATATATCAGTGATGTTAACAGTCGTTTTGTCCCTGGTCCATGGTTAGTTTTTGGCGATTTTAATGCAGTGCTCGGTATCCATGAAAAGAAAGGTAGTGCTCCACTATGTAGGCGTTCTTGTGAGGAATTTCAGGCAATGTGAGATGTTTGTGAGCTTGTTCATGTCAACACTAAGGGTGCTGGGTTTACATGGGTACGCCGTCGTGGGGTTCGTGGCAATGTTGAGTTGCGCTTGGATCGTAGTCTAGCTAGCTTGGATTGGTTGGATGCTTGGGATTAGTTTGGTTGCTTTACTTTGCCTCGAACTAGACCACAACCCTATTGTAATGTCCTTTTCCAAGTTTTATGGGCCTTGTCAAAGTCTTTTTTGGTTTCGAAAGATGTGGTTGGATCATGCGAATTTCAGAGATTTCATTAAAGACTGTTGGTCTTCTGTGCCTGCTCTAGGTTGTCCGCTTTCAAGTCTCTAACATAAATTACGAGTATTGCGAAAAGCACTTTGTTCTTGGAATTGGGACGTTTTTGGAGATGTTCATCGTCGAGTTAAAGATGATCTCGAGGCTTTGGAAATTATTCAAAAAGATATTGCTATATCTGATGGTTCGGAGGCTGACTTTGTGAAAGAGATTGAATTACAAGCTAATTTGAATGATTCACTCCGGTTACAAGAAACCTTCTGGTGAAAAATCAAGGGTACGTTGGTTATCTGAAGGGGATCGTAATTCTTCTTTTTTCCATGCTATGTGTATGGTTCGTTGTAATCGCTCTTGCATTACAATTCTTCAAGATGGTGATCAGGTACGGAATGACCCTCACTCTATTTAAACTCATATTATTGATTATTACATGGATCTTTTTGCTAAGCATGTGGATTATGAGGATAATGGTTTAGTGGATAGCATCATTCCTTCTATGGTCACGGAGGAGGAAAACAACTTTCTAACTAGGATTCCTTCTCCTGAAGAGATATTGGTGGCAGTTAAAGTAATGGATCTTGATAGTGCCCCGGTCCAGATGAGTTCAGTGGCCAATTTTTTGTTTCTTGTTGGGATATTATTGGTGTCGATGTGGTGAAAGCAGTGCAATATTTCGTTGTTAATGGTCATCTATCGACATCTTTTAATTCTAGGCTTATCATTTTAATCCCAAAAGTGGAACATGCTGATTCTATCAAACAATTTCGTCCTATTGCTCAATAATTTTGTCTTTAAGATTATTCCGAAGATTCTTACTCTTCGTTTATCTTCCGTGGTAGCTCGTATTATTTCCCCTCAGCAACATGCTTTTGTTTCGAGTAGGAATATCACACTACATCCTCTCGACCTCAAAGTATTTTAATTTGTTGGATTCTAAAAGTTATGGAGGTAACACTGCGGTAAAAATTGACATTACGAAGACCTTTGATACTTTATCTTGGGATTTTCTGCTACATATGTAACAGCATAGCCCATACTTTGAGATATTGTCCGCTTTGGGTACTCTCCTCTCTGTCCCTCACGGTTTTCTGTTTGGAAGCTCACGAGCAACTTCTCAGTATGCCACCCATCCTGAGATTGCTCTGGATTCAGCAAGCTTAACTTCGGAGTTCCCATCCTCTCCGAAGTCATTGAGCCCCAAAAACGCGTCTCTATGTATTGAGCTAACTCTGCACATATAAGCACAGCATCCACTCTTTCCCGAGCGATGTGGGATGCGTGACCTGCCTACCTGCTAGCTTCCTTAACCAGGTCAGGTCAGGGTCATCACAATCCACCCCCCTTAAGGTCCAACGTCCGCGTCGGTACAATTCCGGCCGGGGACAAGCTCTGATACAATTATGTAATAGTCCAGCCCATACACTTGAAATATTGTCCACTTTGGGCACTCTCCTCTATGGCCCTCACAATTTTGTTTTTGGGAGCTCACGAGCAACTTCCCAATAGGTCACCCATTCTGGGATTGCTCTGGACTCAGTAAGCTTAACTTCAGAGTTCCCATCCTCTCTTAAGCCATTGAGTCCCTAAAACGCGTCTCTATGTATTGACAGCCAAGTTGTCTATCCTCATTAATGGAATGCAGGTTGGTTATTTTTCATGTGGGAGAGGTGTTCGTCAAGGTGACCCGCTCTCTCCATTATTATTTTGCTTGGCAAAAGTTCTTAATCGTTGTATTTCTATGATGGTTTCAACTGGGCAGCTTCATCGTATTTCTTCTCCTAAAGGCACTGTTGCTCCTTCTTATTTGCTAATGATGTTACTGTTTTTTGCCGGGGTGATAAGCGCAATTTGCGTAAGCTTATGAGTTTCTTAGAGATTTATGGGGGTGTATCAGGCCAAGTAATTAATAAAGACAAGTCGCAGGTGTTCATTGGCAAACATATGTATCGGCGTCGGCATTCTATTTTGAGTCTCTTAGGTATCCCATTGGGTTCAACCCCTTTCACTTATTTAGGGGCTCCTATTTTTAAAGGCAAACCACGGGTGTTGCACTTACAACCCATTGTGGATAAAATCATAATTAAATTGTCAAGTTGGATGTGATCTTTTCTGTCTATGGCTGGAAGACTTCAACTTTTCAGGTCAGTGATTTACAGTATGCTTGTTTATACATTCCAAGTTTATGAGTAGCCAGTCTCTTTGCTACGTCGTATTGAGGTATGGTGCCGTAATTTTCTTTGGTATGGTTCAATTAATAAACGTGGGATTTCTTTAGTTGCATGGAAATCTTGTTGTCAACCGGTGGATGAGGGTGATTTGGGGTTGAAGCAACTTGTAGTTCTTAATCGTTCCTTATTGTTGAAGCGTTGTTGGGAGATCTATTCATCTTCAAATGAGGGTTGTTCGTTTATTCGAAACAGATTTTCTCAACATCGCTCAGATGCCCCTTCCTCAATTTGGCCTGGAGTTCGGGATTTTTGGAGTGTTGTCAAAGAAAATTCTCAATGGTTGATAGGTTCAGGAGACAAGATCTCATTTTAGCATAATAATTTTATGGGCAAGCCTCTTGTTGACTACCTAGGTACTCACATTGGTTTGCAAAGGAATAAGAACTTAGTTGTTGATTATATTGTTGATGGCACTTGGGTGTTTCCAGATCTTCTTCAATTTCATCCAACTTTGTATAATAAAGTTAGTTAAGTCCATTTTGCAACCAATGCATCAATAGAGAACACTCTCATATGGGTGCCTTCAGCTACGGGGATTTTTAACAGCAAGAGATGCTTATAGATTTTTGAGACATCAATCTCCTCCTATTACTTGGGGTAAGACTCTATGGTCTAAATTTATTTTGCCTAGAATGTTTCTACATGCTTGGAAAGTTTTGAAAGGAATAGTTATTTGTGATGGTTTTCTGCAAAGATGAGGAATGGCTTGGGTATCAAGATGTGAGCTTTGTGGTGCATGTACCGAGTCCATTCAACATATATTTTTGCATTGTCCTTTTACAACTGCCATATGGTCTTATTTTTATGCTCTTTTGGATTTGGGAGCTCTCCCTCTTACTCTTGTGGATGTATTTCACAAAGGTCTGAGGATGGGACGTAGCTCACAACTTAAAGAGGTTTAGTTGATCAGTTTCACATTGATCTTATGGTTTGTATGACATGCGAGGAACAAGACCAGATTTGACGGCAAGTCTTTTTCAATGGTTCCAGTTTGTCATCTCATTTCAGGTCACATTAGAGCGGCTTGTCGACTTGCAACGGGACCAATAAATAACTCAGTTCACGACCTGCAAATTATGAAGAGTTTTGATGTGGAGTGTCAATTGCAAAGAGCCCTAAGAGTTATTGTGGTTTTTTGGCATCCTCCGGTCATTAGGTGGGTGAAGATTAACTCAAATAGCGCTTGGAAGCATGTAGAAGGGGTTGTAAGGTTTGGTGTTTTTTTTCGTGACTTTAAAGATCATGTTCTTAGTGTTTTTTCTTCTAACATTGACATTTCAAGTTCCGTAGCAGCGGAGGTAATGACAGTTATTACAGCTATTGAGCTTACTTGAGTTCGGGACTAGAAGCACATTTGGTTAGAGGTTGACTCGTCACTTGTGCTCAACTACATGTACAAGTTAGCTTAACTGCTTAAACTACATATCAAATATGACTTTTCAATCTTCTCATATTTTTCGTGAAGGGAAAAGTTACAGATGCTTTAGCGAATCACAGTTTGACATAAACTCAGCTTATTTGGTAGGATGAGCCTCCTCCTTTTATTTTATCATATTGTGATAGTGACGTTATGAGTCTTCCCCAATTTTGATTTTCCTAATTTTACTATGTTGTTGGGTTTTCTTAAGAGATTTTGGTTTGGTCCCCTCTCTTGTTATTCATTTTTTCTTTAATAATGTATTAGGGTGTTAGGGAGGTTATTCCTCTCTATCACTCATCTTTCAGCTAAAAAAATAAAAATAAATAAATAAACAGGTTTCGAGGGTGATGAACCTTCCATAGATCTAGCAATGCTAGTCTTAGCTTGATTAGATTTAGACGCAACTTTTCCTCGAGATCTAAGCTGCCTCTGCTGCAGCTGTGTTTGGCCTTTTTTCTCTGCTGATCTCTTCTGTTTTTGAGGCTTTTCAGTTACTCGAGTGGTTAATAGCTGGGTATCCTGATCCCTTCTTGGTGATAATTCCACAGATGTAGTGAGTAACGATTCAGATTTGGACTATCTCTAGCCCTGGAACGCAATTGCCTCTTCTGTGCACACGGGAACCAATGTTGCTGTGTTTGACATGAAAACTCAACTGCTATACTATCAAATTTCTTACTTTTTTCCTGTTCTGGATATCTCTGCCGCTGCTCCTGCTCAAGTTTCCGAGGTAATACAAGAAATTGCAGTCAGATTGAAACAACTTCTTGAGGGTTACATGAAAACATAACCTATGTATAAGAATATCGACTCTGTCGACCATGTTTGCCTAAAGTTCTCATTACTGCTTGTTTCATTATTCAAAGGATATTCACACCACCTCTACATTTTTCCTTATCAGTTACCTTACTCTGATACAATATTTCTGGTGTACATAAATTCCATAACAAATATGTTTTGTATTTTGTGCATGCATGTGTTTTTCTGTGCCATACCTAATTACATATCAAAGAATAAAAATGCATGAATTATCAAACACTCTTTTCTTTGCCAGAATAAGCAGAAAAGGGGAATAATTGTTTCTACCTGAGAGTTAGGTTCCTTAGTTAGTCTGCAATCAGATTCCGCTGCCGTTTTACCCCGTGAACGTTGTGCCTGAGCTGGCCTTGCTTCATTTGTGCCGGAAAACTACATTCTACATATTTCCTCTCTCCACAATAACCAGCAATGGGCATCGTTCTTCCCTCTTAAGTATATACAATCTTTAGGAGTTGTATGGCTTAACTCTCTCGTGGTCAAGAGATCCAATAAACTTTCCTGCACCTTAAGTGTCTTCTCCTGAAGTTTATGTGTCATCTTCAACAATTTTAAACAGTTCTCCTGAGTCCAGCATAAAATCGTTACAGGTATAAGTAAAATGATAAGGTAAGGACTATAATATATACATACATGTTGGAGTATATAACCTAAAGAAAGTTGATGAACTATGGTAGGACAGTTTCTGACTGGTAAGAGGAGGAGTTGAATTAACCGCTGTGGCTGCACCTTTCTCTTGCTTCTTGGAAAATGACTCCTGCAGCTTTATGAAATGAGATGCAGGCACATAACAAATAAAGAATAACACAACAGACATGAAACATAGAGTGAGAATGACCAACCCAACATTAAGGAGCTTCTGTAGTAACTCCAGTTGCTCGTGCAGTTCTGAAACATTCTCAACTTGCAGTGCTTCTGGTCTGGTCAGCTTGTCAATACCTTCAACTACTTTTTCTTGGAATTGAATGTCTTTTGATGCATTCAACATGTTCTTCGGTCACATCACATTGTTGTTCTGTGCTATGACACAGTTCTTCCATTTGATCTTCAGGCACTTTATATTTTTAGCATAAATCTGTTTTTCAACACCCACTTCAATATCTTGCATTTGATTATGAACTTGATCCCCATTTACGCCATCTAACTGTTCATTTTGTTGCTTTGGATACCCATCTTGACAGTCGATCACCTTACCATTTTGTTCTTCTTGACTTTGCCCATGGTCTTTCTGTTGTTCAGTCACTTCAATTTCATGTTCTTCAGTCACCTGATCAGTCGGTTCTGCAACATTGTGGTTATGAACAATCTCTGTAGTTACTTAAATTAGACTTTGATTTTTATGTCCTTTCACTTCATCTTTGTGTTCTTGATTTTGTTGTCCATGTTATGTCTCTTGTTTAGTCACTTCAACTTGTTCTCCAGTCACTTCATACTTCTCTACTAAAACATTCTGATTTTCAACAATAAATCCTTGACATTGTATTAGAACGTGACCTTTATTCACTTCACCTTGCTGCTGATTTGGTGATCCATTTTGATCTTCAGCCATCTTACCAGGCTGTTCTTCTTGATACGGATCTCGACTTTTCTGCTCATGTCCCGTTTGTTGTTCAGTCACTTGAACTTGTGTTTCCCTCACCTTATACTTTTGTACCTCCTTGAATTAGTACCTGATCTTGCTGCTCATTTTCTCTCTGTTGTTCGGTCACTTCATATGTCTTTACTAAAGAATTGTGCTGTTCAACAATCAATGCAATTTCTTGCATTTGGTTCTGAATTTGATGTTCCATCACTTCACCTTGCAGCTCATCTGGACATACGTTTTCATTGACAATCACTGTAGTATTATGTTCTTGACTGTTCAACCCATTTTCTACTATACATGTCTGTTCTACAACATCATAGTTTTCAACAATTACTCCAGTTACTTGCATCTGCTTTTGACTTTTTTCTTCACTCACTATATCTTGTTCTGCATTTTGTTGCCCCAAAGAACCATCTTTATAGTCAATCACCAAACTATGTTGCTCTTCTTGAACTGATTCCTGACTTTGCTTCCCATATGGGAGCCCTTGTTTACTCACTTCAGCTTGTTCATCACTCACTCTATCATTCTCTTCCACGATATTCTGTTCTTCGATAACCACTGCAATTTCTTGCATTTGGTTCTGAACTTGAGGCTCCATCACTTCACCATGCAGCTCACCTGGACATACATTTTCATCGACAATCACCCTAGTGTGCTGTTCTTCTAGACTGTGCAACCTATTTTCTACTTCAACATCATAGCCTTCAACAGTTAATGCAGTCACTTGCATTTGCTCTTGACTTTCCTCTTCATTCACTATATCTTGCTGTTCATTTTGCTCACAAAAAAACCATCTTCCTTGTCAATCACAAAACTATGTTGCTCGTCTTGAACTGGTTCCTGACTTACCTTCCCATATTCCAGCCAATGTTCACTCGCTTTAACTTGTTCCTCAGTCACTCTAGACATCTCTGCCACAGTATCCTGCTCTTCAATAACCACCGCAATTTCTCGCATTTGTTGGACAATAATTTCATTCTGCCGCTCATCTCCCAACCCAAGTTGAGGGTCTGCTTGAATTGGTTCTTGACTTTGCTGCCCATATTATCTATGCTGTTCAGTACCTTCAATTTGTGCATTACATGTCTCCTCTGCAACAATCACTTCAGTCACTCGCATTTGATTTTGACACATCTCTCCATTCACTCCATCTTCCTCTTCATACTGCTGCTCTGGAGAACCTTTTCGATACTCAATCACAAAGCTATCCTCATATTCCCCTTCATACTGCGGCTCTGGAGAACCATTTTGATACTCAATCACAAACCTATCTTCTTTTTCGAGAACAATTTCCCGACTTTGCTCCCGATGTTGTAGTTGTTGCTCAGTCACTTTAGCTTGTTGTTCTTCAGTCTCGTCGCATTTCCCTTCTCCGGATGAGCAGATTGGAGAACCAATTTTGCTGACATTGCTCCCCGAGTTCTCGGTTCTGCTCATTCAGGTGAATCACTGCAATCTCCTGAATCAGTTGTCCAATCACCTCATCTTGGTGCTTAACAACAGATCCATTCTCATCATCAATGACCACATCTTCTCGTAACGATTCTCGACATTGCAAACCTACTTGTCTCTCCCTTTCACTCACTTCATCTTCTTCTTCGGCTAATTTCACATGTTCAACTACTTCATCAGACATTGCAATACCTGCAAAAGTAGTAAACTTTCTTCCTATAGCCCATTTTTCCATACTTTTCACTTTCACAAATTCTAATCCAAAAGCACTAAACACATTTCTATCAAAATATATCTAAAAGCTTGAAATTTTCTACTCCTACACACTTGACACAAAGCCACAACACTGTTGGAACAATAAACATTGAGTCTGATCTGATTCTGGTTTTGATAAGCAAGCAAATACCCAAAAACTGAAGAAAAAAAAAGAAAAAAAAAAGAGTAAAAATAAATAAATAAATAAATCCCAATATCTAAAGAGAATGAGAAAAATATACCTTAAAAAATGATAGAAAAGCAGGAGGCTTGATCGTCAACTGTTGAAAAATTGCTACGCCATTTTTGGAAGGAGCGAACTTCTCTCTCTTAGGGTTTCGTTGTTTCTTTTCAAGCTATCTCAGTTGTAATTAGTAACTAGTGACTAGTAGTAGCTTGGTAAGAAACTGCCATCTCTGCTTTATACTTGTTACATTGTTTTCTCCGCCTGGGCCTTTCTTAGTTTGGGCCAACTAATTATTGGGCTTTTTCTTCTTTTGCCCGCTTCAAAGTTTGAATGAACCGCCAAAACACGATTCGGCTCACTAGTCACTAGATATTGCTCTCGACTCTGGCAGTTACCAAATGCTTTTCATAGTGTGCGGTTCTTACCTATAAGCGATACCCCAAGTTGTTTCCAAATTTTCATTATGAACAATTTTGGTGTCCAACCACAGGATGTTGAGTGATCCACATTTTCAAAAAGGGTCAAGTAAACACTAACTATTTTCAAGATCAATTTCACTGACCAAGTACACAAGCAGTGACAAATCTTTCAACATTCTTCACTCTAACTCTGCACTTCATAAACCAATCACGAGACAAGATCACAAGCATAACTAGAGAGACAATGTACAAGATCTCCAGCTGCATTCGATAAGACCAGTTTGACAGTGAAGTGAAAAGACTGAAAGATCGAATGTGCACCATGCTACATGTCATGAGTAACAAGTCTGAGATACTTAACTTGTAAGCCCGTCCAAAAGATCAGGAATTACTTCTGGTGAGTCATTTAATCTGACCTAGCATCATCACAAGGGACTCTCCAGGAACACAATTTAATGAAAAAAGATGGAAACTAGCAAACTATAAAGCTAGTGATACTAAAACAAAAAACAAAAGGTCACAGTTATCATAGTTGCTTCCTTATGTTCCTTCGGTCACTTTTCCAGCCCTCCCCCTCCCCCGACTCTTTGGAGTTCCTTTGGTCACCTTTTGAGCTCTCTCCCTCACTTGACTCTTTACTGTTCCTCGAGTCCCTTTTTGAGATTTTCCCCTCACTTGAATCTGTACTTTTCCTTTGGTCACTTTTCGAGGCTTTGTTTTCCCTGGACTCTTTGGTTGCTTCTGTTTGTTCTTTGAGATTAATTTCCCCCCCTGATGTAGTGTTTACATCCGACTTAGGGGGCCTCCCTCGTCTTTCTGGTTGTTCCTGCAGCTTCTGAAGCTTAGCAGGCCCAGCTCTGTCCAGTGTTGGTTTAGGAGGGCGCCCTCTTTGCTTCTGTGGCCGCTTAGGATGCTTCTGTTCTTGTGGCTTCTCACAAGGGTGCTTTGAGGACGGCAATTCAATCATCTGAACATCAGGTTCACACTGTGATGCAGCTTGGCTGCATGAACTTAATTTCCTATGGCAGGGAAGCTGCTGTTTCTGCGGCAGCTCTTTTGTTGTTTGAGATAATTCTCCCACTATCGAAACATCAGGTTCAGATTGTGAACGCAGTTTCATATGGTGCAGCAGCTGCTGTTTCTGCAGCGACTGTTTTGTTGTTTGGGCCAATTGTCCCACTACTGCTGAATTAAGCTGCAGAGGCTTTACTAGTATTTGAGGATCAACCACAAGATGCTGGGATGCGAGAGTCAACTCATCAGGACTTCCTCCTGCCGTCGGGTTGGATTTCTTTCGTTGACCATGTGAATTCTGTTTTTTTTCCATAGGTTGATATGAATGGTCTGACATAGTTGGTCTTAGATCTTGTAATGCTTCAGGGTTGGCATCTATCATTGGACCTGAGCCTATCTGGCAAGTGAGGGTTGCACCAATGGCGTCAGGCATTGTTGTGGGCTCTGGAGTGCACCGCTTTCGCTTATTTAAGTGGTTATCTTGTCTCTTCTTTAGTTGAGATGAATCTCCAACTCCAGGCTTTCCCACTAGAGACTGCTTTTTCAGTTGAGGTTTGACTCCTGGATTCTCCAGTTGTGGCATTCCAGTGTTTGAAAGTGATGAATGCTTGGACTTAAACAGGTTTTCGCTTCTTGGGTTAAGCTGCAGCTGTGTTTGGCCTGTTTCCTTTGCTGATGCCTTCAGCTCTCGAGTCTTTTCCTCTATTTTACCTTCAGTATCCTGATTCTTTCTTGCTAATAATTCAAACAACGATGTAGCGAGGGACAATTCGGATATGGAGTACATCTGGCCCCCTGGACAGAATTTGTGCTGGTCTGCTGGTTTATGATCAAGCTTCGCTTTTTCATGTATTGGATCTTTAGGCTGCTCCTCCTGCTATATTCCAAGGTAACACAAGCATATCAAATCATGCTAAAATTTGTAATTTGATTGGTGCATGCATGAATATTAAACGTTTGCATATCTTTGACATTATGTGTTAGGTGTTGTGCATTTAATCTTAAGCTTGAAGTTTCATTCAGATTTTTTGGTTAAAAATCCTGCTCAAGCTATTTACCGAAGGACAATACAGGAGACAATGTCATTGCTTCTACCTGGAATTCAGGTGCCATTGCCACTCCACTATCAGACTCTGACTTTCTACCCTGAAGACATAGTTGCCTCTGCAGTTGTTGCCCCTGTTTCTCCAATTGTCTCTGACAAGATTGCTCACTTTCTGCCAATTTGAGACTAGGGGGACTTGACTGTACAGCCTTCTCTTTAATCACATTTTCTGCTTCATGATCCTCGTCCTGCAAGAGTGCAGTAACATTGAATATAAATTGCATCACTCAAATGGTAAGTTTTATATGTTACAGTTTCTACCTGACATTTAGGTGCCTCAGCTACTTCACAATCAGATACAGATAGCTGTTTTTCCTGAAAATCAGGATTGACTTCAGCATTATGAACTTGCAGTTGCTTTTCTGTCGCATGATTTGCGTCAATGCTTGAACGAATTTTCTTTCTAACAGGCCCAGATAATTCATCAATGTCTCCTTCAATTGTTGGAAGTTCCCACAACCGTTCTGAAATTCCAATTTCCTGCAGTTGAGGCTGAACAGCATCAGGCAGGGTCTCAACTGATTTGTTCTGGTACTTGGGTACTTGTTGCTGACAAAAGTTCCATAGCTTTCCCTGCTTTAAGAATAACTGTGTTGCGTCCGTGGGTAGTTCCAGAGAGGCAGACACTTCATTAACCTGCGACTCCAATGCTTTTGTTTGAGCTGAGATCTCAGGTCTGTGCCCCTGTTTTGCTGGAAGATCACAATCTATACTCTCTCTCTCTCCAAATTGACCAATATTTGGCGTTAGTCTTTCCTCTATAACAAGATTCCGATTGGTATCTTTAAACCCCTTCAAAAGCTCAAACAACATTTCCTGAACCTGAAGTGTCTTTTCCTGCACCTTTATGTTATTTTCCAGCAGCCTATGTGTCTTTATTTCCACCTTAATTTTATCTTCCAGCAGCTTATGTGTCTTTTCCTGCAACTTGATGTTGTTTTCCAGCAGCTTACATGTCATCTTCATCAATTTCATTCAATTATCATGTCAGTCCAAGAAGAAACATAACAAACTGAAGTTGGTTGTTAGGCACTGCATTCATTGTATACAAATTCCAACATTTACCTCAGAGAACTTTGATGTAATATCGTGGGAGAATTTCGAATTTGCAATAGGAACATTTGAATTGACTACAGTAGCCGCATCTTTCTCTTGATTCATAGATAATAGCTCCTGCATACTGTTTAGGAAATTAGAATAAAAAAACACACAAAATCATTAGAATGGACAATAACACAATCAATAGCAAAGGTAGAGAGGACATGGAGAACCCAGAACTAAAGATCTACCTTGTTAATTCAAACTGGTCTTGCGGTCTATTTCGTTCTGAAATTATATCGTTTTGCTGTGCTTTTGTTCCAGTCAGAATTGCTTCAACTACTTTTCCATTTAGCTGAATATCACTTTTGACAGCTTGAGTATGTTGTTCTATCACTTCACATGATTGTTCTTCAGTTTGGCACTGTTCTTCAAATATTTTATCCATACTTGCTTCAATATGCTCATCAGCCACTTTGACTTTCAGTTTGGCGTCATTCTGCTTTTCAACACTCAGAATAATTTCTTGCAATTGATCCTCATTCACATCATCTTGCTGTTTATTCTGTTGCTCTGGAGATCCATTTTGATACTCAATCACCTTGCTAGTCTGCTCCTCTAGACTAGCTACTTGACTTTGCTGCTCATATTCTCCCTGTTGTTCAGTCACTTCAACCTGTTGTTCAGTCACTTGAACATGTATTTCAGTCACTTCATCTTGTTTCTCTTCATTAACAATATGTGTCTGTTCTGAAAAATTAGACTTTCCAACAACTACTGCAGTGTGCATTTGATTTTCACTTTGCTGTCCATTCACTTCATCTTTCTGTTTAGTTTGTTTCTTTGAAGACCCATTTTCACAATCAATCCCCTTCATGTGCTGCATTGGTTCCTCACTTTGCTTCACATATTCTGTCTTTTGTTCCATCACTTCAACCTGCTCTTCAGTCACTTGATCCTTCTTGACTTCAACATTCTGCTTATCAACAATCAATGCAACTTCTTGCATATTTTTCCGATTTTTGTGTCCATTCACTGTATCTTTCTGCCCATCTGTAGAGCCATATTTATCATTAATCATTTCACTATGCTGTTCTGCTTGAATTGAATCTTGAATTTCGTGCCCATTTTCTCTCAGTTGTTCAGTCACTTCAACATGGACTTCATCATCTTCTTTATATGTCTTCTCAATATTCTGCTCTTCGACAATCACTCCAGGTACTTGCACTTGATTATGACTTTTCAGGCTATTCGCTTCATCTTGCTGTACAGTTTCTTCATCTGGAGATCCATTTTGACAGTTAATAACCATACTATCATGTTCAACATTCTGCTTTCCCACCTTTTCGACTATCACTTGAGTTATCGGCTCTTGATTTCGACTTTTTGGTGTACTCGCTTCATGTTGCTGCACAGTTTCTTCAACTGGAGATCCATTTTGATAGTCAATTACCACACTGTGCTGTTCTTCTCGAATCAGTACTTCACTTTGCTGCTCAAGCTGTTGCAGTTGTTCAGGCACTTCAACTTTTTTTTTGGGGACTTCATAATTATGCTTCAGGGGAACAACAATGACCGCAATATCTTGAATTTGTTCTTTAATCACTTCTCCTTGTTGAGCATCTGAAGATCCTTCTTGGTCATCAATCACCTTACGCTGCTGATCTTCTATTTTTTCTTGACTTTGCTGTTCAGCATTTGCTGCAATTGCTTCAATTTTTCTTTGACATTGTCGTCCATTGACTTTATCTTGTATACTTTCTTTCTCTAGAGATTCAGTTTGGTCGTCAACAGCCTTGTCATAATGTGGCTCTTCACATTGATGCCCCTGCTGTGCCTGTTTCTCAGTCTCTTTAACCTGTTCTTCTGCTAATGATCTGTGTTCATCTCCTTTGGCTGATTTTCTTTTTCCCTTACCCTTCTGAGCCTGCTTTTGTCTTGGGACACACTCTCTTTTAGAAAGAGAATCAGCTTTTCCACCTGGAAGCATATAACAATTTTTTGATACACGAACAATTTCTCCCCTCTCATTTAGCTTCTTCAAATGAAGACTCAGAAAACTTGCATGAGCCAATGGCAAACTGTCAAACTTTTCTGTGATAAATTTTGATATTGATTCTTCAGTCGAACCATGTTCCTCATTCAACTCCACAATTGCTTCACGTATCATCTATACAAATCATATTCCAAGCTTTAAATTTGTAACAGTCAGGTAAAAATCATTACCGTAGAAGTAATTTTTGTTAGAAAACGAGAAAGAGAGTCGTACCGCAGCATAGGTGGGGTGATCAGGCGTTTTAAACACAGGTATGAGTCTGCAAACTTGTCGTTTGATATCCTTCTTCTTATCCAGTGTGAGGGTTTTAGAGGGGTCTGAATATGCAAGCTTCTTCATCACAGCAGCAACAAGCTTGTTCATCATTTGTGCCTTACAGTGTTCAACAGGACTAATAATTAGAACAATATCACAGAGACACAACAATATGCCAAATTTCCAATTCAAATATGAATAGATTCAACTCATACTTATTCATTTATTCTAATAGGGCTTTGAGCTACAATATCATTCCAACCGATTGTATTAAAGACAGTTGCCATGCTTAGCAGTCCCAAACATCATCAGCACGCATAATGCATTTGCTTCAAAGTATGTAAAATGAGATACTCAAGTGTGACATCCTTTAAAATCATATTACTCTAGTACCAATATCCTGCAAGTGTATTAGCTTTAAAATTTCATTTCAGGTCACATTCACAGCCTAGTTCTACTGAATTTCATCACCATGCAAGTAAAACCAGTCTTACAAAAGCAAATATCATCACATATTTAACGAAACAAACATGAAATGAAAAGAAAAACAAGAAGAATGAAAAGGAAACAAACATGATCTGGGTGTCCTTCCATCCCTCTTCCTTCTCCATTTCTTTCTTCCTGCATCAACAGGTTAAAAGTTACAGTCTTGCTTCAAAAGGTAAATCAAGAAAATTAAAAGTCCAATTTATAAACCCAAATATTGGATCTTTACTTCAAATTTGGTTCTCCATTTTTATTTTTTATTTTTATTGTTCAGAAACAAAACAATTGTACTAAAATATAAATTGACTAGAGTAAAAAAATTACCCCAGCAGATGAACATCTTGCAGCACTGGCCATAAGACTGAGACAGCTTCTTCAACTGCGGCACTGATTTAGCTTCAGTTCTCTATATTTCTGCATCAGGTTTTTCTTAGTAAGCAAACACAGAAAATGAAGCCCAACAAGGTAACAGTAACAAAATCAATGAAGCTGTGAAGTGTGAACAAAGGAGTAAAATAGGGAAAGTAAATTGAGACTAACCATTTGACAGGAACAAGAAGCGTCCTTTTTCTGAGGTTTTTGACTCGGAACAGAAAACCTTTTGTTTTAGGAATCAAAGTCTGGTCGCTTCGTACTCTCCTTCGACGACTCTGCTATTATATTTGGGCTTACAAAAAGACATAGGTAGTTGTAGTTCAGGTACTATATTTATGGCCCATTATTATCCCTCGCGATTTCAGTTGTTGTCCACTTCTGTAAGCTCGTTTCATTTTCGTTAAATCTATATATATATAGTTAGGAACATTTATCATTCGGGTTTGCATTATATCTAAGTACTTATATGATTATTATTATTAGCTATGCTAAACACATGACATTAGTTCGACAATATTGTACTTGTGTCGTTACTGAAGGTCCTAGGAGCAGCTTTAGCCAGAGATCTCTTACTTTATTTTGAGACCTTGGACAACAACGTACGTGTCAAATCCAAGAAGAAACAAAAATAAAAATAAAGGAGTCTTAAGTCTCAAAATTTGGTTCAGAGGAGACTTATGATTGGAGTTGTCTTAGCGTTACTCATGTATATATATCCTGTATAAATTCTAAGAAAAGATCATATGAATCAAAACACATAACTAAAGAGGATCCATACTTGAAGTAGTGAAATTTTTTACTGTGTTTAACTTTGAACAGTATCAACACCAATCAACCAATTCATCCTACTAGTTACCATGCATATGGTCCATATCATCTCCTAAAGTAGAAATTTTAAGTTGGGTCGAGTGACTTGGGTCTATATATATACACAAATGGAGTGTCATCTAAAAACAATGGGTTAGATCGACAGGGGTGAAGTATGAATGAATGGATTAGCCTCACATTATGATCTTCTTAATTTGTCTGAGGTATTTGCCTCTAATTTGTCTTGTTGAACAATATTGTACTTTTTCTTGAAACAAAAACTAGTGCCTCCCGCGAAAAAAACAAAAAAAAAAACAAGCCAGCTATAGGGATTATAACAGGATTAACAGAAGCAAGCGGGTGGTTTCTTTTAGTTTATTATTAGCGTAGATGGCCGACACGCGGCAGTGGTGGCACTTTGACAGTAGGATTTGTCATACGCCTTGCTCCCCCCTTTTAATCTAGAAAAGTTTTGCTCAGGATTTAGAAAAAGAAACGATTATGTGTATAAGATACTCACTCTGATCTTGTATAAATTACTATAGCCTGCAGGAACTGATCGAGGAAACTAGCTCATACCCCGTGCATACAGAAAGATGCATTGTTTAATAGATTTGAGATATGGAATTCTACCACTCATAAACCTTACCCTTCAGTTCCTCACCTCCCGAGAGAAAGATCCCGGTGATTATGCATTAGAAATTTATATTTTTCCCCCAAGCAATCATCGTCCCATTTTGAAACTGGCATATCTGCTTCTTTTCTTTGTGTTGATGTCATAATTTGGTTCGACAGTTAAAACTGACTTTTCAACCCTTTCCATGTACGACGCGTCAAAGACTCCACGTCGGACTCTGACCTTTCAACGCTCCGAAAACCTTATTCGAGAAGTGTAGAGAATCTTCACACGTAATCGTGAGGTGCCTAATTTAGCATTCCACATTCTTATTCCTGGTATTCCAGTCTTCAAGCTTGGACTATCACTAAGTGATTACCTCACCATCTCGCATGGCGAGAGTAGAGCACATCACGACTTAACCGTTAGAGAAACATACTCAAAGAGAGACTAGAGCCTCAGACTCAAAGGTCGGTAGGTCGACGTCCAGGGTATGTGTACGACCTTTAGAGCCTCAGGCTCAAAGGTCGGTAGGTCGACGTCTAGGGTCGACTTACCAGAACCTTCAACCCTAGACATCGACCAGGTCACTTGGTGACGTATCGGCAGGTCGAGGGTATGCCCTCACCAACTTCCCCATGTGTCAAAGTCCGAGTCCGAAAGTTCTTTCCCTCGACGTCATGGGCATGGGTCGAGAGTGGCGAGTACCTGAGAGTGATTAAATGAGTCTGACCTCAAAGTCCGAAAGTTCATTCCCTCGACGTCATGGGCATGGGTCGAGAGTGGCGAGTACCTGAGAGTGACTAAATGAGTCTGACCTCAAAGTCCGAAAGTTCATTCCCTCGACGTCATGGGCATGGGTCAAGAGTGATGAATGAAGGTGACGTCAGCAACCTACCCAAGAGTGATGAAAGGAGGGTGACATCAGCCACCAACCACCCACTCAATCAGACCCATCCCTTGTCAGACCCATCCCTAAGGTGTCAGGACTCAGAAAAGTATGGTTGACATCCTGATTTTGAGGAAGAGCCCATGCTCTCCCTTTCCACGTCAGCGAGCTCACTCCCTATAAATACCAAGCCTTCACCAGGCTGGAAGGGGGCTGGATTTCTTCACTTCTTCTTCTTTCCCGAAAATTATGTCAAAGAACATAGTATCTCTTTCTCTCTCTCTCCTGGTTGAGATGTCAGGGACGCTTCACTCTATGGCTCACATGATCATCAACACTTCTTTCATGTACATTCCATGACATTCCACCGACTTGAGGCGGAGGCATCCCAAGTCTGTCCGAGGAGCCCCGAGACACAAGGAGTGGTGAGCATGAGAAGGTGGTCTAACACGAGTGTGGTTACGACGAACCTCCTCAGCCATCAAGTGGTTGTCCCTCACCATCGAGCATAGGTCGACACCCCCCATCAAGCAGGGGAAGCCTTGCTTCACGTGGAGGAAGCCAACCATCCAGTGGTCGTCCTTCACCAACCATCAGGTGGACGACTCCCACCATCAAGTAGAGGAAGTCCAGGGCCGAGCATCGACTTCGCCTAAATAGAATGTAAACAACAACGATCATGCTCTCGCAACCCCTCACTAGATGAGGGGAGCCCCCGAGACACAAGGAGTGGTGAGCAGGAGAAGGTGGTCTAACACGAGTGTGGTTACGACGAACCTCCTCAGCCATCAAGTGGTCGTCCCTCACCATCAAGCATAGGTCGACACCCCCCATCAAGCAGGGGAAGCCTTGCTTCACGTGGAGGAAGCCAACCATCCAGTGGTCGTCCTTCACCAACCATCAGGTGGACGACTCCCACCATCAAGTAGAGGAAGTCCAGGGCCGAGCATCGACTTCGCCTAAATAGAATGTAAACAACAACGATCATGCTCTCGCAACCTCGCACTAGATGAGGGGAGCTAGAGACCTAGACCACCGATGTCATACCATCAGTCACCTTCGATGGACTACTAAGGCATGACACATTCCACCCTCGCACATCTCCAGTCACCCCAGGTAGACGACGAGGACAGCATACATGGACTAACGAAGCGAAGATCTATTACAAGTGAAAACCCCACCACTTTACACGTTGGATTTCAACGAAAGTCTCGTTGACCCGTTGGTGTTAAAAATCGGCACCAACACTTTGTTTTGCTGTTCTTCCTTTTTACCTCTTTCAAAATTCGTCTTGTGGCACAACCGATCCAGTTGCGAGTTGGGGATTTCTCAGGTCCTTTTTGCGTCTTGCTGTTGGCCTCAATCTTGTTGCCCCCATGGTTCTTCTGGATCGTCTTTCTTCTACTCGCAATCCTTACTCCTTGGTACTCATTTCTTTGGACTGTGTTCAAACGCACCTTACACTCTTTTTATCAGACCCTTCGAGCCATCCCTACTTTTATTGTCATCTGCATAACCACCCAAAATCAAGAATATGGAGATCAGTCGGTAGATATTGATCACCAAGTACTTGATGATGATCAGCATACCGTAGTTTAAAGACAATGTCAACTGTGTCTTAATCGATGACCAACAAAGCTCGGAGGAGAATTATTATATCTGAATGTGATATATGGTTTAGTCTATATATAGCATCCAAAACTTAATTTGCTTGATCTCGGCCGGATTCTGGATCCCTAGCTAGCTGCCTAAGTTAAAAGTCGATCTGCATCTTCTTCTCGATCATAATATATATGGCTCTGCTCTATAATTCATTTTTTCTTTAAGTTTTCTCAGATCTTACACAATTTGTGTTACTTCTGCAATCGCTGCACAGTGAGATAGACGCGAAGAGATCAATCGAATGGACACTCACAGCTTGTAATATTTTTCCCACTGATCGACATGTGATGTAAAGTTGAAAATATTTTCTTTAATTCGTGTATGTCAGTTCTCGGTCATTATATATGGAAGTCTGCATGGTTGATCAATCTTTTGCATCCTTAGTTATATGGCATGGCATGGTTTTCACTTCGTTTTATCGTGCATGTTGGCCTCATACATGTACGTACTACTAATAGCACACATATAACGGAAATTGAATGGGAATCGGTGACAAGGTATTCCAATCCTCCATTATAATCTAAGAACTCGATCAGATTCGTAGGAGCTGGCATATCATCAAGTCATCAACTCATCATATGATAAGAATGCTAAATTTCTAATATATATGACACCACCTGTGCGTTAAAATAAAAAATAGGTGAGATAATGTAGTAACCCTGATTTTTATAATTCAATTTCGTGTAAATTCCTCGAAATTAATGGAAGGGTGGTTTACGGAATTTCGTATTTCATACCCTTTTTATTAGTTGTTGCTCGAGGTCGGAATTGATTTCGAGAGTTAAAATCCGAAAAGCGATTAAGTTTCGATGGGTCAAAAGTTGACTTTTTGATCCGTCGTGAATTTTGGAAAGTTTCCTTCACAAAAGTCGTAGAGCTCGACGATACGAGTTCGTAGACATGCGGCACACGTGAAACGGACGTCGTATGAAAAAGTTACGACCTGTTGAAGTTATTTCTAAAATCTGAATTTTTCTATAAATAGTAAAATATCTGAAAATATCAAAATATCAGAAATTTCAGAAAATATCAGAAAAATCCCGAAACACTGTTCATCGTCTCCAATTCGAATTCGGAACTTCTTTCGCGTCGATTTCTCTCGTCCGGCCACCAATCGAGGCGTGCGACCTGTCAAAGTGTTCATCTCGATGTCCTCTTCAGTTTGAGCTAAGGATCGGAGCCGGAGGAGCACGGAGGATGGAGCGGCGGCGCCTCGACGGACTGCCACCGTGCGCGGCGGCGCTGCAGGCGATGCCCGAGGGTGCGCCACCCACCGTTCGGCTGGGTTTCTCCTTGCGCGCCTCCCTGTGTAGGTGGATCGCGCCATTTCACGCCGAATCGCACGGATCGAACGGATTTCTTCCCGACCCGTTTCAGCCGTTCGACCCGACCCGGTTTAGTGTTCGACCCGACCCAACCCGGAGTTGACCCGACCCGGTCCGCGTTGACCGACCCGACCTGCGTTGACCCGCGTTGACCGTGACCTGCGTTGACCCGCGTTGACCCGACATTGACCAGACGTTGACCCGACCCGGAACTGCTGCGATTCGATCTGACCCGATCCTGCAGCTATCCGACTCGACCCTAAACGGATATTTGTCATTTCTGGTGAATTAAGGTGAGTAAACCTCAGTGTATTCGTATTAAATACGAGTTGATTATGAATTAATTATAGTATATGGATCGTTATATGCAAAATGATTTTATGGAATTGATATTTGTTTTAAATTGAATGAACTTGATCGACTACGGTTCATTGGTAAGTAAAATGATTTTAATATAAAAATGATTTTCAAAGGGTTTTACGATCAATGACTATAGTTGGTATTAGTGGACTATTCCTGAGTGGATGTCTACGTATATATATATTTACGTGAAATATATAATGTGAGTGTGCAATTGGGTGAATGTATTATGTTATGAATTTATCATATATGTGATTATGTGAGTGGTGTGATGTGTGTTTATGTTGGTATAGAAACCAACGATTGAAGTAAGATCTCACTAATAATGGTGAAAGATCTTACATGTGTGGGGAGAGGATCTCGCCTAAGTGGTGAAAGGGATCCTTCTGGCAAGTATGTCGGGACCAAGCCTTTGGCCGGGTGATTGGTTACGATCAGTTAGAGCTCTAGTCTGTTTGCCTTGTGAGATTTGTAGGGGAATGACGTTGGTCAGTGCTCCCCTAGTCTTACTCTTTTGGTTGATTGTGCATCGTGAATTTTATAATATACGAGTCGTGGTTGGTTGGGAGTGTTTTCCTTTGTTGATTTAATTATTTTTATCATGAACTTGTTTGTTTTACTCACACGAGCTTTGAAAGCTTACCGGGTTCGTTGTTTACAACCCGGTGCACCAATTGATGGTGTAGGGTTAGACCTGCAGGAGTTGACCATCAGCCAGAAGGAGGCGTTTGAGTTGAGTGGCTAGAAGGTGAGGTCCTTTGTCTAGCTGGGTTTTATTGTTATTCAGTGTTAGCGTGAGACTCTATTTTACATTTCTGTTTTATTGATGTAATATTCTGAGTATTTGGTGCCACGCAGTGAACTCTGTAGTAATACTTAGTTATTTGTATAATAACTTTTAAGTATTTGAGTGTAATTGTGATTAATCACGTTTACGAATTTCGGATTTTTGTTATTCGGAATTTCGAGATGTGACAGATAATGAGTTAGAGATCTGAATTTAGAGTTTGGAATGGATTAGATCCGGAAAATTTGTACACGATAAGAACACAAATAAAGTCAGAGAACTGGATTTAGAGTTTGGTTTGGTTATTTGGTTCATATTACGCCACCACAATATATGCATCTTCGTAGTTTTTAAGAGGTCAACTTTGTTCGAGTACATTTCTCTGTCTAATATACAGTAGAAAAGAAACCCTAGTGCATTTATTTAATGCAATTACTGAATTTATTCGTAACGCAGTTTTGATAATTTTGGAGATTCAAAACCTGAGCATCATAGGCGAATGTCAAGCTCAAGTAAGGACTATCTACAATCTTTTCTATAGCTGAGCGTATTCCAGATATTGGGATAAGTCAGAGTGAATGTCAACAATCACCAATCGGATCTTTCGTTTTAAAAACATGAAGAATAAAGACAAGGATGGCACACGATCAGAATCTCAGGTTAGTCATGGAATAACTAATTTATATTGGATTGTGCTTAATTTGCTTTCTTTGTGTGCCCAGAGAAGAACGGTTTAGGGTAACTAATTAGGGCCACTATATGCACAGTTGAGAAAAGATATATCTTAGGGTTTGAAGGAGCTTGAACTTGGGCACTCATCCCTAGAGTAATACAGAAATATTGGAGCTAGTAGCAGGCTATCATCATCATCATCATCATATCAGAGTAAGACCTGAAAAGAATTTAATAGTCTAGTGGGACTAGTAAAGTCGATCACTATGATTCATAGATACTCTTGGTGGTGGAATTAGAAAAGTTCCTGGAAACTAAGTACTGTATATAAATTCCTGGAAATAGTAAGTTCAATTAGACATGTTATTAGGTTTCAGGCCGTACGTAACTAGAACGCCTTCAGTTTGTTCAATTTAATTAGATATCTCTTCTGGGCTTTTGACGAAAAAGACTTTTGACTCAAAGCTTAATTAAGCTTCTGTATGCCCCCTATATCCTTTGTCTTCTCTTCTTCCATAAGACTTTGCACATGAAGCTCTGAAGCTCTGAATCACTAATCTAGATCTGCCCACATTTTGAGAGCGATTGCCCCCTGTTAATTTCATCAACTAAAATCTGGTTCACAATCTGCTTCTAGAGATAGTACACATAACTTGAACATTAACCGTTACAGGTCGGACGAGAATCTTCTGTTTATCCTATATTGGATAAAATAGTTACCAGTTTCCTATAGCTTACAGAGCTGTACGTGCGTGCAAATTACATCATTTAATTAAAAGAAATTGGATCAAGTTTGCCGTTTATGGGCAAACGTCTTATCCTTTTCTTATGTTTAACAACTATATTTGAACGTTTCGTTAGGACAGGTTGGATAAACCCGATAGGGAGATTGATACGTTCCAAATTAAGGAGTTCAACAGTTTCTTTCTCCATGCAGGGACATTTTGTAGAACTACATAAATACTGGTTGGGGCTACATACGTATTCTAACATAACCATTACTTGCTTAATTAGAACCAGTTTCCCTTCTCGGCGGCACTTTCTGCATTTCGTTTCTCCTCATCTTATTCTGCGTTTCGTTCATTCGACTTTCCAGAGATCGTTGAAAATGGCCGTCACCGAACAGCCTGAGCGAAACAATGAAGTCGTCAAGTCAAGTGATGCATTTGTTGCTCCTGAAATCAATACATTTGGCCAATCATTCAGGTATGGGTTGGACATTCAATTATTAACTAAATTCGACGTGTTATTTGAAATAGAGATACTGACTGTGTATTTCAATGCTATATTTCAGGAATTACAATGCAGAAAGTGAGAGGCAGAAAGGTGTGGAGGAGTTTTATCGTTTAAACCACATTAACCAGACGTCGTACGATTATGTAAAGAAGATGAGAGAGCTACAAAAAATTGGATCAAGTGGAAATGAGCATTTGGGACTGCTGTGAGCCCTTGAATGAGGTGGTGGATGATGAGAGTGACCCGGATTTGGATGAACCCCAGATTCAGCATTTGTTGCAAACAGCTGAGACAATTCGAAAAGACTATCCGGATCAAGATTGGTTGCACCTTACTGCTCTCATTCATGATATCGGAAAAGTGCTTTTGTCTTCCTAAGTTTGGAGGACTACGTCAATGAGCAGTTGTTGGAGACACACATCCTCTTGGATGCGCTTTTGATGAATCCATTGTTCACCACAAGGTATTCCCTCTCACCCTCTCGAGTTTCCCAGGATGTTATTGATAAGAAAATGACGATAAACTCGGGAGCATATATAATGCATGAGCCCTGACCCTAGATCCTAAAGTAAACATAAAGTCTGATTTAGGGCAGACATGAACTTTGAAATGTGTTATTACATTAGTGATCAACAATTTTGTTACACCAAAATTATTTTCTTTAATTTCGCAGTACTTCAAGGACAATCCGGATTCGAAAAATCCTGCATACAACACCAAGAATGGAATTTACAATGAAGGATGTGGACTAGAAAATGTGATGATTTCATGGGGTCATGATGACTACATGTACATGGTTGCCAAGGAAAACAGGACAACTTTGCCGGAGGCCGGATTGTTTGTTGTCCGGTATCACTCATTTTATCCTCTACACAAGGAAGGTGCATATAAGAACCTGATGAACAAGGAAGACGAAGGTAGAGAATATGAAGTGGCTTCATATATTTAACAAATATGATCTCTACAGCAAGAGCAAAGTCCAAGTTGATGTCGAAAAGGTCAAGCCTTACTATCTGTTCCTTATTGACAAGTACTTCCCAGAAAAGCTAAAATGGTGAAGATAATCATTACGTACTGTGTTTCTCCAATGGCAGCCGTCGTGCCTTGGTTAGCTGAAGAAGAAGCGTTGTGCTTCCTTCCTGTACTTTTGTATATGGTTTCAAGGAAGAGATGTATTCGGGTTATTATACCCAAATCTGAAAATAATGAAGAAAATGTACATGTCTTACAAAATTAATTATTCTCTGTACTCCAGTAAATTAACCAAATCTCACAAGTAAAATTAATGTTGGTTTTATGGATATAGTTCCCTCTAACTATAAAGCCTTGTCAATAGAACTCCTTCAATAGTTGTATGTTAGAATAGTCAGCCATTCCTATTCTAACTAGGAACTGCATCTCTCTTTAGCTTAAACGCATCGTTTCATTATATCAAAATATCTATTAGGCACAAAGAATATCTTAGCTGTATTGGTCTTGCATGTCCTATCACGATTAGGCACGTGTCCAGTTCTAGAAGGGTCCTGTTGCTATATAGCTGGGATTTCTTGATGAAGAATCTTATGAATGAAAATATCTATTTTATCTTTTTGCATTTATCCTTCCTTTTCTACAATTCACCTCTGTTAGGGTTATTATCCTAACATTTGGTATCAGAGACCAGCGATGGTCAAACTGAAATCGGCGGGGGGTTCCTCGCAAAATTCCGGAGAACTTAGTCACCTGGAATTTGATTTTCAGGTTCATAAAGATGAAACTGCTGCTCGTTTTGTGCAGATGCAGGAATCGATCGATTCTTTCAGAACAGTTATGATGGAGGAATTTAAGAAACTCACCACCATAAGAGAAAAGGAGGCGGAATCTGCTCGTCTCCTACAGTTCGGCTCCATCCCTAGCTCACCTGCTGGTGCTGTGTGTGTGAAAGGACCTGCTACTACGATAGGGGGAGCGGAGTCCACTCAAGCTATGGTGAAGTCGCCTTCGTCTGTGGGTGAGAATTCTGTTTCTAAACCTCTTTCTTTACCCTTGCGCAGTTTGGTTGATAGTGAAGTATTACTTGGCTTTGTTAATGGAAGTGGTAGTAAATCTGTGCTTCATAATAACACTGTGTCACATGAGTTAGTTCTTGGCCAACAATCAGACCCAAAGTTGAATAGATGTGAGTCACAAAGTATGGGAGAAGGGAAAGGAGGACAGAATGATACAAGTGATGGGACTCTTGGTCATAAAAGACAGAATCACTATTATCAACATACTGATTTTGGTCCTCAGCCATTCAACAATTTTTTGGGACCATTTACAGCTCCCATGACTTACCAAGCAGGGATGGCTCCAACAACACATAATAGTGACAACAATCTTTTTTTTATGCATCACAGTAACCCGTACCAGCCTTGGCTCTTACCCTTTGGACATCTGCATTATTCTGCTGCTAGCCCATACAGTCTACCTCCATATTTTAGTCCAAACCCCACCTCCACTCAGTTTCAACTATCACCACAAAACCAAAGCCTACCTCATACTCATCAAAGTACCCCACTCAACCATGCACACTCGATTGGTGCACATCAACCTTGCCTTGACCCATCCTTACCTACAATGAAGCAAATGAAATTAGAGCTATGCACATTTGGAGGAGGGGACCCTACTGAATGGCTTAACAAAGTGGAACAGTTTTTTGACTTTTATCAGATTCCTGAGCACAAGAAATTACCTCTAGCCATGATGCATTTGGTTGACAAGGCTTCTGACAGATGGTTCTTATTTAGGCATGAGTTTTCTCAAACTTGGCATGGTCTGGCTGAATTTTTGATGAGAGAATTTAGTGGGAATACCTTGGTGGACTATCAGGCAGCTCTAGCTAGAATGAACCAAATTGGGACTGTTGAGCAATTCATGGAACAGTTTATTAAATTGGCCAGAAGAACTCCAATTTTTTCTCAAGGCACTCTATTATCCTTCTTTTTGGGGGGACTCAAACCAGAAATTAGATCTCATGTGAGGGCTCTCAAACCTAAAACTCTTTTTGAGGCTTGCGAGTTGGCCAAAATTTTTGAAGAAAGTGATCTATCTCACAGACAACAATCAAGGGTACAAACTGTGACAAGACCACAAGGTCCAGTGGGAGGACAACAACAATTAAGAGCTATGCCAGTAGCTAATATTGCCAGACCACTCCCTCCGAATGTTAGACCACCAGCACCAGTCCCTATTCCTGCAGCGCAAAACAATAATGGGAACAGAAGATTATCTCAGGCTGAATACCAAGAGAGAAGAGCTAGAAACCAATGTTTTTTCTGTGATGAATTGTTTAGACCTGGACACAACTGCAGGAGAGGTCAAGGACAAATGATGGTCATGGAAGTAATACAAGATGAGATAGATGTAAATGAGTATGACCAACAAGGGGGAGTGGACGAGGGACCCCAACCTGAAGTTCCTGTAGAGCCAGAAATTCAATTACAGGTTTTGGGAGGCTCAGATACATCAGATACTATGCAACTCAAGGGTCTTTTCAGGAATAAACAGATCCATGTCCTCATTGATACTGGTGCATCCCATAACTTCATACATCCGTCCCTTTTAAAGCATTGGAAGTCTCATGTCAAACAAATCAAACCATTGAGGGTTAGATTAGCTAGTGGAGGAATAATGCAAACGAGAAGTGTGGTTGAAGTTGAGTTACAGCTACAAAAATATATTTTTAAGGCAGAATTCTTTGTTTTGCCTATCTCGGGTTCTGAGGTAGTTTTGGGAACAGCTTGGTTAAGAACCCTGGGGACTTTAACTTGGAACTTTGAAACCATGAAGCTGCAGTTTAACAAAGGTGGAGTCCATTACTTGCTACAAGGGGAAACTAGTGCACATGCCACAGTGGTAGGGTGCAAGTCTATGTCCAGAATTTTGAAAAAGGAAAAAGCAGCAGTTTTGGTGCAATTGAATCCCATCAGGAAGCATGACAATACATCAACAGTTCACCCTGAGATTCAAAAGTTGATTGAGGAGTATGCTGACATTTTTCAACCACCTACAGAGTTACCCCCGGTAAGAAATCATGACCACAAAATTGAGTTGGTACCTAACACAGCAGCTATTAATGTAAGACCATATAGGTACCCTCATTTTCAGAAATCGGAAATTGAAAAAATTGTGCAGGAAATGCTTGATGCAGGGATAATTAGACCTAGTGTGTCACCATTTTCATCTCCAGTACTTCTTGTCAAGAAGAAGGATGGGACTTGGAGGTTATGTGTTGATTACAGGGCATTAAATGCTGCTACTGTTAAAGACAAGTACCCTATTCCTGTAGTAGATGAGCTGATTGATGAAGTTTTTGGGGCCACAGTTTTTACAAAGCTCGATCTGAGGTCAGGTTATCATCAAATCAGAATGCATGAAGCTGATATCAACAAAACTGCATTTAGGACACATTCTGGGCACTATGAATTTCTGGTCATGTCTTTTGGGTTAACAAATGCACCCTCCACTTTCCAGAGTGTCATGAATGAGGCTCTTAGAGCATTTCTAAGAAAGGGTGTGTTGGTATTTTTTGATGATATCCTGATTTATAGCCCTTCAATGGAGGCACATCTATCTCTTTTGAAAGCTGTGTTTGAAACTCTGAGAAAGAATAGTTTGAAGGTGAAAGAATCAAAGTGCAGCTTTGGAGTAGAGAGTGTGGAATATCTAGGACACATCATCAGTTCTAAAGGAGTTGCAGTGGATCCTAAAAAAATTGAATGTATAAAAAATTGGGAGAAGCCTAAAACAGTGAAGAGTTTGAGAGGGTTCCTTGGTCTGGCAGGGTACTACAGAAAATACGTAAAGGGTTTTGGCACAGATGCTCAGCCATTGACTAACATGCTTAAAAAAGATGGTTTCAAGTGGACTCCAGAATCAGAGCAAGCTTTTGAAAATTTAAAACAGGCCTTGACATCTACCCCTGTGCTGGCCATTCCTGACTTTAGCAAAGAGTTTGTGTTAGAATGTGATGCTTCAGATAAAGGTATTGGAGCAGTGTTATCTCAGGAGGGTCACCCCATAGCCTACCTCAGCAAAGCCCTAGCTCCAAAACACACTACCCTATCGGTCTATGATAAAGAAATGATGGCAGTTGTGTTTGCTGTGCAGCATTGGAGAGCGTATCTGTTGGGGAAACACTTTACTATTTACACTGATCATAGAACTATTGAATATTTCTTGAAGCAGAGAATCACCACACCATCCCAGCAAAAGTGGCTCCTTAAACTCATGGGTTATGACTACACTATACATTACAAGGCTGGAAAAAATAACTTGGCCCCGGATGCTTTGTCTAGAAAGTTGGAGTTGAACGCAATCACTGGTGTCTCACAGCCTGTTCATCATTTTGTCAATGATATTCAGCATGCTTGCTCAATTGATGTTGAAGCTTCAACAATTATGGAGGAGTTGCATAATGGAAGAGCCAGTAAACCCCACTATACTCTGACAAACTCTCAACTTTTTTATAAGGGCAGACTCTTTGTACCAGTGACAGGACAATGCAGAGACAAGATAATCAAAGAGTTGCATGAGGGTTATACAGGGGGCCATGCTGGTCGGACAAGAACTTATGATAGGATTAAGAGATCTTTCTACTGGCCTGGAATTTTGACTGATGTTAAAAATTATATCTCAAGATGCCAAATCTGTCAAGCCAACCATTATGAGACCATTTCACCTCCGGGTCTACTCCAACCCAATTCTATCCCTGAGAAGGCATGGACAGAAATCTCCATGGACTTTATTGATGGTCTGCCATTGTCTGAAGGTAAGACAGTAATATGGGTGGTCATTGATAGACTAACCAAATTTGCTCATTTTATCCCCATGTCACACCCTTACTCTACTGCATCAGTTGCTCAACTCTTTGTGAAAGAAATTTTCAGACTGCATGGATTGCCAGATAGCATTATTTCTGATAGAGACCCAGTTTTCATGAGCTTGTTTTGGGAGTCATTCTTTAAGATGCAGGGTACACAGCTCAAGAAGTCTTCTGCGTATCACCCTCAGACGGATGGCCAGACTGAGAACCTGAATAGGACACTTGAACAATATTTGAGGTGTGTTGTGGGAGAGAAACCAGAATCTTGGGTGCAAGCTTTACCATGGGCTGAATGGTGGTACAACACCGCATTTCATTCTGCGATTCAAATGAGTCCTTTTGAGGCCTTGTATGGTTACTCCCCACCATCTGTTATTCCCTATCTCCCTGGTTCAACTGCTGTTGCTCAAGTAGACAGAAAGCTAAAAGATAGAGATGCTCTGCTAGCCCTGCTCAAAAGGAATTTGCAAACAGCTCAAGCAAGAATGAAAAATTTCTATGATAAAAAGCACACAGAGAGAGAATTCATGGTAGGAGACTGGGTTTACTTGAAGCTACAACCTTACAGGCAGCAATCTGTTCATCAACAGGTACTTCACAAACTCTCTCCCAGATTTTTTGGTCCTTTTGAGGTGCTTCAAAGAATTGGAACAGTGGCTTATAGGCTCAAGCTGCCAATCACTGCAAGAATTCATAATGTTTTTCATATCTCACTGCTGAAGAAACATATTGGAGACTCCGTAACAGTATCGGCTCAACTTCCACCAGTGGTAGACCCAGATAACCCACGATGGGAGCCGGCAGCAATTCTGGAAGAAAAGTCAGTCAAAAGGCAAGGTATCATTGTTGTCCAGTGGTTAATTCAGTGGTTTGGGACTTCTCCAGATGAAGCCACATGGGAAGATGCTGAATCAATTATTGCAAGGTTTCCAGAATTCAACCAGGCAGCAGCTTATTTTTGAAGGAGGGTGGAGTGTTAGAATAGTCAGCCATTCCTATTCTAACTAGGAACTGCATCTCTCTTTAGCTTAAACGCATCGTTTCATTATATCAAAATATCTATTAGGCACAAAGAATATCTTAGCTGTATTGGTCTTGCATGTCCTATCACGATTAGGCACGTGTCCAGTTCTAGAAGGGTCCTGTTGCTATATAGCTGGGATTTCTTGATGAAGAATCTTATGAATGAAAATATCTATTTTATCTTTTTGCATTTATCCTTCCTTTTCTACAATTCACCTCTGTTAGGGTTATTATCCTAACATTGTATGATAAAAAAAGAAAAAATCAAATCGGGTTCGTCTATGCAGCGCGAATAGCTAGCTAGTATGCACAATTGTTCTATTTGTGCCCACTTATGTTAAGAACTGTTGTAGTTGTGCTCAATAGAGAACTTGGAGCATACGGAAGGGTTTGCAATTAGAGAACTAGTTTTAGATGTATCCTTTAATATATTATAGTATTACACATTCTGGATTCAGAATAAAAATCTCGCTTCTCTTGTCTGATTTAGAATATATGAACACATGTACAATGGTATTCGGGCTAGCTGTGAAGGATATCAGAGATCTAGAAGACTATATATTTGGTTGTAGCTAGACTGTGCTCCGGTCCCTATACTTGAAATTAATCTGCAGCTGGCTGCATTATTGATTCTACATGCAACACAAATGGGATCACATAATATCACAAGTAAACCATACATATTACTCACATCTTGTTGAAACTGCATTTCATTATCCCTTCAATTGCCCCAGTTACTTAGATATGGTGTTAATATCATTTTGGTCCGAAGTGATCGACGTCAGATTTGGTGGTTGGTGAAAGCTTGCTTTCATTATCAATCCGGTGACAGAGAGACGGAGATATAACATTGCCGGTGGAAGATGGCAATGGGTTTCTATTTCTTATTTTTACTCATTTCTTGTAAAATAAAATAAGATATGGATGTAAAGGGAGTAAATTGAAAGGATGCTACTAGCAGAAGTACAACCGTACATGCAAGTGATCCTGAAAATAAAGAAGGAGAGCATTTCCAGCCTTATCAATGACGTCATTACTTCATGATCAAGAAACAGAACAATCATTAGGTAGATGAAATCTAATTCGTTCACGTACTTAATCACATATATTACCCCTAGTAAGTCGGTTCTGCTTGCTTTGTACGCATCAGGTTCTATAAATCCATCTCGCAAACCCTAGTCACTAAACATTTCTAAACTCCACTAGCAGCACTCTTCATCACATTCATACGTTTAGGGCAAAACAATTCTGTCAGCAGCAAAAGAATCGATCGATCGAGTTCTTTCATTCATGGAGTCTGGTAGTAAGCTTTTTCCAGGACAAAGGTTTTGCCCCATGGAGGATGAGCTTCTCATGTTCTACCTTAAGCCTAAGGTGAACGGGATGCAAGTGCCCGGCGAAGGAAACGTTATCTGCGAGTTTGATCTTTACGGCGATCAAGATCCATGGAAGATATGGAAAAAATTCGAAGCAAGAAGGGAAAACAACTTGAGGAGGAACAAAGATCTCTACTTCTTCACCCAAAAGAAAAAGAAGACTGCAAGAGGAACACGGGCAAGCCGAACAGTTGGGAGAGGCGGTACGTGGAAAGGCCAAAACGCAGGCAAGGAGGTGTATCTTGTTGATCAGAATCAGAAGCCAACATCTACTCTTCTTGGTTCCAAGAAAACCTACACCTACAAGAACAAAGGCTCTATACATGATGGTCGCTGGATCATGTACGAGTTTGAACTCGATGAGTCGCAAATCCACAGCAAGAAACAAGCAAACAAGAACGGTTACGTTCTTTGTTTACTGAGGAAGAATGATCTGCTTCCGGAAAAGAAGAGAAAAAGGCAAGAAGAAGAAGACGAGATTCTTGAAGACGTTGTTGAGGTTGCGGATGCAGAGAACATCGATCCTGTATCGGTTCTTGAGGAGCCACAAGAGAAACGACGTCGTCTTCTACCATGCACTGATTATGTTCCAACACCATCATTGGAAGCTGAACAAGAACATTTCGTGGTGAGCGACCAACAATTCTTGCAGTCAGAACCATCTCCCGCACCGTTAGAAAATGAACAAGCCTTCTTGCAAATGGGCTTGGATGAGAATATGGGAGTCACACCACCATTCTTGGATGAGGCTGAACTAAAACAATTGTACAATGAAGAATTCTTGCAGCCAGCACCACCATTAGAAGCTGAGCAAGGAGGACAAACACCAATGGAAGCTGAATCGGTTGATGCGCATCAAGTGGTAGAGAATTGTGAGCAGCAACAACTAGATGAACCTCAACCAAGGGAAGAAACCTTGGAGCAGCAATCTCAGATACCAACATTTTCAGCAAATGAAATAGCTGAAGCCTCATCAGAAGTCGATAATTATGGAGGTAACTTCGGTGAGGCTATGGTTGGTGAAGGCTGGTCTGTGGCTTTTATGGAAGATCTATTGCATGATGTGCAGCCAAATACCATGGAAGTGGGAGACTGCGATGCTGCTTGTTTAGATTTTGGCTATAACTTGGCATTTTAGTCAACACTTTTTCTCTTTTACATCGATCTCTAAGAGAATCGAATCATGTAAACTTCAAGGGGTTCAGGCTTAAGTGCCCCCCCCCCCCCCCCCCCCCCCACATTGTATATTCAACTAGTAATATGGGTGTGAGGGCCAAACCCCCCAGCTAGACTGGGTTCCAGCCCTCGTTTAAAAACTTATCAATCTCCTTTTCATGAAAATACCAAGTTTTGTAGCGATAGAAATCATAGAATAAGCATATCAATTTCATTTTTTATGTCACTGCTCATTAATTGAAAGCTGAATCAATCGTGTTCCACAGATTAATTCACTTGTTCTCACTTCTTAGTATCATACAATCTGATCTGTCAACAAAGATTGGAAAAGCAATGACATAAGAATGAAAGATTCTCGAGTAGCAAAGATAAAAATCTGGCGCATTATCCAGACTCCAAAAAAATATCATATAGGCATATGCGGAAGCAGCTGAATAATTTTACACTTTAACTTGCAAGCACACGAGAATAATCCTATACTTGAAATAAATTTGCAGCTGGCTGCATCATTTGATGCAGAATAATCCTACAACACAAATGGGATCACATAATATCACAAGTAAAGCAGACACCATAAAACTGAAAATACTCTGCTGGGCTGTCCACAGTAACATGCAACGCAAATAGGTCAATTAGACACCAATAATTCTGAAAACTTTCTCGTTGGGCACTGCAATGTAACATGCATCAGTCTTCTCTGATTTTATTAGATTTGAAAATTCATCATCATCATCCTCAGCTATATGCTTTGCCAGCTCTTGCTCCTGCTGCTGTCGCTCCCTCTTCTCAGCACTTTCTTTCTCCTTGTGAGAATTTAGTGGAAACCTAAGTGCTCGCACTGCATAATTATGCAGATTGAGACACAAAGCAATTCTTGTATCAAACGCAGCTTGGGGCTGATTTGTAGACTAGATATCTCCAGTTTCCTTTGACACCATATACCCATTTGCATGATCCAGAGTGGCATCAATTGCACCATCCCGGATCGCCTTGGCCACAATACTTTCAGCATCAGCAACAGGGTTGGGTAAGTCAATCTCAGCTTTTTGGCAACATCAGAAAGGGAAATTCGAGAATACGAGATGCTGATGTTGCTCAACCCTGTTATTATAACATTATGTCACAGCCTCACAATTAAATTGTGGGTTCCGTCTGAGCTGAAAACAGTTGAGAACTTGTCAGCTATAGTTCTGAATAGTTTCAAGTCACCATCCTCACAGCATTTGTTAGTTCAAAGTATGGCCTCAAAGCCTTCTCCATTCCTTTTAGCATAAACACGGCCCTCTCAGGGATTTCTCCAAGCAAGAAGCGTAGAATGACTGCCCACTTGTTACATTGAATTTGAAAGCCAAGGGCCGCTACAGGGGCTTTCCTAGCAGCCTGAAGGAGGGATTCCTTTGCATCAGTGTACTCCAACTGAATGGTTCTGATCTTTCCCAGATAAAAAAGATACCGACAAAACTGTAGGTTAGAGTGAGCCTCGAATCAGGGAGCCTTGGATCTCAGTTTCTCTGCCTGATCATATAGGTTATATGCCAGGTAGTTGCGAAGCAGAAGGTTCAGAAGTGTCTCCTGACCAAGTTCATTACGGCGCAAACTTGCAATACGGTGAATATTAAAAAGATTTCCTCTAATTTTTGCGAGATTACCGGTGTATTCATAGCTAAGAGAGTAGTAAAAGTAGAGCCTTGAAGCCAGAACATCAATAGTTCTCCTATTCATATTCTTCAGCTGAGCAGTGCCTGCCGTGGCACAAGCTTTAGGCTCACTGTACTTTTTCTGATCAATCAGAAAAATCAGCACCAGCAAGTAGCATTAAATCTCCAGCTCAGGTGAGGCATGTTTCTTCGCAACAACTTGAGCTGCCGAAGTTGCAGTATCAGCATCCATATTGTGCTCATCGTCCTTGCTATGATAGGACAGCTTTCTGCAAGCCTCAGATCCCGGCGAAAAGGCGAATCTGAAAAACGCGGAGAGCACAGCAACACTCAGCTTGCGCCTCTTCGCCATCGTGACCCTGATGGTGCGGACGACTCACTGGACCTCCTTGGTGTAGGAGGCGGTCTCAAGGAGGGAAGCAATCTCCTTCAAATTGTGGAAAGTTGTGGAAGTAGCGGAGGAGACGGAATTGGAGGGGGCGGCAACCTTCTTCATCTCTGTGTCTTGAGTCATCCTGGAGAATTTAAGAGCCGCAGTGATCGGAATGGACTAGTGTTTAGCCACCTCTGCGAGTCGGAGAGAAGAGGATTAAGGAGAAGAAGAGAGGAATAAGAAGAGAACAGGAAGAGAGAAGGAGAGAACAGAACACAAGGCGAAGTTTATAATCTTTCAATCCAATCTGATTTTCCTTTCTACAATGACTCATAAATAGGCGAGCTAGATTAAATCTAAAACATATAGGAAAAGAGGATTCCTGACATTTATAACTTATAATCTACCAAAGATAATACATCCTAAAACAAATCTGGAACATAAAACATTCCTAAAGGCATTCTAAATATCACTGGTTATTCTGCATCTTTAATTAGATGATGTAATTTGCACGTACAGCTCTGTAAGCTATAGGAAACTGGTAACTATTTTATCCAATATAGGATAGACAGAAGATTCTCGTCCAACCTGTAACGGTTAATGTTCAAGTTATGTGTACTATCTCTCAGGTTTGTTATTCAAGAATCTTGCAGTAACTTTCCCAGGTACTTTAAGCTTCTCTTGGAAATTCAATCAATGCCCACCCATCTCCTAAATGCCTCAACAAATTCTAGTCTTTTCCTCTGAGCATCTGTTCTGGCTTCTGATGCCTTCAAGTTCCTATAAAGATTCTTATGAAGCTTTACAAACTCACTTCTGTACATATACTTGTCAGCAAACATATTACGCTCCTTCATGTAGTTAATGACCTCCATGACTCTCTCAAAGTAACCACCACGGAGAAAGTTCAGTAGCAGGTACTCAAACAGATCTCTGCTTACCACCAAATCTCCATTCTCCATATTCCTCTTCATGTCCCCCCACAAGAATGTGATATCACGGAACATTCCTAGAGAAGAATACGCATTTATCATATAGGTAAAAGTTTCCTTAGTGGGCTGAATTTTCAACTCTTGCATTCTTTTGTACGTCTTCAGAGCATCATCAATCATTCTGGCCTTGCAAAAAAAGTTGATGGAAGAATTGAACTGATAGACCCTAGAAGGAATTTCCTCCT
Source organism: Potentilla sterilis (assembly GCA_963682095.1). Taxonomy (NCBI): domain Eukaryota; kingdom Viridiplantae; phylum Streptophyta; class Magnoliopsida; order Rosales; family Rosaceae; genus Potentilla; species Potentilla sterilis. The sequence goes on from OY821765.1 coordinate 29,476,901, forward strand.
TCTCATCTCTCGTTTCCTGAACCAAAGCATTTGCCAGATCAGAAACCCTAGAAGGAATTTCCTCCTCATCTCTTGATTCCTGAACCCCAGCATTTATCATATCAGACTTACTGGTGGAGCTTGATGCACTTGAACAAAAGGCAGTTGTATCTACTACTGATAGACATGTCGAGGCAACCATCTCATCGGATATATTTACAAGCAAACCAGCCTTTCTCATCTGTTTAAGCAATGCTTTCGCTTCTGGAACCTGCTTTCCTTTGTTATAGGCTGTCAAGAGTGACAAATATGTACAATAGCCCATAGGAGCCTCAGCTGCTTCCATGTCATCTAAAATATCATGAGCAGTTTCTAGCCAACCTAATTGAATGCAAGCGTGGATCACATCATTGCCCAATCTAGATCCTCTTAATGAACATAATTCCTTTTGAATTTTGAGTAAAAGTTTTGAAAGCTCAGTAACATCTCCATTATTTTTGTATCTGATTATAAGCTTGGCCAGAGCCCTGTTGCTAAGAACAAGTTTCCCATTTAAATACATAACAAGCTCTTGTTTACCTTCTAATTTGAGGACGGAATCTTTCTGCAGCAGCTCAGGGAAAATTTGCATTTTCAACCCAGACTTCAGATTATGAGATCCAATCGGAACAAGATAAGACCTTTGTGAGTTCTTCTTATCTCTCTGAATTGGCAGAGACTTGCGATCATCACACATTTGTAATATAAGCTCACTGGCAGCAACCACATCATTAAACTTGAAATGCAAGCTTAACAAACAATCATAAAATTGCCGATAGTGTTGAACAAATGGAGCTGAAACCTGATCAATATAACATTTATAATTCTTTATCTCCTCCCTCTGACCATTCAATTCATGAATCCGGGCTATAATGACAATAGAGTGTGCATCAGCAGCCACTCCTGTTACAGACATCAAATCCATTATCTGCTCGCCTTTCAAAGATAATTTGAACCTCACACAGGCATCAAGAACAAGGTTAAAAATCATTGTGTCAGGTTGCAATAACTTTGCGTGGCCACTCTTTTTTGCTCTCAAGTATTGGAAGTGATGACAAATTTGCATTAAAAAATTTGAGGCAAGGTGAGTCCCGATCTCAGTCTTTACCGTATGCAGAGCAACCAAGCACAATACATTCATGGGGGGTGAATTCCTTTTCTCCAGCATTAATCGCAGAATCATCATAGCAGGCTTAGGCATTTGACAGCGTGCTAAGGAGAGGGAGAGCTTTGTCAGGATATCAGACTGAAGTAAGTCTGATCTCTCTCTCAGATTTACAAGGACTAGATCACATGCTTTTTGTAGCCAGTAAGGTTCAGATGAATAGCACAGTTCAGTAATTAGCTTATGAATGAGAAAACCCTCGGGAAAGCCATGCAACCTTTTGAAATCAATAAATGATTCCCATACTTCATCCACTTGATGTTCCTTCAAGGCTACTTCGAGCCTTTTCAACATAGCTGCACGAGAAGAACCTTCCCAACACAGCCTTTCAGGATGAACAGCAGTACAAAAGTTTTGGGTAGATGAACTCCGATGCTGTTCATAGGTTATACTTGATACCAAAGAATAAACAGATCTTCCACCCGCAACTAATTCTGCATCATGATTTGATATCAAGGTTGCCCTCTGAATGACGGAAGACAACCTTTTAATGACGCAATTACGCCCAAGTATTTCTTTACTCAATATTAGTGCCATGGATGTATCACTATGTCAGGGATGGTAGACCAAGAAAATACGACCTCCAACAGACTCCATTGATAAACCTTGGTCTACATCAAAAGTCATCACCAACATCTATTTGTCACTTAGGATTCTTTCACAACTTAACATCCAGAGATTAGTTCCTAGAGGACCCCTTCATGCCCATGGTCAACTACTCATATCTGTACACAAAGTATAACTCAATAAGATGCATAATGCTGATATTTGCCACTACAATATCTAAGACAATACAACGACAATTAAATGCACATAGTCTGAGACCAACACCACCATCTATATCATATCACAATACAACTCTCATTAATATTGATATAGACAAGGAAATGCAGAATCTCTTATATGCAGAAAGTTGGCTGTGATATATGTGCAATGTAGGGATATAGCTATAATATCCAATTCAAGTGAATCTTCCACTCCAATCTCCACCACTTCAGGATCCTTCTGCATTCTACACTACTTCTAAGTTATCAAACTATATCAAAAACTCATTCACCGAATATACTGAAAACTTGTTTACCGGCGCAAACAAATTAAGCCTTTAAAATTGAGAAAATGTGTAATGCTGCCAAAGGAAGAGCCTTTATAGATGAAATTCGATATCTTGCAACTCAAAAACAACTAGAAACAGAAAAAGTGAACTTGGGAGAAAAACCCAAAGAATAAAAAACCCAGAAAATCAAATGCGATATATGACCACGTGGAATGTATTCACCTAAAATCAAATAACAAGAATCAAGGGCTTAAATATACTAAACACCACCGAAATCAGAAACCCAAAGATTAATATCTCCAAAAATTAACACCAAGTACAAAAAACAGAGGAAATTAAGCAACAAAAAACTCACCCGGTTTGTATGTCTCTGAAACCGCGCAGAAGATTTAGGGTTCTGAAACCGCGCAGAAGATTTTTCAATTTCCCATTCAGGGGTTTTCAGCTACTTATTTGCAGCTTATTTGAACCAGAACGACACCGTTTAGTGTCCGTTATAATCGCAACTTCCCATCTCCACCGTCCACGTGTCGTAAAACCCCTCATTTCGAAACCTATTCATTTGTAATTGAAAGCTTTAAATACGAAGCATTTTAGGGTCTTTGAGAAATCAGAGAGAGACTGAGAAAGAGAACCACCGCCGATTCTGCAATGGCCGCTCCGACTCCGACCGCCGCCGCCTATCCCAAGACGCCGGACATTCTCTACGCCTCCATCACCAGCCTCATCCCCATACGCCTCGACACCTCCAACTTCACCATCTGGAAGTACCTAATGACCACCGTGTTCAAAGCTCACAACCTCCTCGGCTTCGTCGACGGCACCATCACCCCGCCGGAGAAGCACCTCCTTAGCGCCGCCGGCGAACCTACCCCCGCGGTCAGCCCTACCTACGAGACCTGGCTGCAGCACGACGCCGGCGTCCAGGTCGTGATCCACGCCACGCTGTCCAACTCGACTCTCAACCACATCATCGGCTGCGACACCGCACGTGACCTCTGGCTGAAGCTGGAGGAGAATTGCTCGTCGCTGACGGAGTTCCACGTGGCGAAGTACCGGTCCGATTTGGAGAGGAGCACCAAGGGCGGCGACTCGGTCTATGCCTATGTGCAGAAGATTGAGGAGATTAGGGACAAGCTGGTGGGATTTGATGTGGTGGTTGATGACTCGGAGATGATTGCTCATGCTTTGAGGGGTTTGCCGACTGAGTACAATCCGTTTCGGATTAGGATGGCGGCGAGGACGGAGGCGATGAGTTTGGATGGATTCTATGTGGTGTTGCTGGAGGAGGAGGCCGCATTGAGGGCTAGGAATCAGTATCAGTTTCCGCAGTTTGCCGATGCGCAGTGGAGCTCGAATCAGTGTCAGATTTGCAATGAGGCTGGCCATATTGCTTTGGTTTGTCCTCACAGGATGGATTTCACATACCAGGGGGTACAGAATCAGTAATCAAAAATGCTTGACGTTAAGACTTGATGTCAGTTTTAAGTAATAATTTTGGTTTTTAATAGTGTTTATTGGTTTTAGTACTCTTGAACTGGTTAATGGCTTTGGTGGTTTTATCTGCTTTGCCCATTATGTACCTAGTTTTTTATATCTTTGTCAATAATTTTGATGTTTTTATGTGTGGCTCTTGCTCATTGATGCACTTTCTTGTTGTCTTACCGGTAGACTGTAGTTTATTAACTTATTATAGTGTGGCAATGGAACAAAAATTCCCTTGGAATAGTCTGACTCATGTTAATTTGACCTTAGAAGCCATGATAGGTTTAGAACTTTAGATGAGGTGTGTCTTGTGGCTGGTTTTCCTTACAAGTTACTACTATAACCTACTGGCGTATTTCAATTCATTTAATAGATCTTGGGCGATCTCTCAATGAATGACTTGCCATGTTATGAAATATTGCAGTTACATAAAATGACTGCATTACTCTTGTTTTTTTCTGGAAGTTTTAGTTCCATGAACTGTGGAGGGGTTTCTTCTTCTTTGGGTAACTAAGAGGTGAGTTTGCAACCCTGAATGTGTAGTCTTGAACATAGGTTCCTTTAAGAAATACCTCAAAAGAGAAGCGCTGGTAGGATAAATGATTTGAAGGTCATGTTTTAAGGCGTCAAGTAACAGGTATAGCTACTTTTTTCTTTTCCTTCCTTCTTGAAATTTATACTTGTCCTTGTGTTAGTATGACTTTGGTAGAATCCAGATACTTGATGGCCCATTGTTGCATGTTATTTTAGTTGCCTTTTTCTCTCGGTAAGTTGGCCTTCTCCCTTGCTTTACCATCATTGTTTATCGTAATGGCTCTATGACTGAATTACCAATACAAGCTTTATCATCATTTACTTATCCCAACTGAGTTAGTCACTACTTATATTCGGCTGCATCTAGGGTGTACCTCCATTCTATGGATGAAAGAGCACAATTTTTCATAATTACTTTTTCATTTTTTTTTTTTTGCCTTTTTGGGTATGATAAGTTCCTCATCATGTTTTTTATGTGTCTACGATAGTAACTAAATAGGTTTGATTGGCAGCCAACACGATTACGTTGTTTCTCATTTCTTTAAACTTGAATTTGGGTTTGGGTTTTTGTGTTTTGGTCATCATAGCTGGCTATTTCCCAAATCAATAAGTTGATATTTGTTTGTGTTTTTTCACTTATTGAATCAATCTGTTGCTGTCTTAACTTGCTCAGATATTGCAGATAGGTAATGGTGACCCATTTTTGGACTATGTCTCTCTTGGAATTAATATCATTCTGGGTGGAATATAACAGTATAGGTGGATATCGTCCTTCCACGAATACGTGGGCTATTTACTTTGGCTGGATTTTACTTGCTACACAACCTGCCGGTGTATCTCAATTGTATCAGGCGATTCAGGGTACCTAGGATGAATGACTCTATCAAGATAAGGTGGCACTTATAAGAACCTAGCAGTTTATCTATACACATGCACTTATAAGAGAAAGGTTGAGATAAACTGCTGCTACTATGAAGGATAAAAACTTATTTGTTAAGGGGTTAAGTAACAGGTGCAACTTAATTATCTGTTATTGTTTACTTTTCCTTTTTCCTTTTTCCTTTTTCGTTTTATGGTTTTTGGTCTTGTTCAGAATACTTGATTGGTGATTGTGGTGTATGTTAAATATTCCGGTGCTTAGAAGTTAGAACGTAGTGTGCATGGTCCTGTTGTGACTTGTGAGTTAGTATTCAAGTTACTAACTTACTACATAATCTTCAGAGTTACTCTGGGACTTTGAAATTCTCCTACTCTAAGTAGGATTTTCATTTAAGGGTGACTATTTCCTAGTTTGAACAGGAAGGTCAATATTCGGAGAAAACAACAAATAAAAAACAACTGTCATTAGGAAATGAGGTGATCAACTAATTAAGGGTTCAGTCCCCTTGCAATGATTCAAAAAAGCAGTCCATATTTTCTACAGACAAATCATCGATATAAAGCAGAACTGGGTTCTCTTGTGAGGGATCCGGATTCTCTCCTCATGAAAAAACTCCTCATATCTCCTCATGAGATCTGGGCCGTCTAAGTTTAATTCGACGGCTCAGATTACTTTGCAGGGGGAGTTGTGTGAATAGTAACAGAAGATTGTGAGCCATCAGATTGAAATTGGACGGTCCAGATTATTTTAGGAGAAATGAGGCGATAGCGATGAGGACAGGATCCCATTTCTCTTGAGACGATTTGAAATGCTCCATGCGACTACGATATAAAGTGGCCCATCCTGTGGAATTTTGTTCATAAATTCTTTCCCGGTCTGCTGCTACATGAATTCTTCTATTTGTGGGAGGTGGAATTGGATGATCTTCTTTCAAATAAACCTGCACGATATAAGTAATGCAAATGACTATAAATAAAAATTTATAGTTAAAAGTTACATAATATTAATATTACAAAGCATACCTGATAAAAATGTTCTCGGTCATATCCAGTAGCAATTACTCTAGTTGATGATATTGAGCTTGGAGTTGGTTTAGTTCTAAATGGGAAGAATGTAAAGCACTGAGCAGAAGACAAATGCATGAGTACAACATTATAACAAGATGCTATAATATGACCCATGTCAGGCATAGTCATCCAGTACTCTTGCGAACAAATACCCCCCTTATATGCCAATGCATCACGTAATTTATTAACCCTTTCCGAACCAAAGAGTTGGCCATAGTAGGAATTGTCAATGCTAAGCTCATTTTCTAAATCTTCTCGCACTTTCACCCATCCATCATCTTCAGGATAACCCATAAATGATGCTATAGCTCTAAAACCGCAATGACCATCTCTCGGAACATCCTTTACCTCAAGGACATGTCGCCTAAATTCAAGTGGACATACACCAACAAATTCATCTTGCTTAGATGGTGGGATGCCATTCACCTGAAAACATGTCGGTAAATAACATGTTTACAATGCTGATGCTAGATTATATATACTGAAGGTTGTTCATAATGTATGGGGATGTTACCTGATTATCCTCTGGCAGCCTCTCTTGTGTTGAGGGCACTATAGAAGGACCAGCATTGGGTGAATGACGTTCAGATTCCTCAATGTCAGGCAGCAAGTATAGAGAATTCTGCTCACTTACCAGCCTACGTCGTTTCATCCTCCCTTCCACATTGGGCTCTCCGGTCTTTCTTAAAGGTTCCAAGTCAAGTTTCCTCCAATAAGAATGGATGCATGCGAGTGGAATAGGTCGACCTTGTCTCTTGTACTTGGCAATATCATGCGCACAGGGTAAGCCATGGGTATTTCTTATGACACAATGACAGTACTCACCAGGGTTATCATCTATCTCCTTGGCTAGCACGGGCTGGTTACGGATCAGTTCTAATGCGTGAGTGGAAATGGCCCCATGAAGTTCTGAGAGCCCACATTTATCATCGTACTCATTTTCTAACGACTCCTCCAACGAAGCTTTAATTTGCGCGAGATCTTTCTCAATGAACCCTTGTATATTCTCCCAAACTTCGTCGACTTTACCGAGCCCATATAAATATTCATTAACAAAGTCCAATACCGTTTCGCAGCTGTAAAATCAAATAGGCAAATGTTAATAGAGGAAACAATTAAATTGATTAGACAATTGGGTAAAGTGTACGTAGGTGGTATTACTTACTCGTAGAAATCGTCGCACTCCCCCTCGGTATTCCCAAAGTGCATAACTTGATCTGTCCATGCCGCAACAAACATTTCCTCATATGGCTTCAAAACGGTGTTTATGACATAATCAATTGTGTTTGGGTGCATATCAAACTCGGTGCGTAGCTGCATTAAATGTTGTTCCAAATCGTGTTCAGTGGGGGATGCTACCAATAATTCCCACTTCTTTTGAAAGGAAAGCAGCTCCCCTAAATTCAATTCAGATAGCTTCCTGGTAGATTCCATCACTTTCTCAATAATGGAATCCGGAGATAACAAAAGTTTAGCCGTACTGAAGACGTCCTTAATGGCTTTCACGGGAGCCTCAGCCATCTGAATGCCATTTATTGTATCTATACCGAAAAATACAATATCAGGCATAGCAATACCGTTATCATTCATGACACCTCGCAATGAATTTAAGGCCCATTCATAGCTACTTTTACTTTTGGAAGAAAGGATAGCCAAACCGACAAAAAACGTTATATCAGTTGACGTAACCCCGTAAATTTCTAACAGGAACCGCACCGGATCATCCCGTTGGATAATACGTATCCTCAAAACAGTTGGAAATGCAAGTAACATCTCCAAGCTAGTGGGGTGTGTCAAAAAGAAGTCCAAGACTGTGTGCATCTTTGGACTAGTCCTGTGCTTCTCGATGAAATTGTACTCCTCTGCCTTGCTCATAAATTGTTGCAGTTGAGAATTTACATCCTCAGCTCTCTTTCTACGCTTCATACTTTGAACTTCATTGTATATTGTCCTAGCTGTTGATTTGTTGTGTTTGTCGCTCTTTTTTAGTTCTTCTAATATCTTCTTAGGCTTCTCCTTTTCTTTAAACATATTCTGCAACAACGACTTCTCCTCTTTAGATAATCTACCCCCAAATGAATGGCCCTGCTTCCCATTGTCCCGTGCTTCATGGTTATGCTTTCCTTCAACTACCTCAAGCTGCCACTCATCACCAGTTTTCTTGCCCATTAACCGGAAAGGACAACCACACTTCTTACTTCCACTCATCATCGTCTTTTTTGAACTACTTCGGCTATCATATTTTCCGCTTCTTTCACAACCCAATGTAACTCTAGCTCTCTTACTGCCTTTGCCACTGTCAGATCTTAACACGACAATGGTAAAATTATTCGACCTCCCAATTTTTTTGGCCCAGTTTGTTAAGTCTTCTTTACTCGTGAACGTCTACATTACCAATGACAACCTCATTTTAAGTTCATATATAAACATACGGACACAACATTCAAAAGCTAACTAATTTGCAATTCCAGTTAAAGGTTACCTCAGTCGTTGTGAATTCACTAGTGTAATCCCTTGTACATCCGTTGTCTACATTACTACGACTTGATGTAGCCACCTGACAATAACAAGAGGATATAGTTTAGTCTTTTACTATTGCAACTCTAGCTTTGATGTTCATTTCTCCACTACGGGGCAGTTACAAATTTATACAACTACAATTAGCCTTCCACATTTCACGAACTCATCTTAATACAAGTCTTCGATTTTGTATGTATATATATCAAAATTATAGGAGACAGAGAGAGAGAGAGAAAACATACTTGGTCCATAATAGATGACGGCCGGATTCACTTATACAATAAGTGGTGGAATTGGTTTTGCATGATCAATCTAATCAATTGACTCCTCCAAATTCGTCGAAGTTGGCTCTTAATCACTTGACTGATATCATTTACTGGTGCCCTGCAAACCAGAGCGCAGAAACTCATACGAATCGTAAACAGCGAAAGGTCATGATATAGTACCGATTAGTGTACAACTAATGCTCTGAATGAAATTGAATTCCTAATTACCTATATGAATATGACTGAAAAATACTTAATAACACAGCTAAATAGTGAAGCCCTGGAAGATCGAGTAGGCGGGCATAAACTTCGTACCAGTTCCAGCGAAACTAGTTTGAATTCTTCAAATACTCTTACTGATCAGCCATAAGAAGATCAAAGGGGAAAAGAAACGAAGCGACAGAAACCAGAATACAAAGATCAGATTGATCTATCTGTAAAAGAATGAAGATCCAGCTACTTTGCTTCATTTATAAACAGAGAAGGGGATTGCTTTATCTCTTCATAGTTTGAAAAGGTCAGGAGTTTCGCCCACAATTTTTGACCAAGTAAGAAAAATATAGCAACTCCAATTATTTGTCTATTCTGTTATCCCCACCCCTTTTATCGATATCTTTCAACCACCAAATAATTAAGTAACGTGGAAGATAAAGTCAGCTTTCATTATTTTGTCCAAAGTAAGTTAGTCTCTGGATGTTCTCCATAGGAGTGAAGTGGGCCTTTTCGAGGCATCTTGCTAAAACTCTTTCTTTATAATCCCACCCCGGAGGCCCGGACACAACACATTATTTATAATCCCACCCCGAACAACATCTTACAATCCCACCGCTAAACGTGTTAATCCAATTCAAAATTTAGATTTCTCATTTATGAGCTTTTTTTGTCTAGAACATTCTAAAAGCGGATAGCAAGCGTACATATTTGCATGTTTGGCTATATTCGAAAATATAGCAAAACTTAATTTTGATGATACTCCTGAACTCTTCACACTAATGTAATTGTCTTTCACAATAAGGTACGTGATTTTAAAAATGACTAGGGTTCAAAAGAAAATTGAAACATTATACATGATAAATAGGGGTGAATCTAGCAAATATATCAGCAGAGATATTATATATGGGACATTTCCACTTAGGTTTGGAAAAATAGTACTCATGGTTTGTTATGTTTGGTGAGGTGATGTTTCTGCCTAAACTCGGGGGTTTAGTAGATACAGGACAATAAAGATATAATAAGAACACAACGATGTATAGTTGTTCACCGTGCCATCGGAGGGCACGGCTACGTCCACTTGGAATTCATTATAGCCGGCTAATAAGCCATCGGTGGTACAAGGGTGGAATGCCCAGGAACCAAAAGGTCCTTAACACTAAGGGGGAAGCCTCCTATTTATAGAGAAGGAAGACTTCCTCCTTCACCATGTTTCCAATGTGGGACACTAACCCACACTATTACACATTTCCCTACCCACGAAGCTACTTCGGGAGCCCGGTGGCACGCCCTCCGGGTGCGGCACTGGTGATCTCCGACATTGGGAATGTAGCCGGGGTTGCGGTCTACCCGCCGGATGCCGGAACTAGGACCCATGACACCGGTTGCACGGTCCACGAGGTCGCCGAACATGCTTGGCGGTGCACCATATATACCACCAACAAGTCCCCCAAGTTCCCGAGTAAGAGTGCAATCTTACTTGGGGAGTTAATCATCATGCGCTTCCAAGCATAGGCGGTGACCGAGTCACCCATACTATCTCCCCTACTACCTCCAGTCCCCCAAGTCCCTAAGTAAGATTGGGCTCTTCTCGAGGCGATCGCCTTTTGCCTCTGGATGATATGTACCTAATAAACAAAAATAGAAATAAACAAGTGATCAGAATTTAAGCCACATACTGGAATCAAGCACCGGGTAGCTACTTGTTACCGCTCGGTGATACGAATACTGCCCGGGGTTACCAATGATATGTACACAAATATCAATGGAACACATAAATCATGATCACGTATAAAATGAAGGCATGTGTAGCTTGAAGATGTCATGCAAAGTCTTTCGTTAGTGTTGGCTTAGCCGTCGGGATGCCCATGGTACCGGGCGGGCGGACCTCGACCGATGCCCGGACGCAATGCCATTTCGAGACGAGTCCCCCAGTTAGAATGCCTCAGCCGTTGTTACTGGCTTACCGTTTCCCGGAGGAAAAGATCCCGGCCAGCCACACATGAAAGACTATATGCAATGCACCGCAAAGCTAAAAATTACCAATGTAGCTGGTAATCATGCACATTCATTATCATGCGGGAAAAACAATTCACATGCTTGCCAAATATATAGCACAGTACTCGCATAAAGGATGGAGTAAACATAATTATAAGAATTAAAGAACTTAGCTTTGCTGGAAGCTGCTGCAGGTTGATTTGCTGTTTGGAGCAGTGGGTGCCCAGAGAAGATTTCTGGGTGTCCAAGCTGCTGAAAACTGAGCAGTTGGAATGGCCCCAGGGTTGCTGGAAGCTGCCCCAAACCTGGCCCGGATTGCTGCTGAAGACCCGGACCGGCCCAAGATGCGGATCGGGCTGACCTTGACCGGTCAATACTTCTGATTTTGAATTCTGCTTTCCCGCCAAATTTTCTTCGTCTCTCTGCTCGCTGCCTTCGCGCTTCTGGCCGCTGCTCGACCGGACCTCCCTCCCGTCCGGGGACCCTCCTGGCCGCACCACCGCTCGACCGGCACCCTCCTCGGCCGGAACCTCAGCTCGGCCGGCATCCTCCTCGGCCGGCGCGCCTCTCTCCCGCTCGGCACCTCCACCCATCCGGGGCTTCCTCCCTCTCCCGGCCGGGACTCTCCCCTCGTCCGGGTTCGGACCATGCACCGGGACGACGAGCCGCACCGGAAGGCGAAGCCGGGAGGACCATGCTGTCCGGCTGACTTGCTGGAGGCTGCTGCATGCTGGGCTGCACCGCACCGCACCGGACCGGACCTGGAGATGCTGCACCGCACCGGAACCTGGGATCTGCTGGAAGCCAGTGCACCGGAGCTGCCGCACCGGGGGACGAAGCCGGGCCTGCTGGGCTGCCTGGGCCGTACGGGCTGCATGCCGGGAAGCTTACTGCTGGGCCGGCGATGCTGCACCGGAGGGGCGCTCGGGGGGTGGAGAGACTGCTCGGGGATGCTGCCGGCAGACCAACCGCACCGGAAGACGCTGGCCGGAGCAACAATTGGCGCCCAAGTCCGACCGTACAACACCGGAGCCTCGCGCGCGCGGATCGATCCTGGGCTGACCGGGCAGGGCTGCATCTGCTGACCGGGCAGGGCTGCATCTGCTGACCGGGCTGACATGCCAACCGGGCCGGGCCTGCCAACATGAACTGGGTTGCAGTAGGGGGTTTTTTTCTCTCCACACCCATTTTTTTTTTTCCCCGATGGAATAAACACAACTAACCGATCTCTGCTCGCTGGCAGAGCAACCAAACTTTTTGAACTGATTCCCACAGACGGCGCCAATTGTTTCTGCCTAAACCCGGGGGTCTAGTAGATACTTGATGAATCCACCTCTATCTCCTGCAATCCTGCTCACTAAGGGGAATACCGGGCGGGCCGGTCTTCTCCTCTCCGATGCCTAAGTTAGTATAGTTGGAATATATATAACCAAGACACGTATGTAAGCGGGGAGAGAGACGAGTTACCTCATAAAGAAGGTAGTTGGGGCCCATATATAGGTGGTTGGAGGTAAGGACTGGCCTTACTCTTCGATGTGGGACTGGTTCCCTTCTGTTTATACTTTCTGGTGCCCCCTTAGGCAGGCTGGCGTCCCCGGCCCCTGGGTCCCTGGTGGGGGGATAGAGTGCCAGGCCCCGAGGCCGGGTGCTGGTGATCCGGTCCCGACCCTTGGGCCGGGCCCTGGTGCGCTTGCTGCGGGTCTGTGGGCCTGCTGTAGCCCCTCTGCGGCTACTGTCAACAGGTGATAATAAGGTGGGTGTGAAAAAATCAAGTAAATATCAGAAACAGTTTATGAAGTTTAGGTCTTTGTGAAATTTCACATAATCCCCACAAGAATACTTCTAGTATTTTCCGTGATAAAGAAATTAGGGCAGATGGACAATGACAGAAATGAAGGGGGTGGGGTTAGACAATAGTTGGGGTGAGAATAACAAAACAAAAGGAAGGGGGTGGGGGTGGGGGTGGGGATGGCAAGACAAGATGCAGGAGGGGTGTGAATAGCACAAGGAGAGAAGGGTGGGGATAGCGGTTGCACCGGGAAAATTGAACGTATTCAAGCGATCGTTCATAGAAAATAGAGCACTAACTAAAAGGCAAGACAAGATGCATTTTGAGAATTGGAGGAACTAAAAGGCCTACTAGCTATATTCCCACCCTAAAAAAATATTGTATACACGACATTTTAAGTATAAGTATACGTGTGATTTTAACCATTTAATTTTATTCAAAAATATGTAAATCAGCTAATATCAACTAAACATAATTATTCACATATTACATATAAATACACGACCGTAATATAAAAGAGTAGTGAAAGAAAAGGTCGGGGTGGGGCACGACCGTAATATAAAAGAGTAGTGAAAGAAAAGGTCGGGGTGGGGATAACAAAAGAAAGAGCACACAGTAGTACCGCGTACAACCGTCTGATATAAGAAGACTTCCCGAGTGCAAGACAAAGATATATATGGGAGGGGTGGGAACAGCAAAAGAAAGAGAGGAACAGGGGGAGGGAGGGAGGGGTGGGGATAGCTAATACATGTGTAGGAAAATTCAGGCCAATTCCAAGTAATGGACCTGAAATAAAATAAGGACAATAACATGGTCAGACCGTGAGAGAGATTTATATCCCCACCCCAAGGGTGGGAAGAGTAACCACATAGGCAACTGATAATGCCTACTGACTTCAATTCTATATTCCCACCCTCTCAATTCTCAAACTCATAGGGGTGGGAAGAGCATGCTCTGCGAATCCAATATTTTTTTTTTTTTTTTTACATTTTGTTATTGTTGTTGCTTACAGTGTTTGAGATATGAAAGTGGATTTTACACCCAATTCTCACTAGGTTGTGCTGGCCAGTCATTACAAAGACATAATTGTCCCTCCAAACAGCGGCCACTCCATTCAAAGCTCACATCCCGCCCCTATATAAACCCCCTCACCTCTGCCTCTACAGACCCCCACATATCTCTCCCATACTCTCTCTCTCCCTCTCTTTTTCTCAAGCATGCTCTGCGAATCCTCTTTACAATTCCACTCAGCTTTGCCAAATTCATCCGAACCAGATACAAAATGCATATCGATATTAGGCATGCAATTCTACAAGCATTCAACCTGTTGAAATATGGAGGAATGCCCTGGGATTGGGATCCGTTTCATACAATCAGCAACCCCACCTGGATGACATTTTTTGTTCTAATGATACTCTTTGTGATCTTTCCCTTCATCTCCATCAAATTCCATGTCCCTCTCACCACTCATTTACCACCCAGTTCCGTTACTAGTACAACCGCAGGCATCATAGTATTCCAGCGACTTGAAGAGCTTTCTGCGCCTCTCGCGGTTGCACTGGCGGCTGCTGTACTGGTTCTCCCACAAGCTCTCTTCTGGTATGCACACCCCATTATTACACTCATCCCCTCCTGCTTCTTTATCCTCAGCTGCTTTGTGACATGGCTGTACACCGTCCTTAGTACTATTCCGGTTCTTGACATTGTACTAAGGGCAACCATTGTTGGTTGGCGAGGCGCCTTTGCGCCTGAACCTGATCGTCAGATAAGTGAGCCAATTGAGGGAGACACACAAGAAACGGAAATGCGATCAGGTGATGCTATGGAAGATCTTGAAGCTGGAGGACTAGAGGAGTAGTACTAGTCTAGAAAATTTGTACGTAATTTGGTCGTAAATCAATATTTTTTTATATCGCTTGTGTAGCTAAATATGCGTTGTTGTACGTGGTCGTTGTTGTTGTTGTTCTTTTTTCTTTTTTCTTTTTTTCTTTGACACAGTATGTTGTTGTTAATTTGTTAACTACATATATGTAAGATCTCGTAATGTGTTGTTAATTAATGTAATTTACTCGATTGTTTATAGTGTAATGTTTTTCTTGGGCTTAGTTAATTTTGTTCATTTTAAATTTAAAAATTCTCACAGGCTCTCACAGCCATGCATGCATGATTCCTCCGGCTTCACCTCCTCAACACAAAAAACCAAACCAAAAATGGCTCCCTCGTCTTCTTCCCCTTCCTCCAAATCCCCATGCCACCTCCCCCAACAACAACAACCACTTCACCCCTGTAAGTGTAAGTCTTCTCTTTGTGGTCGAGAATTGTGAATCTCATCACAGCTTGTTTAGACCCATCGGTGCTGAAGAAGGTGATGATTTTACGACATGGAGGCTGTTTGACGAATTCCCGGCCAAATGAGCGCAAATACAAGGAAAAGTTAGCAAACGTCATACGAAATACTAATAGTCAGCTGACAAAGATGACAATCAAAACAACTGGCATTAAACTGGCGTACAACTCTACATCTACTAAAAAATGTAGCTAAGTGAAATTGGATGATGTTGGTGGCATATATGGTACACCGCCAGGCATGTTCGGCGACCTCGTGGACCGTTCAACCGGTGTCATGGGTCCTAGTTCCGGCATCCGGCGGGTAGGCCGCAACCCCGGCTATATTCCCAATGTCAGAGATCACCGGTGCCGCACCCGGAGGGCGTGGCACCGGGCTCCCGAAGTAGCTTCGTGGGTAGTGTAATGTGTAGTAATGTGGGTTTGTGTCCCACATTGGAAACATGGTGTAGGAGGAAGCCTTCCTTCTCTATAAATAGGAGGCTTCCCCCTTAGTATTAAGGATCTTGGTTCCAAGGCATTCCACCATTGTACCACCGATGGCTTATTAGCCGGCTATAGTGAATTCCAAGTGGACGTAGCCGTGCCCTCCGATGGCACGGTGAACCACTATAAACCCTTGTGTTCATATTCTATCTTTATTGTCCTGTATCTACTAGACCCCCGGGTTTAGGCAGAAACAATTGGCGCCGTCTGTGGGAATCAGTTCAAAAAGTTGTGTTGCTCTACCAGCTGGGTAGAGATCGGTTAGTCATGTTCTTATTTATTCCATCGGGAAGAAGAAGAAAAAGTGAAGAAGAGGGAAGCCCTGCTGCCAGCCCAGTTCAAGTGGAGTCCCAGGCCCGGTTGGCAGCCCAGCCCGGTCAGCAGGACCAGGCCCTCCTGGTCAACTCTGAGGCAGTTCACGCGCGAGTCTCCGGTGCGGGTTCGGACTGGGTGCGCCAATTGTTTCTTCCGGCCAGCGTCTCCCGGTGCAGCTAGTCTGCCGGCCAGCATCCCCGAGCCTCCCTCCGGTGCGGCCTCTCCCGGTCCGGCATGCAGCCCCGTCTCCCGAGCAAGTCTTCCGGTACGGCAGGTCCCGGCTTCGTGCAGCAGGTCCCGGCTTCGTCCTCCGGTGCAAGTGCCCCGGTGCGAATCGTCGACCCCGGTGCGGCATGTCTCTGGTCAGCAGTTCCGGTGCGGTTCGTCGGCCCCGGTGCAGCTCATCCCGGTGCGGCAGCTTCCAGCAGAGTCCGGCCCGGTGCGGTGCGGTGCAGTTCGTCCCCGGACGAGAGCCACCGGACGAGTGTTACCTGGACGAGTTAGCCGGATGGGGTCCCCGGGAGAGATGGGCCGGACGGGATTCCCCGGCCGGGAGAGCGGGAGAGCGCCGGACGAGAGCAGAGGGTCCCCGAGCTGTATGTCAGCCGGAAGCGAGCCCCGGCCGAGGAGGATGCCGGCCGAGATGGAGAGCAGCGGGAGAGAGCCACCGGCCGAGGAGGGTGCCGGTCGAGCGGTGGTGCCGGCCGAGAGTCCACCGGCCGAGCGTGTCCGGCCGAGGAAGCAGAAGCGCGAAGTCAGAAGAGAGAAGCCCGAAGTAGAGAAAGGAAGAAATTGGCGGGAAGCAAGTGAAGTTCAAATTTTGTCAACCCGGTCAACCCGGTCAACCGATCCTCACCTTGGGCCGGTCCCGGTCCATCCAGCAATCCGGGTCTCAAGCAGCAGCCCTGGGCCTTTCCATCTGGTCAGCAATCCTGGTCAGTTTCAGCAGCTTGGACACCCAGAAATCTTCTCTGGGCACCCACTGCTTCAAACAACAAATCAACCTGTAGCAGTCTCCAGCGAAGCTAAGTTCTTTAATCCTTACAATTATATTTACTCCACCTCTATGCGAGTACTGTGCTATATATTTGGCAAGCATGTGAATTGTTTTTCCCGCATGATAATGAATGTGCATGATTACCTGCGGCATCGGTAATTCTTAGCTTTGTGGTGCATTGCATATAGTCTTTCATGTGTGGCTGGCCGAGTTCTATCCTTCGAGATCTTTTCCTCCGGGAAACGGTAAGCCAGTAACAACGGCTGAGGCATTCCACCGGTTATGTACCATTCAACCGGCTCTTGGACATTCCAACGGCTAAGCCAACACTAACGAAAGACTTTGCATGACATCCTCAAGCTACACATGCCTTCATTTTATACGTGATCATGATTTATGTGTTCCATTGATATCTGTGTGCATATCATTGGCAACCCCGGGCAGTATTCGTATCACCGAGCGGTAACGAATAACAAACCCGGTGCTTGATTCTTGTCAGTGGCTTAAATTCTAATCATTTCTTTTTTATTCTTATTTGTTTTATAAGGTACATATCATCCTGAGGCAAAAGGCGATAACCTCGAGAAGGGCCAATCTCACTGGGGGACTGGGGGACTGGAGGTAGTAGGGGTGACTCGGTCACCGCCTATGCTTGGAGGCGCAAGATGATTAAGTCCCCAAGTAAGATTGCACCCTTACTCGGGAACTTGGGGGACTTGTTGGTGGCATATATGGTACACCGCCAGGCATGTTCGGCGACCTCGTGGACCGTGCAACCGGTGTCATGGGTCCTAGTTCCGGCATCCGGCGGGTAGGCCGCAACCCCGGCTATATTCCCAATGTCAGAGATCACCGGTGCCGCACCCGGAGGGCGTGGCACCGGGCTCCCGAAGTAGCTTCGTGGGTAGTGTAATGTGTAGTAATGTGGGTTTGTGTCCCACATTGGAAACATGGTGTAGGAGGAAGCCTTCCTTCTCTATAAATAGGAGGCTTCCCCCTTAGTATTAAGGATCTTGGTTCCAAGGCATTCCACCCTTGTACCACCGATGGCTTATTAGCCGGCTATAGTGAATTCCAAGTGGACGTAGCCGTGCCCTCCGATGGCACGGTGAACCACTATAAACCCTTGTGTTCATATTCTATCTTTATTGTCCTGTATCTACTAGACCCCCGGGTTTAGGCAGAAACAGATGAGTACATCTAACTGAATTGAGGGTGAAATATTTAGCATAATACATTCTTTTGTAGTACTCTACGACTAAACCAATTCTGACACTTGGTACAAAAATACACTAGAGTTTAGGGTTTGGGGTAAGTGTAATCAAATGTGTAAGTATCTCACTTAATCGCATGATGTAGCATGTACAGATACTTTGATACTCGTGGGAAATAGTGGGAGATGTAGTATGGAAGACATCATTAATTAATCTCTTCAACATTGATGTACAATATGTAAATGTCAAGTCCATAATCCATATACAAAGTAGATGAGATCATTCTATCTGCATACATACAATGGTTGTATAAACAAGGTAGTGTTCTAAATGTATATATATGCTTTAACATGAAATGCACATTTGTTTTCATTGTTCATAAACTTGTAAATATGTCGTATTTGAAGTAATTACAATTAAAAAGACTAAAATTATTCAAACAATCACTTTATTTATTACAATAATAACAAAAAATTTTGTTAAATTTGTAAATGAATATATCATATACACATGAATGTAGTGAAAAACATTCCCATTTTGAACTATTGACTTTGAGAGATGGGAATAATGTATTTTGCCGGCTCGCTTGATCAACTAATTATATTAAGGGCGAAAAGGGTTCTAAATTATAACTGACTGATAACCCAACCGTAAATGTATAAAATATTCTTAATGTGATTTGTGATAACCTAGCCGCTAATGTGGTTAGTGATAACCTAGCTGCTCGATGGTTAAAGATAACCCAACCGCAAATGTATAAAAGAATGTATTTGTGTATTCACGGTTGGAATAACACTTTTATGGCTCATTGTATCATATAAACTATAATAAATAGGTCATTGGTAAACAAGGGAGGGGTAGCGATATCAATACCGCAGTTTAACGTGTTATAATCCTACCCCACACTTAAAATATAATCCTTTTAATCAGATAGAACAAGTCTTCAATCGGTGGGAAGAGTACATATAATCTACAAGAAAATGAAATAATCATTAGAAATACCCGAAGTGGCAAAATTGTTCTGTTAATTAAACAGGACTGTTTCTTAATTGGTTTACGTCCTCTTCATACATCTATATTATGTATTTTCGTTTGGCTTGCAAACTATTCAAACTATTTTCTTCTCTGCAAGAATTGTTGCCGTGTTGGTCATGGTTTCTCAAAGAATGCAATTCAAATCCGGCCTAGATTCTGATGAGTAATTGATCATCGATCGAACTCTAAGAGAGTAGTGAAAAGAAAAGGTGGGGGTGGGGATAACAAAAGAAAGAGCACACAATAGTATAGTGAAGACCGCGTACAACTATCTGATATAAGAAGACTACGTGAGTGCAAGACAAAGAAATAGGGGAGGGGTGGGAACTGGGAACAGCAAAAGAAAGAGAGGAACAAAGGGAGGGGGGAGGGGTGGGGATAGCTAATACATGTGATAAAATTCAGGTCGATTCCAAGTAATGGACCTAAAATAAAATAAGGACAATAACACGGTGAGATATCTATATCCCCACCCCAAGGGTGGGAAGAGTAGAGAAAGCACACACAGAACTAAAAGACCTACTCACTAGAATTCTATATTCCCACCCTCTAAATCTCGCTTACAGCAAATGCCAAATTCATCCGAACCAGATACAAAAATGCATATCGATATTAGGCATGCAATTCTACTAGCAATCAACCTGTTGAAATATGGAGTAGGAATGCCATGGGATTGGAATCCATTTCATACAATCAGCAACCCCACATGGATGAAAGTTTATTTCATACAATAAACTGATGTACAACTCTACATCTACTATTTAAAATGCAGGTCAGTGAAATTGGATAAGTACGCCTAGCTGGATTGAGGTTCATTTAGCAAAGTACATTCTTTCGTAATATTGTAACACTAAACCAGTTCAACACTTGGTAACAAATACACTAATTCACTAATTTGACTCATCTGAAAACTCAAAATTCAATCAACAATGCTTATGTTCTTAAAAAATACATAAAAAAATTCACCAGTGCTTAATTATGTGTATTTTTCTAAATGAAATTAATGGCAACCAATCCTAAGTAAATGTGTTGTATGAGTAGTTAACTAATGCTTGATTTTATATGCATAAAATGGATCAGCCAGACTTGGTCACTAAAAAAAAATAAAAAATTATGTATAGACATTAATGTATAGACTATTGGCGTGTAGATTTGATATTGAGCTTGCAATTGCATATGAAACTGTATTGAACGTGTTCATTAGCACAAAATCTCTTGAGCAGAAAAGAAAGAAAAAAAAAAAAGAGGTTAGTAAAGTGAAATTTGACCAATGGTGACTAATAATATTTGGATGGTCAATCGAGTACTTCTTACAGCTAATTCATACAATTCCGGGCCCATGAATTTGCAATTGATCACAGTAGTTTGGGCTTTAGTTTTTGACAATAGCTGGTCTGATCGACCACATTGAAAATGCATTTTCATGATTTTTCAAAGTTCCAAGTAATATCTCCCGAAGTTCTAAGCCATGAAGACTAATTCTGCTAGGGTTTCACACCCTAAAACTGGTAATATGTTAAAGTTAACCGAAAATATGTACGTTTGCAACTGCAATTCAACTCTCACCAGGCCTCTAGTTTGCATACTTGCATTAAAGCGCCATTAACCAATCTAATTTTCAGAGACTTGGTGTTATAATGATCTGATGGTCTTGAGCTTCAGTAAGGATGGATGTATAAAGTTTTGTGAAGCTCCAGTACCTATCAATGAGCATATGTACAACCCTTTTGTTACATACACCCTTAAGTTCCATGGTATCAGAATTATCCGTTCCCATATCTAGCAGTTGTATCTCCCGCTCTTGGACTTCATTAATTATCAGTTTGGACCTCCTTCATAGCTTCATTCTTGTGGTGGCCGGGATCAAGAATATCTGTTTCTTCCTGCACCACATTGGTTCATTGCCCTTCGCTCTTGGTATTCTGTCTATGTGAGCCTCTTGTTTTCTATTGTTTTGACCAGCATGATTGGGACTGCAGGTGTTTGCATTGCAGCTTAAAGTTTTGGTTGTATCCCGTACCATTCACTCTGCCAGCTTAAACAGTTGCATTCACTTGCACTGTCTGAAACTCCTAGAGAGAAAGACCTAATTAATTTGTGGCTGGCCTCCATTTCTTTATGAATTTTTGCTAGTTCACAGTCTTTATAGTCTTTGGATGCATGCTGAGTTTTCACGTCAGCTATAAAATCACTCTTAAGACCCCCCAAAAAGCATGAGAACAAGACCTGTTGTGAGAAGCCCGGTGCTTTTACTCACTCTTCTTTAAGGATGACTAAATTCTTTCTTGAGCAGG
Source organism: Potentilla sterilis (assembly GCA_963682095.1). NCBI lineage: Eukaryota > Viridiplantae > Streptophyta > Magnoliopsida > Rosales > Rosaceae > Potentilla > Potentilla sterilis. Next base: position 29,498,574 of record OY821765.1, read on the forward strand.
ATTGCCTTCACTGGTAAATATACCTCTTCTCCTTCTTGTTAAGCTTCCCTGTGATCATGAACTTTGTGGTAGGCAGTGTAGTACAGAACTCATATACAAGCTACAAATGTTGTAATTAGGCTGCTCAGAATCCTGTAATCCCCTCTCATAATATCTGTTTATGAATTTCATGATTGTAGTACTGTAGTGTATGGATTACATTCTTCATGATTGTAGTAATGTAGTGTATGGATTACATTCTAGAGTACGTCCTTCTCCCCGGCCTGATGCCATCTCAGTTGAAAAGTTATCATCATCATTCATGCATGACTATGTTGGAGTCTTGGAGGTGCCAATATATATATCCTGGACTCAAACACTAAAGTTTAATCAAAATTTAAGCATGAGTGCAACTTGATTAATGAGGTCACATAATTTCCTTATTTCTACAGAGCATTTCAAACCCTAGCTGATAGCCGTTTGTCTCACAAATTAATCCTCAATATCAGTCTGTCCACATCGATCTCATACCGAATCTGAAGCAAACCTTCGAACTGCATGCCTCATAATTTGTTTTGCAAAAAATTTGTCACCGACATATATTTGTACGTATCACGTATATGTCATTTTCATAAAAAGAGCAATATATGATCACAATGACACATCCATCGTACCACTCTTAATTACCATATGCTCTATGTGAAACATCATGCATTAAGATATATATAATGATGTAACCCTCAAAGGTCCTCAAAGTCCCAATCACAATGCTGCGGGGCAATTCTTAACAAAGAAGAACAAATGTACAGGTTACAAGCACGTCTAGTAATACCGATACTTTTGTCATTAGGAAATGGGCCGCTTAACAGTTAAATCCCCTTCCTATGAATCAAAATACTAATCCATATTTTCTAGTAGCACAGAAGGCGAAGAAATATCAACATAATGCATAATTGGGTTTTTTTGGAGATAACCTCCGGTTGTAAGGATTTGAAATGCTCTATGCGACCAAGGTATGCAGTGACCCATTCTGTCAAAACGTTGTTCGTGAAATCTTTCCCAGATTGTTGCAACATGAGGATTCTTTTTTGTGGGAGCTGGAATTGGAGGAGGCATTGGATGACCTTTCAAATATACCTGCACAAAATGAGAGACATGACTTCTATTAAGATTTATAATAATATTTAAAATAGTACTATTACATATAAGCAAGCATACCTGCACGAAATGATCTTCGACGAACCCAATGACAATCTCTATGGGAGATGATATTGATATTGATATGGGCGCTGTTCTAAGTGGGAAGAACGTGTTGCATTGACTTGAAGACAAATGCACGAGTACAATATTATAACAAGATGCTATAATATGACCCATGTCAGGCATAGTCATCCAGTGCTTCTTCTGTAAACAAAATAGTCTCGGAATATGCCAATGCCTCAAGTAATTCATTAACCCTTTGATCTGAACCAAAGAGTGGCGCATGGTGAAATGAGTTAAGCAGAAGCTCATTTGTTAAATCTTGTCGCACTTTCAACCATCCTTCCTCTTCGCTGTAACCCACAAATGATGCTATAGCTCTAAAACCACAATGGCCATCTCTTGGTACATCCTTTACCTTCAGGATATATGGTCTCAATACATCAACAAATTCATGCTGCTTCGATGTTGGGATGTCATACACCTGATAACATGTATATAAGATGGTTACGATACTGAAGATTATATCTAAAAGGCATTTTGGTTTTTGAACCATTTAATTTTTAGATTTTCATGTTCATGGATTATTTTGGCTACATAATTTAAATTAAATAAAAGATGAGCACAGTGTCTAATACTATATTATAAGGGTAATTCAAGATTATATGTTAGAAACAGCTATATAATTTTCATCTGGGCTCGATTTTTGCAGATATTAACATAACATGGACAGCACTTACTGGGTTGCCGAAATGAGAGTGCATAATTGTCTAACATGCACACACAAAAATCTCTCGGCGGAAAGATCATTCATAATGATATATGTAGTTTACCTCATTATCTGGCCGCCTCTCTTGAGTTGAGGACATTATGGAAGAACCGACATTGGGAAAATTACGTTCAGATTCGCCAATGTCAGGCAAGGATAGAGTATTTGTATTCATCTCCTCACTTAGCAGTCTACGTCGTTTCATTCTCCCTTCCATATTGGGCTCTCTGGTTTTTCTAAGGGTTCCAAGTCAAGTTTCCTCCAATAAGAATGGATGCATTCGAGTGGAATAGGCCGACCTTGTCTCTTGTACTCGGCAATTTCATGCGCACAGGGTAAGCCATGGGTACTTCATATGGCACAACTGCAGTACTCATCACCTATCTCAGTGGCTTGCATGGTCTCCGTACGGATCAGTTTTAATGAGTGAGTGGAAATGGCCCCATGAAGTTCCTTCAACTCTGAGAGCCCACATGTATCATTATACTCATTTTTTAATGACTTCTCAAACGAATCATTAATATCCACGAGATATTCCTCAATATGTTCATATATCTGCTCCCAAAATTTGTCAATTACTGTTTCCTCTACGATTCTACTGAACCCATCTAAAATCTTATCAATAACATATTGCGATAACAGGTCCGGGCTGTAAATCAAATAAGCATTATATATATGCTATCGGAACTTAGGGTTTATACATATGAATTATCCTATATATATATATATATATGGATGAATTTAATTTTAATTTTAAACTTATCAGAGTTTTTAATTTTATGAATGGATTTATATAAGAATTACAGATAATTGTGGTCTTATTTAGTTTGTTGTGAATTTAATTAAGTCATTAGTTAAATGGGTTACAATGTTAATAAGTCATTTGTCCTACACGGCACGACCTATTTATTAAATAGGTTAAACGGGTTGAAAACGGGTAACTAGTTAATAAATAGATTGGGTTTGAGTTTAAATTTTCGACACGATTATTAAATGGATTGGGTTTGGGTATGGGTTTATATTTTGTGACACACAAAAAACATTGACCCGACACGAACTCGACACGACCCGACCCATTGACAGCCCTAGCTCAAGCTCATAATTTGCATACTCAAGAAAGTAACTTCATCCAATGGCGCATGCACTGAAACTTCCCTGAGCAAAATCTGCAATATCACAAAGATTAAGGAAAACTCTGAAAACAACATGTATCACATAAAAACTCTTGAAAAAAAAAATCAGCTGAATCAAGACCCACATCAAGTTACAATATTTACACAATCTCATTTATGAAATCAACTGCTCATAAAAAGGAAAAGTTTCAAAGTTATAACCTTGATAGAAAAAAAAAACAAAAAAGAAAAAAAAACTGTAGTTTTAGTTCTGAACTTTATTCTACTTGTTCTGCTAGGCACTCTTATCTCTGTCCCCCTCTTCCCTCTCAGCCTCACATAAACTTCGTGATAAAATATATTTACAGAATAAACACTATGAAAGGGCCCCTTATATGAGTTTCAAAATTAGTTTTCTTTCATACTGACAAGTTGCATACATGCTCTCTAACAATTCTGAGGCAGGAATATGCATTTCACAGTCATCACTAGTATTAGTAGTATATCAGCAATGGCATCACTCAAGATCAAAACATTTTGGAGTTTGAGAAACAGAAATACATAAGGTTATCATTCCCATTCAAAGCCGCATACAGTCATACCCTTTAAAAGCCAGGAAAATAATCAAAATGAGTATATGAACTTCATGTACAATTCTTGGATCAACTAAATTGGTACACAAGTTATAACATGGGAAAACCACAGAAAACACAACTTATTTGTATCTTTACCTTAGTGGTCTCTTCGCTCAGAACAAGAAGTTTAACCCTGTATAAACTGCAAAGAACCAACGCATTGTCAAAGTATAGTCATCTCCCTTGTGCTTCAGAAGAATGTGAGCTGTCCTTAGACACATAAATTTCCCCAGATTTTGGTAATTCAACAAATTCCCAATCCATTTCAAACGTTTAAGATTCGGAGGAGAAACATGTAATGATCTGGTAGTGCCACTGCTAGTTTTATAGAATCCCCACTCTGTCCATATCGTTGTAAGCTTCTCACCTGAGATGCTAAGATGGCAAGGGTCATTGTTATGTTCATAGACAAAGATAAATGTTTCCAAAGATGAGCTTTCCACAGTGAAACTTCCCACTCTAACTTCAAATAACAATAACTCCTTAGCATTTGCATGAGCGTGAGATCCATTTTCCAAAGCCATCATCCATTCTAACATTCGTTAACTTTAAGTATTGGAGATTGTTGGAACAAGTACCGGAGGGTGTTTTAAGAATTGTGTGTGTGTCAATCGATAGAGACCTCAAAGATTCACAACAATAAAAGCAAGATACCAATTCAAGCACCGTCCCTACTGGTTCAAGCTTAGTCAATTCCGGCGCCCACAACCTAAGTTTAAGCCACTTCAACATTACACCTTACTGCAATAAGGATCCATGTAATGACTCGGAAAACCTCTTCAGAAAAGCCTGAACTGAAACCCAATCAACAAGAAAGTGCTTAATTTTATCATCCCCTCGATGAATCATGTACCAATCTACAGACTTCAACAAGTTAAGTTGCTGTGGCCTGTCTCCTGCCTCAGATGAATAAACCTCCAGTGATGGGGTTGATAGAGAAAAAACTCTACACATTTTGTATATACAAGAGCTTTCATTTTTTATTTTGACAAGATTTGAGACTTTGGGCACTATGCGTTCGGGGTGTTAGAAAATCCATGGTAGTAAGGCAGGACGAACCATATCCTTGGCTAAGTAGAGCAAATTATTGAAAGCTAATGCATGATATCCACTTTCTTTAACGAAATTTGAATCATTCTCTAATACTGCTACACCACGATTTGGGTTGGATCGGTTTGAGGTTCGAATCGCGTCTTTGTTTGTGCCAAATTTATCTTTTAATACCATACGCCAGTATCCCAAATCAATTAAAATTTGGTTGGTTTGAACAGGTTGTCTGTATTCTGGATGGAAAAACTGAGCAACTTACCTGTTGAGATTATAGACCAATCTTATACAAATCTGAGAACATGTGTTCTATCAAGTGAGTGGAGGTATAAATGGGCTATGCTCTCATCAAATCTTATTTGCATATCTTTTCTCAAGACAAGTTTTCATTTGAAAAGTTGATTTGCAACTGTATGGAAGGAAACACAAAAGTTTTTTACTACTAGGAGGGGTATACCAGTTTCCCTCCGCATTGAAATCAACTTCCTCGAACGTACTGAATTTTTATGGAGATTGCTGAGATTGCTCTGAAGTAAAAATTCAACCCTCGTAACTGAGATTGCTTCCCTAATATTTGATCATATCATAAAGAAGCAGCTATAGGATAGCACTGGACAAAGTACTTTTATGGAGAGTTTGGAAACTTGTAGTTCTGAACTATACTATCAATGTGGCTCTGGCCATGCCCTATCTTTTGTTTTTGTGCTAGTTGATTTAGATGAAGAGAACCTATTTCTACCAAACTGGCTTTCTAGTTTATGTGCAATGATCCTTGACTACCCCGCCCTACTTTGGTTCCGAGCTTCAAGTTCACTTATGCTTCCAACTTGCCCAAATTGCAACGGTGCGCAAGAGACCGGCGAGGGGAACAAATGTTACCCCAATGCCATTTACATGAGTTGGAAACTGTAGGAAATGCTCTGTTTTGTAATGATGTTCCAATTTGCTCGGTGCAAGGATGGTGGTGATAGTGAGGGGCGCTCTTTGTGGGATACAATGAGACCGGAACTAATGATGGCAATATCCATACCTTCATGGCAGTGATGAGTCTCCCCAAACCTATCAAAAACTGTGGTTTTGCAGGAGCTGCAATTCGTGCGGATGCTGCCGTTTTGAATGTTTTGCACAAGGTCAGAATAAGTATATACTATATAACATCATTGTCATTCCCTACTCATTTCATCCCACCCCTGCATTCTCTGCAGACAGGACATACAAAAAGGTCTGTTCGCCCATGTAAAGATTGCCGTTTATGGTGGTGGATCACATTTTTCAGCCTTTTCAGCAAAGAAAATCATATTTGCACCAAAAGAAAAATAGAAACAAGAGTCAAAAATTGCAACCAGAAACTGGGGAAAATGCCATCATCTGGAAGGGTGCTCTACAATCAACCAAAGATAGCTACTACAACTTCAGCAACTTTCTTATAAAGCTTTCCTCATGCGCACCAAAATTCAATACCTAAAACTTCTTTTCTTTCCTTTTTTTTTTCTGTGACTTGTTGATTTCATAAAAATTACAAGCAACTGACAAAGGAATTCTACCTGCATAATCTAACCTATTGTCTCACGTAGCAATCTCATCAACCTCTGAATTAAATACAAAACTTGGAAATGTGGTGGTAATATCCCTGCAATACATTCAGATAGACGGAACATGAGAATTTCAGAAACTCTAAATATTTTATAACTGTGAATATGATAAATAAGGCGCATACCTAAGGTAGGGGAGGGTCATGATCTTCAATAATGATGGATTCTTTGAAACAAAATTGTTCCACTCGGATAAGTCTATTTTCCCATCTTGGTTTACATCAGCTTCTCTGAAAGTCTGTCCACAAACATGAAAATTAGATCTCTTATTCATATGTTATATGTGATGTTAAATGTAAGTCGATAAACAGATGAAAAGATTATGAAACATTCAACTTGTACACCACCCCTGATTTCTCCAAGTCAAATTCACTTCCAATTCAGTAGCCCAGATCACAAATATGCAGCTAAATAGCTACACAGTGTATCTTTTTTGTTAATGAGGTTACAAACTTTTAAACTCACAAAAAAACAAATATATACACTTAGGATTTTATTTTGAAAAATTTCAATGGAGGCTTCAATGACTAAAACGAGACAAATGTGCACATTTGATCACTCAGATACTGAGTACAATAATAATGACAACTCACCTTATCAAGAATTAACTCGATGGTGTCATCTGCCAGTTTCATTTCAGATTCGCAAAGAAGTGCAATTAACATTTGCTTGACCTTCCAAAATCAAACACAAGAAGGATTAGCAGGAGGTGTAACATTTTGAATATGTGAAAGCTTCATTACAAAAATCCTGATGACATCACAGACCCCATATTCATAAAGGCCTATCAGAATGAAATACTGAAGACAATAACTATGCTTAGAGAGTCTTTCGGGGATGTGGAGGGTCAAGGCTAGAATTTCTTGAATGCAAAGTATCAGAACATAATAGCATGTGATCACTCTTTAAATCTAATATAAGTTTACTACTAAGACAATATTTTCTCTGCAACACTTGCTGCCAAGAGTTCAGTTACAGTTACAGCCGCACTCCACAGGGGGCATAATAGTTGACCACCCCAAAAATTATAATTGACTATTTATGTGCTATGCTATACCATCTGAACATAACCCAATGTAGGAGGGGGGGAGAGCGAAGAGGCAAGAGATGAACACAAAATACCTCTCGGCGCTCAATAAAGCCCGTGTTATCCAAATCATAGAGCTTGAATGAAACTGCAAATGGTAGGAACCGTTAGGCAAATGTTGCAGACATAATAATTGAGGGAAACTAAAAACTACTCTTCTTATATATCTTTTAAACTTACAGTCAATCTTGTCTTCTAGTGGAGCATTGGGATGGAAGACATTCAGTGATCTAACAAAATCACTGAAATCAATGACACCCTTCCTCTTCACATCAAATAGATCAAATATCTGCATGTCAATTCAGTTCAAAAACAAAGGTCAAACTGTACCCAAAAGAACCAATTCACATGAAACAGATCAAATATCTGCATAACAATTACAAAAATTTGGAATTTAAAATATAAAAAATTCAATCTGAAGATGTTATTAGTGATATAGGTAAGTTTTCTTATTTTTTACAGCATTAGCATATTTCTAGATATCAGTCTGCACTCTATTGCTGTAATATGAAAAAACAGGATAGATTGCATACCCGGTTTGCAAACAGATTTTCTTTCTTTCTATTCTTGAAAATAGCTAGCTGGAACTCTTCCTGCATATTCAACAAGATCGCTCAATTTCATATTCTCTGAAAGGTATAACCTAACATTTAAATGCACAAATGTAAATATAGCAGTAACCTCCCCCACACACACACACATTTGTGTGTGTTCGTAAATTTGTATTTTTGTCAGTAAGTACCAAGCATACCTTGTTTATCAACCCATCATCAATTACAGAACTGCTAATACTCTTATATAGCTCAAAGAGTGCTTCAACTTCACTAACAGTAACTGGGCAATTAAAATTGACACACAAAACAACACCATTAGAAACAGTATGGGGTGGGTGGGAGATAGATGAAATGAGTAGTTTTACATATTAAATTTACAGTAAGAAACATCAATACGTAAATTAGAGGGAAGATAATTTATATACTCTTGATTGCCCCAACTGTAACCTGCCAGACGGGCATAATAATGTATATTAACCTTTCAATCAACTGCAGTCAAATAACTAGATTATGCTTGAGGCCAGAGTTGAGTCTATCACCCGAGTTGAGTCTATCACCCATCAAACATTAACCGAAAGATAGTGAGCTAAAAGCCGCACCATAATCTTTCGAGTTCTCATAGGAACAAATCCCATTAGAGGGACTCATTGTTAGCTAAGAGATTCAAATCAATGCTAATTAGATAAAACAGATACCATTGGTAGTTCTGGATGATACTAAGGGTGTCATTAAGTCTAGTTATCGTGCGTCAAAATAATAATGCATAGAGTATGATGACCACATCAGAAATCCATGAGTGCAATAGTTAACAGTAAACATCATACATGCTGTTTGTGAAGCAAGGGAGACAGGATCCTCGTGGCCTGGAAACTGCCGCTTCACTTTAGAACTTAAGCACCCCATTTAGAACATTTACTCAAAACCCAAGGCCAGCTTGTGCCCTCCCCTCCCCAGGCCTTAGGCTTCCTGTTTACCCAAAACAAAAGGCCATCAAAATAGTGAAGAATACACCAGAAAATCTGAACTAAAGCTTCGCACTTGCTACAAATCAATACTATTTCAAACTTGTACAGAGAAATTCAAATCCAGACAGCATCATGCTCACATAATTAGTAAAAAAAAAACAATAACATACACTGGATTAGTAGCTATGAAAAAAAAAAGAACAAATCAAATGCAAATTGCTCATGGAATCACTAAGAACTCAATCAAAATGGACATCCAATATTTTAAAAAGCCAAAATAGCAAATACCAATCTCTTAACAATTGGCAAAACAGAAGAGAATACAAAAGAAAGTTAGCATCTTTATGAATTTTTACATACAAAGGATCCAGATTGCCAACCTCCCCATTTAAATTCTTTCAAATTTGAATGAAAATTATCAAAGAAACAAATTCAAGAGCTCAAATCAAACAGAGCCCAGCTCATCTTCTTCTCTCTAATTTTGCCTTCAATTTCCCAGCAACCAAAGCTCACAAAAAAAGCATCATAAACCCAATAAACACCAAATCAAACCAAACCCTAGAAAAATTCACCAAAAACCAACACTTTTTCCAAACACAACCTTAAACGACCAGACCAAGAACAATAACAATTGTATTGTCGAAAACAATGTAAGAAAAGGTAAACTTACCCGACCAAGAATTTGGCCGGAAAATTTCCAACGTGCGGCCAATTCAGGTAGGAACGAAACTGCAATAGAAACAGAGACGAGGGAAAAATAAACAGGTAGAAGTGACTCCGGGAACCTAAGATAGACAGAGAGAGAGATTCGGTTTGGTTTATTGAGTTGGGGAACAGAACACAAGTGGTTGCGGGGGACGTGATCGGACGGCTGGGGCTAAGTTGGTTTCTCGAGAATTTCACGGTGATTTGTCTAAAAACTGCGTCTGGCGAAGTTGGAACCAACGATCAAACAAATTGGTGTGGTTATGAAGAGGAAGAAGGTCCCGGGCCACGTGAGTTGGGGCGCGTGGTGGGGACGTGGAATTCCGGGGCTAATTGGAAGGATTCGGAATATTCCTTAGATGAAATCTAAGTAATTAATAGCTTCTCGAAAACAAAAAGTACGGTGTTAATGCCTTTGCCCTAAATCTAGGATTTGGTTTCCCTTGTAGTAGAGCTTACCTTTAATTTGTTGTATAATGTAATACGTTTTTGGGGTCACAGATCGAATTCTTAATCAAGTTTAGTCAGATTACGAAATTGGTGTAGATGATCACAAAATCAAGATCATCTATTTTTTTTCAAAGCAGTTTATAGTACTAAAATAACATAAACGAAATTAGTGTAGAAGCTTAAAAGTAACCGACCACACGAACAGAAAACTGCGACCAGATTCAAATTATTATTATCCCTACTTAAATTGGCCAATTCAGGAAGCAACCTCTTTTTAAAAATTATATATGCGAATCTATTATTACGTTAATAATCATATTATAATATTGATAGTGATTGGCTTAAGAATTCCTGTTAGTAGCTTGAAAATGCATGACATTGATTGGCATATTACTGCTTTTGTTCAACTTTGCAATGTAGCTGGGGATACAAAGTGATATAAGAAATCCATCAGTTTTTAGTTTTGTATTTTTTATGCAATGATATGAAATCAGTTGACCTCTTCCATAGAGGAATTATAAAAGATAAGTTGACATTTCCCGCTAGAGTAAGGATAACATGAATTTGTAGCTAGGTATATATTGCTCTCTCCAAAGTGGGTTGCCACATATGAAATTCTATATATTTTTAAGTCAAATTTCTCCTACCAAATGCACTTTTCCCCCATTTATGTCGATGGTTGCGAAGATACCTTATCCTATGAAATTTTAAGTGCAAATAATGAATCTCAAAGATAGACAAATGCATCAACTTGATGATGTGTCTTGTTGGTTTTTATTTTGTTTGGTGTTAGGATTGGATCGTTGCCGACTTTATTCATCAATTATGCATGGTTGGTTCCCCTCCCACCATTCTCGATCGATTAATTTTCGCCTCTATATTTTCAATTCACCTTATCCATTATTGATATTATTTTTTACATTATTAATATACAAAATTAGGCGATATTGATTCTTCATTAGTCAATATGTCGATAGTATTCACGCAATTGGTCGAATCTGCTTGACATGACGTTATTCATTTTTATAATCTGGGAATTTAGTTATAAATAAGATGACACGACTATATATTGTTCATACAGAGGAAATATAGATTAATATTGTTCATGATGAGTGTCGAAGTACTTAGAATGAGTGATAATAGTGGGTAGTAGTGGATAGGTATTGCAGAGCAAAGTGTTGAAAGTAAAGAGGGAAAGAACACGAAGCTGTGAATGATCTATTTATATTCTCAGATGTTATCGATATTGATAGTATATGAGGGCGCCGACTAATAAAAGTATTGAAAATGATAAACAAGATGATGAAATGAGTTTCTTGTATTATGTTTTTTCAATGTACAAGGATACACCAATATATAGGAAGGAAACAAGGACTACTATAGCCATACTGCTAAAGCTAACATTCTAGTTAAACACCATACCCTGTAAATAAGCTAGAAGCACTCAACTAAGTATGGTGATAGACACAACCTATCCTAACCACTAGGAGAGGTGGCACGTATCACCACGCATCATCAAAAACAGTGATGCCCATGCCGAAGTAGGTGAGCTCCATGGATGAGGCGAACACTCGCCATCCGCCACCATAGGACATCCGCGAACACTCGTGCCTGGCGGACATCCGCCACGATCCATCCGCCTGGCGGACATCCGCCACTCTCAACACTCCCCCTCAAGCGAAGGCTGGAGAGAAGCGAAAGCCAAGCTTGACCAACAAGGCTTCAAACTGAGCTGAAGGGAGAAGTTTTGTAAAGACATCAGCAAGTTGTTCACTTGAGCGAATATAAGTCGTAGCAATGATCCCAGATTGAACTTGATTTCTGATAAAATGACAATCAACCTCGATATGTTTTGTTCACTCATGGAAGACAGGATTAGCTGCAATATGCATAGCTGCTTGGTTGTCACAGTACAAGGTAATAGGAGAGGAACTCTGAATGCCCAGATCTCTAAGAAGGTTTTTTAGCCAAATGAGGAGCTCACAGGCAGTGGAAGCCATAGCTCGATACTCGGCCTCAGCACTCGATCGAGCTACAACTGTTTGCTTCTTACTTTTCCAAGTCACAAGGTTGCCACCAACAAAAGTACAATATCCAGTGGTCGATTTTCTATCAAGCATGTTGCCTGCCCAATCTGAATCAGTATACCCTTCAAACTTAAAATGATTATGCTTGTGCATCACTATACCACGGGTAATGGAGCCCTTGAGATATCTAAGGATGCGTTTCACAAGCTGATGATGATGTAAAGTTGGAGCATGCATAAACTGACTCAAGATACTTACAGCATAAGTGATGTCAGGGCGAGTGATAGTAAGATAAATGAGCTTGCCTACTAATCTTTGATATGCAGTCAGATTATGAAGGGGTTCACTGTCAACATCAAACTTGTGATTACTTGGAAGAGGGGTTTTAGCAGGCTTACAGGCCGTCATGTCTGCTTCTTTCAAAAGATCAATCACATATTTCCTCTGAGTCAGAAAGAGCCCCTTTTGAGACTGGTCCATTTCAATTCCAAGAAAAAATCTAAGGGGACCAAGATCCTTGATGGAAAAAGCTGAATGAAGGGTAGACTTAATGGCTTGAATTTCATCAGCATTATCCCCAGTAATAATAAGATCATCAACATAAACAAGAATAACCAGCTTACCGACCATTCCGCTTCTAATGAACAAAGAAGAATCACCAGAACTTCTTTTGAAACCAGCCTGAAGAAGGACAGAGCTGAGTTTGGAATACCATGCTCTTGGTGACTGTTTGAGACCATATATGGCCTTGTGCAGCTTGCAGACCAAGCCAGGCTCATTTTCTTGAGGATGACCAGGGGGTAGTCTCATAAACACATCTTCTTCCAACTCTCCATGAAGAAAAGCATTCTTCACATCCATTTGATAAAGAGACCAGCCAGAGTTGATGGCAATTGACAAGAGAACTCTCACTGTGTTCATTTTTGCTACCGGGGCAAATGTCTCCTTATAATCCACTCCAAATGTTTGAGTGAATCCGCGAGCTACAAGGCGAGCTTTGCATCGTTCCACTTCACCATTGGAATGAAATTTCACTTTATAGACCCATCTAACCCCAACAATTTTCTGGCCTTTAGGAGCCTGTACAATACTCCAAGTCTTGTTGTCATTCAAGGCTTGAAGTTCATCAGTCATAGCTTGTTTCCACACGGCAGATTCACTCGCTTCTGCATAATTTCTTGGCTCTGTTACAGAACTAATCTTGGTTATGAAGGCACAATAAGCTGCTGAAGCATGAGATGGGATCACAATATTCCCAATTGAGTGTTTGGACTTGCGAAGTTCAAAACCCTTCAATTTTTCAGGCAGTTTCCTAGTCCGATTAGGATTTCTTCTCAGAACAGGCAGACTTGAACTTTCATTGTCAATTTGACTTGGATCATTAACATCATTTTCAGTTGCATCATTAGGTTCAATGTCATCATCTGTTGTCGGAGGAAAATCAAGAGAAGGAAGGGGATGCTGATCCGCTGACCCTTCTGCAGACTCCCCAGTCAGCCTCTCTCCAGGAGCATTTGCAGGTGTCTCAGCATGAATTTATGTAACCGCTTCTGTATGTTCATTTACAGAACGAACAGCATGCATGTCAGCAAGGTTATATGATGTTTCTGTTGCGGGTTCAGATGCAGGTACATATTCAGAGCTATCAAACAACTCCCCCTGCAAGTCACACTCATGACTTGGAAAAAAGAAATTTTCCTCATCAAATCGAACATCTCGAGAGACAATGATCTTCTTCGAAATGGGATCATAGCAGTTGTAGCCTTTCTGTGATGATGAGTATCCAAAAAAAAACACACTTCAATGCCCTGGGATCTAGCTTGTCTCTGTGAGTGGACTGAATGTGAACAAAGCAGATGCAACCAAACACCCTTAAATGATCAATGGTAACATCTCTCTTCTTCAAAACTGAAAATGGTTACTTAAACTCAAGAACTCTTGACGGCAATCGATTGATTATATAGGCTGCTGTTTGGATCGCTTTTGACCAAAATCTCTTGGGAACATTTGCTTGAATCATAATTGCTCGAGTTTTTTCCAGTAAATCTCTATTCTTTCTCTCCGATACACCATTTTGTTGTGGTGTACCAACACAGCTAGTCTGATGTAAAATATCATTGGCACTTAGATACTCAGTCATGATTTTAGAGGTATATTCTGTCCCATTATCTGATCTCAAAATGCATATGCTTGAAGAGAAATGGTTTTTAACCAGATTATGAAAATCCTCAAAGCTCTTCTTTACCTCATTTTTATGTTTCAAGAGATAAACAAACGTGGTTCTAGAAAAATCATCAATGAAAGAGACATAATATCTATAACCGTCAAAAGATTTCATTGTTGCAGGTCCCCATACATCAGAGTGAATCAGTTCAAACTCCCTAGAGGCTCTAGAACATGAGTTTGAAAACGGTAATCTAGTAGACTTGGATTTGTGGCAAGTTTCACAATCCGAAACTGATTTACATAGATTTGGGAATAAATAAGTCAAAACATGAGTTGAAGCATGGGCTAGACGCATGTGCCACAGCTGCTGTCGAGTAGATGACTTCGACTCAGCAAGAAAACTCTTTGCAAAAGTTGAGGAGGTGGAAATATAGTACAATCCATTCAAGTAAAATCCCTCACCAATCTTCCTCATTGTCACTCGATCCTGAAAAATGACATTGGTGGTTGAGAATAAAACCAGACAATCTAAGCAATGAGTTAATCTCCCAACAGATAAGAGTTTAAAAGGGAAAGATGGCACATACATGACATTTGACTGTTTATGATCAGAAAATAAATTCATTTTTCCCTTTCCTAAAATAGGCACTCTGTTCCCATTGGCAACTGAAACCAATGGGGGTTTTTCAAAGGAGCAAAGGTTATTTAGACAGGATGAATCATAAGTCATATGATCAGAAGCTCCTGAATCAACAATCCAAAAATCATGATCTTTACTGAGACTAAGAGCAGTTGAGATTGCACAGATGATACCTGGGATCTCATGACTAGAAGCCAACCTTTCATCTGCTAAATATCCAGCAAATTTGCCTAGCATTGCAGTGGCACCTTCTGGATTAGCATTGCCTTGCTTCTGCTGCAGGAAAGTTGCAAACTCATTTATGAGAGTAATAGGATTAGCGGTGAAGCTCATCATTGCCTCTGAGTAGTCTCCCTCAGCTACATTAGCTCTAGCAGTAGGATTCATTTTCATCTTCCCTTTCTGTCCCTTTTCATTGTTGAATTTTGGCTTTAGTTCAGGATGCAAAATCCAACATGTTTTCTCCTCATGGCCTATACCAGATCTACCAATCGAGATGCAATGAGAACACTTGAGATCTGGTCTCCTTCCTTTATAAGGCCTGACTGCATTAGCATTTGAGCTAGCAAAGGCTCTAGCTTCATGGTTTTGATCAACTACTGACACATCAGCTCTCATCACTTTTCTCCTAGTTTCCTCTCGATGTATAGTAGAACAAACAGTTTGGAAGGAGGGGAGAGGAGATTGCATAAGAAGATGGCTTTTCACATCATCATATTCAGGACTCAGATTAGCAAGCAATAAGAAAATCTGATCTTCTTCAGCTCTTTTCAACAAAACCCTCCTATCAGTAGAGAATGGACGATACTGATCTAGCTCATTCCACATAGTTTTCAGACGACCAAGATACTCAACAAAAATAGAGTTACCTTACTGCAGCCCAGCCATCTCCTTCTTGAGTTCAAAGATACGTGCAACATTATTTAAATCACCATACAAGTCTTTGATTTCTTTCCACAATTGAAGGGAATTTTCAGCATAACCAAAGATCTCACGCATCTTTGGCTCCATGGAATTTAATATCCATGTCATGAGTAGCTGATCCTGAGAGAACCAAGCAGCATATTCCTTTGCAGAGGTTGATGGAATGGAGACTGTGTCATCAATGGCACTGAGCAGCCTCTTACCTCCAAGTGCACGCTTGACCTCTCTTGACCAAGAGAGATAGTTGTGCTCATTAAGGAGAATAGGAACAAGTCGAAGGTTGGTGTTGGAGTCATGTATTTCAGCTGCATATGGTGCAGAACTTGAATCATCTCCAATATTGCCGCCTCCAGTCATATTATGAAGGACTGGTACGACAAGGAATTAATGTAGAAATAAAAGAAGGAATGGGTTGCAGAAGCAGGTCCTAATCGGAAGCCCGCTCTGATACCATATTGAAAATGATAAACAAGATGATGAAAGGAGTTTCTTGTATTATGTTTTTTCAATGTACAAGGATACACCAATATATAGGAAGGAAACAAGGACTACTATAGCCATACTGCTAAAGCTAACATACTAGTTAAACACCATACCCTGTAAATAAGCTAGAAACACTCAACTAAGTATGGTGATAGACACAACCTATCCTAACCACTAGGAGAGGTGGCACGTATCACCACGCATCATCAAAAACAGTGATGCCCATGCCGAAGTAGGTGAGCTCCATGGATGAGGCGAACACTCGCCATCCGCCACCATAGGACATCCGCGAACACTCGCGCCTGGCGGACATCCGCCACGATCCATCCGCCTGGCGGACATCCGCCACTCTCAACAAAAAGAGTATGTATACGAGCTTAATTAAGCACAGTATACCTTCACGTCCTGGGTTTGAAGTTTGAACTCTGGAGAAGTTAAAAAACCTTCAAGTAATCCACAATCAACAACTGCAATCACTTTAGCTACTAGTCTCGATCTCATGCCGGTTTCATCCCAAGTAAATTACTCACACAAACATTAGTTAATTATTGTTTGCTTGGGGATGAAACAATGAAGGCAGCGCCATAAGGCTGAGGAAGAAGAGTCGGAGAGGGCGACACCTCGGACCGACCAAAGACAAACTCCATGTGAAAATTGTTTGTAAATTCATCATGTTTAATTATTCAAGTCTTGAACTTAGCTTTGAAATCATGCATTCATGCCTGTGCCTTTCTTTGATTCTCAATAAAACTTTGTCCATGCCAGCCACCCTCACATGTTTATAATAATTTGTTATCTTCATCGGAATATTCTACCGGTATCGCAGGTTGTTCTTCGATCTTCTTTGTCGGCCGGGAGATCCATTGGCTTCTCTCAGAGAGAAGACATTTCGCTTGTCCAATGTCAATGCCACAAGTGTCTCCTCAGGTGGCCCCTGCTTAGTCTATGGCAAATTGAAAAAAAGTCTAACTAGTTGTAGCACCATGTTTCAACAAAATTGTAGTAAAAGAAAGAAAAGTAATTGGAATCTATAAATCTGCAAAACTCTTACATATATCAATCACTACTCCTCTTTAAAAATGAAAAACATTTGAACTTATGAACTTAATGATATTGGTTAGACAAGTTACAGTTCACCGACAATTTAGTTGGTTTATTTTCATTCATATATAAAAATTGAATTGTGATTTTTAAATAAACTCACTCTTCAATGATAAGTTTTGACTTTTACTGTTCAATAGTAAGTTTTGACTTTTACTCTTCAATAGTAAGTTCTGAGACATGCATAAGATCCCACTCGACTCTGTTGTAATGCACAATAGCGTGTCAAAGGCTCAAAGCCACTTTCCTTCTCTGGAAAATACCAATTTTTGGCACATAGGATGGGGTTCAGAACTTACATCAAGACAATTTAAGCTGGGAAATATTCATTAGAGATGCTCATATATCAAACAGCAAAAAACTACAACTCCGGGTTAAAACTCACCAATCGATAATGTTTGTTTCGTTTGCTTACAAGAAAAAAAGAGACAATTTCTCGAACAATTGAGCACAACATGAAGTGTTTGGAACCCAATTCTTTCAACCTCTCTGTTCAATCACAATGATAAAGTTAGCATAAGAACTTTGTAGGCTTTGTTGAAATCGAGCTAGACAATACGGGTTGTCATGCTTCTTCCTTTTTCCTTGTTCTCTATGTACAAACATCATGATCAATTTCCTTTCGCATCGCTTTCTCCCTCTATTTCAAATGGTTGGGAAGCTTTGGTGGGTTCAAATTCATTCCCATATGGTAGGCTTCATTACGCGTTAATTCACTTTTTTCTGTATTTTAATCGTTAATTGGTATCTTTTCCTTTGCATGATTGCATCAGTTGGAATGATCGAGTGGTTTGTGTTCAAAGTAACCTTGAATAGTTTGTTTTCAATTGTTGTCTAAGTCCTCTACTAGGGTATCCATTCCATGCAGGGTATTGGGGTATAGATCGAAATAAGAAGAAGATACGCGGGGGCAACTGGTTTTGCTATCTTTGTGATGTGCATGGTTCTAATCAATTAGCTGGATTTGTGTTCAAGGTCCCCTTGAATTCTTTGCTTCTCATTTGTGTGTGTACTGTATTCTTTTAGTGTATGATGGGCATCCATTCCAGAGATTAGATTATATTGCGTCTAGACAGGGTTTTACTCTCTTTGTGATTTGCATAGCTCATGAATAATTGAATAGGCAAGCAAAGTATATGCTTAAGTGCTTAACTAAGTAATAGGTTATGTATTGAAGGTACCCGTGAATGGTTTGCTTTTGATTTTTGTGTCTTTTAGGGAATGCATATAGATGGGTTAAGGTATGGAAACAGAAAGAAACTCCGTTCGGGCAACTAAGTGTGCCCTAGAGTTTGTTTTACACCACATGAAAGGTTTTGGTGCTTCTTGTTGTGGTTGAATGAGAGTGCAAAATTCTATGTTCTTCCCCAAATAATTTAGGTTTCAAGAAATGTGAGTTTGATTTTCTTCCCCAACTAAATTCGATTGATTATAACGGCTGGGGATAATTATTTGCGGACCAGAAGTTGCAGTTTGTTTTTGTTTCTTTGCATTTGGTATATTTCGTAACTCAATTCAGTTTGAATTCTCCTTTGCACATAATGTAATGCTTGAGAGCAATAGATTTACACATACCTATAAATCAGATATCAAGTATTGTGTATCAAGGTTCCAGTATATTCCGACGACTACATCTCTGTGAAGGCTTCTAACTTTGTACAAGAAAATCAGTCAAAATATACGTGCTTCGACTAACTGCTAGCAGTGCATTTCAAATTAGCTGTGCTGCTTGCTATACTCTTCAAAATTAGGATGTAGTTACCCATTTACGACTAGTTTACCATGTGTGGCAGCTTCCATGGAGGATCTAGAAGAGAATATGTATTCTCTCTTAGGCGTGTTGCGGTGGTCGACACACGGGGGCAGAAATGCTAGTGTTAAGACTAGTAGGTTTCTTCCGGCCTTTTTCTCTGATCTTGTCGTTCAACATTGGAGCCAAGAGAGGGCACATAGAATGATTCCCATTGAAAGGCTCAATGCTACACCCTCACATATTCCTTGCATATCCATGGTGCTATTTGGTTGACAATTTGAAGAAATATACTGCATATGTAGGCATGTAGCCAGTAAAAATCTGGTTCTTCTACTTTGACAAGAGAGGACATTATGTTGGCTTGCACGTAACAAGAAGCAAAGAAAAGGTTACCGAGTGAATGAGTCACTTAAACATGAAAGCATTACACTGTAGTCTGAGTTTATTAACAAACGTTTACTCGATGCACTAACGATTTCAATGGCCAGTTGCAAACGTTGATTCTGATGTTCAGTAGTTTTGGAAAAATTTCAGGCCAGCCAAAATGAGAAATTACTACAGCTTCATTTTGGCAGACTAACAAAGTTCATAACTTCAAGGCATGGAGAGAAATGGCTAATCCATATTTGCTTTTGATTTTCGCGCCTCCTGTCATTTAGAGCATAGAAATAATCGACTCATATATGCACAAACTACTGAAAAGTAATTGAATATAGCAAGCAAAATTCATAAGTTAGTCGGTGAACTACAAACTCACACATTAATACTGTAGTAGCGACCAAGAATCCAAGAGGTAGACTAGCAACGTGTTTCAATCTACCAAAACATTTTAACTACTCAATCTATGTCAAGGGTTTCTAACTTCTACAAGAAAGCAGGTCAAAATACGCGCACTTTTCCAAAATGCAAGCAATGCGAACTCAAAATAGTAGCTTCAGTGAGGTATAATCAGCACTTTGAACTCGGAAAGGGGTTTCCAAAACGACGACACACACTGGTCCTTCAAAATTATCATGTCAGTTAGCTTCTTGGTAGGATATAAAAGAGTAGACGAATTCTCTATTAGGCCTGATGTAATGGTTGGAACTCAAGGGTTGAAGTACCAGGACTAGGTCTCTTCCTTTTTCTCTGCTCTTGCTGTCCAACATTGGATCCAGGCGAAGACACCGAGTGTCTCCAATCTGCCTTTACTCTTTCCAGCTTAACCATTTGCATTTCAATGTCAGTAGATGGGTATTCGGACTCAAGATTGTAATCCTTGATGTACTGATGCACAGCTCTTAGATCACCTAATAGACCATCTGCCACCACCTCCTGTGAGCAATAAGTCGAAGTAAATTTCTATTCAGGATGGCAATAAAATTTGACTTTAAAGAAACAGTTTATAAGTCTGTCGGAGCTAACATACCTTTTCATCATGTGATATCTGCATCATGGAAATTGCTTCAGAATACTTTTTTGTATCCTCTGCATATTCTTTTAAAAGGTGGACAGGAGGAAGCTTGTCAGTTAACTTGAATGTGAAAATAAATCTAACAGCCTCAACAAGTTGCTTCTTTTCAACAAGGATCTGGATAAATTCTGCCATGTGTGAAATAAGATAGTAAGGTTCATATCACAATGCTCCATAAGATATATAAAAGGAGTATTGCATAGTAGTAAAAGAAATATGTAGAGCACAAACAATACCCTAAAAACTGAAAACTTGTACTCAACAGAAACTTACCACTAATCTTATCTGCAAAACCATTTGCCTGGCATAATTCTAGAGCCTCTTTATGCTGACAAATCAACCCAAGATGCTTTATAATCTCATCAGTATTCAACGTAGAAAGCAATCCATATGCAGCTAAAAATAGCAAAAATCCTACACTCTCCAATGACATCTCTGTATTTCCTGCCATCTTTTCTTTCCATCGGACTGATAGTTTTGTTGCTTCTGCTTTCAGATTAGGTCCAATATGCGGTGAGACTCTCATTAGAGCCTCCAATAGGCAAATGTTACTTGAAATAATACTTTCTTCAAGTTCTCCATTTCGTAGGTATTCGGCAAGATACTTTTGGATGCTATCCAACACGAGTTTAGCTGGGTCTGATGACAATGGAACAGAAGCAGCCAGTATATAATGATTCTCTCTGAAAGGCTCATCTAAAAACCCCAACACATTCCTTGCATCTGTAGTGACATTTGGTTGAATATTTGAAGAAGGAAAGGTTGCTGCATTTGTAGATGCTGGTTCCACCACTTTAACAAGGGGAGAAATGTTGTTGGTTGCTATGCAATTGCAAGGAACAAAGAAAGGGCAGTAGACAGGAGTTAGTGAGTGAAGATAATAAATATAACTAAACAAAAGCTTCATTGTGGTAATTGTGCCTTGACTAAAGAGGCAAGATGTGGGATTGGAGCAGGTGGTAAAGCTACTCTGTCAAATCTGAACAAGCAAAACTGAAGCTAAGCCATAAAATGGTTGTTTCACATATTTCAAACAGTAGATGGTGTCTGAAACATTTCTAATCTACAATTCTGAAAACAAATGATTCACTGACGCACATTTAGTTTTAAAAAGTGCGTGCTCTGTAAATCATAGGTTCTAACTCTTTTAACAATATACTCCCTTCTAAAATTATACTGTCTCACCTCAATAGTACTAAGAAGTTTCTGATAACATATGGAGGTATCTTAAGATTGCACTGCAATGCAAATGATCACTCAGTTCCTTAGCTATAACTTTAATGAGGAAACAACGTAAAAAATTTCACATAACAAACAATTAACATGAACAGGAAGTGAAACTAACAATAATGCAGACGAACAAACATGTTACAAACTCTAGTAAACATGTCTACGCAGTGTCTCACTGATGATCTCAAAGACCAGCAGTAAATGTAGGATCAGATGGTTAGTAGTTTTGGACTCCCGGCCCAAATACTTGACCTAGGTAATAAAAAATAGGGACAAAGGACACTGTTAAAAAGAAAACTTGTACTTATGAAAGTAAGAAAAATAATAAATTGTTTCAAATATCAAATTTCATCTTTGTAAAATATTCAATGCCTAAAAGGAAATGACAACTAATAAGTCTAAACAGCAAAGTATAAACAGGGAATGTAAACTATACAATTTTAAACATGCAAAGACTAACCATTCAATATTTCATTTCTCATATCCTGTGAAGTGGTCTAGTTATTTTACTAATTTCCAAAATACTTTTTGGTCATGTCTATGAGTTGGTAATTTTATAAAGTGAGAAGAGTTACAAACACAGAGGGAGCTTACAAGGTTCTTTACCTTTGACACAAAGAGCCCTACTTAATTCAGCTGCTTGTTCAGGCTGAGTAACTAGAGAAAGAAGACTCTGAAGCTCATTGGCATCATAAGCAGAGGTTAATTCGAACGCAGTTACAAGCCGCAAAAATCCCAGGACCTCCAGTGAATTATCTGTGGCCACTGTCAACTTGGCCTTCCAATGAGCTGCCACCTTCAATGCTTTTTCTCTCACCCCAGGATTAATATCAGGTGACATCCTCTGAAACTCCTGTAACAGAAGAATACAACTCCTTCTAATAAAGTTCAGATCAAAATCAAAATCAGTCTCCGTCTTTCCCAGATTTGAATTTGAAGGGTAAAATCCTTGCATTGCATCCAAAACCAAATTTCCAGGGTCTGATGACATTTGAAAAACAGCCGACATTTGGGTTCGCATTGAGTCAATCCCCTTCAATTGTTCATTCATGAAAAACTGCAAGCCTCTACCATCCGCATTGGTGATGGACCTGGACTCATCAGTTGCAGATGAAGGACCAGTGACCTTAGAATATTGGACCATCTTCACCTGAGAATCAAAGTGTTTTTGCTTCAAGTCAAGTTCTTTCACCAGTTGTTCAAGTCTCCTCTCTTTCATATGAACTGTCTGCCAAAGTGAAAAAGTTTGTTGTTCTTTGGGTTCAAGCTCTTTTTCCCGTTGTTCAAGTGCCCTTTCTTTCATCTTAAGTACCTTAGAGATTGAATCATTTTGTTGCTTTTCAAATCCAAGCTCCTTGGCTCGATTTTCAAGTTGCCCCTCTTTCATCCGAAACAGATGGCCAATTGATTCAATTTGTTTGTGTTTCACTTCAAGATCCTGCGCTTGCTTCTCAAGTTGCCCCTCTTTCACCTGAAACAGATGGCAAAGCGACTCAAATTGCTGGCGTTTCAAATCAACCTCCTGGGTCTGCTGTTCAAGTTCACTCTCTTTCATCTGAAACATATGGTAGACTGAAGCAATCTGTTGCTGTTGCACTTCAAGTTCCTTCTCTTTTCTTTCAAGTCCACTAGACACCAAACCCAACTGAGTCTCCCTCTCTTGAACCGACTTTCGCACCCAATCCAACTGCTGCTTCTCTTCTTGTACTGACTTCAATACCAAATCCACCTCCTTTTCCTTCAACTCAACATCACCAAGGCACTCACTAACCCTCTTATCAATCACATTTATCTCCTCGAACCTCGACTCGGCTTCTTTCTCCTTCAATTCAAGCTTCGCAACACGCTCCTCAATCTTCGTCTCTCTCAATTCAACCTTACAGCGCCACTCCTCTATCAACTTCTTAACCAAACCCAAACTTTCATCCATTTCTATCATCTTCCCCTCTTTCAATTCAAGTCTATCGCAACATTCCGCCATCGATTCCGATTCAAACCAACCCTGTCTCTTCCTCACCCCCCACAAAAACCCTAAATTCTATGCGCCCTAAGTTTCCAAAACCCTAAATTCAGCTCAATTTCAAAAACCTAACAGTACGGTGGTCGAATGCAGAAGCTCATACATAAGATACTAAAATTTCTCTACGCTAAAATGAACCAAAAGCAAAAGATAAAAGCTTTTAGAGATTCAAAAAACCAGCGGAGCCGGAACTAGCAGGGACGGTTTTCATTTCGTCAAAAGCCAAACACGGAGGAGAAACCAAGTAGGAGACTTTGAGGGCTCATACCTTGGGCCGTGTGAGCTGGCGGTTCGGTTCTTTGCGATTTCGGAGTTACGAAACGTCGTCGTTTTGTTCTGCTTTGTCAAGCCAGAGTGCTCTCTAGTCTCCTCTACTCTGCAAGGTTCTGAAGCTCTCCGAGCTGTGAGGTTTCTTGCGTGGGGCAATAGAGTGTTGAAAATGACTTTGATCAGGGACCGCTCGGTTTTAAAGTAAGCAAATCGGACGGATGATATTCATACTGAACAGTGACGTCAGAGTTTGGCTTCTCAGGGAAGCTATTAGCTCTGCAATTGACACCTGTCCTTCTTTTTCAGTGTGTGTCCAAAAAAGGGGTTAACACGATCATATTTCTTGCTTTTGTGTTTAAACGGAGAAAAACGAAAGAATTCATGTGAAATTTAATATTTCTAAACGTGAGGATAAATTGTAAGACAAAAGTGGACAAGTCATCATCTAATCAATAAGAATCAAACTAGGATTCATTAATAGGAGATATATGATTCTGTACAATACCTAGATATCGTTTTGGTTAAGTATATCTAACCTAGATATGATTATGAATCCATTATCAACATATATTAGTAAAACTGTGTTGGTGATGCATGAGGAAACCTAATTCAGAGATAACTTGGTTATCAAGTAGAATCTTTATGGGAGATCTCTTGGTGCCAAATAAACTCTATATATAATGTGTGTTGGTCTCTGCTCTCTCTACGACATTTAGACATTAAGTGTTTGCCCCATAGAAGGTGTCAAGCGTAGAGCTGAGGAGAAGACCAATAACGCTATTGTTGCTGTTTGTGTTGCTGATTAACTCAGAACCATGTCTCAAAGTCAGAATGAAGGTATGTTCCAGTAATCCTATTTAGTTAGTTCATTATTAGGTGATTGACATGCAGAATGTGTTTATGTATTGTGATTTTGATCCTGGGATAATTGCTCATATAGAAATTTTATATGGTATCAGAGCATGCTAAAACCGACAAACATAAATCGTATTAAGGTTAATCAATTATGTATGAACTGTGATTTTTTTTTTTGATTCTTCAAGTTTTATGAATAAACAAAAAAAAAAAAAAATTTGTTTCTGCCTTGATAAAACGACATAAGTCTATTGGGCCATCCGGATCCCAACCCGGTCCAAAAACCCGCAGTGGCACTGACCCAAAACCCGCTTTAGTTGAATTCCCAGAAACGACCGTTTATCAAAACAGTCAATTCGATTTGGGGATTAGGGTTCTTTAGTTGGGAAAGAAAGTGTAGAGACGATTTCGTCTCTTCTGGAATTTCTGCGACTCAAGATGGCAAGTCGATTCTGGCTAAAGTTAAGTTTTTGCTTCCGCATTTTTAAAATTTTGCAGCATAAGGAAATCAAGGTCAGATTTTTTCTGAAAAATTTTGTTTTTCGATTCAATGCATGTCTACGATTTCAGTTCTGCACAAGAACCCTAAAGGCATTCCCGGCATGCACATAAGTTAGATGGATGGAGACCGGATGGAATTTCAATTGCCTGAGCATGTTGTTTGTGGTTAGATGAATGCTTTGATAGGATGAATTCTCTGTGATTGTTTTGATTGCGAAATCTCCTGTGTGTGAATAATGTGTTTCATGAATAAGTAATCAAATAGGGTTTTCATCATTGGTCTGTGAATTTGTATAAATTGGAATGTTGCACAAAACAATTATTGCAGGTTACATCTTTCATATTAAGTTAAAGACCAAAAGCTTGTGTTTTAATAATAAACTCTGTATCTGATGGCTTCCAAAGAAGTAGTTTTTACATAAGTTTAAAATTAAAACAGCATCATACATGATTTTTGGATTCAAATTAAAATGTTGACTGCTTTTAGGATAGCCTGAGTTCATTGGTTGTGGTCTGATGATTAAGAAACTTCAGAATGTCATGTCTTCTGCTATAAAAGTGATGCTTGACATTTACTTAAGAAATTTTGGGGTGTTTTGTTTGATGTTTTCTGCTTGAATGTATGTGTTCTGTTTTTAACTGATTAAGAAATATACACATATATATGGAAAACTGTTTTAAGGAAAATTTTTCAAGAACTATCAAAACTTATCTTCTTTGTTTTTTGCTCTCAAGGAGTTACCTACTTGAACGTGAATGCCATCCAGATGCTCAATGGAACTAATTTTAAGGACTTGAAAGCTGAGATTGATATGTATTTGATGTCCCATGATAATATGGATATGTGCTTCACATATACAATGCCTTTTGCCTTAACTGCGACTAGTACACCTGAGGAGAGGAAATTTTATGATGATTGGTATAGGTCTAATCAGAGGGCTAAGATTCTTATTAGGAATTCTATGAGCTCGATTGTGAGAGGCAGCATTGTAGAACCAGTGCTAGCTAGGGACTTCATGGAGAACATTGAGGCCAAGTACAAGGAGAGCAACAAAGCAGAAGCAGCTAGGATTGGAAAGGAGTACAACGAGCTGAAGTATAATGGAGCAGGAGGAATTAGGAACCATATCATGAGGCTCATTGAGTTGAATTTTCGACTCAAAGAGCTGAATCAAGGAGTAAAAGATGATCAATTAGTCCACCATGCCCTAGATTCTCTCCCACCTAGTTTCAATGTCTTAAGAACTAGCTATAATGCACAGAAAGAGAATTGGTCCCTGGATGATCTTATCTCAATCTGTGTAGATGAAGAGTCTAGAATGAGGAAGGAAAAGCAACCTGCAACATCTGTGAACCTAGTGCAGAAGCATAAGTGGAAGACAAATCAGCTTAAGGTCAATAAAACTATAGCAAAGTCATCCAGTAGCACTGTAGGAGGAAAAACCAACAAGCCATTCAGATTCAAATGCTATTTTTGCAAGAAAGTAGGACATATGAAAAAGGATTGTTCCGGCTTCAAGGCTTGGTTAGAGAAAAAGGATATGATTAATCCTCTTAATCTTTTAGAAACTTTTTCTTTAGAAGTTAATTTTGTTAACATAGAGCCCCATACTTATTGGTTAGACTCAGGGAGTCCCTTACATATTACAAACTCTTTGCAGGGATTCATAAGGAAGAGAAAACCAAGGAATGATGAAGTCAACGTCTGTGTTGGCAATGGGATCACTACCAGATACGGCCGAATAGCCGACGAAAATTTTTTCGTCGGCCATTCCATTTTTTCGTCGGCTATACCCTCTGCCGACGAAAATTTCGTCGGCCATAAGTCGTCGGTAATACGCCGTCGGTAATACCAATGGCCGACGAAAAAAAAAATTTCGTCGGCCATTCCAACCTTGGCCGACGAATTATGGCCGACGAAAATGATTTCGTCGGCTATTTGTTCGAGTATGGCCGACGAAATTTGGTTTCGTCGGCTATTTGTTCTGAAGTATAGCCGACGAATTGGGCTATTTCGTCGGCTATTTCGTCGGAATATATTAATATTTTAAAGTTATAGCCGACGAAATAATGTCAATTTCGTCGGCTATAACTGCATTTTGGGCAAAAAAAAATACCGGATCGGAGGAGGAGGAGGAGGAGGAGGAGAAGGAGGGGAAGGAGGAGGAGAAGGAGGTGGCCGGAGGAGGGGGAGGAGGAGGCCGGATGAGGGGGAGGAGGAGGAGGAGGAGGAGGAGGGGAAGGAGGAGGAGGAGGAGAAGGAGGAGGAGGAGGCCGGAGGAGGGGAAGGAGGAGGAGGAGGAGGAGGGGGGGGGGAAGGATGAGAGAGAAAAGGCGGGAGGAAGATTTAAAAGATTTAGAAGGAGAATAGCCGACGAAATACAATGTTTCGTCGGCTATACTTAGAGAATAGCCGACGAAATTTGAATGTTTCGTCGGCTATACTTAGAGAATAGCCGACGAAATTTGAATGTTTCGTCGGCTATTCTATGAAAACATACTAAACTGCGGTTTTGAGGCCCTAAACGAACTCGAAAGCCCGAAAAAGCCCACATGTCGTGGCAAAGCGACGAGTTTGATTCCTGGCGTCGTTCCCTTTCCGGAATGGTATCACAATCGTCATTCGGACGCCGGACGCCAAATCTACAGTAAACCGGGTTTTGACTGATTTCATTATTTCGGCACACGGATTTTATCGGAATCTTGTCATTTTTCAACCGTAGACGTATTTCATTATTTCGGTCATATCTTATTTGACGACATATTTGCATTTGAAGAGTGTACGTATAGTAACTATTTGAAACTATACATTCACTTAAACACTTAGTAAACAAGTTAAAGAACATTAGTACATATGTTCCGATTTTGAATCTAAAAGTTTGGAAAATCTATTCCAACCGTCAGATATCACCGTTAAGATTAAATACATGTATGAAAAAAAATCCAACTACATCTGACAACGTTAAAGGCTCGATCGGGACGGTCAACCGGGTGAGTCAAACCTCTAAACGCTTTAAAACGGAAATTGGCCCGTCTAAATGACGTTTTTTGGCCTGATCTTCAATAGAGAATAGTTTCAGATTGATGAGACGCGACTAATCGTATAAAAATTTTCCACAAAATATTTACCGACCGTAAGGCTACTCATAGGAAAACGGGAGTAAAAAACAGTTAACCGCAACATTCGGCACACAGATTTTGTCGGAATCTTCCCATTTTTCAACCGTAGCCATATTTCAATATTTTGGTCATGTCTTATTTCACGACACATTTGCATTTGAAGGATGAAGCAATGGTTTGTCGATAGTGATAGAAAATGGAAACTGCTCTTTTTTTGTTTTTTTTTTAATCATAGCCGACGAAATCAAACCTAGTATTCGTCGGCTATTCTTTTGTCGTTTTCTGTCAAAAATAATCGTATAATTATTTTTTTAAAAACTTATGGCCGACGAAATGCTTAATTTTCGTCGGCCATTGTTCGTAAAATAATTATTTTTAAAAAACGTATGGCCGACGAAATAATTAATTTTCGTCGGCCATTGTTCGTAAAATAATTATTTTAAAAAAAACTTATGGCCGACGAAATAAAAAATTTTCGTCGGCCATTCTTCCAAAAGTTTATAGCCGACGAAAACTTTAAATCGTCGGCCATTATAGGAGTATAGCCGACGATTTTTCATTTTTACCGACGAAAAAAAAAATCATGGAATGGCCGACGAAATTTTTTTTTTGCCGACGACAAAAATTTTCGTCGGCCATTCTTGGGAATAGCCGACGAAAAAAGTGTTTCGTCGGCCGTTTTTTTTTTTTTCGTCGGCAAAACCCTTTTTTCTTGTAGTGGATGCCTGTAGCAGTAAAGGCAGTAGGAAGCTTGAAGTTGGATTTAGGATTCGGAAATCTTTTGATTTTAGATAATGTTTTTTATGTACCCTCTATTAAGAGGAATTTGCTTTCAGTTAGTCTTTTGGCCAAACTTGGTTGTTGTTTTCTCATTGATTCTAGTGGAATAAAAATTTTCAAAGATTCTTCATGTTTCTTGATTAAGAATTGTTCTACTTTTGGTTCTGGTGTTATAGAGAATGATTATTTGAAATTGAATTGTTATCTACCTCGGCAAGAATGTATGCTTGTTGAAAACAGTAATAACACATTAAGAAATAACACAATTGGTATTAAAAGAACCTTGCATAAGAGCATCTCCAACAACCCTACTCAAAACTCATACTCAAACTCATTTTTTGACTCACCCAAACCCATTACTATTCAAACTCATATTTCATCTCCAACCATTTTGTCAAAACCCATACCCATACCCAAATTTTAATCTTTTTATATAATTATTTAATAACAAATGAATTATATAAACTTTAGATATTAATTATATAATATATTTTAATATTTGTTAGACTTAATTAATTATATAATTTATTTTAATATGATTTTTTTTTGTCCTTAGACCAATTTGGTCCCACCAAGAAGAAATGGGTTTCCTCCTTGAAAATGTTCTAGAAATGGGTTGGATTTGGAGAAGGAACCCAAATTTGGGTATGAGTTCTCATTGTTGGAGATGGATTTTTATAGGTTTTGAGTTTGGGTATGGGTTTTAAAGTGATTGTTGGAGATGCCCTAATGAGAAATCAGCTTATTTGTGACATAGAAGATTAAGCCACATATCTCGAGAAAGACTGCAAATACTTGTGAAGAATAAAATATTACAAGAATTAGGCTTTACTGATCTAGAAGATTGTATTGAATGCTTTAAGGGTAAAATGACAAACATGAGAAAGAAAAATGCATCCAGAAGCAATAAGCTACTTGAATTAATACATACAGATAATTGTGGACCCCCTTTAGACATAGAACAATTTGTGGAAATATCTATTTCATGACCCTTATAGATGATTATTCCAGATATTGTTATGTTTATTTACTATCAGAAAAATCACAGTCACTTGAAGCTTTTAAGATTTTCAAAACAGAGGTAGAACATCAATTAGAATTGAAAATCAAGACTGTGAGGTCTGATGGGGGGGGGGGGGGGGGGGGGAGAGAGTTTTATGGTAAGTACACTGAGCAAGGCCAGCAAAAAGGACCTTTTGCATTATATTTGCAGGAGAATGGTATTAAGGCTCAATACACCACACCATATAACCCTCAACAAAATGGAGTAGCTGAGAGAAAGAATATGACATTGTTAAACATGGTTAGAAGTATGATGTGTACTTCTGGATTGTCAAAAATGCTTTGGGGAGAAGCTTTAAGAACTGCAAATTATCTTTGCAATAGGTCCCCAAGCAAGTCAATGTCTAAAACACTATATGAGATGTGGACTGGGAAGCAACCAAGTCTGCATCATTGCCATGTTTGGGGTTGTAATGCTGAGGCTAGGATTTACAATCCTAAAATCAACAAACTAGTTTTATGGTAAGTACACTGAGCAAGGCCAGCAAAAAGGACCTTTTGCATTATATTTGCAGGAGAATGGTATTAAGGCTCAATACACCACACCATATAACCCTCAACAAAATGGAGTAGCTGAGAGAAAGAATATGACATTGTTAAACATGGTTAGAAGTATGATGTGTACTTCTGGATTGCCAAAAATGCTTTGGGGAGAAGCTTTAAGAACTGCAAATTATCTTTGCAATAGGTCCCCAAGCAAGTCAGTGTCTAAAACACTATATAAGATGTGGACTGGGAAGCAACCAAGTCTGCATCATTGCCATGTTTGGGGTTGTAATGCTGAGGCTAGGATTTACAATCCTAAAATCAACAAACTCGACTCAAAGTCTGTAAGTTGTCATTTTATAGGGTACTGTGAGAAATCTAAAGGCTATAAGCTTTATTCAGCTAATCACTCACCTAGAATTTTTGAGACACATCAAGTTAAATTTCTAGGTGAAAGTGTCTGCAATACAAATTTTGAGGATTTAATCTTGGATTTTGAAGAAATTGTAGATGATGATGACTCAGAAGCAGTACCTAGTATTCAAAATAAAAATCAAAGTCTAGTTCAGAGCCAAGTCCAAACTAGTCAAGCTCCTAATACAGTAAATATTGACTTAAAGCCTGAAAACTATAACCCTGAGAACCAAGAGCCACAGAATCATGTTGATGATATGATAGTAGAGCAAGAAGCTGTAGTTGATCAAGACCATGAGCCAGAGCATGAAAAT
Organism: Potentilla sterilis; assembly: GCA_963682095.1. Taxonomy (NCBI): domain Eukaryota; kingdom Viridiplantae; phylum Streptophyta; class Magnoliopsida; order Rosales; family Rosaceae; genus Potentilla; species Potentilla sterilis. The sequence goes on from OY821765.1 coordinate 29,530,268, forward strand.
CATGAGCCTCTAGTGTTAGAGCAACCACAGGCAGTTCAACAACAAGCTCCAGAACCTAGAAGATCTCAAAGAGCTAAGAGACCTAGATATGGAGGAGAAGGTGATATTTATGAAGTCTATGATGTAGAGACAATCTTATCCGAGGACAATGATCCCACTACAATTAAGCAAGCTTTAGAAAGTGAGGATGCTGATAAATGGCTGGAAGCTATGACTGCAGAACTAGATACTGTTGACAGTAGCCGCAGATGGGCTACATCAGGCCCACAGACCCGCAGCAAGTGCACCAGGGCCCGGCCCGAGGCCCAGGACCGAACCACCAGCACCCGGCCTCGGGGTCCAGCAGTCTATCTGGCTGCCAGGGACCCTGGGACCGGGGGCGCCTGCCTGCCAAAGAGGTCGCCAGAACTGCCCTTCGAAGGGAACTAGTCCCACATCGAAGGGTGAGGCCAGCCCTCACCCCCAGCCACCTATATAAGGGCCCCAACTACCCTCATTAATAGGTAACTGATCTCTCTCACTGCTTACATACGTGCTCAAGTTATATATACTCCAACTATACTAACTTAGGCATCGGAGAGGAGAAGGCCGGCCCGCCTGGTATTCTCCTTAGTAAGCAGGTTTGCAGGAGATCACACGAGAATTCATATGTATCTACCAGGCCCCACGGTTTGTGCAGAAACAGATACCATGTATAAAAATAAAGTGTGGGAGCTAGTTGAACCAAGCCAAACACAGAAACCTATAGGTAGTAAATGAGTTTTCAAGACTAAGAGAGATGCCAATGGAAACATAGAAAGACATAAAGCTAGGCTAGTAGCTAAATGTTTCACACAGAAGGAAGGAATAGACTTTACAGAAACATTTTCTCCAGTTTCGACCAAAGACTCATTTAGAATAATAATGGCCCTAGTAGCTCATTTTGATATGGAGTTACATCAGATGGATGTGAGAACAGCTTTTCTAAATGGAGAGCTTGAGGAAAATATTTATATGTCACAGCCTGAGGGTTTTATTGAGTCTGGAAAAGAAAATATGGTTTGTAAATTAAAGAAGTCTATTTATGGATTGAAACAAGCTAGTAGGCAGTGGTATAAAAAGTTTGATTCTGTTATCTCATCTTTTGGTTTCACTGAAAATATAGTTGATGAGTGTGTTTCTAAAAGTGGTTGGTAATAATTTTATCTTTCTGATTCTCTATGTAGATGATATTCTCCTAGCTAGCAGTAACATTAAATTACTGAAAGAAACTAAAGACTTTCTGTCAAAGAATTTTGACATGAAAGATTTGGGAGAAGCATGCTATGTATTAGGGATTGAGATCAAGAGAGATAGAAAGCAGGGTGTGTTGGGTTTATCTCAACAGAATTATATTTCAAAGATTCTTAGAAGATTTTGAATGGAAACTTGTGGTAATGGAGATGCACCAATCTCTAAGGGAGATAAACTGAATAAAGATCAGTGTCCTAGAACTGACATTGAGAAAAGGAAAATGGAATCTGTACCTTATGCTAGGCTTGTAGGAAGTCTTATGTATGCATTAGTTTGCACTAGACCAGATTTATCTTTTGCTGTAGGAATGCTGTCTAGATTTCAGTCTAACCCTGGACAAGAGCATTGGATAGCTGGTAAAAGGGTCATGAGATATTTACAGAAGACCAAAGACCATATGCTAGTGTATAAACGTATGAAAAATCTTGAGTTAATTGGCTATACAGATTCAGATTTTGCAGGGAACTTTCCTGCATCTACAAAGTCAACTTGTGGCTATGTCTTTATGCTTGCAGGAGGTGCTACAGCTTGGAAAACAATGAAACAATCATTAACAGCTACCTCCACAATGCAAGCAGAAATTATTGGTGTCTATGAGGGAGTCTGTGGGGGTTTATGGATTAAGAATTTATTTTAGATACCAAGATCCTAACTGTTTTGGCAAGCAGAAAACTTAAAGTTTTCTGTGATAATGAGGCTGCAATATTTTTCAGTAAGAATAGCAAGAGGTCAAATAACTCTAAGCATATTGAGTTGAAATATTATACAATCAGAAGAAGAGTTAAGAAGAATGAGGTTGAGATTTGCAGTATCAGCACTAAGGATCAGCTTGCAGATCCTTTTACTAAGACATTATCAGTAGCAGCGTTCAAGGAGCATACCAGGAACATAGGAGTGTTATCAAGTTTCAAAGAAGCTTGAGTTTAGTGGGAGCAAAGTTATTTCAAAGAAAATTGATGTTTTTGATTTCTGTATTTTGGTTCAGTTCTTGTTTGTGAACTGGTAGCTTGTGCTACATTTTGAGATTGAATAAATTGAGGTGTTTTTCAAATTTATTTTCTGCAACGTTTAAGTTCAAATATTTCTTAAATTGTTGTTCTTTAGCAGTTCAATTTTATCAAGTGGATGTTATATATGTATATATACAGTAAAGAAGCAAACTTGAGTTCCACTTGTGTTTATGTTTGCATTGTGATTTTGATAATCAAAATTTTCAGGAATGGACTTATGTTAAATGATTGTTTACTGTTTTGATATACATTATCATTTAACTGCATCACATTAAGTACTTTAGCTCATGTGAAATGCATAGATAGCTGCTAGTGGTTTTGAACAAGCTTGATCATGTGATTATGCTTATTTCCAGATTCTGCAGTTGTATGTGTGTTTTGACAGAGTAGAATGAATTTATGGTACACTTATATCTCAGCGCGCACTTAAGCTATTATTGATATAGTTTGGTTCATTCTGTTTTAGATTATGCCAGTCCAAGTGGGAGATTGTAAGACTAATGTGGACAAGTCATATCTAATCAATAAGAATCAAACTAGGATTCACTAATAGGAGATATATGATTCTGTACAATACCTAGATATCGTTTTGGTTAAGTATATCTAACCTAGATATGATTAGAAATCCATTATCAACATATATTAGTAAAACTGTGTTGGTGATGCATGAGGAAACCTAATTCAGAGATAACTTGGTTATCAAGTAGAATCTTTATGGGAGATCTCTTGGTGCCAAATAAACTCTATATATAAGGTGTGTTGGTCCCTGCTCTCTCTACGACATTTAGACATTAAGTGCCTGTCCCATAGAAGGTGTCAAGCGTAGAGCTGAGGAGAAGACCAATAACGCTATTGTTGTTGTTTGTGTTGCTGATTAACTCAGAACCATGTCTCAAAGTCAGAATGAAGGTATGTTCCAGTAATCCTATTTAGTTAGTTCATTATTAGGTGATTGACATTCAGAATGTGTTTATGTATTGTGATTTTGATCTTGGGATAATTGCTCATATAGAAATTTTATATAAATTAGCTGCGCGAAGACATTAAATTTCTGATTTTCAGTCTAGTTTCATACGTCTCCTTTTTTCTGGTTCTAGCGTTCTATTTGGATCATTTAGGGCATGCGGACATTTTATTGTATTATTTGGTATCTAAACGAAAATTATGATATTTTTATACGGAAAGTAAATGATGTAATTAATTAGGTGTTTATAAACATTGTGTCATTTCAAATTTCATGTAAAAATTTGAACTTCAGAAGCTCATTTGCATTAGGGAGCTTTGAAGCTCATGTGCTTCTTAAAATGAATGCAAGTGTGACCTCTGCTCCTCAATCTCTAACCACCAATTTCACCTCTCTTCCAACTGTGTAAACTTTTCTTACACTCCATGTCACTCTAGCTCGTTGAGTTGATCGAACTAGTAGGGTTGGTGTTGGCTTGGTCAGCAATTGTTATTTGGAGAAAGTTTAATCTTCTCTGTTTATTTGCAGTGATTTGTATTAGAAGTCTATGTAAACCTGAACGACTTTAAAACCTGTATGAAAACCTAAACGACTTTGAATTAGAGCCCTATAATCAATATGTGTGTATGTTAGCTTCAGTTTTGAAATCAGCAGTTTAACATGGCAGGCAGCCGCGCGCAGCCTACCAAAGCGGAGCAGAAACTGAGCTCTTCTGGTATTCTCAGCGACGATATTATCATCGACATTTTGTCCAGGCTATCGTTAAAATTTATACCGAGATTTAAGTGTGTATGCATTTCATGGCATGCTTTGATCTCTTCGGTTGAACTCCAGTTCTCATTTTATCAGAAAACACCTCAGCCTTGCACGCACACACAGGCACCAACTCTAGGCTCCTTCAGTCCTGGCCTTCTCTTATCTAGCTCTCCTCTATCCATAAACTATGATCGAAGCATATATATAGTGAGAGAGCTTAATTGAAGCTGATTTATGGATGGTGCGTGCAACATATACGGGACGTCGTCGTATATATGGATTGATAGGTCTACACTCTACAAGCTAGACGGTTCAAATACTATTATTGGAACCCTTTGATATAGAACCCTAGCTAGCTAAGTAGCTAGTACTGGATATATGATTAATCCAACACCGAAGATCACAAGGTCATACTCGGCGGCTACTGGTCATTTGATCCTCCGAGACCAACAAATATGCATGGCCATCCTTAATTACCCTGAAGACAGGACCGAGACCAGCAAATTGTTGTTCTAAAAACATAAGCATCCACTTAGTTTGGCCTTCACTTGTGAAATAAACGAAAATTAGCTAGCTAAATCGATCTATTCCCTTTTCATATATATTCGTCATCCTTTTTATCTTTCTTTCGGTGGTGCAGTTTGGAGAAAAAGATGAACACCCAAATAGCCAATGAAGCCCAGATTAATTAAGTACCTCGATCTTTTGTTTATTATAGTAAAAAGTAAAAACGCGTTCATGTTGGCCTGTTGGGGATTTTGAAACGCAAGGTTCGTAACCATTTATATATATTCTGCATATAATCTGAAACTTTTTATGGTTGGTGGATCTTAATTAAGTAGCAATATCCTCTCATGCCACTAGTGAGTGAGTGAGGCATAATCGTCCGCTGCAATCTCTTAAAAGTTTGTTATAGCAAGAATTTAGAAATATCACAACTTGCAGAAGAAGAAGATCATCCTTTAAATAACGAAAGCTATCTCCCAACTGACATAGAGGATGACCTCCTATATCATTTAAATGTCCCATCAAATATGAACACGTCTAAAAGAAATGCATTCTTTTTGTTCTATTTGTTTATTTTTTAATTTTATCTTTCCGTTTTAAGCGTACACAAATTTCCTTTGTCATTTCCCATCAAATAGTTTTGTTTCGAAGGTCATTGTCAGTGACCAAACAAAGTAAAAAATGATCATTGAGAAAAATAAATTAGAGTTAAGAGTATAATAAACAAATACAAATAAAGAATAAACTATACAAATGACACACACTTTCTGTTTACCAAACTGGGAGAATAAGGTGATATTTCTCCGACCGGTGACTTAATCATCACGTAATATGTTACGAGTTGTTAACTTATTCTTTAAACTAATACAATCTTATACTAATGTTCATTGTTAATTGTTTTATTTACCAAACAAAATCGATGATTTCTCCATTGTTATTAGGCCCCCCAATTCATTTTCGTCACATTTCTAATACAAGGTCTCCAATCTTCTAATTTCTCAATACTCTTATTCAGCTATTTATTGATTTATGATTTACAACGTGAGATGTCTCCAAAATAGTCATACTCCGACCTTAAGGGTTTAGGATTTCAACTTCTTCGTCTCGATCTCATACTTTTAACCTTCATTTTAAAAAAATAAAAATAATAAATTATTCATTTCATTTGTGCATCGTTTACACAATCATATGACTGACTAGTCATAAATTATTCTATCTTTGAATTTAATTTCACTTTGTTTTCTAGAAATCATATTCAGGAATCCATCGAAAATTTACTCCACCAAGGTGACACCAATTTCAATCTCAAGATAAATTAATCCGAGTGGAAACAAACTTTTGACTTTCACATCATCAACTAACTCTTAACTGTTCTAACACCTACCTTGATTCTCATCCTATAAAATAACCTCCTCCGTCGGCTCACACTCTCCAACACGCGGGAACATCTCCGGTAGTCAAACAAAAACGTTACTCGTCACTACCCCTCAGTCCAAATAACTAGACAACGACAATCGCCATCTCCCAATCGTCGGCAAATCCCAAACGAATTTCCCAAACTACCCCTCCACCCCCCCCTTCATCTGATAATCTTCTTTATACAAAAACTATGCAGACCTTTCCCTCCAACTAACGTAACGCCCCGGAATAATAAGATGAGGCCCCACCACCGGTGCACGTTAGCCCCGACTCCACGGTTTAACCTACGCACCACCGCCCCTGTCAATCGGGCTCAGAGTGTTTTTGAACTGTAGTAGGGTTACGTGTGCCTCAGTGCTCCCAGACCTGGATTTCGTAGCAGTAAAGTTTTTATAGTAATGAAAAAACAACGGAGGACTTTTATGGTCTCTCTCTATAAAAGGGATGGCTTGAAGAAGTTGTTAATCTCATACATTGTACTTGCTCTTTTTGACGCGTGGGGTCTTTAGTTTCTACTCTACTCTTCTTTGCTTTCAACTCAAACCAATTAACAACCTTTCTCTCATTTTTCTAATCAGGAGTCTTCCCTGTCTATCCCCATCTGGGTTCAGCTAGATTTTCTTGAGTTGGGTTTGTTGTGTTTGTTTCTGTTTGAGATATTTTGGTTTGGTTGTTTTCTGGGTTTGGATTGTTATGGAGGAGAGGTATGAGCCAATGAAGGATCTTGGGTCTGGTAACTTTGGAGTGGCGAGGCTGGTCAGGGATAAGAAAACCAGGGAGCTTGTGGCTGTTAAGTACATAGAGAGAGGGAAGAAGGTTGGTTCTCTTGTTGTTGGTTTCTAATGTGTGGAAGTGGTTTGTTTTTTTTTTTGGTGAGGATTGGGATTGCTGACTAAGTTTGGTGATGAAAAGCATGACTGGGTTTTTGGTTTGGGATTCTGTTTCTCATTCGTTTTATCAATGATGTTGTTGTGGTTTGCGTATTAGTTAGGTGAGATTTGAGCTGAAGTCGACTCTCATTTTGATCAGAAACCCGTGTTCTGCTTTAAGTTTCTTCTTTCTAATTTAGATGATGCATAAGGAGTAGGTTTTGTGAGAGATTAGTTTTAGCTCTAAAAGCAAATTTCGATTCTCGATTTTGTACCAGCCAATGTTATTGTTGAAGTTAGAATCCAAAACTTTATGCTTCTGTTAACCATGGCCCTCTTTGTTATCTGCAATATTGCTCCCATCTATCAAAGTTCATTTGTCTTTTCAGTTGATCATTGCTAAAGACTATAATTCAATACTGTTCTGGACTAATTTTGCGCACAATAGCTAAATCAAGTTGTAGAGTAGTAGACTTTGAATTACATTTAGGGTCTCTTACATTTAACTCCTATCTGAATTTCGTGTGTGTTTGATGTTTATTATCATGTAGCGTTATCCCTCAGCCTTTTATTGTGCATTAGACATGATTGTTTTTATCGTATCATTTAGACTTCTAAGAATATGGTTATATCACTCCATCATTGTTCAAAGCCAGTTATGCAGCTAGGCTATGTTTACATATGTCGAGGCCCAAATTCCGTACTGCATGTCAAATCTGATATGAATCCTCTTAGTCTGTTCTCATTATCTTCCCATGGATGTATATGTATCGTTATTATGGATATGAATATTGATTTGTTTTTCTGGTTTGCAGATTGATGAGAATGTTCAGAGGGAAATCATAAATCACAGATCCTTGAGGCATCCAAATATTGTCAGGTTCAAACAGGTAATTAGCTAGTATTGGGTTAATTGTCTGTATACACTCCGTACAGGCACTTTGGAGCATGTATGGCGTTTTTGAGTATTTTTCCAGCTCGTCATTCTCGTATTTTGGCAATGTTATTAGACCAATCTTATGTAAAGATAACTCCAAGATGATAATTATCAAACTCAAAGTGAGTACCAAATAGCTAAGATAAGGCAGTCTTGAGATGAATGTTTGAAGTATACTTGTTTTGCTGCAGGTCCTGTTGACTCCCAGTCATTTAGCTATTGTCATGGAATATGCAGCTGGCGGTGAACTCTTTGAAAGGATATGTAGTGCTGGTAGATTTAGTGAAGATGAGGTTAGCTTCATCAGTTTACATGTTAGATAAAATCATTAGGTTCTGCTGCATTTAGGTATATGTTTAGAAGTTTTTTATTAACGAGTATTTGTTGACCTCAATTCCTCCACACAACAGGCAAGATTTTTCTTCCAGCAGCTGATATCTGGAGTCAGCTACTGTCATTCCATGGTAGATACATTGTCAATTGGTTTTCTTGTTTGAAATATCACCAATTATTTTCTCACATTAGCCAACAATTGTAATGCAGGAAATTTGTCATAGGGATCTGAAACTGGAAAACACACTCTTGGACGGAAGTGCGACACCACGTCTTAAAATTTGTGACTTCGGATACTCCAAGGTTAATAATTTTCTTTTTGAAATAAGACTTTATTTAATTGAAATTCCTAACTTGTCTAATGGTGCATCTAGCTATCTGATATACATATAATAACTAATTAGTACCTTGCAGTCTGCTATTCTGCACTCGCAACCAAAATCAACTGTTGGAACGCCTGCTTACATTGCTCCAGAGGTTCTGTCACGGAAGGAATATGACGGAAAGGTATATAGTTGTCCATATTGTTTCAATACCTGTCTCGGAAATTAAATAATCTTAGATTAAAAGTTCTGACTGCCATTTGTGTTCTCAGCTATAATCTAATCTTATATGAACACAATATAAGTCTTATTTTTCTTTCTATGTTGGTGAAAAACTTGGTAGATTGCAGATGTTTGGTCCTGTGGTGTGACACTATATGTCATGTTGGTAGGAGCATATCCTTTTGAGGATCCGGAAGATCCTCGAAATTTTCGCAAGACCATTGAGGTGAGCTTCAACCAAACACTGCATAGTTCGACAGATTGATCTTAATATCAAAATTCTATAGACTTGCATCCGCTACAATTAATTTGTTGCAATTCCTGAAACAGAGAATTATGAGCGTCCAGTATTCCATACCCGACTATGTGCGTATTTCAGCAGACTGCAAGCACCTACTTTCTCGTGTTTTTGTTGCCAACCCTTCCAAGGTAATTTTTCTTCCTACAACACTTACTACATCATTCTTGTTTACTTGAGTGTTGAGGTGCATGATATATGGAAATGGATTACTAAGAACAATGCTATAAATCTAGCATTCAAAAGGCTCTTACAAATAAATTGGACCATTCTAATTAGTCTAATTTTGAAATACTATCTTAACTGTACGGATTCTATTCTGACATTCCTGTCTGTATCCTCACTGTAGAGAATCAGTCTTCCTGAGATAAAAAAACACCCCTGGTTTCTGAAAAATCTGGCGAAAGAGCTAATTGAGGTTGAGAAGAAAAGCTTTGCGGAAGTGGAACGTGACAATCCAACTCAGAGCATTGAAGAAATAAATAAGATCATACAAGATGCAAGGATACCAGGGGAAGGTTCCAAAGGAGTTGGCCAAGCTGTTGCAGGAGCAGGACCATCCGACTCCGATGATATAGATTTGGACTCAGAAGTTGATCTTAGTGGTGACTTTGCTTAAAGTGATATCCAGAGATAAGTCTTAGGGTTTGTCTACGCAGAATCAAAACCTCTGTTTTCATAAGAACAACAAAGAAAAGCTTTTGTATGGATTTCATCACATTGTATAGTAAACTATTGTACTATACACATGAGTACAAATAGCGGACATATTAAACTCGAGCTTGTGTTATTCTTATTGGTTGTAAAATCTTTGGAGATTACTGTGAAGTTTGAGTGCGGAAGGGTTTTCGAATCACTATTATAACCATATTTCAAGTTTCATTGATCATAACGAAAGAGGTAAGAAAGTTGCATACAGACTGGAGCTAGGCATGAAAGTGGTGGGGATCGTCTGTTGGTCATTAGCCTCTGTTGTCGTCTGGGGTGTTATGGTTAGTTTTGCTGATGGCGACTAGACTGGTGATAGGTTTCGATGAGTGCTAATTGAACTCATATTCTTTGTTGATGGTAATGAACTACCAGAAACTCTTAAGGGTTGTAAAAGATTTTGAATATCTGCCATAAATCAGGTAGATACCACAATTGCTAATTAAATTACATTATTGTGCTTCCTAAACCCTAATCAGAAACACGAACTACTCTCTCACAGTCACATCCTTTCATATCGTTTAGTAGAAAGGAGGAAGTGCAGCTGAAATGACCAGGCTTAGGATCACCAGCTCTTTTGTAGAATCTCTCTTCTTGATTTGAAAACTTATTCCTACGGTGCAGTCTGAACTATCCTTGCACCAAATAACCGCTATGATCAAACTATTCAACAGTCTAAACACTACTACATGAGACATTCTAAAAAAAAAAAAAAAAAGGGGGGGGGGGAAATAATCATTAGACTACATGGGATATCAACTATAAACCAAACCCATGTCTGTGGGAAGGAGTCCTGCATATGCAATCCCCCTTGACCATTATCTACAATTCAAATTCCTCTACCAGATTTGTCTCTCTTCCTTGGATTTTCTTCCAATTGTTTGCCAAATTGAGGTCTTTGCATATTCTTGATGTGCCATGCGACCATATATCTGAATCTCATCTATGTTTATCACTGCTTGTAAAGCAAAGATGGGATAAAGTTACTCAGTTTCAGCCATAACAATTTGGCAGGGTTGGAGTTCAAACCTTCCTAATAAAAGTTTGATTGGGATCACTTCCTTATCGTTGGATGGATCTGTTGAGCTCAAAAGCTTGAACCTTAGCTTCAACCATTTAAGAGGGTATGTTCCTACTCATTCTGGGAAATGCACGGTGAAATTGTTAGCTATCAGAATTGACTCTGACTAATCCAAGCACAAATAGTACGTCTTTATGGGCTATTCCTCATAGAACGGAAACTTGTAATTCTATCATCACAGAGCCTTTCTACCCTCACAAGTAAAGAGAATAAGAGAATAAGGCAGAATGAATTCTTTGTATTGCAATCGGGCAATATATACAAGATTTACATATCTTCTCCACCAGGAATAGGAGAATAAGAAAAGAAGGAAACCTACAACAATTAGTACAGAATAAACAAATTGATACTATGTAATATTCTAACAGATTTCCTACTACAATGATACAATATTTTCTAACACTCCCCCTCACAGTTTTGCAGCAAATTCAAACCATTTACGGTGTGCACTTCCTGGTATGGTTTCAAACTTCCAAAACATCGGGAAAGTTTAGACTTTAGACGATGACTTTCTATAGTGACAGATGCAGCAAACTTCTGAAAAGTTATTTAATAACCACACTGCAGTGCTCTATCATCAGCGTCTGTAGTCCAACGGTTAGGATAATTGCCTTCCAAGCAATAGACCCGGGTTCGACTCCCGGCAGACGCAATTTTTTTTTTTTTTTTTGAATTTAGTTGAGGCAGACTGGTTCACTTCAGTCTTCAGTGGTACAATTAATTTGATAGCTTTGTGATCCCATTTCTACCTAAACAATTAAGCAGATGAATACACATTTCACATTTCAATTGAACACCTTTGAGATTTGGTTTAGTCTAATTTGGTTGTCCATAGAATTAATGGTGTACATTTATGTGCGTCTAAAAGACTAAACCTATGTACAACTGCACAATTCTAGATCATGCACTCATGTTCTCTTTACGTGTCTTCGACAACTTGTGCTTAGAGGAAGGGAAAATGGCCGGCCGGGTGCTGTGGAATAGCTAGATCTAGCTTGCCATCAAAACATGCATGCCGAGTGCCGACCAGTGATGTATAGCCGGCAAGCTTCTGCCGCCGCTGCATGCATGTATTGCCAGTATAGATGTCAACGGTGCTGTACGACTCAATGAAGGCTGTGGAAGTTAGTCCTCATCACTTCAAAGTGTAGGCACACGAAATTAACTCCCAGTCGATCTCTTTCATTCTAACCTCAATATTCAAATCGAAAGGAATTAAGACCGATCTCATACGTCCTATCACGTACTTTTATAATAAAAAAAAAAATTTAAAAAGTAATTTAGAATCCAATTTAATTAAGAAGGTCAACCCACGTATACATTTTATATTTCAAGGCTTAAGTTTCTATGAATTCAATATTATTTACACCATGTTAATTAGCTTCCATGAGTTTGCTTCTCACAACTATTTTAGCTTTGGACACTGATATAGGGCCTCAATAAGGTCTAATATTTATTGTCTCAATCCTATGTGGGGTGCATGCCACCTAAACACATCATCAATTAAAAAATTCATATTATGTCATTCTTAAATGAAAATACAATCTTATCCTCTTAATTAGGAAATGCGTAAATACCAAATTTAATTAATTTATTAATAAATTATTTTGGTTAATAATCATACCAAATTAGGCAATAACCATACCAAAAAATTTTCATCTTTGCCAAACTTAATTTAATTCTTTGATATTTTTGATGTATCAAGTTTTCTTACATTTTCTATCTTTGCCAAACTCAATTTAATTCTTTGACTTTTTTTATGTATCAAGTTTTCTTACATTTTTCATCTTTGCCAAACTTAATTTAATTCTTTGACTTTTTTGGTATATACTATCATAATATCTAAAAATTAAAAAAATCTCGATCTATTGAACTTCTTTTGGACGGATTATATATACTGATATACACATATCTATTTCTTCGACCATTTTTTTTTGTTACAATGAATTTTTTTCTCTAAATAAAGAATGAAATTTTATTTCTTAGACTAGATTATATATATATATATATATATATATATATATATATATATATATATATATATAACTCACATTTTCGAACAAGTATACTTTCAAAACTATTAATTTTTTTTTAGTATTTTTGGTGTTCCATTCTAAAAGAAAAGTATTCTTAGAGTTTAAATCTAAGTATTATTGTGATAGAAAAAGAAAAAGAAACAAAAAAAAAAATACAAAAGTGTTGTGTGTACCTCCACTACTAAATATACCTCCATTCTACTTTTTAACTTCTAAGAAAACTTAAATGTACCTCTTCTTCTTTATTATAATGCCCCTACACCTATTTTTATCTATACCAAATTTGTTTTGTAGACTCGACACGACCACACTCTCTCCTTCTCTCTTTCTCTCCAAGAATGGCTACCAGATTCATCACCAATCTCTCTCTTTCGATCTGCATTGGCGTGATTCTTTCTCCTCTCATTAGATATACATGTTCATTTAACTAGTTTCAATGATTCTGACTTATTTATACTCTGATGTTATAACTAGTAATATATACTCTGATGTTCTACCACAATATATGTATTCTCAGATTGAAGTTTGAGATATTAATTTTTTAATACGTGGTTGTACGTGAGGGAGGTAGAAAGAGCAAAAAATTAATTAATTTTTTATTTATATATTTATCTTTATCTGTCATTTCATATGAGTTGATAATATCAAAATAAAATAAAAAAACTAGCGGAGGTATACATAGCACTTTTGGAGGTGCAAATAGAACACCCCTTTTTTAATATATAAAAAAAATAATGGACAAAATTCAGTTTAGTACCCTCAACTTTTGGGTAAAAATCAAAATGACCCCTCTTTTTAAGAAAAAATCTGAATGACCCCTAAATTTTCAAATTTAATCTCCCGAAATCTAAAATTTCAAGTGACCTCGAAATGTGACGTAAGCTGCTGACTTGGAACTGACAACAAGAGCCCATACTCCAATATTGAAACCTTCATAGAAGGTAAAATTGACCATTTGCATATTAGACCTTCTAAATTTGAAATAAAACCTAATCAACATACTGAGAGGCTTGTTGGATGCAAAATGCAGTAATAAAAAACACATAATTCTGGTCCTAATCATGAATAAAGTGCACATACAAAATATATGGTCATAATCAGCCAAATGTGGGCACTTGTTGCCAGTTCCAAAACAGCAGCTTACAATACATTTTAAAGTCACTTGAAATTTTAGACCCGGGAGATCATATTTGAAAGTTTAAGGGTCATTCTTTTTTCTTTTTTTTTAAAAAGAGGGGCTATTATGATTTTTACCTAAAAGTTGAGGGTACTAAACTGAATTTTGTCCAAAAATAATCTAGAATCGTTTGATTAAGTGGGACAAGATTGTCTTTTGAATTAAGAATGAGATGACAACATTTTTTCTAATTGGTGATGTGTATATGTGACATAGCATGCCACCTATGATTGAAGTCACAAATTTTAGGCCTAAATGACTTTAGCTTTTGAGGTTGTTTGTCTAACATTGTGTCGAAGCTTCTCTAATTTGTAAGTTACAACTTGTTCCATACTAGAAGAACACAACACAATGTATGTTCCCGAGCATTCATGTGAGACTGAAACCATGTGTCGGGCATTGATTTGGTACCCAAAAGTTGGATTGGTGATTTTTGACAACCTTCGACAAATCTTGAAACATAGAGGGTGATACGTTGAGTGATTTCTAAGCAAGAACCTCACTTATTCCTTCTTCTATGTTTCATATAGAATACTTTTTGCTCATTTCAATATTTATATTCTCTATGAAATATTATAATTCCTAATGAAGAACATTCTTTTTAGGTTGAACCATTCAAGTTGTTGTTTCTTGTAATATCAATTTTGAGGTGTGTAACCAATATTCGTATCATCATATGTATGTTACTGTGTTTTGAGCCGTTCAAATTGTTACTTCGTGTAATATCAAAAATGAAATTTAAGAACCTCGACAAATGACATACTAGTGGAGTGTCGAGTAGAGAACTCTAAAGCAGAGATCGATTCACAAATTTATTAAAGTGGTCAGACACTATGTTGTAGTGCACAACTGACACATTTTACATGAATCGAGGGATTAAGTCATGTGCTTAAGAACGACCCTAATTGATTGAAAGAAAAAAAAAATCAAATTAAATTCGAGGGATACTCGATGAAATTTGAGATAAACCGAGGTGTCCTTAGAAATGAAATATATAGGAAACTGGGTTACAAATTATTAAATCAGTAAATGTACTAGCTACCTCTGGTCTGTCAATTACGAACAGAACAACAACTTGTACATATAAAATGACGAGGATGACTGACTCAGTTGCTGGCTGCTGAACTGGTTCCAAATTCCACGATCAATCTTTGTCAAAGGTCAACGCTTTCAAATCTTCCAAACCCCTAAGTACCTTCACCACCACTCCACAGATCCCAAATCCCTTTCTGGGTCTCCTTCTCCCCCACAGAATCTCAAATGGGTCGGAGGCAGAACGACCCGGTAGCCACCCATTACTCCACTCCCGTCCTCTTCTTGTTGGGTTTGGTCTCCTGTGCTCTGGTCTATGGTCTCCTCTCTGTGGTGCTTAAACCCAATGCGCTGTCATCGTTTTCGGAGCTGGAGTCAGTGGCATTGGTGGAGCAGAGTGGGGAGAAGAGAGAGAGTGATGGAGGGTGTTGCAGAGGGATTGAGAATTTGGAGCTGTGGGGTGCTGCTGTGAAGTGGGGATCAGAGTTTAAGTTTAATTCTTCTGAGAAGTGTTGTCAGGCTTGTAAGGCAATGTGTAGTGTGACTGATGGGCCTTGTTTGTGTGATAGTTGGGTCTTCTGTGGGAATAGGGAGGCTTGTGGCTCTAAATTTGGTGAGGTGAGTTGAATCTGGAACCTGGTGTTTCATTAAAGTTTGATGCT
Source organism: Potentilla sterilis (assembly GCA_963682095.1). Classification (NCBI taxonomy): domain Eukaryota; kingdom Viridiplantae; phylum Streptophyta; class Magnoliopsida; order Rosales; family Rosaceae; genus Potentilla; species Potentilla sterilis. Next base: position 29,545,874 of record OY821765.1, read on the forward strand.
TATTGTGTTTCTGAGTTAGTTATATAAGTTTGGATAGAAATATTGATGTGTGGACTATGGATGTGTGTGATTTTGTATATTATGTTGATGAATCACTAGTTGAGGTTGACTTGGATTGGTGTTTTTGAAATCCCTCTAACTATTAGGCTATGCATTTGATTCGGTTAGGCATGTGTGTGTAAATTGAGAGATCAAATGGAGAGTATTGTTTTCAGCTGTTTGAAGTCTGCATTTTCACATCAAATGAAGCGGGGGGAAAATAGTTTTTTGGTTTTCTGGTTTTCGGTACTGTTCTATATGCACAAGTGTGGAAGGTTCTTATTTGTGTTAACTTTTTTGATCCAGTGCTGGTTGAAGAAACAGAAGGATACATTGTCCCCTGAGCACCAGGAAACAGGGGAGACAGTTAGTTGGACATCTGGAATCATCTTTGGAAGAGGAGAGGTAATGCAACTTTGTTGGCTCATGAGATTGGAAACATAATGATGCCTTGTTCCTTATCAACTCAGTTTTCTTGTTATTTCCAGTATTTCAATTTTTGGTGCAGCTTTGTAGTTTCTTGGTTGTTGCATCCATATAATATTATTTTCAGTTTGAGTGTATGCAACAGCTGGTGCTCTCTTTACTTTGCCTCCCTTATCATTGCCATTGCATAAGCCAATGCTTATAAGAAATGTAGCTAAAAAATATTTAATCACCAATGGGTAAACCATACAGAGTTGCACATAAGAAAGGGATTGTTTATTAATTTTTGTTTTATTGTATAGTTATAACGCAAAAATCTATATAGGTTTTACTAAGAACCATCAGTGTTCACAAGATAAACAACCATTAGGTAAATGTGGGCCTCTGGGATCACTCTGAAAGAGTGGGCTGTGAACCAGGGTAAGCAACCTTGTTCTGTATCATTTTCATTACCTCCTGAGCGAGAGCATGAACTGTTACAGGATTAGATCAGGGGTTTCTTCTTCTGCAAAATTGCAATTGGGGTCTACCTTCGAATTCATAACAGTTGACAACAGTAGATTGGATGACAGAACCATAGAAAGGTTTCAGTAGTTTACCCTGATACCGTCGACTGGCTTCTGTGATTCTGAGTCTTCGAACCACTTTCACTGATTATATATTGTTTTGTTTGTTTGTTTTTTTTTTCTTCCCCAGAATCTAGTTCTATTGTCAACTTAACTTTCCTTCTTTTATCCTTTTAGGGCATTGTTGGCTTGGAAACACAATATGGAACTCTACATATAAAAGTAAGCGTCGATGCCCTCAGAATTTTGTTTTCTTTTTCTTTTCCCTATAGAGCTATTACACACACACACACACACACACACACACACACACCATAAAGCAGCATTGTATCTGTTTGCTAAAATGCAAATTCTTAGGACCGGAGGGTGATTGCAAATTACAAGTGAGAGTGCCACTTCTGAAGTTAACCTTTTGCATACATAAAATAATGCTGATGCAACATAGTTTATATATGTCACTTGATTATATAGGCATTGCATGAGATTCTAGTGTGAGGATGAAACTTGATTCTGAGTTTAGCTAATAATATCTTGTTTTCATCATTATTGCATAAGAGCATGAGAGAGCATTACTCAAAATTGGGAATTTTTTTATTTCACATATTAGATAGATGTTCAGTTCCCATAATGCTGATTTTCTTCCTTTTGGAGACAAATCTTATATTTCCCACTGTCATGTACACAGCTTTATATGCTTTCCTTGATTTAATGCCACACACTAACAGTTTGTAGTTCTTCCAATAACTCATTTGTTCAGCTTCTCCCCGACTGTGCCCCTTATTCTGTGGCCTACATTCTTGAGTTGTTGGAATTGCGTCATTGTGCAGGCTGCCAATTCTATCGCGCAGAAGGCCGTGGGGAATCATGGGACTCAGAAGGAAACCACATAAAAGATGTAAGACTTTACTAAGGAGCATTGATATGTCTAAAGCTGTTTATTTTGCACATAACAGATCAACATAGAGCAATTTGTATGCTTTTGGCATGTTGGTCTACAGATGTGTAACCCTTCCCTTGCATATCCGCACTTATTCTGGGAGTAGCTTAACTAACCTATGCAATTTGAAGATCCAGAAAAAAAGAAGTTAAAGCCCAGAAAATGGAGAAATAAATTTAATGGGAATATCTCTCTGTAATTATTTTCCTGACTTCAATATTGTAAAATCTATCCCATACCTTATTCTTGATGTGTTTTCATGTTTTCCTTCTACAAATGACAAAAAAGGACTCATTCTTGTGGTAATATGTATACTAATTCTTTCATAGGAAAAATTAAACTTCTATCACAGCTTCAGCTCGAATTCAAGTAATTTTATGAATATATCGACCGTCGTGAACAATATTGTGTACTTGTGTTTTCACTATAACTAACATTATTTTCTGAATTTCCCAGGCTCCTTTCGGCCCTCCTTTTGCACTGGTTCAGGGAACTCTAGAAGCCCAAGGAGCGACATTCAAGAAGTTCCCCGCTGAAGTTTGCCCAACCTTAAGAAGGGGTTCGGTAGCATGGATTGGCTCTGGTCCTGAATTTTTCATAAGCCTTGCAAACCATGAGGAGTGGAAAAAAGAGTACACTGTCTTTGCTTCTGTTCTTCCAGAAGACATGAACATCGCTGAGAAAATTGCTCAGCTTCCCACCACCGCTGATATTTGGAACAATATCAATGTTTCTGTGTTGGAGAAGCCTGTTCCTTTGATGTTGCGAAGAATCAAGACGAGTCATGGAGATCTCACCACAAACAGAAAATAAGATTAGAAGAGCCTATACAATACTGGTATGCACACAATGAAATCTGATCCCTTTATCCGGTTCTTCATAGCTCTCTTTGGAGTGATGACTGACCTAGATGGGACTTACAGAAAGTTTTTTTTTTGTTTTCATGTAACAAGTTCATGTATCAGAGAAAATACCAAGCAGGGAATAGTAACAAACTGTTTCTTGGCATGATCACATATCAAGCAAGAAAGTTTTTTTTTTTTTTTTTTGTTTTGTTTTGTTTTGTTTTCATGTACCAAACTTCATTCATGTATTAGATTAAATACAAAGGAAAAGATTAGTTAACCCAGTTGATCGTGTTGATGATTTTTATTTTTTATTTTTAAATGGATCATGATCATCTATACTATTATTTAAAGGAACCCACTTTGTCAATTAAAATTGAAAAATTTGACATAAATAACCCTAAAATATTAAAATATTTTGATATATAAATAATCTTGTGAGAATAAAATAGTAATTGAAAAAATATAAAAATAAAAATAAAATAGTAAAAAAATCGTGGTTATCTGTAAATTATTTCCTCTACTCTTAATTTCTCTCTTCATCCTTCACACTTAGAGTGTGAGTTAAGCTAGTGTTGATGATGGCAACGCTGAATAGGCCATAGGGTGTCGATCCTAGTTACGTAGAGCAACTTTAGTAATGTTAGCCATTTTTTAGTTAAATTTTAGCCAAAATAGCTAAAATGACATTTTGGCTAACCAGTTTAAAAATATGTCCGTATCAGTTCTCTCTATTTTAACTATTTTAAACTTACATATTAAATAAATTTTTAAAAAATTTACCTTAAATACAATTATATATTACATAGAATCATCTAAAAAGAATGTATTAAATTATAAAAAGTCTCATCTCGCTCTTTATATTTAAGAGCGAGATAACTAAAAGTTAAAATGACTAGCCACTTAGGAGTCTGGTGGAGCTTCTTATTTTGATAAAAAATTAAACAAACTCTTTAAAATAGCTAAAAAGTCAAAATAGAAAGTGCTTAAATATGTTGTTAGCGAGTTGGTAATATACCAACACAGTTAATTTATATATATATATAAAAAAAAAGTCTTAAAATGCCAAAAGAAAAAGAAGAAAAGAAATAAAATAAAAAGGCGCGACGGTCAGCTGTGTTATAAGAGCGCGGCGGATACAAACTCTCCACCAAACCCTAAAATGCCCCAATTCTGACTGTCGAACTCGAACTCTAAACTCTAAACAACTCATCGAAGTTGTGGCTCCCAAAATGCCCCAATTCCACCAACACATAATCGCCGACCTCCTCGACTCCCCTCCCAACGGCACCGGCCTCATAATCCTCTCCTCCGGGCTCTCCCTCCCTAAACTGATCTCCTCCCTTCTCCTCCTCCACACCCCATCCCAAGGCACCCTCCTCATCCTCACACCCCACTCCTCTCCCTCCTTCAAATCCCACCTCCTTCACCTCCACCACATCTCCGAAATCACCGCCGACCTCCCCGCCCACCTCCGCCTCTCCCTCTACTCCTCCGGCCGCCCCTTCTTCATCACCCCTCGCATCCTCATCGTCGACCTCCTCACCTCCCGCCTTCCCACCTCCTCAATCTCCGGCCTCCTCCTCCCCGCCACCCACTCCCTCACTGATACCTCAACCGAGGCCTTCATCGTCCGCGTCTTCCGCTCCCTCAACTCCTCCGCCTACATCCGCGCCTTCTCCGACAAGCCACATTCCATGGTCGCCGGCTTCGCCAAGACCGAGCGGATTATGAAGTGTCTCCACATTCGGAGGCTTCATTTGTGGCCGAGGTTCCACGTCGAGGTGTCGGAGGAGCTCGAGAGGGACGCGCCGGAGGTGGTGGATATTAGGGTTCCGATGACGAAAGCCATGGTGGGGATTCAGAGGGCGATTATTGAGGTGATGGATGCGTGTTTGAAGGAGATGAGGAAGACGAATAAGGTTGATGTGGAGGATCTGACGGTCGAGAATGGGCTGTTTAAGTCGTTTGATGAGATTGTGAGGAGGCAGTTGGATCCGATTTGGCATACATTGGGGAAGAAGACTAAGCAGCTTGTTTCCGACTTGAAGACGCTCCGGAAGCTCTTGGATTACCTTGTTAGGTACTCTTTTTTTCGGCATTTGGTTTGCGATTTGATTTGTGTGTTTCGAGTTTAACTAGGATTTGGGAATGTGGCTTGTAATGATTGATTTTGGAGTGTTGTTGTTTGGAAGATATGATGCAGTGACTTATTTGAAGTACTTGGATACGCTGAGAGTGTCGGAGAGTTTTCGGTCGGTGTGGATATTTGCAGAGTCGAGTTATAAGATATTTGAGTATGCAAAGAAGAGGGTTTATCGATTTGTGACGTCCGGCGGGGTGAATGTGAGTGAGCAGAGTAAGAATTTGAAAGGCAGGAAGAGGAAATTGAAGGGGGATGATGATAAAGAGCAAGGTGCGGCAGGATTATCTATTCTTTTCTGTTATTCTGTATAGAAGTTTTTGTTTTCGCTTGTGCTTGAACTTCTATATTATTTTTCATATGTAGATGTTGGTGGCCCTTCGACAATCAGTGTAGTTTTAGATGAAGTTTTAGAGGAGGCTCCAAAATGGAAGGTCTTATGTGTGAGTGAGTGACTTCCCATTCCTATATGACCCTGCTTCTGTCAGTTGTTTCATTTTCTTCTTTTATTTCAATTTGAATGGCTATGTGGAAAATACTGTAGTTGATAGATTTGAGACAATTTTATATACATTTTGTTGTGTTCATGTAACTGCAGGAGGTTCTAGAAGAGATAGAAGAAGAAAGACAAAAACATGCTCTATCAAGAGAAGAACTTCTGGTTGTAGACGATGTAGAAGATAGTGGCATTGTTCTAGTGGCATGTAAAGATGAACGATCATGCATGCAGCTTGAGGATATCATCAATAATGGTCCACAAAAGGTATCTTACTTTCATTTAAGTGTTTAGTTCATTTTATTTCATTGACATGTATTGCATCTTTACTGTTCAGATAAATTGAATTTGGAAAAACTTGCTTGTTTTCGGTGTTGTCCAATAACTCCGCTGGTTCAGTTAGTTTTGTGCTTTTGGATATGTATCCTTTTAACTGAATGGATAATTGATGAAAAAAGGGTGCAAATATAGAGAGATTGGAAATGATATGCTTCTGTTCTCTTAAGTTAAATTTTTAAGAGGTTGGACCTTGTAGAAAAATCATTTCCATTGCATAACCTTGTAGAAAAATATGAACCAGTTTCCATTACTTTGTTTAGGTCATGCGGAAAGAATGGGAAAACTACTTGTTGGGCAAGGGAGAGCTGCGTGACTTGCATACACGTTATAAAAAGAAGCCAAAGAAAGCCAAAGGTTTTGGTGTTCTTGATGGAGTTGTTCATACAACTTCCCCCCAGAGTACTGAAGCTAGCAGCATAAACAAGCAGGAACATGATGCTCTTATGGCCGCAGCATCTGCAATTAGAAATCGAGCTAAAAAAGAAGATGCTATTGGAGATGATCGCCAGCGTATTGTTAGTGGCCGAGGACGTGGAAAGGGAAAGCGGAAAGATGTTCCTGTGAAGTCTCCACAGAATGCAGAAGCTATCAGCGTAAACAAGCATGAACCTGCTTCAGGATCAGAAGTTAGAAATCAAACTAGAAAAGATAATGCTGTTGGAGATGATTCTCAACTTCTTGTTGGGAAAGGGTGTGGAAAGGGAAAAGGAAAAGTACGGAACAAAAAAGGCCCAGCTAGTGTTAAGAATTTGGGGAATAAAGAAGGCAGTGATGATAATAAAGAAGAAACAAATGATACACTAACAACATTAGTGATTTCTGATTCAGAAAATGAAAGTCAAGCAGATGAAATCCATCCGGCGTTGACAGCTGATTCTAGTGAAGCTGTTTTTCAGGGAGGTGAAGGGTTTTTGAGGAAGCATACTGGACAGCCTCATCCTACTGGTTCAAGAAATGCTAAGCCACTACCTCCAGTGCACTTTTATGCTCTTGAAAGTGGTCAACCGATACTTGATATTTTGAGACCCTCGACAATTGTTGTTTACCATCCAGATATGACTTTTGTCAGGGAAATTGAAGTCCATAAAACTGAGAATCCCTCAAAGAAGTTGAAAGTATATTTTCTTTTCTATGAAGATTCTTCTGAGGGTCAAAGGTTTGAGGCAAGCATTAGAAGGGAGAATGGAGCATTTGAATCTTTGATTAGGCAGAAGTCACTGATGATGATACCGGTTGATCAGGTGTGCTCAATTTTCTTATAGAAATTTCTCTGGAACTGTCTGTTGCGGAGGTTCTTGTTATTCATATTGTCATTTGTTTTACCTTGTTGCTGCTTGATTCTTCCTGAAATTTATACCTTGATCATTTTATGTGTCCCGAGTTTTAGCATTTGCAATGTCTTGTTTTTCCCCACCTGCATATAAATGTTAATGTTTAGTATTTAAACTAATATATCTGTGCTGCTGTTGTTCTTATTTTGCATCAGGATGGAAATTGCATGGGATTGAATCCTTCCCTAGAACACGAAGTGTCATCCCAGAACTCTCTAACTAGAAAGGCGGGAGGAAGAAGGGATGCTGAGAAACAAATGCAGGTGCAGTATCTTAACCTTTGTTATATGCATCTTCTTTCTAGCAGCACCATATTTGCTTAAACTCTCACCATTTCAGGTCATAGTGGACATGAGGGAGTTCATGAGCAGCCTTCCAAATGTTCTCCACCAGAAGGGCATGCGTATAATACCTGTGACCTTGGAAGTTGGGGATTATATCCTTTCTCCAGTAATATGTGTTGAAAGGAAGAGTATTCAAGATCTTTTTATGAGCTTCACATCAGGCCGCCTTTATAACCAAGTAGAGACTATGGTGCGCTACTATAGAATACCTGTCCTCCTGATTGAATTTTCACAAGACAAAAGCTTCTCATTTCAGGTATTCTGAGTAATATCAATGCAAATTAGTCAATGGGTAGGCTTAATTCTAATTATTTGCTCAAATTTTGTATTTTTTTTTATTGACAAATTGTTGGATGTCTTCTTGTAGTCTGCAAGTGATATTGGGGATGATGTCACGCCAAATAGTATTATTTCTAAGCTGTCGCTGCTTGTTCTACACTTCCCTCGGCTACGAATCATCTGGTCTCGCAGTCTGCATGCTACTGCTGAAATCTTTGCTACTCTCAAGGCAAATCAAGATGAACCTGATGAGACAAAAGCAACTAGAGTTGGTGTGCCCTCTGAAGATGGAATCATAGAAGATGACGTGAGGTAAAGTCTGCTGTATTCTGCAATGTAGAACCAAAAAGTTCCAATAAGTAATTCCTTGAATTTATTGGCATACTCATGATGAACTTATAAGGCATATTATGTTCTGTACTCAGGGCTGAAAATTACAATACATCTGCTGTGGAGTTCTTGAGGCGACTCCCAGGTGTGACAGATTCGAATTACAGGGCAATAATGGATGGTTGCAAGAGTTTGGCAGATCTTGCCCTCATGCCAATAGAGAGGCTAGCCGAATTAATGGGTGGTCATAAAGCAGCTCGGACGTTGAGAGAGTTCCTTGATGCCAAGTATCCAACCCTGTTATAAAAGCTTCCACAGACCATTGCAATTGTACAGTCAGAGCTCAGAACGTGAGAAGTAGCACCATTTGATTTTATTCATTAAGGAACTTTTCATTGGCAAATTATTGTTGTATTGAAGTTTTGCCTAGCATTTTCCATTGTGTCATTCATTGTAATTTATAATTGGCAATTCATTTATACTATTAAAAATTAGAATTTATGGGCCCCGCATCATATATGTACACAATTGCTAGGGTTATCCTATGTCATTATTCTAGTGTTCAATAATATAAATGGTTCATATGTTCTTGTGTTCATAGCTCAAACTTTGTTCAGTGACTTGGAAACTGAGTTCGACTTTAACAAGGAAACCATCCTTCATCTAAACGACGTCGTTGCTTCTCTCCATCTGGTCACGCAACGCAAGTAACGTCCCCTAGTGCCGCGTACGTTACCCACGTAAGACAAACTCAGAAGACTAAATCCAATCTTCTTCTATCCAACATCAAACTCTGACACACCTTCAGAACACACAGAGACAGAGCACAAAAATATCCAGAGTCGGATAGACATGGCTCTGACAACCACAGCCGCCGCCACCACCGCAAACCCCTTCCTCTCCCGTACCACCCCAAAACCCACCACCCTTTTCAAACCCTCCCAACTCTTCACCCTCCCCAAAACCTCCAAGACCTTCCTCTCCGCCGTCTCCTCCTCCACAGTCTCTTCCACCGCTGACTGGGCCGTGGACTCATGGAAATCCAAGACGGCCCACCAGCAGCCGGTCTACCCTGACCCGGATGAGCTCCAAACCGTGTTGACCACCCTCGAGACCTTCCCGCCAATTGTGTTTGCCGGAGAGGCCAGGAGGCTGGAGACCCTGCTCGGCAAGGCGGCTCAGGGTGAGGCCTTTTTGCTTCAGGGTGGGGATTGCGCTGAGAGTTTCAAGGAGTTTAATGCTAATAATATTAGGGATACTTTCAGAGTCTTCTTGCAGATGGCCATTACTTTGATTTATGGAGCACAAATGCCCGTCATCAAGGTCATTTACTTTAGCCTATTCGCGTATGCTCTTGGATTTTGCTAATTGCTATGTTATGTTATGTAATGAGATTATTTTAGTTGTTTCAATTGACATGATATTCATCGCATTTGTTGCTTTTTGATTTCGAGATCATGTTATTTAGTTTCTGACTGAAAAATCATATTCTGAATGACTATTTTGGTATCGCGAGTGTACAGGAATGAGATGAACCGTTTGATGTATGATGGTTGACTTTTGGATTCTTCGAATAATGTTTTCTTAGATTTCAGCATTTCGATATAGAAGGCTTGTTTTTATGTGTGTTCAGATAGATTAGTCATGCAGAGTTAGAATAGAGTCTAGTGTAGAAGGTGCCACAATGGAATTTTTTTAAGTTTAATGAACATGACAATGTAATGATTGGAAATTTGTAGTCCTGCCCTGCCGTTGAACAATTGAACTTCTGAGGATTTAATTGCACTATCCTCTTAGATATTCTTTGGTAATTGCCAGGAAGATGTCAAAATCCTCCTTATCTCAGGATTCTTATAATATCAAACCTTTTGTTTGGATTAGGTTATTAGTGACTTAATCAAGTAGTTCATGTGTCTCAGTCTGTGTGCCAGAGTACATGCCCATGGGAATGATCACAGTAGGACTTTACCTGGTAGAAGTGTAATTTTTTTATTTGATGATCCAAGATTTCAATTTCTAAACTGCCTGCCTCACATGTTTAACTGGTTCATGCTTTGTAACATTGTCATTAACTAGGGGCTCAATGACTGATTACATGCACCACTGAAAAGTGCTTTGATTTGAGATTTATTTTTTATGGCAGGTTGGGAGAATGGCAGGTCAATTCGCAAAGCCTAGGTCTGATGATTTTGAGATTAGAGAGGGTGTGAAGCTTCCTAGCTATCGTGGAGACATTATCAATGGTGATGCTTTTGATGAGAAATCTAGAATACCAGACCCACAAAGGTTACTCAGAGCATACCTCCAATCTGTTGGTACACTGAATCTCCTCAGAGCATTTGCCACTGGTGGTTATGCTGCAATGCAGAGAGTCTCAGATTGGAATCTTGACTTCGTGAAGCATGGTGAGGAAGCGGACAGGTATCTCTATAAAAAATCTCAACTTCCATATGATACTTTCAACTTTTATCTATTACTTTTCTTCCATTCAGCCTTCCCTTTTCTAGCCATCTTATATTTCTGGCCGACTCAAAAAGCTACAAGTACGATTAGGAAATTTCTATTTGCTTAAGAGTTGTTAGCAGCACCATTTGGTGGTCTAAAATGTTATGATCCTTATATATTGATGCTATTGCATCAACACCACAATTTTTCTAAAGTTTTGCGCTTACCTTTTAATTAAAGCTCCTCCAGTGTTTATTTTTTTTACAAATGTCATCTTATAAACAAGCTGGGTGTGATCAGAAACTTCGAACTTTACTTAGGTTGTTATATATGTGACCAGACTTTCTATCATCATGCTCCCTCGTACAAAATTTTTGGAGGGAGACAATTGCTAGTATACGCATCGCCAAACAGTTATCTTGGGTTGTAATAAATTTATCTGTTTTAAAATAGGTACATGGAACTTGCACAGCGAGTGGATGAAGCTATTGGGTTCCTTAGTGCTGCTGGGGTTACTAAGGACAATCCAATCATGAATACAATTGAGTATTGGATATCTCATGAATACGACTGGCCGATACTATAATTGTTCTGCCCACATGCTTTGGGTAGGGGAGAGGACTCGACAATTGGATGGAGCACATGTTGAATTCCTTCGTGGAGTATCCAATCCTCTTGGCATTAAGGTAAATTGGATGCTACTGTTAGAGTACAAAGACGCAATATAAGATTTGAATCAGTTAAACAACATGTTTGTTTGATAATATCCTTCTTGTTTTTTATGTCAATTTAGCAATACGACTTTCTTACTTCATCTAGTTAGTATGGAGCTGTGGTTTGTAAGAGGGCAAAGAATGTTCCAACATTAGGTGCCTAAATTAGGTATTAATGTTCCAACTGTGCAGGTGAGTGATAAGATGGACCCAGCGGAGCTTGTTAATGATGCAGGAGCATCCAAATGAAACCCCTAAATTAAATTAGGAGTTTATTGTCATTCATTGCTGTTTTAAGTCTTTTAAAATTCTTACTGGTTTTTCATTTATTTCTACTTTCATTAGGATTACCGTTACAATTGTTAACTAGTATATTTAGGTGTCTTTGGAGTCTTTGTAGGGGGTGCCTATTTTATCATTGCTAATAGAATATACAGAGTTTCTTGGGATTCTTTGCCCATAACTCAAATAGATTCGTTCCTTCTTAGTCTTACAGCTGCTATATCTCTTTGTTCTTGTGCGTTTCCGCCGAGTTCTTTGTTCCTTAGTGTCATTACCCTAATCTAGTCTATAGAGCAGAAGCTACTAGCTTCAGCCTTGCATTAGTTGGTATCAGAGCAGTGCTCTGGGCCTGCAAAATGATGGGTCGTGGTAGAGGACGTGGAAGAGGAGATTCGGAGGTTCAACACACAGAATTGGCTGAGATGTGCCGTATGATTGAAGACCTGACAAGAGCGGTGCTAGCTCTTCAAGGTCAGGAGCGTGGGGAAGCCCGTATGGAGAATCCGGAAGGCAACCTCAATCCCTCTGGAGATGAACTGGAAAGTCATTCCGAGGATGAAGAGTCTGTTGACAACCCCTTTCATAATGTTGAAGGTGGTGGAAGACGCCCAAATCGCAACAGATTGGAAGAGCGGTTGGTTCGTGCATTGGATTTGAGTGGTGGAGGAATTAAAATCGAAGTTTCTGATTTGAGTGGTGGAGGAATTAAAATCGAAGTTTCTGATTTTTCTGGCCAAATGCATGCTGAAGACTATTTGGATTGGGAGGTCAGTTTGGAAAATTACTTGGAGTGGAAGCCCATGGCAGAAGACAGGAAGATGTTGTTTGTGAAGCTTAAATTGAAGGGTACCGCACTTCAATGGTGGAAGAGAGCTGAAGAGCAGCGTACCAGGCAAGGAAAGCAGAAAATCAACACATGGGCACAGATGAAATCAAAGTTGCGTAAGCAATTTCTGCCAGCTGATTATGCAATGAAATTGTATGAAAAATTTCATTCCTTAAAGCAGCTGAATTCATCTGTTGAAGAATTCTCTTCAGCATTTGATAATCTCTCAATTCGGGTCGGATTAAATGAGACTAATGAGCAGTTGACCTCTCGTTATCTCAGTGGATTGCACCCATCCATAAGAGATGAAATGGGGGTTGTTCGGCTGTACGATTTGGAAGATGCTCGGCAATATGCCTTGATGGCAGAAAAGAGGCTACAACGTCGTGGAGTCAGGAGACCCACTACTGGACGTTTTGATGGTGTTTGGCAAAAGAATTCTGCTATAGTTCGTGGGGTAAGCAAAGACCAAGTGGTTGGTCCAATGACTCAACCAGGTGGTAAGAATGTGGGTATTGAAAAGAATGACAAAGGAAAAGAAGTAGCACGGTATGGGTTTCAAGATGCTGGTGCAGGAACTCCAAAAGCTGGAAATTCTGCCCAAATTCGTTGTTTTACTTGTGGAGAAAAGGGACATACTTCTTATGCATGTCCACAAAGAAGGGTGAACTTCGCAGAATATGAAGGTGATGATTCAGATTTCATTGAACCAGTTTTTGATGATTATGATGATGAAGAGGAAAACATTGATCTTTTGCCCGTAGAAGGAGAGTCTCTGGTTTTGAGGCGAGTGATGACAGCATCCAAGGCTGAAGAAGAAGATTGGAGGCGGCGTAGCATATTCCACACACGTGTTCTATGTGGGGGAAAGGTCTGCAACTTGGTTCTTGACGGGGGTAGTACTGAGAATGTTATCTCAAAGGAGGCGGTAAAGAAGCTGAAGCTGCCATTGGAGAAACACCCCAACCCCTACAAAATTTCGTGGTTTAAAAGAGGTAACGAAGTACCAGTAACTTCACGTTGTTTGGTCAAATTCACTATGGGAAAATCTATTGATGATGAAGCTTGGTGTGATGTTGTTCCTATGGATGCGTGCCATATACTACTTGGAAGGCCATGGCTGTATGATAAAGACATGGTTCATCATACTAGAGCTAATACCTACTCATTTCAAAAAGATGGAAAGAAGATGACTTTGCTACCACTTAAAGAGTACCATACTAGTGAGTCCGATAAAGTTGCTGATGCTTTAAGTCATATGATCCTAATGTTGAATGTTAAGAGTACTAAGATTGTTGGCCTTGAGGAACTGAAGAATCACTATGCTGCTGATCCTTATATCAGCTCAACAATTGTTGAATTTCAAGGTCCTACAGATTGGAAGATGTTGCTATTTAAGATGCATGACGAGTATCGGTTTAAGGACGACTTGTTGTGCACTCAGGCAGGCTCTTTAGACGATCAGATCATAAGAGAGCTTCGTGGGAATGAGCTAGGAGGACATTTTGGTGGGGGTGTTATGTTCACAAGTCACTTTTGGAAGATATTCTGGAAAAGGAGTGGGACTGAATTGAAGATTTCTAGCATTTATCATCCCCAAACTGCTGGTCAGACACTAGGCATTAACCAACAATTAGGAAATGTGTTGAGGTGCCTTGTTGGAAGCCATGCTAAGACGTGGGATGAGATAATTCCACAAGCTGAATTTGCATGCAACAATTCAGTGGGTTGTAAAGAGCTGGGCACGTATAGTAAGTTAAAAACAAAGAAGTTTGGGCCGTGTGAAGAATTGAAAACGATAAGCTCAAATGCATACATAGAAGAGTTTCTATTTGAGTTTCTAGTTAGCCCGGTGTCAGATTTGTATGCCTTTGTCGGTGTTGATGGTGAACTGGTGTCGGTAGCGATACAAATTCGCCACATTCCTAAGCCTCAACTTGCAGTTGTTGAAGATGTGTTGGATGTTAAGGAAGTGAAGTCTAGGAGGGGTAACCAGTACAAGTAATTCCTAGTGAAGTGGTTGGGTAAAGACCCTAATGCTGAGAGTACTTGGGTTACTGAAGAAGAGTTGAAGAGGATTGCTCCAAAGATTTATGCTCAAGTTTTAGAAGTTTTCTCGCCGGAGTCGAGTTCTTCCCAACCCGGTGGAGTTGATGCAGGAGAATCCAAATGAAACCCCTAAATTAAATTAGGAGTTTATTGTCATTCATTGCTGTTTTAAGTCTTTTAAAATTCTTGCTGGTTTTTCATTTATTTCTGCTTTCATTAGGATTACCGTTACAATTGTTAACTAGTATATTTAGGTGTCTTTGGAGTCTTTGTAGGGGGTGCCTATTTTATCATTGCTAATAGAATATACAGAGTTTCTTAGAATTCTTTGCCCATAACTCAAATAGATTCGTTCCTTCTTAGTCTTACAGCTGCTATATCTCTTTGTTCTTGTGCGTTGCCGCTCAGTTCTTTGTTCCTTAGCGTCATTACCCTAATCTAGCCTATAGAGCAGAAGCTACTAGCTTCAGCCTTGCATTAGTTAAACTGTGTGAGATTCTTAACCCCCATAACAAACCTGGTAGACTGACAATAATTACCAGGATGGGAGCAGATAATATGCGAGTAAAGCTTCCCCATTTGATCAGAGCTGTCCGCCAGGCAGGGATTATTGTCACATGGGTCAGTGATCCCATGCATGGGAACACAATAAAGGCTCCATGTGGACTCAAGACACGGCCATTTGATTCAATCAGGGTAAGTGCATGACCAATTTAACTGAAACTTTAATCGTCCTGCATATTTTTTTCACCAACTAAGTTACTACTCCATTTTATTGATTATTTGATAGTGATACTCTTTGCTGTCAGGCTGAATTGAGAGCTTTCTTTGACGTCCATGACCAAGAAGGGAGCTATCCTGGAGGAGTGCATCTGGAGATGACTGGGCAGAATGTGAGGGAGTGCATCGGAGGGTCAAAGACTGTGACAGTAAATGACTTGAACTCCCGTTACCACACCCATTGTGACCCCAGGCTGAATGCATCGCAGTCGCTTGAGTTGGCCTTTTTAATATCAGATCGGTTGAGGAAAGACAGGTTAAAATCATCTAGGACTGATATGAAGATGAATGACAGTGCTTCAATGTAAGCTTCTACAATCTGAGTTGTTGTTCCTTGCATTTGAGTTAATTATATTCGGAGTTCCAGAAAAGAGTCTTGTGAGGATAATGAGATTATTGTGAACATGAAAGTTTTGCACCTGGAGCCTTGAGGGCTTTCTTAAATTTTTATTTTGGTTCTATAACTAGAACAGATGCAGTATATGAAAAATTTTGAGATCCAAAAAATAAATCTAAAGTTGATAATGGAACATTGGATGTAGCTGGTATTAAAAAAGACAAAATATTGGTCACTCCTTCAACTTTTAGTGTTTCGATAGTTTAATCCTTGTGTTTTTAATTTCAACTGATCACTCTTCGAACTCTCAATTTCTCGACCAATTGCTCCAATATATCACCCAAAACTTCTGTTAAGTTTTTAAGTATACAACATTTTTTTTTCCAACTATTCCTCAAATGTCCTCGAGTGTTTTTATTTATTTTTTTCAGTTCTTTCTTTTTTGAGTTTTGAGTACTACTTCTTCCTTCTTAGATCTTCTGTCTCCTACTGACTCTGATATTCTTTCTTTCTCTTCTTTTCCAGGAACCAAACTTTTCCCATTCCCTTCGTTCATCGTCTGAATTAGGAAAAAATTCACACACAGTACCTGAACTTAGGTGGTCAGGTCAGTTTGATACCTCAATTTTTTTTTGTACGATAAACATACTCCAACTTATTTATCCGTACCAAATGTGTACCCACGTCACTGTTTTGATGACGTGGCACCTCTGTTTTTGTATCAAACTGACCTGACCACCTAAGTTCAGGTATCAAACTGGCCTGACCACCTAAGTTCAGGTATCAAACTGACCTGACTACCTAAGGCCACGTCATCAAAACAGTGACGTGGGTACACATTCGGTACGGATAAATAAGTTGGAGTATGTTTATCGTACGAAAAAAAGTTGAGGTATCAAACTGACCTGACCACCTAAGTTCAGGTACTGTGTGTGAAATTTTTCCTCTGAATTATGACCTTTACTCAATCAATAGTCATTGCTAATTGTTTTTCACTCCACCCAAAGCACTCATCTCAGAGATTGACCTCCCACTCCTCAACCTCTTAAAAAATTAAGCCCAACTACGCATGACAGGACCCGAACCGGATTTCAGGCCCTGCGGGGACCACCTTAAGACTAACTCTATCGATAAATCGATAGGCCAATCTTAAGATGGACAATCCTGAAACCTGTAACAAAGGAATACACTTCAAAATCCAGTTCCATCATCAACACATGAAACCACATGCTCTTTAAATCACAACAACCGTCACAAATAAATACAAAATCTAATTCAGCTGGCTCACAGGTAATCGGAGTGATCTAATATAATGAACTGGAAACAGAACAAGAAATAGAATATAAAAATAAAAGAATAAGGGATCACAGATCCCACCTAGCGGAAGCAACAACGATGACAGCTATGCCTCGACTCCGAGTATTCTTGACTTCTGACCACTACTCTGCACATTGGGCGATTTAAACTGAATGGCCCAGGAAAAAGTAATTTAAAAAAAATGTTAGTGAGTGGATAAAAACAATATCATATATAAAAAGTATTATTTTATTATTTTAATATTTTATAATTAAAAACCAGGATGCATGCTCTTTAATAAAACGTCCCACGTTTAAAAAATCGTATTTAAAGTAAATCAGCCCGGCTGATATAACAATTCAACAAATAATATTTTGTTTATATATGTATTTAAAACGAAATACCTTTGGAAATCAATTAATAATATCTCACGACCAATCCCATTGGTCATATAAAAACCCAGCCCCGCTGGTTTGAAAATTTATGAAATAACAGAAAGTCTCATAAGAGAAAATATTCCCGAAACCTAAATAATATAAAAATCATGACTAATCCCATTGGTCATATAATAATATAGGGGAACTTCATTACCACCATTTAATATTAAGCCTCTCAGGCTGAGGGTCGAGCCTCCAAGACTCTGTAGCGTCCCACACTCGACCTGTACACGTCGACCACCGAGGTGAATCTGACCTATGTGGTCAAGTCGTCACCTCGCATGGGATCATGTGACTATGCTAGCTAGCATCTATATATATATGAACCTTGATATGGTGAAAATCCGAAAACAAAACCGAAAGCACGTGTCCCCTTTTATATCATAAATCCGTACGGTCCCCGACCACACATCTAAGGCTTATATATATAAGGAAAAATTTCACACACAGTACCTGAACTTAGGTGGTCAGGTCAGTTTGATACCTCAACTTTTTTTCGTACGATAAACATACTCCAACTTATTTATCCGTACCGAATGTGTACCCACGTCACTGTTTTGATGACGTGGCCTTAGGTGGTCAGGTCAGTTTGATACCTGAACTTAGGTGGTCAGGTCAGTTTGATACCTAAACTTAGGTGGTCAGGTCAGTTTGATACAAAAACAGAGGTGCCACGTCATCAAAACAGTGACGTGGGTACACATTTGGTACGGATAAATAAGTTGGAGTATGTTTATCGTACGAAAAAAAGTTGAGGTATCAAACTGACCTGACCACCTAAGTTCAGGTACTGTGTGTGAATTTTTTCCTATATATAATAAAATATAATAATAGCCTCGAAGGAACATATATATATCCGACATGTCTCAATGTCGTAAAAATAATATCGAAAAGAATATATTAGGGGTGGGCGCGGGCCGGGCCGAGCTCAAAAATCCCAAAACCCGACCCAAAGCCCGACCTCCTCGGTCCGAGCCGAGCCGGGCTTTTTCCAGGACAAGGACCAGCCCGGGACTGAGCCCGACGAGCTGAGCCGAGCCTTCGGGCTTTTTCGGGCCCTGAGGAGAGAGGCGACGGAGCTGGAGCTGAGGAGAGAGGCAAGCTGAGGAGACTCAAGAGAGAGGCGAAGAGGAGAGGAGAGGAGGAGCTAAGCGACAGAGCGAGTTGAGGTGTGGAGAGAGGCGAGCTGAGGATAGAGGCGAAGAGGAGAGGAGAGGAGAGGAGAGGAGGAGCTGAGCGACAGAGCGAGGAGGAGACGAGGGACGAAGGAGGCGGAGACGGAGGAGGCGCAGGGAGGAGGAGGTGGAGATGGAGGAAGCGCAGGGAGGAGGAGGCGGAGATGGAGACGGACATGGAGGAGTCGGAGGCCGGAGGCAGGAGCTGGTGGTGATTGGCGAGGGAAGGAAGAGCCGGAGGCCCGGAGCCGGAGCGACTGGCGAGTGGAGGAGGACATGAGGACGAGGAGGAACGACTGGCGGACTGGACAAGTCTAGGTTTAGAAATTGGAACTTTTTGGTTTTTTTTTTGTTTTTTTTTTTTTTTTTATATATATGAAAAGGTCAGGCCGGGCTGGGCTTTCGGGCCCAAAAATATTCAAGCCCGAGTTCAGACCGACAATTGGAAATTTGGGCCGGTCTTAAAATTTTTTGGGCTCGGCCCGTGTCGGGCTTTTTTCACCGAGCCGGGCCGGGCTTTCGGTTCTTCGGGCCCAAACGCCCACCCCTAGAATATATAACATCGACATGTCTCACATGTCGTGAAATCACAAATAAAGAAATCAATAAAATCCCCGGAAATCTCATTTTCGGTCTTTTAAATGTAAAATATAATAAAAACAATTAAGTATGATTTATTAAATCATACCACTTCCGGAAATCTCATTTCCGGTTAAAATACGTACTACTAAAATAGTAGTAAATGTATAACCCCAAAACCATATTTTCCTTTAAATATTAACTGAACAAATATCATAATCATATCTCGATAATTATACCAACCTCAAGAAATCATTTAATTAAAATAAACTGCATTTTTACTCAAATATTTATGCATGCATTTATTTAAAATAAAATCCACTCACTGTACAGCCGAGCTTGCCGCTATTTCGAGCTCTCGTCCCGTCGAGTAACCTTTCGACCTGTAACAGGGACGTAATCATAAATATTACGAAACTCGACATTTATTTATAAACGTTAAATCTACGGACGTCCTCACTAGCACGAAACCTCCCAATTATTCCTTTTCAGTTATCGGTATAGGAATTACGCCTCAATACTGATAATCTACGCCCGAAATAACTCAAGACACCCGCCCCGTGTCCGTTAATTCTTTTACTAGTTATTTCGTTATAAAACCCTTTAAAACAGCTTTTATCCATTTACGGTAAGTCAACAGTAAATTTTAATGGTCAAACTGTAATTATATAAATCAAACAGTAAATGGTTAATGGCCAATTACTATTTATCATTTACTTTTACTGTTTACCCTTTACTGAATTACTGTTTTAATGTTTACTTTTCACCTTTTACCATTTACTTTTCACTTTTTACTGTTTTACTATTCACCCTTCTTCCTCCCGCCGCGGGCAGCCGCAGCTCTGCCATCCTGCCGCCGGCAGCGCCACCATAGTGACCAAAAACGCTCCCATTCGACTCCAAATCAACCCAACACCATCGCCACCACCTCAGGACCTCGTCCCAGTCGCCTCCTCCGCCAAACACCCACACAGCCGCCGCACACAGCGGCCGACACGGCAGCAGCAACTCCCCAAATCCAATTTTCTCCAAAACTCAACCAATTGAACAACAAATTACACCTAATCGACTCAAAACTTCGTTCTGAACTTGAATTCAACCTCTAAATTCAACAAAAACACCAAAAATCAAAACCTCAACCGAATTCCTAAAAACCCTAGAATTTCAAAACCCAAATTCTCCTTACCTGGTGCAAACTGGTTCAATTCCTTTCGTGGAGTGGTTGTGGTTGTGCGGGTCGAGACCTTCGATTCCCGACCGGCAGAACCATGGCCAGAGGAGGGAGGAGTTCGACTGTGTCGAACCTGCTCGGGCGTCGCACGGCAAACGGCGGCGAACCACGCCGCGTTGCTGCCACAGGCGAGAAAAGGAGAGGAAGCCGGTTCGAACGCGACCTGTGGCGCGCCGTTTGGTGGCCGGACAGCGGAGATAGGTGGAGGTAGGGCCGAGTCGGGGGAGAGGAGAGAGAAAGAAGAAAAGAAGAAAAGAAAGAAAAGAAAAAGAAAAAGAAATGGGGGATTTCCTTTCCGGGAAATTCCCCCCCCCCCCCCCCCCCCCCCCCCGGCTATTTATACTCGTCCAAAATCGGACAATTTCCGATTTTACAACGTAACTTTTTCACACGAACTCCAAATTAAACGTGACACGTGTCCACGGACTCGTTTCAACGTCTTCTACCTCATTATGAAATAAAATCCTCGGTCGGGTCAACTTATTTAAAAGTCAACTCTTAGAACTTTCGAATCGTAAAAATAATTTTCGAGGAGTAAAAGTAAAAGTACAACAGTTAAAAGTAATTCTAGGTTCGGGATGTGACAGTTCTCCCCTCCTTATAAAATTTCGTCCTCGAAATTTACGTACCTGCCAAAACAGAAGGATGAGCACTGACATCTCACTGCTTCTCCAGTTTCTCAGATAGTTCCCTTTACCTCAAAAATTTACCACATACCAATTAGTCCTCCTGATCAAGACTTTGAATGGCCTGTTCCTAGACAATCAAATCTTTCTTCGGTTGATAGGTTGAGTTTCCAAGATATGCGGAGGATCGGCAATTACTCATGGAGTAAATATACATGGAAAAACGTAATGTATCTTGGATAATTTCAAAGGTATCTCCAATCGATAAACTTCCAGACCAAACCATTCCATAATCTCATGAAGGCCGATAAATCTTGACACTCAGGGTCTCACCTCTATTATCAACGCAACTCTCATAAGGAAAGTGGCTCATCTCACTTACCCCTGAACTGCATCACACATAACTCAACACATTCTTTAGGATATGAATAGACATCTCTGTCTATTATCATCGAACCAATAAAGCTGCCTGCAATTCCTTTGAGTTCCATAAAACATCTTGTCATGATAAGCCTTGGTCTTCTCTTTGTAGATCCATACGGCTTCATAGGCTTCATTGCGGATTTCTATGAAGACCGGCATCGTCTAAGCTCATATTGAACTCCTTAACCGCCCACCATGCTCTATGCTCAAGTTTCACCGGTAGGTGACATGCTTTGCCATAAGTTAACCGAAAAGGTGACATACCTATCGTTGTGTTGTATGCAGTCCTATATGCCCATAAAGCATCATCAAGACGATCACTCCAATCCTTCCTTGAAGGTCCAACAATTTTCTCTAAAATTTGCTTGATCTCTCGATTGCTTACCTCGGCTATGCCACTTGTTTGGGGATGATAAGGTGTAGATACCTTATGTGTGACGCCATATTTCTTCAACAAGGCTTCTATTGTGCGATTGCAAAAGTGGGAGCCTCCATCACTAACTAAGACTCTTGGAACTCCAAAACGAGAAAAGATGTTGGTCTTGAGGAATTCGGCAACCACTTTTGAATCATTAGTGCGTGTGGCCTTTGCTTCGATCTACTTTGAGACATAATCAACCACTAGCAATATGTAAAGGAAACCCTTACTTGAAGGAAACGGCCCCATGCAGTCTATCCCCCACAAGTCATGTATTTCGATGGTGTTGATGGAGGTGAGTGACATTTGATCCCTTGAGCCGATATTCCCCATCCTTTGGCATCGATCACATGATTTGCAATACATGTATGCATCTTTGAAAAGCGTAGGCCAAAAGAAACCACACTCCAGTACCTTAAAGCGGTCTTCTTAGCTCCAAAATGCCCTCCACAAGCTTCACTATGACAAAGCCTTAGTATTGGCTTATGCTCTTGCTCGGCAACACACCGCCTTAGGATTTGATCACTACATTGTTTCTACAAATATGGCTCGTCCCAAAGATAATATCGTGATTGCTTGATGATCCGAGTGCGTGTATACTTCGGCATAGTGCTAGGAAACGTCTAAGAAACCAAGTAATTGACTAGATCGATATACCAAGGCTCTTGTGTTTGAAGTTGAAAGAGTTGCTCTTCCAGAAAATTTTCAATAAGGGGCAGCCGATGCTCTTCCTTCAAGATTCGGCTCAAGTGGTCGGCAACGACATTGTCGCTTCCCTTCTTGTCTTTAATTTCAATGTCAAACTCTTGAAGCAAAACAATCCATCGAATGAGTTTTGGCTTGGCATCCTTATTTGTCATAAGATATCTCAAGGTGGCATAATCACTATAAACAATGACTTTAGAATTCAAAAAATATGATCGAAACTTTTTCAAAGCGAATATTACCGCCAAGAGTTCTTTCTCGGTTGTGGAATAATTGAGTTGTGCATCATTGAGGGTTTGAGAAGCATAATATATGGCGTTTAGCTTCTTGCCCACACGTTGGTCGAGCACAGCCCCTAAAGCATAGTCGCTTGCATCACACATCAACTCAAATGGAAGCTCCCAATTCGGTGTAGCAAGGATTGGTGTCGAGCATAGCTTCTCTTTTAGCCGAACAAAGGCTTGCTAGCATGCTTCACTCTATATGAACGACACATCCTTTTGTAGAAGCTCACTCATTGGCTTAGCATCTTTGGAGAAATCCTTGATGAATCGACGGTAGAAATCTGCATGTCCAAGGAAGGAACGCACGTCCCTAACATTCTTTGGCGAAGACAAGTGTTGAATGAGCTCCACTTTGGCTTTGTCTACTTCCATGACTTTAGCCAAAATAATATGTCCAAGAACAATACCTTCTGTCACTAGGAAGTGGCACTTCTCCCAATTAAGCACAAGATTCTCTACACAATGCTCCAATATTTTCTCTAAGTTCTTCAAACAAGTATCAAAGTTGCTTCTATAGACACTGAAGTCGTCCATGAAGACCTCAATAATATCTTCAATAAAATCCTGATAGGAGCATAAAATGCGACGTCCTTAATTTGTTTTATCCCTCGTTTATACTTTGTTTAAACCCTTATTTATGTGAGCCGAGTCATATAATAACATTATGAGCTTTTGGTAGAAGTTTAATGAAAATGTGCTTAATTGTCTGAAAAATAACTAAGTATAGAAATCTGAGGAAAAAGTGCAAAATATGTTGTTTTCGCGATTTTGAGGCTTGTGTTAAACTGACATATTCTTTTTCAAATTTTATGAAATTTGGCAGACATATAGTTGGCAAGATGAAGTGTATTGTTTCAAAATTTTAGATAAATTAGAGTTTAGGAAGTCGCTCAAAAGATGGCTGCAACTTGGCAGTTTGAGCAAAACGATCCAGGGACTAACAGGATTTTCCTTGGACTGTGTCCTGAATTCCAGGACTTCTGTATGATGCATCACTTGGAATTAAAAGACTTACCATATATTCATGGAAAGCTCTATGAGTCTAGTTTCTACAGGACTTGGAATCGCATCAAAAGCTTCTTTGAGGAGAAAGTTATGTCAGTTGAAATACAGCAAGGTCACTGCCCTGCCGAGAAAACCAAGCTGCCTGTTTTCACTCTTTTGCGTTTTTGATTGGCATTTTGACATCCAATTGCACCATTGAAGATATTCCAAGCCTAATGAAGGATAGAAGAGTCAACCAAACCAAAAAGAAGCCGAAAATATGAAGAGAAAAGCTTTCCTAGCTTGGCTAGGAAAAAGCTGCTGATAGGCAAGCAGTTTTGCCGGTTTGTGCAATGAGGCTTCAAGCTGCGTGATCATGGATCAAAGTTCATCATGGAGAGTTGCTCAGTCCACAAGAGAAGTCCATGAAGCATTGCAACCCAATCTAAGAGAAAAATCGGCAGAAGACAAGTCCTAGAGAAACCAAGAAAGGAAGTTAGTCAAAACCGGATTCAATTAGGATTTCTCTACCTGACTTGTACTAGGGTTGCTGCCGGCCTGTTCTCATATATAAAGTCATATTTTTCCTACAGAAAAATCATCTTATATCAAGCACAAGTACTAGCCAAAAGCTCTACCAAGTCTCACAAATACCAAACACAAATACCTAGCCGATTCTCACACCACCACCATTCAAAGTTCCATTCTTGCCGACTACCGTGCTACTGCTGTGCCTGCTGCCGTGCATCTCTTCACCATCACTTGCCGAAGTCTTGAAGGTTTCTAAAGTGTGATCCACTCCCCTCATGGCTTATGTATTTATTCATGTTTGTGTAGTTTGTAAGAACTTGTTTCGATTCTTGGTTTTCATTGAAACTTTGTATGAACTCGGTTCGATGTTTATGTAATAATTTTTCTGTTTTTAACTTGTAATTTTCGTATGCTTGATAATTAGGACAGTGGTATATGATGCATGTTTAGGATTTAAATCGGTTAGTGTCGTCTTGAATGAAACTAGGTACTAGGTTTAATCTGCTAGAATAATAACGAACTAGATGAACCTGACAGACTCTGTGATTTGTGTTACTCGCTTAGGGCTATTAATCTTAGAACTTGCATGCTAAATAAGATGATTGACAACCTTACTTGTTTACATGTTTTCGATTTCAGACGTTTG
The DNA here is from genome assembly GCA_963682095.1 of Potentilla sterilis. Taxonomy (NCBI): domain Eukaryota; kingdom Viridiplantae; phylum Streptophyta; class Magnoliopsida; order Rosales; family Rosaceae; genus Potentilla; species Potentilla sterilis. The sequence goes on from OY821765.1 coordinate 29,570,716, forward strand.
TGCTTAAATGTTAACTCTTGACGGATTAGCATAAATTTTAGGATCCATAACGGAAGTTCGGTCTTAAAAACATTAGAAGTCTAATAACTAGGTACATAGCGGAAGCTCTAGTTATGGTCGAAACTTGTCTGAGTCCACACGTGCTAAATACTTGTTCCTTACTTTGTTGCATGCGTTTCTTACTTGTTAAAGAGTCTTTGTGCTAGATGCTTTGTGTGAAAGATGATGATCACTTGCATATACTAGTTTTAGGTTTAAATTCGTGTTCTTTAGTTTTAGGTTTAAATTCGTGTTCTTTAGGTTGTGTATATATTTGTGTATATTTTATCTAACATTCTCATATTTCAGGTACCCTTAGTCCCCGGCTTAGAACGATCCCTACTTGCTCATACTACTAATGATATTTGGAAGGGTTATTATTGTGCGTCGCGTAAGTGACCCATCAAATCTGAGAAGATAGCATATTTACATCTTTGAAAGGTCCCGGGAGCATTACATAGGCCGAATGGCATCCTCCTATATGCAAAGGTGCCAAATGGACAAGTAAAAGTAGTCTTCTCTTGATCGTCCAGGGGTATCATAATTTGGTTGTAGCCACTATAGCCATCAAGAAAACAATAAAACTCATGGCCGGCTAACCTTTCGAGCATTTGATCTATAAACGGCAAAGGCACGTGATCCTTCCTTGTAGTTACATTGAGCTTCCTATAATCGATGCACATACGATGGCCGGTTACAAGTATTTGTGTCACAAGCTTATTTTTCTCATTCTTCACAACCGTTACACCACTCTTCTTGGGAACTACTTGCACCGGTGAGATGCTCTTGTTATCCGAGATGGGGTAAATGATGCCACAATCAAGGAACTTGATGATTTCTTCTTTGACGACTTTCGTCATAAGCGGATGGAGGCGGCGTTGCACCTCACGGCTTGGCTTGCTTCCTTCTTCAAGAAAAATACGATGACACACGTTGTAGGGCTTATTCCATTGATGTTTGCCAAGGTCCAACCTATAGCGGTCTTGTGCTTCTTAAATACGCGAATCAAATCCACTTCTTCCTTCTCACTAAGCAATGAAGACACAATAACCGGTAAAGTGTCCTCCTCTCCAAGATAAATATACTTTAAGTGGCTAGGAAGCTCTTTTAGTTCTAACTTTGGGGTCTCTTCCACACTTGGACAAAATTTGTTTGTGGCACTTGGAATTGACAAGAACGAGTTATACTTGTAAATAGGGACTGCATCAAGGTCGGCAGCTGCCTCCTTCATGCTTGGCTCGGCCACATAGGCCTCTTCCACCTCGACTCGTTCTCCCTCCTTGTCAAATCTGACGATGAGCTCTATGGCTCGTTGCTACGCATCAAGGGAGGTCGACATGACTTGCTCGACCTCCTCCAAAACGTCACTAACTTGGCATTCTTTTAGCTCGACAACGGGATATCTCATGGCATCAAAAATATTGAATTTAATCACCTCACCATCAAACTCCATTGTCAAATTTCCTTCGGCCACGTTGATCTTGGTGCATGCCGTCCTCATAAATGGCCGGCCTAATAGCAATTGAGTGCTATTGACCAGTGAGTCTTCCATCTCCACTACATAGAAATCGGTCGGAAAGATAAGGTGGTTGACTTGTACAAGCACGTCTTCAACATAGCCTTCCAGATACTTGCTTGATCGATCCGCTAGTTGAATAATGACGTTGCCCTTCTTGAGAGGTCCTATGCTCAACGTTTGATAAACATTGAGAGGTATGACATTGATCGACGCTCCCAAATCTAGCATGACATCCTCAAAGCGAGTGTTGCCGATCACACAAGGCACATTAAAGCTTCCCGGATCTTTCATTTTTTGTGGTAACCTCTTTTGAATAATGGCCGACACTCTTTCGCTCATAGTCACCACACGAGTCTCCCTTGTGTGTCTTATTGCCGTGCAAAGCTCCTTGAGGAACTTTGCATACTTAGACACTTGCCTTATATACTCCAACAAAGGAATATTCACTTCAACTTTCTGGAAAATATTCAACACCTCCTCATCGGACTTATCTTTCTTTGTCTTTGCAAAACGAGATGGGAAAGGCACACACGACATTGGCATACCTTTCTTTGGTGCTTGGCTCGGCACATTCTCCTTTTTGGACGTTGCGGGATCCTTCTCAAACTCGTTCCACTTCAAGGCAGCCTTCTCCTTCTCGGCAGCAGCTCTCTCCGTGGCACTCTTCTCGGCAGCAAGGGCAGGTGTAATATCCCCCTCTGGCCAACATAGAGGGGAGTGATGTGCCTTATATGTGCATGCCCACCTCAATCTAACACGAGTCCTTTTAGGGGCTTAGTGGTTTCAGAGGGGATGAGAACTCCGAAGTTAAGCTTGCTGAGCTCAGAGCAATCCCAGGATGGGTGACCTACTGGGAAGTTGCGCCTGAGATCCCAAAAATAAAACCGTGAGGGCCAGAGAGGAGAGTGCCCAAAGGGGACAATATCGTGTTACGGCGGAGCCGGTCCCGGGATGTGACAATTTGGTATCAGAGCCACTCTACTGTGTGGTGGGAGTATGCCGACGAGGACGTCGGACTCCTAAGGGGGTGGATTGTAATATTGATACTACCCGAATCTCGAGTTACTTTTTGACAGCCTATCTTTTATTTTTACGTTCCGATAAATTGTGTTTATAATTCGAAAATTTTAATGATTGGCTTTTATAAATTGACTAAACCGAGAATTTTATTTCTCGATAAGTTAAAGGAAGTTGAAACGAGTTCGTGGACCCCGGCTCACACAAATAATAAACCCTACAATCGTTTGTAGTATAGAAATAAGTAGGGATCGTTCTAGCCGGGGATTAAGGGTACCTGAAACATGAGAACGTTAACACAAATATTCACAAACACATATGCACACAATTGTCACACTTATATACATATATACAATTTTATCATGGGAGATGAAGATGAGATTCGGCAGCCCTAGGGCTGCCCCTAAACTAGTGTACGAAAATAAAAGACATGAAATTAAATTGCAAGAATTTAAACTCTAAACTACTATGTACAAGTTTGGTCGACATCTTTCACACAAAACACATATCACTAACTATCACAAATTGAAACAAGTAACAAATAAGAAATCAAGAAGCATGCTTTGAAATATTCTAGACTCGACTTAGTTCTAACCCAATTAGGGCCTTCGCAGTTATCTTAGTTGTTTAAGACTTCTCGTAGTTACTCAGAATTAGCTTCGCGCATAATCCTAATCTTTAGCTAACCGATTATAGACATTTCGCGTAGAAAATAACCAATTAACCAATGAAGCATGAAATCCGTTTTAATTGGACACATATTAACAAGTAAGGCGTTACCACTTCTTGTTACTATGCATAGTCGTTTTAAACCACTCTAGTCCTAAAATAACATCAATCGAGACAACTTCGCGTATGACTCAACCTATTTATTTGACAGAAGCAAGATCGATACTCAAAACACATTGCAATTGTGCTAAGCAGCAATCTTTATGCACACGGATTTAAAAGACTAAACCAATATCGAATTCAAAATTAAGTCATTGCATGCATCCTAAATTCTAACCGATTACTTATTTACAAATTGTGTTTACATGTTATCTTTCATAAAACCATGAAATCAAATCTTTAGAGTTAGCTACACACAAAGAATCGAAATCATGCATTGAATTAAACATGTAAAACCAAACAAACCAATTGTTCATACATAGACATAAAAACAAATACCAAAAGAACATATGTTTTACATAGACATAAAAGCAAAAAAACCATAAAATTACAAGCCGAAGGGAGTAGATCACATTTAGACACCTTGAGGCAGCAGCTCGTGTTGATCTTGATGATGGATGGCTGATGGAGGCACGGACTGGAAATTTGGTGGTGGTGGAGATGGTTTCGGCTAGCAATTTATGTAGGACTTGAGGTAGGATTTTTGGTAGAGTTTTGACTAGAGTTTTGGCTAAAAGATGTGACAAGTTTTTCTGCGTGAGAGCAGCCCTATATATATGAGAAGAGAGGCCGGCAAACCCCAGAGAAAACCTAGCTACAATTGGTAAACAAAACCTTGTAGAATAAGGTTTTGTATCCTTCCTTTCAAGGTTCATCTAGGACTTTACTTTCTGAATTTTCCTTCAAGGCTTGGGCTGCACATCTTCATGGACTTCTTATGTTGACTTGACAACATCATTTGATGAACTTTGATACATAGAAAATGCCCCAACCGGCCTACAACACAACTGACAGCCCAATTGTTAGGGAAGGAAGGAATACTTCATTCTTCATGGTTCTTCATTTTGCATGATCATGATGCCTTCCTCTAACCTCCATTAAGCTTGGAAAATCTTCAAGTATGCAGTTGAATGTCAAAATGTCCATCCAAAACAGAAAAGAAGGAAGAGAGGCAGAAACTTGGTGGAATCAGCTGGCAGTGACCTTGTTGCGTTGCAACTGGCATAACGTTTTTCATAGTACTCCGATTGATGTGATTTCAAGTCCCAGAGAAAATAGACTCGTAGAGCTTTCCAACGGTGCATGGCACGTCCTCAGATTCCAAGCGATGCATTGTACAAAAATTCCGGAAGTCATGACACAGTCTCAAGAAAAATCCTGGAAGTCTCTGGATCGTTTTGCTCAAACTGTCAAGTTGCAGCCATCTTTTGGGTGACTTCCCAAACTCCGATTGATCTGAATTTTTGAAACAACACACATTAGCTTACCATAAAAATGAAAACCAAATTTCATAAAATTTGGAAAAGGATAAGTCACAAATCCACAAGTCTCAGAATCACGAAAAAGACAATTTTCACATTATTTTCTAGATTTCTTATACTTGGTCATTTTTCGAATTAATAAGCACATTTTTCCAAAACTCATCCAAATTGAGACTAAACTAAATTATGACTCTATCTTACACAAATAAAGGTTAAGCGAAGCATAAATGAGAGTATAAGCATATTAATATCGTCGCACATTGTACTCCTATCAACTACCCCACACTTATCATTTGCTAGTCCCTTAGCAAAACTAAATAAAACTAAAAGACTCAAAAACAAACGATTGCCCCTAACAATTTGTCTCAGGCTCGTATGTACACATAGCTTTCAAGTTAATGCATGAGAATGCTAAGCACGAAAATTCCAAGTTTCATGAACATGCGACATTAATATGTAAATGTAAGAGCAAAATATAAGCATGTAAACATGTTAAGCTAATCTGATTCTCCTCACTAGGCATACTCTCTTCTTTTCACTCGAAACATGGCATTCACTCATAAGTATATGCAAGCGAAAGATAATGAATTACAAAGAGTGACTTGCATATGTCATGAAAATCGAAAGCACTTTGTGAATTTTCAAGAAGAACCTCATTTAACAACTATGTGCACCAATGAACCAAAACCATATGCTTACTCTTGAGATAGTCTCCACAAATCAAAGTTAACCTATTTTAAGAATCATGAAAATATCAATAAAAGGAATGTAATGGGGCTAGGCTAAGAGGTATTCGATATTTAGATAAGGAAGTTCAAACGTCACCGTGCGCTTTAGCAAAGCTCGATTCTCCTTATGTCTTCTCACCAAGGGTCGAATTTCATTTTGTTGGACCCTTCCTTCATTCTTTACTTCCCCCAACATAGTGAATATGAACAAAGGTCAAAATAAAACAATGCTAGACCTTCACATAAATATAAAACTTCAAATTCACAACAATCTTCAAGACTAGACTTAGCAAATTACACTTTGAAACCATGCCTTTTTCAATATTGTTACTCTCGGACTAGTTTTTCTTTTCTTTTCTTTTTCTCTTTTCTGTCCGTTCTTTTCTTTTCCTATTTTTCTTTTAGGATTAATTTCAGTTTACTACCCAAAACTTTGAGTCAGGTTTCAGTTTCGTCCTTATTCTTTTAATTTAATCACGTGTGCCCTCCTACTTCTAATTTTCTATCAACCCGAGACAAAAATTCAATTTCACTTCAAACATGACGTCATCATCCGACGTGGACGAGACATGCTGGCGCTAAAAATAAAAGGTATGCCATTTGAAAAGGGTTGGAAACTGAAAAGTGGGCCAGCATGTCTCGTCCACGTCGGATAATGACGTCATGTTTGAAGTGAAATTGAATTTTTGTCTCGGGTTGATAGAAAATTAGAAGTAGGAGGGCACACGTGATTAAATTAAAAGAATAAGGACGAAACTGAAACCTGACCTAAAGTTTTGGGTAGTAAACTGAAATTAACCCTTTCTTTTACTAGGCACGGCCCATACAATTTTTCATACAATTTTTAGCTAAGTCCACCCCACACTTGTTCTTCTTCATCACTTCACACGAAAACTCCTTCAAAAATCAAGCTTTGCCGAAAATTTTAGACACGGTAAAGGCAAAACTATACTAAGCTCATGGAAAGTGTTTAAGGGTGATGAAAGAAAAGGCTAAACATAGGCTCAAAGGGGTATACTAAGGTGTCCCACGACGGGCACAAATAGGGCACATGCTTTATTTGGCTATGGTGGTAAACCTAAAAGATCTTTTCAATCACTTTCAAAATCAAGGTATTTTATGATAAAATCGTTTTGAAAATCAACAAGAGTAAGTTCTAGCATTCTAGAGTTCATTAAAAAACTAGAAAGTGAAATTTGTAGGGTTTTTGGTCAAATCGGTGGAGGTTGTGATTTTGATGTTTTTGGTGAATTTAGAGGTTGAATTCGTGTTTAGGGTGTTGTAAGGAGTTGATTATGTGTTGTTTGATATTCATTTGGTTGGTTGTCGTGAAAATTGGAGGTTGTGTATTTCGGGCCGCCGTGTCGGCAGCGGTTTGCGGCGGCTGGGGCTATTTTTGGCGGCGGAGACGACGAGGATGAGTCCTTGAGGTGGTGGCGATGTTATTGGGTGAATTTGGAGTCGATTGGAGGCGTTTTGACTTCCTGTGGCGGCGCCCGCCGGCGGCGTGAGGAAGATGATGAATAGTAAAACTAGTATAAAGTGAAAAGTAAAATAGTAAAAGGTGAAAAGTAAATAGTAAACAGTAAAAGTAAAGATAAACAGTAAAAGTTAATGGTAAATAGTAATTCTGACTTTGACCATTTACTGTTGACTTTCCAAATTACATTTTGACCAGTAGTTTTTACTGTTGACTTACCGTAAAAAAGTTAAAAGCTGATTAAAAGGGTTTTACGACGAAATAATAAGTAAAAGAATGGATCGGACTCGGGTTGGGTGTCCTGAGTAATTTGGAGACGTAAATTATTTCGGTATGTGAGACGTAATTCAAATACCGATAACAATAATTTAAACGGGTTTATTCGGACGAGTGAGGACGTCGTAAATTTCACTTTATAATCAAATTTCGAGTTTTGAGATATCTTTTAAATACGTCTCTATTACAGGTCGAGAAGTTACTCGACGAGACGAGAGCACGGATTTCGGCACGCTCGGCTGTACAGTGAGTGGATTTTTATTTTAAATAAATGCATGCATAAATATTTTAATGAAATACAATTTCTTTTAAATAAATGATTTGAGAAGCATGAGAATTCGTATAATTAAAATTATATTGATATTTAAAGAACTTTATGGTTTTGGGGTATATATTTACTACTATTTTTAGTAGTATGTAAATTTATCCGGAAATGCGATTTTCGGAAATAGTATGTTCTAATTATTCATAATTGTTCATGTTGAATAAGTTTTAATAGTATTTAAATGAAATGACCGGAAATGAGATTTTCGGAGATTTTATGCTTTCGGTATTTGTGATTTTTCCGACATGTGAGGCATGTCGAAGTTATATATTCTTTTGCGATATTATTTTTATGACATTGAGACATGTCGGATATATATATGTTCCTTCGAAGCTATGATTTTATTTGATTATATATATAAGCCTCAGATGTGCGGTCGGGGACCGTACTGATTATTATATATAAGGGGAAGCGTGTTTTCGGTTTTATTTTCGGATTTTTTACCATATCAGAGTCCGTATATATATTGATGCTAGCTACCTAATTAACCTCATCCCACGCGAGGTGACGACTTGGCCATGTAGGTCAGATTCATGCTCGGTGGTCGACGTAGGGTTATGTAGAGGTTTAGTGTGGGACGCTATAGAGTCTGGGAGATTCGACCCTTAGCATGGGAGGCTTACTATTAAATGGTGATAACCTTCCCCTATTATATGACCAATGAGATTGATCATGATTTTTATATTATGTGGTTTTGGGAATATTTTCTCTGTGAGACTTTCTGATTTTAATAAATTCCCGAACCAGCGAGGCTGGGGTTTTTTTGTGACCAATGAGATTGGTCGAGAAATATTTTGAATTGATTTTCAAAAGTAAATTGTTTTGAATATATAAATATAAACAAAATAATTATTTGTCTATTTGACTACATCAGCGGGGCTGATTTTTAAATATGATTGGTTAAACGTGAGACGTTTTATAAAAATGCATGCACTGTGGTTTTATTTTTTAAAACTTTGGGAAAGTAATATGAGACTTTCATTTAAAGTATTATATTAAATTATTTTATTTCATCCACTCACTCTAACGTTTTTAATTTACTTTCCCCTGGACTCTTCGTTTTAAATCGGCCAGTTGCAGACTAGTTTAATTGAGGTCAAGGGTACTCGGAGTCGAGGCATAGTCGTCGTCTTTGCTTCCGCTTGGTAGGATCTGTTGATCTTTTTACTTTTTGATTCTTGTATCCCCCATGCTTTAATAGATTGCTCTGATGACTTGTGTATCAAATGAAATTGGTTTTATGTTTATTAGTGGAAGTTATTTGATTTTGGGGGAGCAGGAGTCCTTTTTAAGTGTTGAAGTGTTTTATGTTTTGTTTGACAGGTTTGGGTTGTCCATTTTAAGAGAGGTCATGCCGATTTTTCGGTAACATCTTTCTTAAGGTAGTCCCCGCAGGACCTTATCCGAGTTTCAGAGGGGGAATCTGGTTCGGGTCCTGTCAAATATCCCCCTCTGGCCAACAAAGAGGGGAGTGATGTGCCTTATATGTGCATGCCCACCTCAATCTAACACGAGACCTTTTGGGGGCTCAGTGGTTTCGGAGGGGATGTGAACTCCAAAGTTAAGTTTGCTGAGCTCGGAGCAATCCCAGGATGGGTGACCTATTGGGAAGTTGCGCGTGAGCTCCCAAAAACAAAACCGTAACGGCCACAGAGGAGAGTGTCCAAAGCGGACAATATCGTGTTACGGTGGAGCCGGTCCCGGGACCTAACAGCAGGTGTGTCCGATACGGGCACACCTTGCTCGGCTGTCCTCTCGGCTGCATTGCTGCCGTCAATTGCAGGTCCGACAGCAGCTTCTTCCTCTTCCTCAATGGTCATGCCGAGAGGCATGCCTCCCTTCTTCGTTGGACTCTTCGGAGGTAACAACTCTCTACCACTTCGAGTTTTGATTGCCTTGGCTTGCTTGTTCCTCGGATTGGGGATAGTGTTGCTCGGCAATTTCCCTTGCTCATTGAATCGTCCTATGAAGTCCAAGAGCTGCCCTACTTGTGTCTTGAGCTCACCAATATCCTTCGTGTTCGTTTGTTGGCTCGCGAGCATAGCTTAAGTAGCACTCGAAAGAGATTGAATCAAAGCCTCATGTGATTGAATCATGGCCTCAACGCCTTGTGGTTGAGCTTGCATAGATGCATGGCTCGGTTGAAAAGGTGGTCTCGGCATATACCCTCCTTGTGCTCTAGGTTGGTAATTATTTTGCTGCATAGGTGCCCTAAGCACATTGTCATTGTTGGCCCACTTAAAGTTCGGATGATCATTAAACCTCGGATTGAAGTTCCCATAAGTGTTGAGCTTTTGTCCACCTTGAAAGCCGATGGCATTGGCCTCCTCATACCCTTCGTTTGAACCAACTTGGGGACATTGATCGGTGTCATGGTTGTCCAAGCACACGTCACATACTTGAGCACGTTTTCCCTTCATGAAGCTAGTGACCAAGTCCGAAAGTTTATCGACCTTGGCATTAACTTCATCAATTGCCGAATTAGTCTTTGTCTCGTGCACCTTCTTGCCTTTGTCACATTGTCTCGTGACATGCCAAATTATTGATTATTCAATGCACGAAGCTCCAACAAATTCCTTGCCGGTCCCAGATCCATCTCCAAGAAACTCCCATTAGCGGCCGAATCTAAGAACTCTCTTTCCATTAAGCGCAAACCCTCATAGAAATATTGTATCAAAAGTCCTTCGCTAATACCATGCAAAGGACACAAACCGATAAGGGATTTAAACCTCTTGTAGTAGTTGAAGAAAGTCTTATCTCCGGCTTACTTCACACTTGTAATTTGCTTCCTCAAATTGGTGATACGTGAAGCGGGAAAATACTTGAGCAAGAACTCATCCGCCATTGTGTTCCACGAGTTGATCTTTCCACTAGGCATCTCAAACAACCAATCCTTAGCTTGATCTTCTAATGAAACCGGAAAGGCCTTCATTTTGAAGTGTTGCAAATCGATTCCTTATGGGCACATGGATTTGGTGGTAAAGTTAAACAATTGCAAGTGCTTGTTTAGATCCTCACTTGGCATTCCATAAAATGACTTCACCTTGTGGAGAAATCCACTCCTTAGTTCAATCTCACCAGTTTTGTCGGCTTCCAAAGGTGGATAGGTGATGTTGGCGGGTGCGGCTCCTCCTCCTCCAGTGACATGGCCATTACGAGCACGGATTGAAGTCATGGGTGGTTGCTCGACAAAATTAAAATCAAGATGATCGAAGACTTGATGAAGTAACAATAGAAGGGGATGATGGACTTGATGGTGGTGAAGGTGATGATGCCGAGCTTGAAGGCTCGGACAAGGGCAGCGGTGCGATGAGAGCTAAGGCGAGATCCTCGTTCAAACGTTGCAACCGGCCTCGACTATCTCTTGTCCAATGGTCGGACATGCACTATTTTATGTGAGGCAATCATGAACCAAGTTAGAACTTCGTAAAGAAATAAAAAGTAAGAATATACATCAATGTTACATGGCACGTCTGCATTACGAGGATTTTTCAAGCAATGCCACACTATACAATCGGCAAAGAAGAAATAAAATTCGGCACAAGAGTATAAACAACAAAAATTTGTACCATGGTGTTGAAATTTCTTAAGTCTAAATGCTTTTAAATTTGTTCTAACTCTTAAGGTATGTGGAGCAGAGGAGATGACGGTGATATGGACTGATGCAGCCCCCGGTAGTATCATGCTTTATTTGATATACTTCGAGAGTTTGAACCACACAAAATGTTTTATTTCAAGCATAGAGACCTACTCATGCCGAATTCACTCTAAACTTGGAGGCTCGGTGGACATACGGCCTAGGTGTCATCGTCTAGACACTATCGTTCCGTGTTTTCAGAAGGCTAGCTATAGAATCTAAAAATAGGTCAAGGCAAGACTCATTTGTTGCTTCGCGAAGGACAAGTCCCCTATCGCCCTCTTCACCGAGAAGAGTTAGCGGTCAGTGGGCCTCTAAGATCTTGTTTTACAAACCTTAAGACTAAGTCGGAACAATATAACTAATAGGCGGACCTTTTACCCCTTACTCAGTTGAGAGCAATCGTGTTGACAGTACCACAAGTGTCAATAAAAGCCGCCCTCAACCTCATGAGACCTCGAAAGATAACATGAAAGGTAATGCTGATATTAACAAAAGTGACCTTACCTACTTCCTCTTCCCCTCAAAATTTAAAGCAACCCAACACAAGTTATTACAACCATGCAATCAGTATACATCACACAAACTGTCGAAATTTAAACTCAACATGCCGAAGCATATTTCTACTTTACAAATCACGCAACACAATAATAATCCAAAAATTGCACATTTCTACTGTATATATTTAAAAAATTGATCGAATGCCAAAGCACGCAACACAATAATAACCCTACAAAATATGGTTAGTAGTATGAACAAGTATGAATCGTTCTAAGCCGGGAATTAAGGATACCTGAAATATGAGAATGTTAGCAAAAATATATACAAATTCACACATTGAAACGTCAAGGGGGATGAGATGAGGTTTGACAGCCATAAGGCCCCCTAAATCCTAATGCATGAAATAAAAACCTAAAAAAAACTAATATATATGTACATGTTTGGTCGACATCTTTCACACAAAATCATTTAGCACATAATTCTTTAACAACTAGAGCCTACGAGGTCATCTAATTTTTTGATTACTTAAGTTCTTAAGATTAACCACGGGTATAATCCTAAGGTTATGCTAACCGATTTTACACATTTAACATTTAAGCACATGAATCACAAATCGAAGACAAGCGAACAAGTAAGGTTGTCAATCTTCTTATTATCTTGCAAGTTCTAAAGTCATTAACTCTAGGCGAGCAAAGTAATTTAAGACAACTACGAGTATCAATCAACCAAATTAATCTAGTCTCGTGAAACCTAGCACATAAAATTACATGCTTTAAACAACAAATGCTTTAAACAAAACTAGTGTGTCGATTTAATGCCGTAACGTTAGATTACTAATCGATTTTAAGTTCTTAAACATGCTTCTATACCAACTGTCCTAATTATCTAAGTGTACGAATTGTTACAAGTTTCATACTACAAAATTATCATGCAAACACACAATGGACCCGAAACCTAGACCTAGACCTAAGCATTGAATCAAACATATTTTTAACCTGAAATTAATAAAATCAAATTCCAAACCGAGTCATATATAGACATACAATCCGAAACTAAGAATTCATGCTAACTTCATAGACAAAGTTAACATAACTATAAAGAATAAATTGTTACACCGAAAGTAGGGAGTGGATCACACTATTACAGACACCTTTGATGGCTTCAATACGTATTGATCCGATGACGATGATGAAGGCACAGTTGGACTGTTTTTGATGAAGGTGGAGATGGTGTTTCGGCTAACTCTTCAATGTAGGATTCTTGATGAATTTTAATAGAGGTTATGGCTTTGTGTTTTTGGTTTAAGATGTGACAAATTTTCTGTAGGAAAATCGGCCTCTATTTATAGGAGAAAGATTTGTGCAAAACCGGCAACAATAAGGTACTGGTTTAGGATACTTGCCGGCCAAGTCTTCTCCTTCATGAATCTTCCGTGCGTTTTCTCTATGGGCCGGCTGCATTGCTTCTTAGACTCTTCTAATAGATCGACAACCATTCTTTTGATGAATTAAATGTCCATAGCCCGATTGCATCTTCCTAGCTCACCCGGGAAACACACATGGCTGTGCTCTTCTCCATCTGGTATAGCTTCGGTTAAACCTGAGCTGTTGAATAAATTATATAAGTGATCCTACTTGAACTTTTGAAGATCATTATTTTCTTTCTATCTCAAAAGAACTACCGTTATTTATTTAATTTTTCCTAAGGATTTGGAACTTAATTAGTCTAGTTAAGAGACTCAATCCTACACCCGGTTTTTTTTTTTTTTGAAGAAATCAAGTTGATTGTATTAATTCTTAAACAAGAAAAGACCATTACATGCATATCCTCCCTCTACCGATTAACGGTAGATAAAATGTTGGTGAGACAACCCACAACGATACATAGAACTAGGCTTGATCATTTGACGGTACCCATGCTCACTTTTTAAATCAAGTCAACTACCAATGCATAGAAAGCATTGTAAGAGCAAGTCCAACAGGTTTCCCAAAAATTATTCCATCAGTCATTTAAAAATGATTTTAAATGGGTTTTATGATCAATGCTGGGCCTGGGAGTGGCACTAGGCAGCATGTTTTTTTTTTTGGCCGGGCTACTTGCCGATGGAATAATTAAAAGAAAAATGGACTGATTGATCTCTACCCGCTGGTAGAGCAACACAACATTTTGAACTGATTCCCACAGACGGCGCCAATTGTTTCTGTCTGAATCCGGAGACTCACAGAGACCGGTGGATCTTGGTATGATTTCCTCCTGTAAAGCCTGCTAACTAAGGGAACACCGGGCGGGCCGGTCTTCACCTCTTCGATGCCTAAGTCAGTACTGTTGGGATAAATGGATAACTTAAGCGGGAATAAGTAGTTGGAGAATCAATTACCTATTAATGAGGGTGGTTGAAGCTCTTATATAGGCTGCCGAGTGTGAGGTCTGGTCTTACTCTTCGATGTGGGACTGACCCCCTTCTGCATGCATATATTATGGGCAGCTTTAGTCACATGTTTGGCGGTATGGTGCCTCCGGTTCTCGGGCCCCTAGCCATAAGATATACTGCCAGGTCCCGGGTCCGGGTGTTCATGATCCTGCCCCGGCCTTGGATCGGGACCGGGTGTCCTTACGGCGGGTCTGTGGGCTTGGGTAGCCCCTATGTGGCTACTGTCAATAAGTACTGAAAGAAGATTCGGGCTATTCTGTAACAACGAAACATGGAGTGTTCAATGAATGGATCTATTTCTATGTACCATTGTGGGTACTGCCACAACTTCTTGTTTTGTTTGTATATGGCAGCGGGAGGGTATGTAACGGTCATTCTGGCTTGAGGTTATGACAAGTTTTTTGTGTTTTGATGATACTCCAGAAAGTATTATGAATGTGTTCTGATACCATTGTATTCGACTCACTTGATTGAGTCATTTTATTATTATAAAGTTCTTTCTTTGATTCAAAAAAAAAAAAAAACTCGTGCAAAGTCCTTCTTTTGTTCTTCAAGAAGGGAACTTTGTCGCCGATAGACTCAGCCAATTTCGGTATGTGCTCTCCCTCTCTCATTTGGCACGCTTCTCCTTTAGATGAGCTTATTCATCTCCTTCGTATGGACTCTCTTGGCTTTCCCTACTTTCGTTATATTTAATTATCTTTATACAACGGTTCTTAATTTTATTAATATATAGTGGCACATTGCATTGCTTGGCTGGCTTTGGCCTAGTCCTCCAGCTTCTTTGTATTTTTTTTTCATCTTTTCAATAAATTTTGTGGGGGTACAATGAGTTAGTCCCTTCCATGCTTCTCTAAAAAAAATTAAACTGAAGAGAAGAACCGAAGAAATTAGCCTTACTTATTATCTCACTACACCTTCAACAACACAGACGATACATGCAACATCACAGAGATACTTGAATGAAAGATAGGCGACCGCAACATTTCTAATTGTCACAGCCCACAAGCCAACAACAATAGGGTAGACTTGGACGTAGTCACTCCAAAAGCTACCACAACTGATCGAGGAGGTCCACTCTTTCAAAAGAAACTGAGGTCGTCCACAATTTTTCACCAAGACACCACCAGATATCATCAGATATGTGTTTACACAACAACTACTTGCTGACCTGGGTAGATTGTTGCAGGTTTGCCAAATGGATGCCCAAAATAGGGAGCACAGGTCACTGAGGTAAGTAGAGATTGGCATGAGCG
Source organism: Potentilla sterilis (assembly GCA_963682095.1). Classification (NCBI taxonomy): domain Eukaryota; kingdom Viridiplantae; phylum Streptophyta; class Magnoliopsida; order Rosales; family Rosaceae; genus Potentilla; species Potentilla sterilis. The sequence goes on from OY821765.1 coordinate 29,586,075, forward strand.
CCAAATGTAGGAAAAACAATTTATCATTTCCCATTACGTCAGAACAATTACAGCCATGCATGACTAGTACATGGATGATGTCAAGTATGGACGAGTAAAGTTTTTTTTTTTTTTTTTTTTTTTTTAATCGGAAGTCAAAAAATTTATTATTCAGTAGTATAAATATAACATACCCATATTAGTCGAGTAAAGTTTTATATATTCATTGAATTTTAATTAAGGATCCTATTTCCTTATGGCTTTTCCTTTTTCTCTCATTTATATAGATTTAATTAAGGATGCTATTTCCTTATGGCTTTTCCTTTTTCTCTCATTTGTATAGATTCATGCACTAAATTTTTCGCTATATGGTATGTTATTTACTCGTAGAGATAGAATTTTGAATGGTTTTCACATCTTCCCATATGCTTATCTTATTCCATAATAGAGTATTAAATATTGACAGCCAAAACACCTAAATTAGCTTGGGTGGCGACAATATGAGTCGTGAGAAATGTGAAGGATCAACAAACCAACAGATTAAAACGCTCACGAGGAGAAAAAGAAACCAAACGAGTCAAAGCAAACCTGCATTTTACTTGTTCCAAAACTCTCTCCCCTCCCCAGTATTATCGATTTCTCTCTCTCTGATCAACAATGGAAGTTTCAGTGGCTGGTTTTGCACTGAGCGTTGCTCTTATTGGCTTACTGAGTTGTTCATGGAGTGTACTCAACTGGTTGTGGCTAAGGCCAAAGAAAATAGAAAGATTGTTAAGGCAACAAGGGTTTCAGGGAAATTCCTACAAGCTTTTCTGTGGAGACGTCAAGGAGAGCTCTGCGATGTTGAGAGAAGCAAAGTCTAAGCCAATGAAACTTTGTCATGATATAGCCCCAAGAGTCATCCCATTTTTGCATCGAACTGTCAACATCCATGGTATAAATTGCACGATATATTTTACTTATGATTTCTTTTTATTATATTTCACTTGTTTTTAGTATTATAATAAGGAACTAATAGAATGTTATAGATGATCCTATCCTTAATCACGAAATAAGATCTAGGCCAAAGATCCATCTTTTTTGGTTTTTACCAAATCTATGATAAATTTTGAAAAAAGATAGATTTCCATTGATCGAAAAGATCATACAATGGGCTCTCTCACTCAATTTAAGAGATCCGAAGATCACCTATTACATTTGTTATTCACGTAGTCGATCACATTTGATGAAGACTCTAAAGAGTCTTCATACTTTGATTGAAGAAAGTACACATTTAACCAAATCTATGATAAATTGATCCTATATATGTGCTATTCGTAGATCTTATTGGTTGTTTTAGATCGATGTGCATGGTTCTTGGCTTGTTGCATGTGTTTTTCTTGACCGGTAAAATTAGCTGGCTAGTCAAGAACAATTTCATTTAGTTTATAATAGATAATGGTGAGCGGAAGGACTTGTCATGGAAGAGTTATACGGGATTTGAAAGGAATTTTAAATCAACTTCATGGCCATGAGGATCCCTTAATTAGATTATGTAACAGATCAAGGTGCTCCTAGCTATAGCTAACGTAGCGACGGATGCTTTGAGTCTTAGTTTTGCAGAGGCAAGTTTAGTTCATAGCTTTTAGGATCCAGTACGGTAGCGTTCGGTAATTTTTTTTTTTTCATTTATACATATATATATATATATAGGCCAAGAATTTGAAAACACCACATTAACACCCTTAATCAGTAGAAAGTTTATGAATGAAAATTTACTTCCATTCCACTACTGAAAAAGAGTTCTTATTAAGTGATCAAACGTTACTAATTAAAAGGTGAACATAACAATGCAGGCAAGAATTCTTTTACTTGGCTTGGTCCCAAACCAAAGGTGAACATTGCTAATCCAGAAGATCTAAAAGACATCTTCACCAGATATGAAGATTTTCCGAAATTAGCACCCACTACCAGAAAGTTGCTAGCAACAGGATTCGGAACTCTTGATGGTGAGGAATGGGCAAGACACCGGAAGATTGTCAACCCAGCCTTTCATTTCGAGAAGCTAAAGGTATTAGAAATACTCTTATTGCCTAAAATAATTTATCTATTGTTAACAAGATAATCTTGATATTTTCTGGTTTTGCCTATTCAGTCTATGTTACCAGCGTTTCAACAAAGTTGTTATGGAATGATTAATGAATGGAAAAGCTTGGTGTCCAAAGAAGGTTCATGTGAGTTGGATGTTTGGCCTAGTATCCAAAGATTAACAGACGATGTGATTGCTCGAACTGCATTTGGGAGTAGCTATGAAGAAGGAATGAAAATATTTCAACTCCTGAAAGAGCAGGCAGTAGTTATAACAAAAGCTTTAGCAACTGTTAACATTCCAGGATGGAGGTAATACGTACTACAGATTTCTTTATGTGTTCCACACTTCCACTGCAGTTTGTACTTTGTACGCCCCTAGCTAGCTAGCTAGGTCAGTCTTGTAATTAAATTGACCTAGCTCAGTTATAACTGTTGAGCTTTTATGTTCTTGCTTCTGTTGAATTCCTAGGTCAAGAAATAAATACTTAGTAAGTACGTAATGAATCATGTAGAAGAATAGAGAGAAGAAATTCGGGGAATATTGATGTACAAAACCATCTTCCATTATTGCTTTCAAGTTCTAAAATGCATTTACGTACTCAGCTAGCGTTGTGCATGTTTCCCTCATGCTGGGGTACGTAGATGTGCTCGTCTTCTTTGTATCTTCCCAAAATGTTTGGATTGATCGATTGGCTACTGTTAACGTGCAGGTTTGTACCAACTAAGATGAACAGGAAGATGGTGGAGATTGATAAAGAAATTAATGGTTTACTCAAGGGGATTATAAGTAATAGAGAAAAGGCCGTTAAGGCTGGTGAACCCTCTAAAGACGACGTACTAAGTATACTTCTGGAATCCAATCACAAGGAAATTCATGAACATGGGAACAACAGAAACTTTGGGTTGAGTATTGAACAAGTTATTGAGGAATGTAGGTTGTTTTACTTTGCTGGGCAAGAGACAACCGCCGTGCTGCTTGTTTGGACAATGATTTTACTTGGTCAATATCCGAATTGGCAAGCTCGTGCAAGAGAAGAGGTTCTGCAAGTCTTTGGAAGCAACAAACCAGACTTTGATGGGTTAAGTCGCCTAAAAATTGTAAGTATGTAGAGATACTGTATATATATATATATATATATATATATATATATATATATATATATATATATATAAACTTTGCGGATTACATGGAATATACATACTCCTCAAGAATGAAATAAAGAGAGTTTGCATGCACATTCGGAATGTCTTAATTAATCTAAATTCAATCTTTGGATGAAGTAATTCTTTTATTTCGATCACATTGAACTAGTTAATGGGATAGTCTGAATTATGTTTAATTTAATTTGGATGGGACCTGCCTCACACATTGAGGGATCGAGTCTATAGCTAGCTAATTGTTGGAATTAAGCACCCTTATTGTGATTTTCCTAACTCGAGGTTAGGTTTGTGCACTCTTTTATTCCTCAGCAATACAGAGGTCAAGGGCATTCCTTCTTAGCTGTCATTGATTCCAGCCGTGTTTTGAATGTCATGATTAGTTATCATACTTTTTTAGGTTGGTAATTACGTACGTGCGTACCTAGCTAATTCTTGAAAATGCTACAGGTAACCATGATTTTACGGGAAGTTCTTCGATTATACCCAGCAACAGCTGTGCTTTCTCGACACACTTACAAGGAAACACAACTTGGAAATATCTCTTTACCAGCTGGAGTAGAACTTTTATTGCATCTAATCCTTGTTCACCATGACGAAGAATTCTGGGGAGATGATGCAAAAGAGTTCAAGCCAGAGAGATTTGCAGAAGGAGTTTCACAGGTTACCAAGGGCCAACTTTCATACTTCCCATTCGGAAATGGTCCTCGGGTTTGCATTGGTCAAAACTATGCTCTGATTGAAGCAAAGCTGGCCTTATCATTGATATTGCAGCACTTCACTTTTGAGCTTTCTCCAACCTATGCTCATGCCCCTACCGTAAATGTGAGTCTTCAGCCACAATATGGTGCTCATCTCATTTTGCATCAATGCTGATTGGTAATAAGTTTCGAATAGAAAAACAGCAAACAGAGACACAGCCTATCTAAATAAAAGGAGGAAAACAATATTAATTTTGCATGGCTGTGCTCGATCGATCTTCTCCATCTGGTATAGCTTCGGTTAAACCTGAGCTGTTGAATAAATTATATAAGTGATCCTATTTGAACTTTTGAAGATCATTATTTTCTTTCTATCTAAAAAGAACTACCGTTATTTATTTAATTTTTCCTAAGGATTTGGAACTTAATTAGTCTAGTTAAGAGACTCAATCCTACACCCGGTTTTTTTTTTTTTTGAAGAAATCAAGTTGATTGTATTAATTCTTAAACAAGAAAAGACCATTACATGCATATCCTCCCTCTACCGATTAACGGTAGATAAAATGTTGGTGAGACAACCCACAACGATACATAGAACTAGGCCTGATCATTTGACGGTACATATGCTCACTTTTTAAATCAAGTCAACTACCAATGCATAGAAAACATTGTAAGAGCAAGTCCAACAGGTTTCCCAAAAATTATTCCATCAGTCATTTAAAAATGATTTTAAATGGGTTTTATGATCAATGCTGAGCCTGGGAGTGGCACTAGGCCGCATGTTTTTTTTTTGGCCGGGCTACTTGCCGATGGAATAATTAAAAGAAAAATGGACTGATTGATCTCTACCCGTTGGTAGAGCAACACAACATTTTGAACTGATTCCCACAGAAGGCGCCAATTGTTTCTGTCTGAATCCGGAGACTCACAGAGACCGGTGGATCTTGGTATGATTTCCTCCTGTAAAGCCTGCTAACTAAGGGAACACCGGGCGGGCCGGTCTTCACCTCTCCGATGCCTAAGTCAGTACTGTTGGGATAAATGGATAACTTAAGCGGGAATAAGTAGTTGGAGAATCAATTACCTATTAATGAGGGTGGTTGAAGCTCTTATATAGGCTGCCGAGTGTGAGGTCTGGTCTTACTCTTCGATGTGGGACTGACCCCCTTCTGCATGCATATATTATGGGCAGCTCTAGTCACATGTTTGGCGGTCTGGTGCCTCCGGTTCTCGGGCCCCTAGCCATAAGATATACTGTCAGGTCCCGGGTCCGGGTGTTCATGATCCTGCCCCGGCCTTGGATCAGGACCGGGTGTCCTTACGGCGGGTCTGTGGGCTTGGGTAGCCCCTCTGTGGCTACTGTCAATAAGTACTGAAAGAAGATTCGGGCTATTCTATAACAACGAAACATGGAGTGTTCAATGAATGGATCTATTTCTATTAGGGCTGCGATTTTAAAACCGAAACACGAAAACCCGGACCGATGTGGCCCGAAACCGACCCGATCGGGCCGGGTTTCAACACAGAAATTTTCGGTTCGGGCTAAATCCGGACCGACTATAATAAATCCTGATCGGTCCGGGTTCTATAAGTTGAAGACCGACTGAACCCGAAAACCCGAAACTATATTTTTTAGGTTTGATTTTTCCAATTATGCCCCTCTCATTAAACTTGTCAGCCGAGCGCCCCGCCCCGCCCCCCCCCTCTTTCGTCTTCGACGCCTCCCTCACTCACTCTCAGACTCTCAATCTCGCAATTTCTCAATCTCGAATCCAATCTCTCAATTTCGAATCCAATCTCTCAATCAAAACCCAGTCTCATCACTCCCATGGATTCGTCTTTCAGAAACACAGTCGAAACAGAATCAGAAAGCTTCGGACCCAATTTGATTTCGGATTCGGAGGATGAAGAAGTGGAGGTTGATTCTGGTTCTGATGTGGAGCCAGTGGAGGCTGCAGCTGAAAATGCCCTCATCCCTGCAACAACAACTCCATCTCTATCTACCATGACATCCTTGCCACCAAAACCCCAAAAGAGATCGAGGAAGACTTCGTCTGCTGCGTCTTCATCAGGGTCAAGAGAGCGTTCAATGGTATGGGAGCATTACGAGAAGTTTGAGCGGCCGGTGTATGAGTTCAAAGATGGGAAGAAGGTCTGCGTTCGTAATGAGATGCGCGCCAAATGTAAGTACTGCTCAAAAGACCTTGCTTGCAATACTTATGATAATGGTACAAGTAGTCTGAAGAGACATATTGAGAATGTGTGTAAGAGATATCCGGGTAAGGCAGATTTAGAAGAACACCAGAAAGTGTTGTTGCTGGTGGAAAAATGAGTGAACCTACCTTAGCAATGACAACATTTGATGAGGATAGCATCCTAAAAGCATATGTTGAGATGATAGTAATAGATGAGATGCCATTTAACTCAACAGAGAAACCAGGGTTTAAGAGATTTTGTAAAGCTGCATGTCCTAGGTTCAAGGTTCCTGGTAGAGGCTTGGTTGTCAAAACATTTTGGGAGATGTATGCTAATGAAAAAAAAAAACTTTGGCAAGAGCTTGCTAGTCACTGTGTGAACATAACCACAGATACATGGACATCAATTCAAAATATTAACTATATGGTGGTTACAACACATTTCATAGATTGTGGTTGGAATTTACACAAAAGGATCCTTAACTTTTGTGTAATTCCTAATCATCAAGGGAACACCATAGGGAAGCTTTTGGAAGCATGCTTGCTTGATTGGGATATAGAGAGGGTTTTAACTATTTCAGTGGACAATGCATCGGCTAATAAGGTAGCCATCGAGTTCATTCGTGAAAAAATGATGGCTTGGGATAAACCACCTGTTTTAGGTGGTATGTGGATACATGTGAGGTGTTTTCCTCACATTCTTAACCATATTGTGAAAAGTGGCTTAAGGATGATGGATAAATCTGTGGGTTCGATTAGAAATGCAGTCCGTTATGTTAGGAGTTCTCCAGCTAGGCTTGATATGTTTAGGCAGTGTGTAGAAATCCTTAAGTTGGACAGTAAGAAGGTCTGCATATTGGATGTGCCAACACGTTGGAACTCCACCTTCCTAATGTTGGATACAGCTCTTCAGCTTCGAAAAGCTTTTGATCGTATGGCTGAAGAAGAGGATTCAAAGTATAGAAGTTATTTTGATGAGGAAGATGAATTTACTGATGATGAGGCAGACATAGAAACAGATGCTCAAAACAAGCGAAAAATTAGAGAGAAACGAGTAGGGCCACCAAATCCAAGTGATTGGGAGAGAGCTACTGTGTTTGTCAACTTCCTTCAGGTACTTTCTAACTCCATCTATTAAATTTTTTTTTTTTGGTTATTACCTCTGTGCACATGATTAAACTGCTTATCTAGAATATGTAAAAAATAATGGTCTTTGAATCACTAAAATGTGTTCAACCAGCAAACTGTCCAAGCATTTGTACAACCAGCCTAAGTGCCTAATATTTTTAGTTTTTTACTTGATGCAGCAATTTTATGATGTGACCCTTCGAGCTTCTGCAACTAATACTCCCACAACTCAGAAAGCATTCCATGATATCGTGATTATTCAGCAAGAGATTGAGGACTTGTTCAATCAGAGACACCTTGAAGCCGGGAGCCAAACACAGAAGATCTTGTTAGAGATGGCAAATAAGATGAAGGCTAAGTTTCAGAAATATTTTGGAAGCATCGATGACATTAATCAACTGCTTTTGGTGGCTTTGGTTCTTGACCCTCGCTATAAGCTGCGCTACTTTCAGCACATATGTGAAACTGAGCTGCACTATGACAGTACTAGAGTCAAGCACAAGTCTGATGAGTTGAGGGACTTGGTCTTCAAGCTCACAGACTTGTATGCAACCTCAATGGGCACCAAAAAGGGAAAGTCAAGTGACAATGATGCAGATAAATCTTCAACTACTTCCAAGAGCAGCAGCTGTGGATCAAAAACTTCTTCAAGGCTTAGTGGGAAGAGGGCAACAATGCAGGCTAATTGGTTACGAGCACTAGAAGATTCCTCTCAAACAGTTGTCTCACATGAGGTGGACCGATACTTATTGGATCCTATTGAAGACCCTCCAGAAGATGAAGATTGGAAGCTTCTAGAATGGTGGAAGCTAAATGGTTCGAAGTATCCAAATCTTCAATTGGTTGCCAAGGATGTGCTTGCCATTCAAGTGAGTACAGTGGCTAGTGAAAGCTGCTTCAGCACATCGAAGAGGCTAATTGATCCATTCAGGAGCTCATTGTCTCCAAGGACAGTTGAAGCATTAATTTGCTTCCAAAATTGGTTGAAGGCTGAGAGTATTCAAAACTTAGAATATCTTCCAACCATTGAAGACATCATGTTCTATGAACAAGCTGAAAGAGGTATATAGATTTATGAGTTCGAATGTTCAATGCCTTTCTATCTTTCATTTTTTTTTAATTAATTTACTTTGTGATTTTTTTTATCATTCGTAGATGCTCTAAAGGACACAGCTGATAGTGAGCACAGGAAAACCAAACAGAAACAAGTCAAGAAAGGGAAGAAAGCAGATCAGGCAAAAAAGAAAATGAAGACTGCTGTTGGGAGTATTGGATCTTCAAAGAAGACAACAAAATGAATAGAGATTTCAAGGTCAGTTTCTTATTTTGTAAATACTGCTATAGAGATTAGAGTACAAGTTATTTGCTTTACTGTTTTTTTAAACAACTTCAATTACAACTGTTTTTAGTTGTTTGATTTTTAGAATTGGTGAGTTGCTGGTGAGGTGGTGGACTGATTGGGACTTGGGAGTTGGGAGGAATGGGAGCAACATATGCTGATATGCATCTACATGTGAACTATAGAGAACTGCAGATTATGTCTTGCTGATGCTTGGATGCATCTGCATGCTTGGATGTTGAACTTTGTTGTTGTTGTTGGACTGTATTTGACTATTTTCCATTTGCATTGAGTAATTTCAATTTGTCTGAGGGCTGCGTTTGCATTGAGTTTGATTGTATGAGACTTTGAGACTTGTTGGATTGTATTTGGCTATTTTCATTGAGTTTGATACTTTGAGACTTTGAGTATTTGAGAGTTTAAGCTCAGTTATTGGCTTATTTGCTTGTTGTATTCAATGTATTGTTGAGAACTGGTGACAGATTTGAGAAGTTGCAGGAATTTTTCAAATTCAGCAAGTTTAAAGTTTCTGTCAGAATAGGCCCGAAAACCCGAAAAAACCCGAAAAACCCGGCCCGACCCGAACTAAACCCGAAATCACCGAGTTTAGCACTTTAAAAACCCGATCCGGACCGGACCGAAACTTTCGGGTTCGGGTTCAGTTTTGTTTTCTTTGGGCCCGGACCGACCCGAACGCAGCACTAGCTCCTTGTGTGGGGCTGCGGTGGCGTCGTGGCATTGGTCCCTAGTGACGCAGTCGGTCGAGCCCTTGAGGCGTGCGCGCCCACTCCCTCCCCCACCCCACCCGCGCACACACTCTCTCTCTCTCTCTCTCTCTACTAATGTCAACGACCACTCACCACCACCCTCACAAACCCTTCCTCATTTCCTCTCTCCTCATTCCCTCTCTCTCTCCTCTCCCTTAATGTCCTCCCCCACCGCCGCCCCACCCCGCAAGTTCCCGCCGCCCTGCTGGACCGACGACGAGGCCCAAGCCCTGATCTCCGTCTTCAAACAGAAATGGACCTCCCTCAACCGCACCAACCTCAAATCCCACGACTGGGACGCCGTCGCCGCCACCCTCGCCGCCCAGTTCCCCTCCGTCTCCCCCTCCAAGACCTCCGTCCAGTGCCACAACAAGATCGAGAAGCTTCGTAAACGCTTCCGCTCCGAACAGCACCGTGCCTCGACCCGACCCGGCCGCTTCTCCCCCTGGGCCCTCTACCCCTTCATGCAGGACCTCGAGTCCGCTAAACCCGCCAAACCTGACCCCACCCCCGTATTTCACGGTGAATTCGTTACAACGGATCACCCGACTTTCCCGGTGAAGTCGTTAGGTCACAGGAATTTGGGGCCTGTGAAGTTGAAGAGTGAGAACATAGGGTTTCGGCCTAGTAAGGAGGTGGTTGATCCGGCGGAGGAGATTGTGTCGTCGATTAGGTTACTGGGGGAGAAGTATATGAAGGTGGAGAAGAGGAAGATGGAGATGGCTAGGGAGATTGTCATGATGCAAATGGACATGGAGTTGAAGCAGACTCGAGTGGTTATGGAGTCACAGCAGCAGATGGTGGATGCTTGTGTCACTGCATTGCTGGAGAGTAAGAAGAAGAAGAAGAGGAAGGTCAGTGTGGCGGCCGATTCGTAGCTGTTCATGCTGTGAGTTGTGCTGAATTTACCGCCCGTGTTTTTAGTTTGTTTTGGATTGTGCTGAGTTTGAATTTGTTTGTGTAATGTGCAGGTAAATGAGGAGAAATGTGTACTAGGAGATGATGTGGCTTGAACAAGAGAGGTCTCTGGTGTTGACAAGAAGTAAGATATTTTTTTTTTGTTTTTTTTTTTGGGGGGATTAATAATCATGCTGTTAGTACTTTTGCGCTTGTAGATTTGGCTAGTTTTATTTTTGTATCTAATGACTCGGATCGATGGTTTGAAATGTGTAAGTTGGTAGAATTAATGGCAATATACCAATTTTCTGACGATGCAGTGCTTCTGTAATTGTGTTACGATTCTTGTATGTGTTTGTCTAATGTTCTGTGCTTAACTCTTCTACTGTCCCATTTTGGGACATCTAAAATTAGCCAGTAGGCACTGAGCGGATAGTTTGCATGATATGTTACCCATTTTGGTACTACATATAAAATTAAAACTCACATGAATGCCTTAATCTTTTCCTAAGAATATTTCCAATTTATACTAGTGAGTAGAATACTTAAAAAGATGAGAAAGGATTTAAGTTACTTGCTCTAGGATGGCTGCAATCGCATCTCAGTTCATGCTACTCAGATAAAGCAAAAATGTTGAAGGGAAATATTGGAGACAGTACAAAGGTACTGATGTGATGTAGAAAGCGTCAGCCTGAGCCTCACTAGAGCCTTGTAAATGTCTTTTTTTAGCTTATTGAATATCAGTATGTATCCATGAAGCTATATTGGTAAATGGTACCTTTGAGGCAGTAATAATTTTTGGATATTCTGGGAATTCGGAAGGTAGATTGTTTTGTTCCCGCATTACAATCTGACCATGAGTACATTTATATTTCAGAAATGTCTGGAGTGTCTGCAAGTTCATTCACTGATTATGAATATGTGAGTTTATTCACATGTGTATCCTTGCTACACGCGTGTCATAGTTATGAATGCATGAGTTATTCACAATAATACAATTACAACTGAATAAACAGAATAGACTTCTTGAATGTCACTGAAAATCCACAACATAGGAATTCATTCGGATCTGAAATGAGCACTTGTGGTCCCTCTCTTCCCTCATAATGGCCTAGACATAGTTTTCCATATTCCATTACTTTTAGTTACGTGTGAGGTGAGAGAAGACTTGAGAGATTTTTTACCGTGCAAGTATTCTTTTACTGAATCACTTAAAGTAAACTATGGCTAGTAGCAAGTAGCAACAGACTACTTAGAAGGTTATGGTGAACCAAGTCTTTTCCATTTTAGTTGGATAGAGTGTCAGAGATGTTTAGGTCATATCATGATGAATTGCTTTGACTGTTTATATTTTGAAGGATTATGACGATGGAAGGCTAATGCTTGGAAAGCTCACTTTTAGATTATACAAATGGTATAAGGCAGTGAATAAGGCGTCAAAATAACTTTTATATGACATAACACCTTGTTGTATCTACCATCATCTATGTTTGCTTCATATCTTCAGATTAGTGATATACTGAATGAACTGTTGTGACATTTCAGATTATTACTGTCACGATAGGAGTAATTACGAAACAATAAGTGCTTAATTTTTTGTTAATCCTCCTGATATTTGTTGTGCCATAACCTTGAAAACAGTCATTAGTATTATCTGTGATACACCTAAAATCAGTATCATATATACCAAAAGAAAATGATTGTTGATACACCTAACAATAGAATACAAATCGTGCCACCTCTAGGCTTGTAACTTGTCTTTCCATTGTTTCACGAGTTTGAAATTTAAAAATATTGCGTTGCAACTTGCAAGTATTATTTGATTGTGGAGTGGCTGGGTGAATACAAAGGCATTTTAACTTGAGAAGCATTTGTTTGAATGTGAAAATGGTTAGTATTGGTATCAGTGGCCAATTTGGTATTGTCTGAATGTCTTTGCTGGGAATTTTGTTCAGAGGGGTTGTTTCTTTGCAGGGTTTAGTTTTCCAATTATAAGAGTTCTTCTCTCAAGAATGACCAGTGATATTAATTTAAGAGCTTCGCTTTTTTATTATACTTATTTTAAGAACTTGAGAGGCTATGGTTTAGAGACAAATGAAATAGAGCGGATTCGAGCTCCATACCAAATATGGAAAGTAGTCCACTTTCGGTTTGGGTGCCCCTGATCAATAGACAAAGAAAAGTTTATTCGACCGAAAAAAAAAATTAGACAAGTGTTCTGAGTTTGAAGGTAGTTTTTGGGTAAAGGATGGTGTTTGTAAGCGATTCTTAGCTAAGGAATTTTGCTGGATAGGGGTTTAAAGAGGATGGGTGTTCATCTCTGAGATTGACCTCATCCCATCGAAGCAATGGTCTTATCAGTTGTGACATTGGGCTGTGAATTGAAAGCTTGGGAACATGGAAATGGCCCAAGGGAATGTGTAGATGCAAATGAAGATGAGATGAAGCAAAATCTGGTCATAATTGAATCACAGAAACAGGTTGTTGTAGCTTTGTTAATGCATCATCGGAAAGAAAGGAGAACACCTGATCCTAGAGGATGGAGACGAATGGAGGTCAGGTCTATTTCCTTCAAGGTTTATTTCAATTTTTGTTAGTATAATAAATATGTATGGTCTTTCTTAATTTTTGTTTTTCTTTCAATTACACAATACTGTTTATGGTTCTGTACTGTACTGTATTGTGGAGTGGGATGTATCTTGTAGAAGATATTTCTCTGGTCTAGCCAAGAACTAAAATTTGTCGGGTTAACATCATGCTGCTGATTCTCTTAAGTTGGCAGATATGGCCACCTTCTTTTTGTTTCTGTTCAAGAGTCTGGAACATGTAAACTGTTATATTAAGGATCCTCAGTATATTCTAAAAATAAAAAGCTTACCAACCAAGTTTCATGCATATTGTTATAAATATCACATATGCATGCATATGATGTATTCTGTGACACAATGGTTTCCATTCCATTATTATTCTGTGACACATGCTTACCTTTGCATGTTATGTTTCCATTATATTTCCAATTTGTCACTACAGTAATATTTCATTATCATGTTATAAATGGTGATGAGTGCCCCTAACGGTAGAATCACAATTACTGATTCTACCACTTTTAACATTTGTAGTCTGAAGCTGTCCTTGTTCCATTAGTTGGTGTGCTAGTTTTAACAAGATGTGTCTGTGTCCTAATGCATCAGGAAATGGCTAATGTTGGTGTTTGTGCCTTTGTGGCCTATTGGGTATTGTCCGTGTCTTGTTCCTGGCGAGCTTGGTTCTCCAAAGGTACGTTTTGATTGTTAAAGAATGACCGGTGATCTTATTTGAAGAACATGAATGGCTAAGATTAACGAGGAGGAAATATATAGAAACAAAACAAAAGTAGAACCCACTCCGATGCAGGGAATGAGAACTTTAGACTACTTTGGTTTGTGTTCCATATAAGTACACAAGTAGAGGCGCTGAACTGAAGGTAGGGTTGTAGTAACCTTTGGAAAATTCAAGCTTAAGCTGTCTATTATTTTTGTGCATATTGCTGGACAAATAATAGCTGGTAGTAGTGGCCCGGTTTTCTGTCGAATCTCTGGAGGATAAGGATTTCGTTCATTTATCCTTTATGCCCAACAGTTGTAATAGGAAGGAAATGCCTTGCGTTTTGTTTTCAAAATAGGATGAATTTTTCACCTTTTTTGAGGAGGTATGGATTTGTTGGTCTGAGAAAAGGGGGCTACTATAGAGGAGAGTAAGAGAGGGTTTCATCTATTATGTTGTTTGGAGAAGGGTAAGTGAAGATGTAGATGAGCTTGAGCATGCATATATTTATAGAAAAGCAAGCAGGAGGCATTGTCACCTGATACTGAGTGGAGTTGTGACGACTCGCATTTATTCTTTTTGCAGTTTTCCATTTTATTTCCCCATCCTTTGTTCTGATTGAGTTCCTCTATGCCTTGTATTTTAAATTACAGAACCGCATAACAGGATAACTATGACCTGAAGAGAAGAACACAGACCACCTTCATTTTATTGTTCAAATCGCGTTTTGAAAATGGTCAAAAGAATTTTGCCCGGATAAGACCGAGAAATTCGGTTTTCATGAACCCTAGCTGTGTCCCTATCCCCTTATGGACTAAAGAATGACACTAGATGGTAAAGTCATGGAAGATATGCAACACATACCAATTCTGAACTGATTTGAAACCCCCTTCTATCCAACATGGCTAATTTCGCCTCTCGAATATCCTCAGAGAACAAGAAATAAAGAAGAGAATACAAATTTCAAGTTTTGGGACAAGTCCCACTGTGAAATCTGACTTCGGCCTCCAGTCTGCCAATGCGGATCCTAGATTTCAGAACTCAAATCTCATGGAAAATTGGAAATACCTACCAATCAATTGAATACGTTAATTTTTCAAAATAAAATAGACATTCTAGATAACAAACAATAGCCCTATTTTGACCCATCTTTTCAGTTTTTCCTTGATCTTGTCGATACTCGAGTTTATATTTCTCGATTCATTTTGATTTGTTGAATGGCTTACTTTCCTTTCCTAGATGAGATCATAAGCTGACTGGTTCAGTTTACTGGTTAGCTTTGGACGTCGTCAAAATTGTCACACGCCCTCTTGCTATTGTGATTTGTGACATTTCACATCACGCAAGTGTTAAAACAGAGAATTGTTGCAGAAAGTATGTGACTTGCTAGTTGTTATGATTTTGGCAATGAAATCATGACTCAAAACGAACATCAATTCAGTGGCTTTGAACACCATGCTCTATAGACACACCCAATGGCATCATGATAATAGAAGAACTATCACATGACATCAATGTTGGAAGCACGTTTAGTCCCGAGTGGTGGGCTGCACAGTATTCAATTAATAATTTAAGTTATCTAAGAGAATCTTGATCTATGATTCATCAGTGTGAAAATTTTGACCATGTTTATTTTTTACTTTCAATTCAGCTTGACTAGCCACTCCTATAAATGGGAAACGCTTCTTTATTCCCTTAACAACAATCCAATCCCTCACTCGTCTCTCTCTCTTCTTCACACATTACTCTGTAATCACTTCAGTCATTCACAATCTCAACATGGCTGCAGTTGCTGATCAAGCCCTGGAGAACTCAAATGTCACAAGCATCAAATCACTAGCCGACTCACAAGCTCTCAACTCTGTGCCTTCTGCCTATGCCTTCAACATAAACCCCAATGAAGAAGCTGATCCTAATGACCCTGAGTTTGCTATTCCCATTGTTGACATGTCTCTCCTCACCTCTGGTTCTCCTGATGAGCGAGCAAAGATCATATGCGATCTTGTCAAAATATGTCAAGAATGGGGCTTCTTCATTGTATGTTACTTAACTAGTTAATATATGTGAGTTGATTTGGTTCTTTTTCTTGTTATGCATGGATGTTTGTTCGTGAAGCTATAACTGGTATGGTTTTGACGTACTTGATACAGGCCATTAACCACGGAGTACCAGAGAGCCTGATGAAGGGGATGATTGACGCATGCCATGGATTTTTCAGTCTTCCAGATGAGGAGAAGAAAGAGTTTAAGTCTGGTAATGATGTGCTTGAGATGTTCAAATATGGCACAAGCTATAATCTTGCACTGGACAAAGTACTTCTGTGGAGGGACTTCTTCAAGGTCCGAACACATCCCGAGTTCTACTCCCTCTACAAACCGGCTACCTTCAGGTATAACATTTGAGGCCACACGAATACTAATTAGAGAACATTTCCATTAATCTAGCATTAATATTTTTGATTTGTAACTTCCTATTGATGGTTTGTACTTTCTCGTTCTTTGTTTTAGTGAAATTTCAATGGAGTTCAGCAAAAGAACCCGAGAAGTAGCCTTGGAAATAACACGAGCGATATCAGAAAGTTTGGGATTGGAGCCGGACTATATATACAACACAATGAACATGGATCGCGGCTTACAATTGCTAGCAGGGAACTACTACCCACCTTGTCCTCAGCCTGAACATGCCATTGGAATACCTCATCATACCGATCATGGTCTAGTCACTCTTCTCATCCAGAATGAGATGAATGGCCTCCAAGTCGAGCACAATGGAAAATGGCTCACTGTTAATGGCCCTAAGAATGGCTTTTTTGTTAACCTTGCCGACCAAATGCAGGTACGTACTACTTGAAATTATCTTAATACTATAGTACTTCTGTACGTCTAAATTCTGGCAACTTTCACTGGCATATGTCCATTTTTGAAGGCCTCTGTATAATCTCCGCAGATTCTTACAAACGGTAAATACAAGAGTGTGATGCATCGCGCCACCGTGAATAATAGAGCTACAAGAATATCGATGGCCATACCACACGGACCATCCGTAGACACGATCATCGCACCAGCACCGGAGTTGTGTGAAAGAGAAGGCCAAGCTCCAAAGTACCTTGCAATGAACTACAAGGAATACATACAACTTCAGCAGAGCGGCAAGAACTACATGAAGTCCACATTTGATCACATCCGAGCCTAGCCTATCTACCTCGTCTTGTGTCGTATTAAAAAAACTACATTTCATTTTTCTTATTATTATTTCAATAATCAGTCCATGCCATCTCAAGTCTCCAGCCACTGTTGGTACGTATTATTGGTTCGAATGAGCTTGTAGTAAGACAATTGATGAGCTTGGCATCGTTTCTACTTATTAGACATTTAGACATGTAGCGCCACTTTTTACATTTAGAATTTAATAGATATAAATGCTGCATGTATAGGGATTTCATGGGCAATGGTCATTTCATTATTGATTAACGATACCAAGAAATTATGTCTGTTTGTGGTTTTTTTTTTTGTAGTAGGTAACAAAATGAACATATAATACCCTCACGGACCACAAGAAAAATAAAAATAAAAATAAAAATAAATTATGTGAAAATTTAAACTAAACACCTGAACGAAGCATCTTGATCAATAATCAAATGTGTCGATAAATGTAGAACTAAATAACTAGCCACTAAATTAAAGACACGAATCCCCAACCTGTAACTAAGATCAGTTACCCTAGCTAGCCCCTCAAGTAGTCGTAGCTAAACATAAATTAGAAACTAAAGAATTGTCCAAAAAAAAAAAAAAAAACATAAATTAGAAACTTGATTTAAAATAAGACGTACTGGCAGCCCCAAAAGCCCAAAATAAGACGTACTGGCCCACATCCAACTACCTTGCTTTCCACAGCGTAATCACGTGCACACCACTAGTGACTGCCGCCGCCACACCAGCCACCATGCCAGCAGGAGCGCCAATATGACCGAAACAAGAATAACGACGACGGTTAGACCAACAACCCAAGAAGAATCCTAAGCCAAAGCCACCAACCGATCCCATGCAGCGGTGACATCGGAATTGATGCCACCACGGGGGAAGAAAATCGACCGTGCTACTAGTCTACCACATCTCGTTTATAAGCCAGTACTCTCGACCACCAAACCCGCAAGGAAGCGTCAAATAATCTATATCTGCCATCGCTACTTAGTCCGATCATCGTTATTTTTACACCAAAATTTGAAGAATTACAACTTAAAAACCTAAAAACTTTCCCATATGTTACGTCCAAAATTACAATACCAAAAACATAAGAATCAATTTCTGGTGTAAAAAGGATCAAATTTTACAAATAGAAAAAAATAAGAACCCACTACCAAATCGGACAAAATAGCCGACGAAAAATATTTCGTTTACTATGCCAAATTTTCGTCGGCTATTCCTTCTACCGACGAAACTCTCGTCGACTATAATTCGTCGGTAAAAGGGCGTCGGTAAAACGAATGGCCGACGAAAATAACGAAATCGTCGGCTATTTTCGAGTATGGCCGACGATATTACCAACGATACTGAATTTTGTCGACCAAACCTGGGCAAAATATCCGACGAAATTCGTCGGATATTTTCGAGTATAGCCGACGATATCGTAAACTATAGCCGACGAAATTCGTCGGCTATTTGTTCTGAAATATAGCCGACGATTTCATCTATTTCGTCGGTTATTTTGTCAGAATATATTAATATTTTAATAGGCATTAATTAGTTATAGCCGACGAAATAATGTCATTTTCGTCGGCTATAACGGTTATAGCCGATGAAATTTGGTAAAAATCGTCGGCTATAGTACTTATAGCCGACGAAATAATGCCAATATCGTCGGCTATTCTTACATTTTGGGAAAAAAATTAAATTAATTTCTAAATTACCATTCCAAGCAACCTGCAATTCACAATGGCAATCCATGCATTTACACCAACAAGAAACACGTCTAAATGACTTATTATTTAATTTGTTCCAATATACATAAAATATAACCCTAATCATCACCTAAAGCACTAAAGTCCACAACGTCATCCCCAGCATCCTGCTGTCCATCATGCTCGTTATCCTGCTGAATGAACTCGGGAGGTTGAGGCATTGGAGGTTCATCTAACAGCTCAAACGGGGGCGGGGGTTCAAGGCCTTGTTGTTGTGCCGCGAACATAGCATACCACCAGTTTTGTTGGCCGGCGTAGTTGTGTCGCCGAATTCTCTCGCATTCAGCATGCCAACTGGACATATCCAAATGATACTGCTGTATTCTGCGGTGTTGCTCCTGTGATATCTGAAACTCGGCCGCCAATCTTGCATTTTCTTCCGCCAATCTCTGCATTTCCCCCCTCATCTGTTGGTTGTCCCCGCCTCCCTTCTTTTGAGCTCCCTTAGTGGTCTTCAGGACCCCTATTCCAGAACTTCTCAAACCCCGGCAGTAGTAGTCGTTTGACCGTTGTGGGAAGGCTGCGTCGAATATCCGCGCTGCAGTTTGGACATTCGATCGGTCGACCTGGCTCAGGACTTCTTGCAGATCTTCCTCTGAAACAAAAGGTTGTGTCTCCCGAACCACTGCCTGCAACACTTCTTCTTCGGCCTGGTTCACCCTCTCCTAATTGAACGGGAAAAAAAAAATTAATATTCTAACAAATATATAATTAAGTAAAATTAATAATTAAAATTTTAAAATCGTAATCAACGACTTACAAGCGCTTCTGTCGCTAATGGATAACTCTTCTTGAACGTCTCTACGTACGGGTTGCTATCAGGATGATCTCTAAGCGCCTCCTCCTGATATTGTGAAAATGACCTAGAACCACCATGATGGGGGGTTGTGTTACGGCGGCGGTTCGCAGAGTTTATCCGAGACCGTTCCTTCAAACAAATAATAAAATATTATAAAAATGCATCAAAAAATATTAGTGTAATAATTATAAAATAATTAAACTAATAATTAAAATATTAACAAAATAAACATTTATAGTTAAGTTTAGTATTTACCTGCATAAGTGGGTTGTTGAAGTCTACTGTCTTCAACCAACGTCACTCGTACTCCTTGAACATGAACTCTCTTGGAGTACCCATACGACTATGTTTGTCGTATTCGGTAAAGTGGGTACGGAGCTCGTTCTTCCACTCTTTGAACCTACGAAAAAAACAAAAGTGCATTAGAAATATTATTAATATCATAAAATATTTCAAATTATAAGATGAGGAATTCCCAACGTACCTCGAGTTCTGCATCGCATACGCCCAACCCTGCTTGTGTTTGGCAATCTCGAAGTATGCCTGAAAGATAATATTTTATTAGTTTTAAAATTATAACAATACCGAAAATTATTAAATATTACGATAAAGAAATTAAGTTTTTTAAATTAATCACCGACGCCGCGTTGTTGACCTCCCTCTTGATCTCTTCCGGCACATCAGCCCACCGTGTCCACAACATAGGGACTCTATCCCTAATTAGTGCCCCCACGCAACCCGCGTAATCGCGGCGTTTTTTCCCCTGAACCTCCTGATTAGGGGGTTCGTTGATCTGGATCCTTCCCCTGCTCTCAACAGTTCTCCTGAGCGTGTCAAAACATATGACACCTCTCGTATTCCTGCTTGAACTGTTAGCGGCTGTCCCTATCACATAAACGACGATTGGTTAATAAAATTAAATATTAGTGCGTTAATTTTAATAAAACATTTAATTAATAAAATCAAATTTACCTGAACTCGATGACCCGTCTGTCGACTTTCCTTTTCTCCTCGCCGAAATCAGGAGCTCAGGTCTCTCAAATGGCTCATGATGGTATGCCTCCGCAACACTCACGTACTGAGGCATATCAGGCCATATGGGCACACCACGCTCGTCGACCTCGGGTATCGCAGGAATGTTGTACGGGAGGTAGAGTTGATTTGGGAGAGTAGGCCCCTCAGTCGAGTCAGCAGCAGACGGCGCCGGACTCGCCATCGGCTCCCGATGAACCTCAGGCATACGGACCTGATGAACGTCTGGAGCTATCTTGTCCTCAAATAGCTGCCTACTCGACCTCGGAGCATCCGGCCGGAGAGGGGGACGTGAACTGCTCGACGGCCGCCCGGCCGCTAAAAGGGTCTGGTGCCGAGAACTTACACTCCTCCGCGGCTGGGATGAATCCATCCTCTGAGGCTGGCTGGTGGTCCTCTCAGGCTGGCTGGTGGTCCTCTCGGAGTCTCCGGAACCGGCAGAACTTCCATAACTCCTATATCTGGAAGAATGACGGCCTCCGAATAACTGTCTCAATGCATCGGCCATCTGCAGCTTGAGGCATTAATACATTAATTAATATTAAATTATATTACATTAAATAACAAATTCTAATTAATATAATAACCAATAATACTAACATATTTTAAAACATACTAACAAATTAATATTTAAATTTTAACTAATTTTAAATAATACTAACCATTAACATAAATATAACCATTTATATATAAATATAACTATATTTCATCATTAACATATATATACATACAAATAACCATTTATATATTAACATAAATATAACCATTTATATAATTAGGCTACCAATTTATATATATAATTAATTTAACAATTTATATATAACAATTAAAATATATATTAACATATATATATATATATACACAAATATGTGTATATATTAACAAATATATAACAATTTATATAATTAATCTATAAATTTATATATATAATTAATCTAACAATTTATATATATAACCAATATAAATTCTAATTTAACACACACTTAAATATATAAATTATTTACCTAAATTATATAATTAAAATAAATTACAAAAAAAAAAATAACTGGATCGGAGGAGGAGGAGGCCAGAGGAGGAGGGGAAGGCGGAGGGGAAGGAGGAGGAGGAGGAGGCCGGCCGTTTTGAGGAAGGAGGAGGAGGAGAGCGGCGGATTGGAGGAGGAGAGCGGCCGATTTGAGGAGGAAGAGGAGGAGAGCGGCGGATTGGAGGAGGAGAGCGGCCGATTTGAAGAAGGAGGAGGAGGAGGAGGAGGAGAAGAGAAAAAAGTCGGCTAGGGTTCGCGACTTTCTGATTTATAGCAGAAAGAATAGCCGACGAGTAAAAAAGATTTCGTCGGCTATTCTTTGAATCTCGTCGGCTATTCTTTGAATCTCGTCGGCTATACTTTGGAAGATCAACAGCCGTCGGATCTGAGACATCCAACGGCGGACAATAAAAAGGCGCGGATCGCAAGAGTTTAGCCGACGAAATATAATTTTCGTCGGCTAAACTATTGGTCATACCACTAAGTTATATATTTCGTCGGCTAAACTATTGGTCATACCACTAAGTCAAACCTCTAAACGCTTAAAAACGAAAATTAGTCTAGTTAAACGACGTTTTTTTGCCTGACCTTCAACAGATAATAGTTTCAAATCGATGAGACGCAACTAATCCTATAAAAATTTTCCAAAATTGATTTAACGAACGTCAGGCTACCCATAGGAAAACGAAAGTAAAAAACAGTTAACCGCAACATTCGGCACACAGAGTTTATCGGAATCGTGTCATTTTTCAACCGTAGACGTATGTCATTATTTCAGTCATATCTTATTTCACAACATTTTTACATTTGAAGAGTCTACGTATAGTAACTATTTGAAACTACACATTCACTTAAACACTTAGTAAACAACTTGAGGAACATTAGTGCATATGTTCTGATTTTGAATCTAAAAGTTTAGAAAATCTATTCCAACCGTCAGATATCACCGTTAAGATTAAATACATGTATGGAAAAAAAATCCAACTTCAGCTGACAAGGTTAAAGGCTCGATCGGAACGGTCAACCGGGTGAGTCAAACCTCTAAAGGCTTAGAAATGGTAATTGGACTGTTTAAATGGCGTTTTACTTTGCTTGGTGGTTGATGAGAAATCTCAAATTAACTTGGTGCATTGATGCGGGATCATCTGGAACTTCTCTGAGTGCTATAATTAAGAAATATTATGACTAATGAGAAATCATTAATGGACATGGTTTGAGGAAGCAAAAGCTGCCAGCAAAAGAGAGATTGCTTAGGTTTTATTCAGAAGTCGGATATGGCAATGTACAAAGCTGTAATCGCATTCAATGCAACCGAATCTTCTGAAGATGTGGGTTCAGTAGAACAAGTTGCAAACTTACTCCTTGGTGAGAAGTAATGGTGTTAAGAAACAATATTTTTTCCTGGATAAAATAAAATAATGTACAGAAAGATATGCATAATGATAGTTTCATGATAATGGTTAAATAAACTTGATTCTTCCGTTGCGAAGGTTTCATTGTTTTTGAAAACTAGATATGATAGAAACCCTAGCTTTGAACGGGCTACATATTTTGCAACTGTGTGAGCTTCATGATCAGCATCCCTGGAAATATTCTAACGGATACCAAGGATACCAACTACACTCATGGTTAGTAGTCATTGATAAACATGGATAGTGTTTTAGTTTAAAATCTTTTTATAACAGTTATATATATATATACATGCAAATCACAAAGCGTGATTGAGTTAGTGGTGAACCCTATATTCAGTTTTAAATTCTGATCTCGCTGATGAAACTTATATTTTAATCTATTTTCGATTACTAAGGGAATGAAGCGTTATGACGTGACTATAGTAAAGGCCAAATTTTGGAACTCAAGCCACCACCCCACCACATGGTGTTGAATTTCTTGAGCATCTTTCACTTCAATGAGAAAATGCCGTCTAATATATTTTCTACCGCCCCGGCACGGCACACCTTATTGCTAAGCTGACTCCTTGGTCACGATAGCTAGAGATAGCTAATGTCTTTTTGAGTTTTGACTAACCTTTATCTTCGTCGAGCAGAGAGAAACGAAGCTTCTACTGCCGTGAATTTTAGTCACCTTTGGACGACACAGTGGTAAAAGAAAACTAATCATTCTTAATATGTCATTTTTGCATTTCGTCACTTTTGGACCAACTAACTGTTTTATTTGGTTTATCGATGACCAGCTGTTCTTAGTCATGCATTCGATTCTGTCTGCTGAAATGCCCATCCTTCGTTGGTTATACGACTAGAATTAATGGTGGAGCATTTTTCACATATCAAATTGAACATATGAGATGTTAGACTCTTCTAGATGACCTATTGTGAATTTTCTTCGTCGAGTCTTGAGTCATCTTTCTGCAGCTTTTGTTTTTTAATTTACTTCTTTGACTCGTAGAAATTAAGCTGCGAATGTGGTTGTTTTTCATACAATTAGAAAGGAAAACCGTCACAGATTGGGAGTTCATCAATTACATTTCGCATGGTGCTATGAAAAATATTACATTCGATTCGTATGTACGTCGTGGTGAGTTTGACAGAATAAGACGACAATGAAATGCTGTGTTAATTTGCCGGTTTGAGATCTCGTTACAGCCTAAAGTGAACATGTTGTGTCGATCTTCTTTCCGAACAAACTGATCGAGTTCCCCAAAACTAGATATTGTAAAGGAAATGGGGATAATATACATCAGTTCGAAACTTTAATTGATAAACTACTTCTGGACTTGGACTACTGGAAATGTAAATAAGGGCAAAGGACTAGAAGTTTAGAACTGAAAATTAAGAGTTGAACAAACTTGAGACTTGTAGGTTCTTATAGTACGTCATGAAGATTTTACCTATATACAAATAAAATCTTCCAGTTCAACCACTAACCAATGCAATATATATCACTAATTGTATCATAAGTATCATCATTTAGCTGTGATCCCTCAGGTTATAAACAACACTGATCAACTGCTATTGCATATTATATATCTGATAATTTATACATATTTTAAATACATCAAACGTGCATTTGGAAACCATGTTTTACGAAGTAGAAGCTCAAAACTGACCAAAAAAGAGAAGTAGAAGACCAAAAACCAAGGGCTCTAGCTAGTTCGACCATCACTGGTAATGGTTTACGGTCCGATGTGGTAGGCTGCTGCTCAACTACTTACCAACGCATGAATCAATTGGAATTTATATTCTTAATTTCATATAATAATCACAACGAGTAAACAATTCTATTGCGGACTGCCTATAAATCAAAACCATTCATTGGCCATACAACTCATCACAAAGCTCTCCCTACTCCCAGTTCCTCTATCTCTCTCAGTATATTTCTCCCAGTCTCTTCTGTGACTCTCTCTCTCATTTAAGATGGCTGCAGTTGCTCAAGCTGTGGAGACCTCAAATGTCACAAGCATCAAATCACTAGCTGAATCACCAGCTCTCAGCTCTGTGCCTTCTGCCTATGCCTTCAACATTAACCCCAGTGAAGAAGCTGATCCTAATGACCCTGAGTTTGCTGTTCCAATTGTTGATATGTCTCTTCTCACCTCTGGTTCTCCTGATCAGCGCGCTCAAATCATCCGGGATCTCGTCAAAATCTGTGAAGAATGGGGCTTCTTCATTGTATGTTAACTAATCTGTGCTTTTGGCTTTTGTTATGTATGTTTTGTTCTATCAATGATGAATATGAAGCTAATTGGTTTCACTTGATTACAGGCAATTAACCACGGAGTACCAGAGAGCCTGATGAAGGGGGTGATTGACGCTTGCCATGGATTTTTCAGTCTTCCGGATGACGAGAAGAAGGAGTTTAAATCAGGAAATGATGTGCTTGAGATGTTCAAGTATGGCACAAGCTACAATCTTGCTTTGGACAAAGTGCTTCTCTGGAGGGACTTCTTCAAGGTCCGAACACATCCCGAGTTCTACTCCCTCTACAAACCGGCTACCTTCAGGTATAATATTCGAAACGTCAAGAGAATAATATTTAATCAGACAGTCTTTACAGTTTCCATTAATCTGGCAATATTTTGTAACTTCGTGTTGATGGTTTGTATTTTCTCATTCTTTGTTTTAGTGAGGTCTCGTTGGAGTTTAGCAAAAGAAGCCGAGAAGTAGCATTGGAAATAACAAGAGCAATATCGGAAAGCCTGGGGTTGGAGCCGGATTACATATATAACAAAATGAACATGGATTGTGGCCTACAAATGCTGGCGGGGAACTACTACCCACCTTGTCCTCAGCCTGAACATGCCATTGGTATACCTCATCATACCGATCATGGTCTAGTCACTCTCCTCATCCAGAATGAAATGAATGGCCTTCAAGTCGAGCACAATGGAAAATGGCTCACTGTTAATGGCCCTAAGAATGGCTTTTTTGTTAACCTTGCCGACCAAATGCAGGTACTACTTGAAATTTTCATATACTACTGTACGTCTAACTCTGGTAACTTTCACGGGTGCTGGTAATTGGTTTAAAGAGCCTCTCTAAAATCTAATTTTATTTGTATAATTTCTACAGATTCTTACAAACGGTAAATACAAGAGCGTGATGCATCGCGCCACGGTGAATAATAGAGCTACAAGAATATCAATTGCCATACCACATGGACCTTCCGTAGACACGATCATCGCACCAGCACCGGAGTTGTGTGAAAGAGAAGGCCAAGCTCCAAAATACCTTGCAATGAACTACAAGGAATACATACAACTTCAGCAAAGTGGCAAGAACTACATGAAATCCACATTCGATCACATTCGAGCCTAGTCTATCTAGCTTGTTATATACCGTATTGAAAACTACAGTCGCAAATTTTTCTAGTTTCTTTTCTTTATTCTTGTTTCTGTTACAATAATATATAGTCGTGCCATCTTCAGTCCGGCTAATTATGTATTGGTGGTGCCAAAGCTAGAGCATGTGGTAAGGCGTACAATGTATTCGCATGTCCGAACACAAAGCATTATTACGAGTTTACGACTCAATTAGTTACACATGTAACGACTCATTGCATTTTAATTTAATTAATATATGTGGATTTTGATCAACAACAAAATAGTCATTTTATCATTACTGTACCACAGATCGAGTTTATGCTCTGCTTGCATGCAATACTGATCGATTTAGTCCTCAGCTTGCATGCATTACTGAGCAAGTGAGCAAGATAGTTAATTAGGTCACAGATCAATTTAGTCCTCAGCTTGATCGATATGAAAAATAGCTAAATCGAAAACGATCTAGGCTAAATCGAAAATCTTTAATGGTACCTAGCTAGTGTTTCAATAGCTAAACAACTTTGTACTTCCTGCAGTGACCTCCTACTAAAGGAAGCCCTCCATAACACGATGTCAATTAGTAAACCAAAACAGCTAATTAGCTCAAATTAACTTCCGAACTAAAGTATTTAAGAAATTGATGGGGTATGAACAACGGAAAGAAAAACGAGCATCCATGGTTACTTGAGGGTTTGAATAGCAGATCCAATTAGGAGTGGGCGCGGGCTGGACCGAGTGATGAAATTATTTCCAAGCACATTGTACCTGCAAAATAACTTCATACACATATTACTCTTTTTGTATCGAATGTAGCATAAGACAAGTAGGGATCGTTCAGTCCGGGGAAATCAAGAGCATTCAATCACATGAAGTATCACATAATCATATTGGGAGTTTGGAATATTGATCTAAATACCTACTGAAAATTATGAAAATAAAAAGAAATAAAAAGAAATAAAAACTATTATTTACACATGATTACATCTTCACACACATAGCTTAGCACGAAATTGCTCAATAACACGTAAGACACAACTTCAAGACATACGACAACAATATTTCACATAGCACTTAGACACATTCAATTCCAATTCTAATTATAGCCCTTAGCGGTTCATCTAATCGTTAAGACTTCTAAATTAATCAACTCAGCGTGTAATCCAAAACATAGTGCGAATCGATTTAAAGACATTCAGCGTAGAAATTAAATACGAAGAACACATAAGCACTATAAGCCGAATTTGAGACATGCAACAAGTATGGCGTCACCTCACCCTATTAACATGTTAATTTTCAGAATTATGGTAACCCTACTTAAGTAATTTAAATCACAACAACTCAGCGTATGATGCGATCCAAACTAACATGGCATATGAAATTGGCACCCAAGGTTCTGCCATGGCATAGACAGCCCTTAATCACACAATTTATTGAGCTTAAACTCATGGAAATTAATTTAAAAAAAAAAAAACAAGAACACATGCGAAACCAACTGCCCTAAATCAAGAACTCAAATCGTACATGCTACTGTTCACGAATTAAACATAAAAAAAAAAAACCAAAACACATAACAGAATTTTGGAAATCCAATGTTAAATTAATAAAACTAAAACAACATACATCAATCCATTCAATCTTTATAGACAAAGTACTGAATTTACACAAAAAAATATAAAGCCATAAGAGATGTTCGAATCACACTTTAAAGAACCTTGCAAGGCTTCAATAAAGGTGGATTCGGCCAAAGGGAAGATGGTGCGATTTTGATGTAGGGGAATGGTATGGTTTTTCTACTTTCTGTATGAGATTTTTGTGGAGCTATTTTGGTAGAGTCCATCAATTTCTGTGTTAAAACCCATATTTCTAAACCCATATTTCTATGTTAAAACTGTGTTTTATATAGAGGAGAAGGGTGAGAGGTTCGGTAGCAATTAAGGTTCACAAAACCTAGTTTTTCTCAAACTTATCCTGTTGGCAGATTTGACTTTCGTGTGAAGATTACAGAATATCTCTCTCTAGAAAATAGCTATTGATGTGATTTTAATTGATTTGGAAACTAGACTCCCGTAGATTTCCATCCATATATGGCACGCTATCTGGTTCAAAGTGAGATGTCCAAGAGAGTCTGTGGAAGTTGGATGATGTGCACAAGAATTCTGCCAAATTTAATCAGGATTTGTTACGATTTTCTTCATCTTTTTCTGAATTATCTCTTCTGATTTTCTTCATGAGTTCATACAACGTGGACTCCTTAATGGACTTTGCACATTCCTTGATGGATAATAGTCCATGATGTAGCTTCCCTTAATTGGGCTAGGAACTCTTCTCCTAGTTCAACCGATTGCTTTCCCTTTTCCTCCTAGGACTAGGGAACTTTTTCTTTCCTTATTTGCACTTTCCTTTTAGCTCGGCTAACTTCCTTATGCTTCATTTAACTCAGAAACTCTCCTTTGATGCACTTGGACAAGCCTTTAATGCAAAAACACCGAAATTCTTCTTCGAAGGCAGTAGCTTCTCTTTCTCGGCAGATATTGACCTTCCGGCATTGTGACTGTCATAACTTTCTCATCAGGGTAGCTTTTGATGCGATTCCAAATTTAGTAGAAACTAGACTCATAGAGTCCGTGAATATATGGCTTGGCTTCTAGTTCCTTATAAATCGTCATGGAGAAATTCTAGAAATTGAGTGATGTGCCCAGAAATTTGCTGAAACTTGCTGGATTTACATCCGATAAGCACTTGTAATTCCTAGCATCTTATTTTGCTCCAATTGCTATCACGCCTTCTATTGCTCAATCCTTAACATGTCTACTGCATATGAGAGAAGAAAAATTCATCAAAAATAAAGTCTAGGTTTTACATAATCAAAGAAACATCTCTGAGACTCACAAATTGGCTTTTGAAAAATTTTCTGCCTTTATCTGTATTTTTCGCACGTTCTCACTTATAACTCAACCAAAACTCATGACACAATTACATGACTCTATATTACAACAGTAATGATTAAGCATTGTATAAATAGGGGTAAAAACATATTAAGAACGTAGCATTTTATGCTCCTATCACCGAGCCTAAAATTCCCAAAGCTCGACCCAAAACCCGACCCCCTCAGTCTGAGCCAAGCTGGGCTCTTTCCAAGACGAGGACTGGCCGGAGATCGATCCCGCGGGCCGAGCCAGGCCTTCGGGCTTTTTCGGGCCCTGAAAAAACCTGTTATACAATACTGTACTGGAGGATAAGGATGGCGGTTGCTTTCGTCTCCAGCGAGGAGGAAGAGGCCGTTGCAGGACTGGAGGATGGTAAAGTTGGAATCTCTGAGGGATTTGAAGGGATTAGAAGGTGGGGTTTGTAGAGAGATAGAGTTGAAGGACTCGTTTGTTTTGGGAGAGAAGAAGGCGAAGACTTTGGGGTTAAGGTTTCGACGGGAATGGTGGCGACGGAAGTCGGGGTCGGAGATGAGAGAGAGCCAGTGCTTGGAGATGGATTGGAAGCAGAGGAGAGAGAGAGCCGGGAAGAGAGGCGAGGAGGAGAGGAGGGACGAAGGAGGCGCATGGAGGAGGCTGAGATGGAGACGGAAGCAGAGGAGTCGGAGCCGGAGCCGAAGCTGGTGGCGACTGGCGAGGGAAGGAATTCAAGGAAAAGGGAACGTAGAGCCGGAGCCGGAGCCGGAGCTGGAGGTCTTGCCCGGAGCTGGAGAGTTGGAGGCGACTGGCGAGTGGAGGAGGTCTCGAGGACGAGGTGGGGACGAGTCTAGGTTTGGAATTTTTGTTTATATATATATATATATATATATATATATATATATATATGAAAAAGTCGGGCAGGACCGGGCTTTCTGTCCCAAAAATATTCAAACCCGAGCTCGGACCGACAAGTAGACCTTCGGGCCGGTCCTAAAAATTTTAATGCTCGGCCCATGTCGGGCTTTTTTCGCCGAACTGGGCCAGACTTTCGATTCTTTGGGCTCAAACGCCCACCCCTAGATCCAATATCTTTTTCTAGAGATAGACACACCTCCAATGTAGTAATTATTTGATGACACCTGTGATACGTTTACTAATTTGGAATGAAACTGAGAATGGTGAAATTGATTCCGGAATGAGAGACTTCCCGCGTTTACTAACACATAAATAAAATTGGAATTGGCGTGGGTCCCCCCTCGACTTCAAGAATCGATTCCTGACAAACTCCTTATTTTGATACTCAAAATAGTATCAATTTCTGTTACTAAAACTATTCTCACATAATTTTAGTATCTCCAAATTATTACAAATAGAGATATTTTAGTAATTGAACTAATTTAATTATGATTACATATGGTAAATAAATAATATCGATTTTATTCATTGTCTAATTTCATGTGCTAAGTAAACAACTCAATAAAATTAAAATATTTATATACAATTCCATTCAATTTCCTATTCTAACTAAGTAATGTGCCGCTACAAATCCAGGTGCCCCAAGATACAAATTTTGCAGCTCAAAAGAGCGATCGGTCCTATGTAGCATTGAATATATCCCTTCTCGCCAGTCAAGGACCAATTCTTTCAGGGTTTGTGAGGTAGTCTAGAAATTGAGTACCAGAAATTCAGAGATTCTCGCCAGTCAACTTGATACTGCAGTTATGGTAAGAGGATAATTAAGAGCATCATCATTGTGTTTATACATTGTGTAATAATTTGTGGTGACGATTCTTTCGGTTTTTCAGTTTTGATTTTCATTTTTCTGAAGTTGCAATATTTGACATGCAGCACCAACTCCAAATGTATATATATAATCAGGAAGCTTCTTTTGATTAATTCTATCATATGTAATTAATCGACACTTATATTCTTAAGTGGCGAGGGTTTGGGTTTGAAGCCGTTGAGAAGATCTTGCATGGCGTCACGGTCGGGCCAACCGAACTGTGATCGGACTGGGGCCAATAGTGACTGAAAAATAAGGACTAGATGGAGGAAAATGAGAGAAACCCGGAGACCCATTTCAATTTTTCCAATAAAAGTTCGTCGATCGATCGATCCAATAAAACACTTATATCCACACAATCGATCGATCCGCCGCCCCTAGCCGCCGTCGCCGCCGCACCCACCAAGCTCCTCGTCCAGACTGCACCACCATGTCAGGTAGTCCCGATCGATTGCTCATTTAGGGTTTTTATTTATTTTGTGGAATTTTGTTTTTTTTTTTAAATTTAGGGTTTTTGTGAATTTTTTGTGGAATTTAGGGTTTTTGTGAAATTTATGGAATTGTGTGGATTTTTTGTTAATTTTGTGGAATTTTATGGAATTTATATACTAATTTTGTGGATTTTTTGTTAAATTTAGGGTTTTTATATATATACTAATTGTGGAATTTTGTGGAATTTATATACTAGTATACTAATTTATATATAATTAGGTATAAATATATTTAGGTATATATATAATTAGGTATATATATATTTAATGACGTATTTTATTTTTGTGTGAAATTTATGGAATTTTGTGGAATTTTGTTTAATTTTGTGGAATTAACAAAAATTTTTAGGAGGATATATATATTTATATATATATATATATATATTTCGGAATATATATATATAATTATATATATATATATAATTAGGTATAAATATATTTAGGTATATATATAATTAGGTATATATATATTTAATGAAGTTTTTTATTTTTTTTGTGAAATTTAAGGAATTTTGTGGAATTTTTTTTAATTTTGTGGAATTAACAAGATTTTTTAGAAGGATATATACATATATATATATATATATATCTATATATATATATATTTCGGAATATATATATATATATATATATAATTAGGTATAAATATATTTAGGTATATATACATTGAATGAAGTTTTTAATTTTTTTGTGGAATTTTTGTGCAATTTATGGAATTTATATACTAATTGTGCAGGAAACCGCCGCTTTGTAGACCGATGACTTGGCAGACGGACCGAGAGCGACCCCGACGCTCAGGCAGGAGCCAGCCGTGGGGGGAGCGGATCCAGCGGTCGTCGGGGCCTAGGCCGGCCTATGAGTCGACGAGAGGAGACGTTGATGGGATTGACCCCGAGCGATCCACGTGGGGGCTCCTCGTATGAGTCGACGGGAGCGGGCCCTGACTCGAGTGTCGGAGGAGGACGCAGAGCCACCAGACCCCAGTGCACTTCAGCACTGTTCCAGGATCGGCAGCCGACCCCACCGCGCGCCGATCTGGACCCTCCAGAGATGCTCCCTGTCCCCCCACAGCGACAGCGTCCACAGCTACGGGGCCCACCGTCAGGGGGATCAGGCCCCTCAGGGTCCACGCCCCGTATGTCTCCGCCATCGGGGATGTACATGGTCCAGTTCCTCCCTGCCATCCCTGAGTACGACGCCAGGGGGAGGCAGATTTGGAGGCACGACCGGCCCCACGAGATTCCTTGGGAGGAGGCCTACGTCTACAGTCCTTTCGACTCAGAGGACTGCCGCGGCCTGTGGGCCGTTCGTGAGAAGGACAAGCAGTACAACGACGCAGGTAATTGGTTAGTTTAATTAATTATTTAGATTGTTTAATTAATTATTTAATTAGTTAGTTTAAATAATTATTTAACTATATCTTCATTTTAATTATGAAACAGGCGTCCTCGTCAATAAACCCGCGGGGACGAGACGGACCAGAGGGCCAGCGAACATGTCGACCCTGGAGAGGGAGCTCGCCGGTGGGATCAGAGAGATCCTGCCCGGTCCCGGTGAGGATGGACGCCCGATTGAGAGGAGAGACACCACCACCAAGTATATCAACGCGACGGGCATGCTCGTGCGGGACAGGGTCCCACTGTTGTGGTCCGACTGGGGCTCTGTGACCGATGACATCAAGGCGCGAGTGTACAATGCACTGTCGGTGAGTTAAATCGTATTTTTATTATAGAAAATAAACATTTATGAATTCAGTCCTTATAACTATATAAAAATATTTTCTAATTAATTTATAATATTGCAGCAATGGTTTAGAGTCCATCCTACCTTGGACTGGTGGAGAGACGAGCAGCTGAAGAACAGGTTATGTGTTTCACTTTTTTTTGTATAAATATATTTATTGACAGTGTACGAATATATCTAACAGTTGTGTTTTGTTAATATAGGTACTCCGAGTAGAAGAACGAGCTGGCGACGCACTACAGGACGTACCATGTGGAGCAGCGCTTGGGGCGAGGTGCAACCCCCCACGAGTTCCGGTACAGGGAGTATGAGTGGCTATGGCTGGTAGCCTACTTCGGGAGCGACAGGGTCTCGGTAAGAAAATTTAGCCTCCTAGTATATAACTTTTTAATGTTATTTAATAATTAAATTATGTAGTTACTTAATTAAATTAATTAGTTAGTTAGTTATTAGTTATTAAATTAAGTTAGTTAGTTAGTTACATAGTTAGTTAGTTCGTTACTAAATTAAATTAAATTAAATTAAATTAAATTAGGTAGTTAGTAAGTTAGTTAGTTACTAAATTAAATTAGTTAGTTAAGTAGTTACTAATTAAATTAAATTAGTTAGTAACTAAATTAGTTAATAATTTTATTTTGGTTAGTTCCTAATATTTTAATTTAGTTACTAATTTATATTTGCGTTTATATGTTTGTTGTTATAATACAGAAAATCTCGAAGACGAACAGCGACAACCGCAAGAGGAACGAGCACCCCCACCACG
Organism: Potentilla sterilis; assembly: GCA_963682095.1. Taxonomy (NCBI): domain Eukaryota; kingdom Viridiplantae; phylum Streptophyta; class Magnoliopsida; order Rosales; family Rosaceae; genus Potentilla; species Potentilla sterilis. The sequence goes on from OY821765.1 coordinate 29,619,887, forward strand.
GCGGCGCCCGCTCCTGGAGGCAGTGGGCAGAGATGGCGAGGAGGGACCGACCGCTGAGGCCGTTGTCGTGGATTCATGCGCAGATGTATCCGGGGCGTCCCGACCAAGTGGTAAGTATTCGCCCATATTCAATAAAAGTGTTTCATTAAATTAATTTATATATTTTTTTTATTAATTCGTTTATTATATTTTCTTGTCAATTAGGCGGAAATAGATGCGGAGACCGACGCGATCACCTTCTGGATCGCGCGAGACACCCTGGGGGAAGGGGCGTCCGACGAGGCGATCGTGGGGTTTGCCTCCACGATCGACACCCTTGAGCCGCGCTTGGCCTCTCAGATCATGCACGCGGCGGTGGGGACGGGCAACAACTACTTCTACCAGAGAGGCCTAGGCGCGGCGGGAGATGGGGTTCTCAAGTACACGCCGGCGAATCCCAGCACGCAGCGTGCGGCTTCGACGAGAGGAGATTTGCAGACGCAGCTGCAGAGGACTCAGGCGGAGTTGGCGAGGGCGGTGGAGGCGCTCGAGCAGGCGGAGTTGGCGAGGGCCGCGGAGGCTTCGGCGCAGCAGGCCAGAGACGCATCTGTGGCGGAGATGTACCGATGGATGCAGCTATCTTGGGAGGCCCAGCAGGCTGGACTCCAGCCCCCGCCTCCGCCACAGATGCCCCAGTTCGTCGTCCCCACTCCCCACCCGCATCGGAGTACGCCAGGCGATCAGGATAGCCATAGCCACCGGAACTCGAACGATCCGGTCGACGACGCTACGCGTTTAGGGGGTGATGATGAGTAGATGACTAGTTAGCTAGGGGGTTAATTTGTACAGTAGGTAGGATATTAGGGATTGATTGATGTGGATATTTGTTGGATATTTGGATGTTTGTTTGTGGATTTTCTGCAGCCAAACCGAAGACGAAGTGAAATTGGGCCCGAGTTAAATTTTTAAATTTTTAAAAATATTTAGGGGTTATAGCCGACGAAATGGGCCATATTTCGTCGGCTATACCCTCCCGGCTTCCGGCAAAAAAAATCCGTTCCTGGTACCGGCAATTGTTATGGCCGACGATTAATTCGTCGGCTATGCCGGAAGTATAGCCGACGATAGTGTCGTCGGCTATACCGAATGTATAGCCGACGATAGTGTCGTCGGCTATACTTCCGGGTTAGGGGCAATTACGTAATTGTTGAAGCCGACGATCCTGTCGTCGGCAATGTTCGAAGTATAGCCGACGACGCTTTATTCGTCGGCTATACCGCGTGTTTTATAAGCCGACGACTTACCCTCAGTGTCGTCGGCTATACTATAGCCGACGGCGCATTCCCGACGAGAGAATAGCCGACGAAGTATCGTCGGCTATGACTATAGCCGACGATTTAATGAAAACGGCCGACGAGATGGCGTCGTCGGCTATAACCCCTTTTCTGGTAGTGTCAAATATCTTTCTCTAGGGATAGACACGCCTCCAATATCAGTAATTCTTTGATGACACGTTTACTAACTTAGAATGAAATTGAGAATGGTGAAATCGATTCCGTGATGAGAGAGTTCTAACGTTTACTAACACATAGATAAATTGGAATGAGTGTGGGTCCCCTCTTGACTTTACGAATCGATTCTTGATAAACCCTCTAGCTTGATAATCGGGGGGTGGGTATCAGAATCAAGCTTGGATATCAATCTTTTTTTTTTTTTTTTTATTTAAATTTTATTTTATTTTTATTTAAAAAAGTTTTGGTGAGAGCTTGGTTACGCTACACCACCATCGCCAGGGCAAACCTGCAACCTCAATCCTGCAGTGGATATCAATCTTTTTTACTAAAACTATCCTCACATAATTTCATTATCTCTAAATTATTACAATAATAGAGGTATTTTAATAGAGATATTTTAGTAATCGAACTAATTTAATTATGATTTTATAAGGTAAATAACTAATTAATATGGATTCTATTTATTGTCTAATTTCATGTGGTAAGTAAACAATTTAGTGAAATTGAAATCTCCACATACAATTCCATTCTATTTCATATTTTGGATGAATTCTATTCTAACTAAGGAATGTGCCGCTACAAATCCAGGTTCCCAAGATACACATTTTGCAGCTCAAAAGAACGATCGGTCCCTGTAGCTTTGAATATATCCCTTCTCGCCATTCAAGGACCAATTAATTCTTTCAGGGTTTGTGAAGTAGTCTAGAAAGTGAGTACCCATAAATTCAGAGATTCTCGCCAGTCAACTTGATACTGCAGTAATTAATTTCCTTTGGTTCCGATTCCATATGGTAAGAGGATAATTAAGAGCATCATCATTGTGTTTATACATTGTACGTGTAATAATTTGTGGTGACGATTCTTTCGGTTTTTTAGTTTTGATTTTCATTTTTCTGAAGTTGCAATATTTGACATGCAGCACCAACTCCAAATGTATATATATAATTAGGAAGCTTCTTTTGATTAATTCTATCAGATGTAATTAATCCACACTTATATATTCTATTCGACTGTTTTTGAAATACAGCTCAACCCAGTATACGTTCCTCTTTGTTTTCTTGACCAAGAAAGAACGGAAGTCCCAGCACTCCATCACCACAAGGAATAAAATTTCTCGAGGTTCTAATGTTCTATGAATCTATGATTATCTAACGTGCATTATTATTTTCCACCGTCCCGCACACCTTAATTATTGCTAAGCTGATTCATTGGTTTCAAATGTTTTTATATACACATTCTTCATATTCTTTCATCTCAAAGAAAAGAAGTAGCAGACATTTTCGTCATTTTCGTCATCTTTGGACCAAGTGTAGTAGAAGATTATCTATTTTCCATTCTTGGACCAACTAATTATGTTGCAGACCTTTTCTTAGTCGTGCATATATCTGTTTCTATCTACCTTGGATCAGAGTGGGGGGTTTTTTTTTTCTGGCCATCCATCCAATTGGCTACAATGAAATAATGCGTACGTTGGTTAATTTGAATCTCGTTACAGATATATTGATTTATAATCCCCAAGAACCAGACATTTTCATAGACAATGGGGACAATATTAGATTGAAACATTGATAAACTAGTTTTGGACATAGACTTGAAATGTATCCAAGGACTGGAAGTCTAGAACAAAAGAGTTGAACAGACCGGAGACTTGTAGTTCTAGTTGAGTAGTAAATAATCATGAACTAGCATAATTTACTGTTCAATAATTGAACAGTAATAACCCTTCATTTACTGCCCAGCCCAGCCCTTCCGCCCAGCCCAGCCCATTACTGTTCAATTACTGTTCATTTACTGTAGTAGATTAAAAGTTCAGCACCAATAATATATAGTAAATATCTACCTTTACGAATATACAATGCGTCAGTTTCCACACCCACCCAATATCGATCACTAGTTATCATCACCATCAAAAGAAGCATTATGTAGCTGGGTTTCAGGTTACAAATTAACAACATTGATTATTAACGAGCATATTACAAAAAAGGGCCACCCAAGAATAGTATTTAGAGAAAAAGCCTATATTTTGCAAAGTTCATAAAAAAATGGCAGTTTATACGACTATAAGACCATTTTGCCCTTAGTAAAAAAAATCTTTATTACTTATCCTCTTTTCTGACAGAGCGTGGTGGGCTAAAATTATGGATATATTTGTCGAACAAAATACAGGTACTCAGTCTATCCTCTATACTCGAAGGTAAACAGTTAATTTTAATTATCATCATTTCTTCTCAACGTCTAAGCTAGCTAGAAAATATCAGAATCACTGAAAAAGAATTAAAAGATAAAAGAGAACAATTGGAAAAATTAAAAAATTATAGAGAAAGACTTAGTAGGAGAATACCAGATTATTGGGATCTGATTTTCAGATTTACCAAAGCAATCTATTTTCTTGAAGAACAAATCACAGAACTCAAGCAAGTTGTTCTTAGCATAGAACAAGAACCCCTTAATATTTTGAGCCGCGGTTAGTGCCGTTGGTTAGATCCGTCCCAGTTGGTATCAGAGCCTGTTTTGCTCAAAAACAGGTAGAAGAAAAAGGCTTTATGCCACAAAACTGGCTTCTCTTGGACAACAAGAAAGAAACAAAACCCAAAAATTACCAAGCCTTTTGTATAGAAAAATAAAGCGATAAGTGGAACTCGTGTTTTCACACAAGACATATCCAAGAAAATCAATACTCCATTGAATACGTCTGCAGAGTTCTTAACACTCTATACGACGAACAAATTCATCTCCAGAAAGAGATAGGAGTAGAAGAACTTGATCAGTCAAGACCAAGCATAGTTGATTTTCTAAAGCACTTGTCTAAGAAAGAATCTACCAAGAAAGTAGCAGAACAAATCGAGAGATTTAATCTTAAGATTAATCAACTCGGAGAAATCCAAGCAAAGCTAGCAAAGCTTGAAGAAAAGCTAGATTACCTAAAAGAAAAACAATATCTTGTAGATATTGAAAAGAAATTAATAAGAACAGAGAATCTTGCTAACAATATTAATCAGCAAGCAGCTGATTTAAGAAAAACCCAAGAAGACTTGAGAAAGCTTTTAGAGACTCTTATATCCAGAATAGGATGAATTCGAGAGTAGATCTAAGAGTACAAAGGGAAGATGAAAAGGCCCTAAGTCTTTATCTTCCTACAGAAAAAATTTCAGAAAACGTAGAAGCCATAATACATCAGCAAAATTATAGCAATATATATCTCCAAGAAATAGGAAGAGACATGGAAGAACAATTCCAAGAATTGAACGCAAGAATCTCAAATCTACAAAAATTTGTAGAAAAAATGAAAGAAAATCCTATCGTTGAAAGAATCAACGAAGAAGAACTGGCCTATACAGTAGCAAGTAAAATTATTATATCTTCACCAAAGGCAGAAAGTGGGTTAAAATTCAGTAGACCCAAATTACTGGAATGGAAAGAATCCAAAACCTCTAAAAGAGATATGAAAATGCTTAGCAGAATACTCAGTAAGAGATATACAGTACCACCTGTACAACTCATTAATGCTCAAGAATTTGAGTATAATGAAATTGAATCCAATGTGAGGGAAGCTTCAGCTCCAAAGTTTAGCTTCAACGAAATCTACAAAAGAGGATCGTTTAAGCTAGATTCACATAGATTCAAAATATTGGAATTAACAATCCCACAACTGGTGGAGAAACAGACATAAGGCTAATCACTCCAAAAGAAGTAAGTGAAGCCTTCCAGAGAAAATACAATTACATGCACATTGGTGCAGTGCAAGTATCCATAAAACTCTTAGCAAGAGACGGGATAAACTGTTCAGTCTTGTGCATTCTACAAGACGACAGAATAACAGAATTTAAGAAAATTTTGTTAGGAACAGTAGAAGCATCCCTAAGTAATCAAGTGGCCTACTTTAGTGTTTTTCCAAACTTCACTACTCATCTAAACGATGCAGCACATTGTTTAAGATTGAGAATCAAAACAGACGGGATTTCTATGAAACAAGAAATGATAGAATTAGCTATAGATTATAGAATCTACTACAAGCTAATGAGTTCCAATGTAACTCCCAATACCAGGTTTATAAACAGTCCTGGTACCACCACTTCCATCCTTACTAATCCAAGAAACAATTCCCAACAGAAACATATCACCAAATGGGATGAAGTCTCATTCCCTAGAGAATGGAGTCTGGCTCCTCCTGAGAGACAAATGCAAAGCACCAATGCCTCTAATTCCATAGACATTCGTTTGCTAACTATGAGCAAGCAAGCACTTCAGGAGGAATTCAGGAAGAAAATTTTGAAGAGGAAGATTTAAAAAGACCCATAAGAATGTTTAAGGAATTATATGCACAAGCAATTCCATAGACATTCGTTTGCTAACTATGAGTAAGCAAGCACTTCAGGAGGAATTCAGGAAGAAAACTTTGAAGAGGAAGATTTAAAAAGACCCATAAGAATGTTTAAGGAATTATATGCACAAGTAACAACCTGTGAATCCATAGAAGGATTAGAAGAAATCATAAGAAAGCTCTCTTTACCCCAAATAGAGAAGAAGAAAAGAAAGATACTACCCTACCAAGCTGCTAAAGAAGAAGCAGGACAAACCTCTACAAACACAGAAACACAAATGGAAACAGAAACAAGTAATACTCAAGCAGGACCACTAGGAGGAAATACTATAATCCAAAACATTACCACCAATCCCACTAAGATTATTAGAGAAGATAAGATAAAACTTCCAAAAGGGCAAGCACCTACGGGAAGGCTCGGAGAAAGGAGCTCTCAGAAGTACATTCCTATAGAATCAAAATGGGGACAACCAGTTTCAGAAAAAGGTGTCTATCTAGACCTAGATAGAGTAGGAGATAAGAGAAAAACAATAGACAACTGGGTAGCTAGTCTAAGGCTAACCACAGCTCTATTACTCTCGAAATTTGCCAACGAAGATGCTCATGCATATTTTGAATCAACATTAACAGGAATAGTCTAGAAATGGTACAATTCCTTTAAGAGAAGTTCAAAATGGGCAGATTGGGCAACCAAGTTAGCTCGGACTAATGATCCAATGGATTTTGCTATCCCTATATATGGACAATTATGTGGAGACATAACAGGGCATAGTGAGCAGTCCAAAGAGAGAACTAAAGCAAACATCCAAAAGCTAAGTATCTGTAACATGAGATATTTTGAGGAATATACCAATGAATTCCAAAACTACTATTGTACAATAGGAGATTTAGAAGATGAAGAACTCATCAGAACTTACTACAGAAAATTACCAGAACCCTGGAATAATGCTGTAGCACAATCCGTGGAAGAAAACCCTCCGTGGTGTTTTACTATTGGAGGAATAGCAGAAAGAATAAGAGATCTTTTAAGAAAGCAATGCACAGAAAATCAGAAAGCTAGAACAGCCAAGAAACAACTCAGAGGAGTTGAAAATATGTGTCCAAAAATATTAGACACTCCAACACAGTGGGGATGTCATACTTACACAGAAGAGAAACATAAAAGCAAATTCAAGAATAGGAAATATAAAAATAACCTTACTAAGAGGTATACGTTCAGAAAAAGTTTCAACAAAGAAAAGTCATCTCCTCGAAGGAGATTCTTTAAGAAAAAACTAACAAAACAAAACAATACAGGAGAAACAAAGCCTTGCAGATGTTGGCTTTGCAAAGCAGAAAGACATTATGCAAATGAATGTCCTAAAAGAGAAAGAAGAACCTCTAAGGCTCTCATAGCTGAATATAATGAAGCCATAGAGTATGCAAACCTAAAAGGTTTCGAAATAGCTTATTCTGATGAAGAGAATGAGTCTATATATTCTCTTGAGTACTCTTCAGAAAGTGATACTGAAAGCACTTCAGATTACTCTGAAGAAGAAAGTTGGCGACCTATATTTATGCTAATCTAGAATTGGAAACAAGAAAATACTGATAGTATCAGTAAACTAGAATTTCTACCAAATCCTGGAATATTTACATGCGACTACTGTGGTTGTTACGATGATAACACAGTACCAATGTATTGTAAAGAAACGGGAGAAACATACCATAGAGAATGTTTCATAGCTGAATTAAGAAGAAAGACAAAGGAAAATGATGTGCACCTATTGATAGATCAAGAATATAATGCTTTTTATGATCAAAAGCAAGAGAAGGGTCTCGAGGATGACTTCGAGAAAATACAAGATTTTGAAAATGACCCTAAGAAAATGAAGTTGATAACTTCATCGAGTCATGAACCAAAAGAAATACCAGCAAAAGAAATCCCAGAACCCCCTCAAGAGAGGATCAATCCTTTCATAAAAATCTCTGAGAAAGAGATACAACCAGTGAAGCAAGTACAAACAAGCATATACAACAACTATATCACCATAGGACTAAAATTTCCCGGATATAGAAAATATCATCTACATGCCTTTGTAGATAATGGCTCAGGATATAGCCTTGCAAAAAAATATGCCATACCAGAAGAATACTGGGAAAGGGCTGATAAAGAAGTCACTGGAATAGGAATGAGAGAAAATGAATTCAACATGAGGTACATAGCTAGAAATGCCAAAATCTCTAGAGGAGGAGGAACTTTTCTCTTCCAGAGAATCTGGCAATGTGAGGCTCAAGGAGCAGATATGCTAATCGGAAATGATTTCCTTCTTAAGCAAAAGTTAATTCAAACCATTGAAATGATTGGGCTTGAAAAGAACACTCGGCTCTACTGGGAACCTCGGCTCAACACCGCAATCAGCATTGCAACTAAAGGCTTCACAGAGCAATATCAGAAGTCGCGAGCTAACCGTGGTGATCATAACCCTAACTCAACCTACAAACCAGCGGTGCAACCCGTACTAGCCTTAAGAGAATTCCAAGAAATCATACCCAATGAAGCAACAAGCATAGAAAACTCAGACACAGAATCAGAGAAAGAATCTCTAGATTCAGAAAGTTCAGATGGTGAAGATGAATTCATCAGAGAACATAATCTAAAGATATATATAAACAAAATAGAGCAAAAGAAAATACCTAGCCTAGCAGAAATAGAAAATTTTCTTAAGCCTATAATCAGTGAAGACTCTTAGTTATACTGGAAAAGAGATCCAGTATATTGTCAGCTGAAAATACATGACACAAATGCCATATGTCATGTCAAAGCCATTCCTCATTATAAAAACGAGGATAGAAAAGAGATGGAAAGCCAAGTTCAAGAATTGCTTGAAAAGAAACTAATTAGGCCTTCAGATAGCCCTCATTATGCTCCAGCATTCCTGGTTAGAAATCACACAGAGCAACTAAGAGGAAAAACAAGAATGGTACTAGATTACAGAGATGTCAATAAGAAAACAGTAAAAGATGGCTACCAAATAGCACAAGTAAGAGCCCTTATAAATAGGTTAAAAGGAGCAAAGATTTTCTCAAAATTTGATGCAAAATCTGGCTTCTGGCAAGTAAGAATGCATCCTGATTCTATAGCCCTAACAGCCTTTGGAACACCTCAAGGTCATTATGAATGGCTTGTAATGCCATTTGGGCTCAAACAAGCACCATCCATTTTCCAGAGAAAGATGGATAACATCTTTAAGCCATACTCAGATTTCTACATAGTTTACATTGATGACATTCTTGTCTTCTCTAAAACTATAAGTGAACATCTGAAGCATCTTGAGCAAATCTGCAAACTTATGGTCCAGAAAGGAATAATCCTTGGACAGAAGAAAATCCATCTTATAAAAGTAGATTGATTTTCTTGGCATTCATGTTAAAGACGGAGAAATTCGTCTTCAAGAACATATTGTTAAGAAAATTAGCCAGTTCCCTGATGCAAAATCTCTTCATATATTTTTAGGAGTTGTCAAATTCGCAAGAGACTTTATTCCCCAAGTAAGTGGGCTCACGGCACTGCTTTCACAAAAAACGAGCTCAAAAAAGAAATGGTCCTTTACGACGGACGATAGCAACACCGTCAAGAAAATCAAAGAACTCACAAAGCAACTTCCTCCCTTACAGTTACCTGAAGAAGGTGACCTAATAGTATTGCAGACTGATGCAAATGACTATTACTGGGCATGAGTAGTGTTAGCAACCAAGCCAGACACAAACCAAGAAAAAATTTGCAAGTTTATGTCAGGAAAATTCAATCCTGCGGAACTAAATTATTCCACAAGAGATAAGGAAGTTTTAGCGCTAATAAAATCCATTAAAGGAGTAGAAGCCTTTTTAGGAAATAAATTTCTAGTCAGAACTGACAACAAGAGAGTAAAAAACTTTAAGAATTATAAGCTTACAGATGCAGCAGACAGAGGAAGAGTTCTTAGATGGCAAATGTTCCTAACTCAATATGAATATGATGTTGAAATGGTTGCAGGGGACAATAATTATATGCCTGACGCTCTTACAAGAGAAATGGCAATGTTCGAGAGAAGTGAAGGTCGAAATCCTAGAAGCAGGAGACCAGAACCTGAAGAAAGAAGAAGACCTAGTTTTGAAGAAAAAAGACCGGAAGAAAGAAGGAAACCAGACCTAGAAGACAAAGAGGTAACTCAAGAAAGAAAATTAAACGCAAAAACTATGTGGGAGAGGTACAAAGCAGGGGATAAAACAGTTGGACCTCTACATGATGGACCGGGATACCAGTACCTAGTATCCAACTCTTCGGCAGAATCAAGTAAGACCTCTGAGAAAAGGCAAGATGTTGAAGAAAATCAGCCAAATCGAACAAGATGGGATGGTTACAATAAATTCAAAGTACCTTCACAAGAAAAGACTCCTGATGAATATGAGAAAAAACTCTTGGAAGAATTCCTACAACACCCCAGAAATGAACATACTTGGGATAGAATCCCACAAACGCCTAATGCACATTCTCAGACAATGAGGCCAGGATATGATAGGCAAGTAGCCTACAAAAGAAAACAGCCAGTGGTAGCAGGGACAACCATGATAAACGACCACCCAATGAGGATATACGAGAGGCTAGTCTTCAGAACCAGTAAAGATTTACAGTTCAACCAGAGGGTTATTATGGATAACCTCTTGACCGCCTCCAGAAATCAGAATGAAGCCCTAGTTCTCCAAGCTTTAGAAGCATTAACTGAAGAGCTTACCGACAAAAAAATGGAAAAAGAGCCAGAAAATGTCATTTTCTATCTTGAGAATCCTGAAAGTGTAAAGATTCCAGTTAAAGCTTTATCCGAAGAAGAATGGCTCCGTTTTCATAATCTCTTAGGAGATTTTAAAAATAGAAATATTCTTCAAGCAACGCTACTAGCAGTAGCGGGTCCTTATTATAGAAGATATATGGTTGATGTTCTAGCAGAACATCCCCAGAAGCATAAGTTATGGTTAGTAGAGAATGGTTTTGTTCGTAATCTTTGGACCAGAAATAATAAAGACTTAGAAGGTTTTCCTGAGAAAATTTATGAGTCTGTCAAGAACGTCTGACCATAGGGATGTGTCTTAAGACTGAAGTTCATATCGACCCTCCAGAATGGACTACTGAAGAAGGACAAAAAACCTACATCTCACCATACCATTATGTGAGAATAGTCCAGGGAAGCACCCGAGGAAATAAGTCCTCTAGAAACAATGGAAATCCAAACCAGAGTCTGTCATGGATGAAAGCAATGACAATAAACCTCATAAAGAAATTAATCCGAAGAGACCAGTATACCACTCTCCTGGCAAGCGAAGAAAAGAAAATAGTCACCAGCTATGATAACCCTTTGCCTGACAATTGTGACTTTTTCAAAGCCTTAGAAAGACAAGAGATAGAAGGAACGTTGTTCACCTCCAAGTGGATGGAACAAGTTGAAAAAGAATACAAGCATACAGTTCCTTATGCTCAGACATGGAAGAAGAGGAAGAAGGAGAGGGCTCCACAACAGGAGCATCTTTTCATGACGAGGAACTACACAACATCGAGAACATGATGGAAGGATAAGCTGCCGACGCATAAAGACACAAGTTGTAGATAGTGGTTTGCCAGCACTAAAGCATCTATTGAATAAAGGAAGCTGCCGACGCTTAAAGACAAGTTTCTTTTGAATTATAGAGGCCCGCGTCTTTTTCAGCTTTAACTAAAGATAAGATTCCTCTTATCTTCAGTTTTCATAAGCATTTTGAAAGAAGTTTTGAAATCCGGGGCCTATATAAGGAATGGAATCGCTCAGAAGAAGGCATTCGAAAAATCAAGGAAGAAAGAGGAGTCGGAAGAGTGAGAGTTTTCCTAGAATACTTGTGAGAAAAGTGTGAGTTGTGAGATAAATAGTGTGAAATTGTATAGTGTGTGACTACTATTCAAATCAGTGTGGAGTAGTGTGTTTTATTTACAAGTAAGTTTGTATTTTCATTTCCAGTATGAGTAGCTAAACAGCTTTTAGCTGTTTACCCAAGAGTGAGGCTTTGGGTTTGATATCTATATCTTTGTCAGATGAAATAAATCCAATATTATGCCCCATATTCTGTCATACGTTTAAGATCTTTCAGTTATATGTGCTTAAGAATTAGAATTTTCACTTTGAACCATTTTCAGTACGTTTTATCTAAACTATAATTTTGTGATTTGTGATTAGTTTTCCTAAAAACAGCAGTGATTCCGCCATAGTTAGTAGCCAGTCAGACAGGAAGTCGTTAGGTGAAATTTTGACATGTTGAAGGCTAGTTCTTATTAGAAATAATCAGTTTTCATAAAAAAAAATAGTTTATTTAAACTATTCAAAATGGCACAAGTGTAAATTCTTTGTTTTTAAGATAGAATACAGGCAATACAAAAATACAGGCATTTTTTATAATTTAAATAAAACTTTTGCCCCTTTTTATAAAAGCCCCATTATTAACTACTACTGGATTTTTATTTTATGAACGTGCTTTTAGAAATGGTGTATAAACTAGCTAGAGGATCATCCTTCTAAACTAGAAGCTCAAAAACCAGGGGCTCTAGCTAGCTTTCTCTACTCTGGCTTTCTCGATCAATTCCGTCACGTTTATTGTTTTGTTTTTATCCGATGTGGTTAGAGAATTATTGCAAGTGAACATATTTATGGTCCTATGTGGTAGGCGGCTGTTCGAACTAGTTCCTATTAAGTTTCATAGAATAGAATATTAATGGCAACGTGTTCTTGTAGCTGAAAAAAAAAAAAAAAAAAAAAAAAAATATCACAACGTGTTCCAGTGGCGAGTGTGCCTATAAATTGAAACCATTTCTTAGGCCGATCACCACAACTCAACACAGAGCTCTCCTACTCATAGTTCATCTACATCAGTCTCAGTATATTTCTAGCAGTCCTTCTGTTATCTCACTCTCTCAATTAAGATGGCTGCAGTTGCTCAAGCCGCGGAGAACACAAATGTCACAAGCATCAAATCACTAGCGGAGTCACCAGCTCTAAGCTCTGTCCCTTCTGCATATGCCTTCAACATTAACCCTAATGAAGAAGCTGATCCTAATGACCCTGAGTTTGCTGTTCCCATTGTTGATATGTCTCTTCTCACCTCTGGTTCTCCTGATCAGCGCGCTCAAATCATCCGCGATCTTGTCAAAATTTGTCAAGAATGGGGCTTCTTCATCGTATGTTAACTAAGATATGCTTTTCCAGCTTTGTTTCTTGGCTTTTCTGTTTTATATTCAATTATGAAATTAGCTGATTAAACGGTTTGACCTGATATTAGGCAATTAACCATGGAGTACCAGAAAGCTTAATGAAGGGGATGATCGATGCATGCCATGGATTTTTCAGTCTTCCAGATGAAGAGAAGAAAGAGTTTAAGTCTGGAAATGATGTTCTTGAGATGTTCAAATATGGGACAAGCTATAATCTTGCATTAGACAAAGTACTTCTGTGGAGGGACTTCTTCAAGGTCCGAACACATCCCGAGTTCTACTCCCTCTACAAACCGGCTAGCTTCAGGTATATAACATTTGAGGCCACACGAAGAATAATAAGAGAACATTTCCATTAACCTATGCTAGCATTAATATTTTTGATTTGTAACTTCCTACTGATGGTTTGTACTTTCTTGTTCTTTGTTTTAGTGAGGTTTCGCTGGAGTTTAGCAAAAGAAGCCGAGAAGTAGCACTGGAAATAACAAGAGCAATATCAGAAAGCTTGGGGTTGGACCCGGATTACATATATAACAAAATGAACATGGATCGCGGCCTACAAATGCTAGCGGGGAACTACTACCCACCTTGCCCCCAGCCTGAACATGCCATTGGAATACCTCATCATACCGATCATGGTCTAGTCACTCTCCTCATCCAAAATGAAATGAATGGCCTCCAAGTCGAGCACAATGGAAAATGGCTCACTGTCAATGGCCCTAAGAATGGCTTTTTTGTTAACCTTGCCGATCAAATGCAGGTACTATCTGGTTATTCTTATCTTACACTTTTATATAACTCTATTCACAGTAAAATTTTATTTAATTTGTATAATCTCCACAGATTCTTACAAACGGAAAGTACAAGAGTGTGATGCATCGCGCCACCGTGAATAATAGAGCTACAAGGATATCGATTGCCATACCACATGGACCTTCCGTAGACACGATCATCGCACCAGCACCGGAGTTGTGTGAAAGAGAAGGCCAAGCTCCAAAATACCTTGCAATGAACTACAAGGAATACATACAACTTCAGCAAAGTGGCAAGAACTACATGAAGTCCACATTTGATCACATTCGAGCCTAGTCTATCTAGCTTGTTATATACCGTATTGAAACCTACAGTTGCAAATTTTTCTAGTTTCTTTTCTTTATTCTTGTTTCTGTTACAATAATATATAGTCGTGCCATCTTGAGTCCGGCTAATTATATATTGGTGGTGCAAAAGAGCATGTAGTAAGACGTACAATGTATTCGCATGTCTGAACACAAAGCATTATTACGAGTTTAGGACTCAATTAGTTACACATGTAACGACTCATTGCATTTTAATTTAATTGATATACGTGGATTTTGATAAGAACAAAATAGTCATTTTAATTGATATATATGTCGGTTAATATAGTGTAGATAAGTGTGTTGTTTGTTGTGTGTTGTATTGTTCCTTTAATCATGGGATAGACATATGCTTGTATGAGTAGTGTGGGTGATGAAGTCTGTTTTATCACTCCACCTCTCCTATTTATAGTTTAGGGCTGTAAACTTAATTCTTACCAAGACGAATACGAAAAAAGCTTCCGTAAGTTTTGTGTCCAGTTTTTCCACACTATTGATACCACGTGGAAAAAACTGAACACCAAACTTGCGGAAGCTTTTTTAGTATTCTAGGCAAAACAACTGATAAAAGAACAATTTTGACAGGACCCGAACAAGATTTCATGCTGAAACCTGGATAAGGTCCTGCGGGGACCACCTTAAGAGAGATTTTACCTAAAATCGGCATGACCTCTCTTAAAATGGACAACACAAACCTGCCAAACAAAACATAAAACACTTCAACAAAACCATCCTGACTCCCGGAGCCACCTGCTCCCCCAAAATCAAACAACTTCCACAAATAAACATAAAACCAATTTCAATTGATTCACAATTCATCAGAGCAATCTATTAAAGCATTGAGGATACAAGAATCAAAAAGTAAAATGATCAACAGATCCTACCAAGCGGAAGCAAAGACGACGACTATGCCGAGTACCCTTGACCTCAATAAACTAGTCTGCAACTGGGCAATTTAAACCGAAGGGCCCAGGGGAAAGTAAATTAAAAACGTTAGAGTGAGTGGATAAAAATAAAATAATTTAGAATAATACTTTAAATGAAAGTCTCATATTACTTTCTCAAAGTTTTCGGAATAAAAACCACAACGCATGCATTTTAATAAAACGTCCCACGTTTTATGAAAAATCGTATTTTAAAAATCAGTCCCGTTGATATAATCCAATAAACAAATAATCATTTTGTTTACATATATTCAAAACAATATACTTTTGAAAATCAATTCATAATATTTCACGACCAATCCCATTGGTCACATAAAAACCCCAGTCCCGCTGGTTTGAGAATTTATTAAATAACAGAAAGTCTCATAGAGAAAATATTTCCGAAAATCAAATAATATAAAAATCATGACCAATCTCATTGGTCATATAATAGAATAGGGGAACGTCATTACCATCATTTAATAGTAGCCTCCAAGGCTAAGGGTCAAGCCTCCAAGACTCTCTATAGCGTCCCACGCTATGCCTGTACACGTCGACCACCGAGCGTGAATCTGACCTATGTGGTCAAGTCGTCACCTTGTATGAGATCAGGCGATAAGGTAGCTAGCATCAATATATATATATATATATATATATATATATATATATATATATATATATATATATATATCTGGACCCTGTTATGGTGAAAATCTGAAAATAAAACCGAAATCACGCTTCCCCTTATATATTATAATTAGTACGGTCCTCGACCGCACATCTGAGGCTTATAATAATTATAAATAATACAATAGCCTCAAATTATATTCATTATATCCGACATATCCAACATGTCATAAAATAATATCGAAAATTTATATATATAACATCGACATGTCTCACATGTCGAAAAATCACAAATTCGAAAACATTAAATCCCCGGAAATCTCATTTCCGCTCTACATTTAAATACACATAAATTTATTCAACATAATCAAGTTATGAATAATTAAAACATACTATTTCTGGAAACCACATTTCCAGGTAAAATCACATACTACTAAAAATAGTAGTAAATATATTATCCCCAAATCTATATTTTACTTTAAATATCATTATCATTTTAATTATATGAATTGTTAGGCTTCTGAAATCATTTATTTAAAATAAAGTGCATTTCATTAAAATAGTTATGCATGTATTTATTTAAAATGAAAATCCACTCACTGTTCGGTCGAGCGTGCCGCTATTCCTCGCTCTCCTCACGTCGAGTAATTTCTCGACCTGTAACAGAGGCGTAATTATAAATCTTCCAAACTTCGGAATTAAATTATAAAACTTAAATCTACGGACGTCCTCATTCGCCCGAAATAACCCAAATTTCAGTTCTTATTATCGGTATTAGAATTACGTCTCAAATACCAAAATAATTTACGTCCCAAAATTACTCAGAACACCACTACCAGATACGGACGAATAGCCGACGAAAAAATTTTCGTCGGCCATTTTTTTTTTTCGTCGGCTATACCCTCTGCCGACGAAAATTTCGTCGGCCATAAGTCGTCGGTAATACGCCGTCGGTAATACCAATGGCCGACGAAAAAAAAAATTTCGTCGGCTATAGTTAAGTATGGCCGACGAGTCAAAAAATTCGTCGGGCAAAGGTGGGTAAAATAGCCGACGACTTTCGTCGGGTATTTTTGAGTATGGCCGACGAAATCCATTAAGTATGGCCGATGATTTACTAAAATTTCGTCGGCTATGGTGTTTTAACTATAGCCGACGATTTACCAAAATTTCGTCGGCTATGATGTTTTAACTATAGCCGACGATTTAATAAAATTTCGTCGGCTATGCTGTTTGAACTATAGCCGACGATTTAATAAAATTTCGTCGGCTATGGTGTTTTAACTATAGCCGACGATTTAATAAAAGTTCGTCGGCTATGGTATTTTAACTATAGCCGACGATTTAATAAAATTTCGTCGGCTATTTCCTCGAAATATATTACTATTTTATAGGTATTAATTAGTTATAGCCGACGAAATAAGGCACTTTTCGTCGGCTATACAAGTTATAGCCGACGAAAAATTGTGAAATTCGTCGGCTATACTTGTTATAGCCGACGAAATAATGCAAAAATCGTCGGCTATTCTTGCATTTGGAAAAAAAAAATTAAATTATTTTCTAAATTACCATTCCAAGCAAGCTGCAAATCACAAAAACAATTCATGCATTTGCACCAACAAGAAACACGTCTAAACACCATTTTTATTAAATTCATTCCAATATACATAAAATATAATCCTAATTATCCCCTAAACTACTAAAGTCTAGGATATCATCTACAGCATCAGGCGCATCATCCTGCTGACCGAACTCGGGAGGTTGAGGCATTGGAGGCTCCACTAACTGCTGAAACTGGAGCGGGGGTGGACGGCCTTCTTGTTGTGCCGCGAACATCTCATAAATCCACTGTTGCTGGCCGTCGTTGTTGTATTGCCGAATTCTGGCGCACTCAGCATTCCAACGAACCATATCCAACTGATACTGCTGGTACTGATATTGTCTGCGGCGCAGCTCCTCTACTGTCTGGGACGAGGTCGCCAATTCTGCGGCCAATCGCTGCACTTCCCCCCTCATATGTTGGGTCTGGCCGCCTCCCTTCTTTTGACCTCCCTTAGTGGTCTTCAGGAGCCCTTGTCCAGAACCTCCTAAACCCCGGCAGTAGTACTCGTTGGACTGGTGTGGGAAGGCTGCGTTGAACATCCTCGCCGCCGTTTGGATATTGGTGCGGTCGACCTGGCGCACGGCTTCCTCCAAATCTGCCTCTGAGATGTCCGGTTGTGTCTCCCGAACTATTTGCTGGAGCACCTCTTGTTCGGCCTGGGTCACCCGCTCCTAATTGGACGGGGAAAAAAAATTAATATTCTAACAAATGGATAGTTAAGTAAAATTAATAATTTAAATTTTAAAATCATAATGAACGACTTACGAGATCGTCTGTCGCTTGTGGATAAGCGATCTTGAACGTCTCCACGTAGGGGTTGCAATCATGATGATCTCTGAGCGCCTCCTCCTGATATTGTGCAAACGGCCTTGAACCACCGTGATGGAGGATTGTGTTACGGCGGCGGTTCTCCGAGTTTATCCGAGACCGTTCCTTCAAACAAATAATAAAATATTAGAAAAATGCATCAAAAAATATAACTGAAATAATTATAAAATATTTAAACTAATAATTAAAATTTTAATAAAATAAACATTTATAGTGAAGTTTAATATTTACCATCATAGCCGGGTTGTCGAAGACTACGGTCCTCAACCAACGCCACTCGTACTCCCTGAACATGAACTCTCTGGGAGTACCCATACGACCACGGTTGCCGTACTCGTTATAGTGGGAACGGAGCTCGTTCTTCCACTCTTTGAACCTACGAAGAAAACAAAAGTGCATTAGAAATATTATTAATATCATAAAATATTTCTAATTATCAAATAAGACATTCCCAACGTACCTCGAGCTCTGTTGGGAGTCCGCCCAACCCCGCTTGTGTTCCGCAACCACAAAGTATGTCTGAAAGATAATATTTTATTAGTTTTATAATTATAAAAATACCGAAAATTTTTAAATATTACGATAACTAAATTAAATTTTTTTATTTACTCACCGACGCGGCGTTGTTCAACTCCATCTTGATTTCTTCGGGCACATCAGCCCACCGAGCCCACAACATAGGGACTCTGTCCCTAATGAGTGCACCCACGCAACCCGAGTAGTCGCGTTTCTTTTTCGCCCCAACCTCCTGATTAGGAGCTTCGTCAATCTGGATCCTCCCGCTCCGTTCAACCGTTCTCCTGAGCGTCTCAAAACTGATGACACCTCTGGTATTCCTCTGGGTTGAACTGCTAGCGCCTGTCCATATCACATAAACGACGATTGGTTAATAAAATTAAATATTAGTGCGTTAATTTTAATAAAATATTTAATTAATAAAATCGAATGTTACCTGAACCCGATGATTCGGTTGCCGTCGACTTTCCTTTTCTCCTCGCCGAAATCAGGAGGTCAGGGCTCTCCCATGGCTGCTGCTGGTATGCCTCCGCAGCACTCACGAACTGAGGCATATCAGGCCACTGGGGCCGACCCTGATAGTCGACCTCGGGTATCGCAGGAATGTTGTATGGGAGGAAGAGCTGGTTTGGGAGAGTAGGCCCCTCAGTCGAGTCACCAGCAGACTGAGTCGGACTCGGCATCGGCATCGGCTCCCGATGAACCTCAGGCATACGAACCTGAGGAACGTCGGCAGCTATCTCCTCGTGAAACAGCTGCCGACTAAACCTCGGCGCCACAGAGGGACCGACATTCGGAAGTGAAGTGCTCGACGGCCGCCCCGCCTGGAGAAGGGTCTGGTGCCGAGCACTCACACTCCGCCGCGGCTGGGCTGCATCCACACTCCTCCGCGGCTGGCTGGTGGTCCTCTCAGGCTGGCTAGCCGTCCTCTCGGAGTCTGGGGAACCCGCGGCATTTCCAGAACCGGCGGCATTTCCAGAACCTCTAGATCTAGAACGACGACCTCCGAACAACTGCCTAAATGCATCGGCCATCTAAAGCCAGACGCATTAATACATTAATTAATATTAAATTATATTATATTAAATAACAAATTCTAATTAATATAATACCCAATAATACTAACATATTTTAATATTTACCGATTTATATAATAACCAATTTATACATATAAATTATACAATTACACCTAAATTATATACAATTAAAATAAATTTTACAAAAATTACCTAAATTAACATAAAAACCTAAAAACTACATACATTAACATAAAAACCTAAATTATAACTAAATTAACATAAATACATAAATTATACCTAAATTAACATAAATACATAAATTCTACCTAAATTAACATAAATACATAAATTATAACTAAATTAACATAAATAGATAAATTATATCTAAATTAATATAAAAACATAAATTATACCTAAATTAACATAAATACATAAATTAACATAAATACATAAATTATACACAAATTAACATATAAATACATAAATTATACCTAAATTAACATAAATACATAAATTAACATAAATACATAAATTATACACAAATTAACATATAAATACATAAATTATACCTAAATTAACAATTATATCTAAATTAACAATTATATATAATTTATTAACCATAATTTAATTTATTAATAATTAAATAACAAAAAAAAAAAAAAAAAGGGGGCCGGCCGGTACCGAATCGGGGAGGAGGAGGAGGGGGAGGAGGGTCGGCCGGGGCTGCCGGAACAGGGAGGAGGAGGAGGAGGAGGGGCGGCGGATCGAACCAAGGAGGAGGAGGAGGAGTCGCCGGGCTGCCGAACCAAGGAGGAGGAGGAGGAGGCGCCGGGCTGCCGGAATAGGGAGGAGGATCGACGGATGAAGGAGGGCCGGATTCGAGGAGGATAGGGAAAATCGGGCAAATGGAGGCTAGGGTTCGGCTGCATTTTACTTATACCCGATAGTATAGCCGACGAAATCGCTTTATTTCGTCGGCCATGATATAGTATAGCCGACGAAATAAAGCAATTTCGTCGGCCATGGTATAGTATAGCCGACGAATACAGTCATTTCGTCGGGCATACTATGTCATAGCCGACGAAATCATTTTCGTCGGCCATGGTATGGCATAGCCGACGAAATTACATAATTCGTCGGCTATAGTCTTCGTCCCTCAGAATCCGTCCGATCTCCCCCATCCAACGGTGGATAATGGGAAGGCGCGGATCACCAGACTTTAGCCGACGAAATATAACTTCGTCGGCTATACTTTTGGTCAAACTACAAAGTCAAACCTCTAAACGCTGTAAAACGGAAATTGGGCCGTCTAAATGACGTTTTTTTGCCTGACCTTCAACAGAGAATAGTTTCAGATCGATGCGACGCATCTAATCGTATAAAAGTTTCCCCCAAAATATTTACCGACCGTCAGGCTACCCATAGGAAAACGGGAGTGAAAAACAGCAAACCGCAACATTCGGGACACAGATTTTGTCGGAATCTTCCCATTTTTCAACCGTAGCCGTATTTCAATATTTCGGTCATGTCTTATTTCACGACACATTTGCATTTGAAGGGTCTACGTATAGTAGGTATTTGAAACTATACATTCACTTAAACACTTAGTAAACAAGTTAAGGAACATTAGTGCATATATTCCGATTTTGAATCTCAAAGTTTGGAAAATCTATTCCAACCGTCAGATATCACCGTTAAGGTTAAATACATGTATGAAAAAAAATCCAACTACATCTGACAAAGTTGAAGGCTCGATCGGGACGGTCAAACCGCAAAGTCAAACCTCTAAACGCTTTAAAACGGAAATTGGCCCGTCTAAATTACGTTTTTTTGCCTGACCTTCAACAGAGAATAGTTTCAGATCGATGCGACGCATCTAATCGTATAAAAATTTCCCCCAAAATATTTACCGACCGTCAGGCTACCCATAGGAAAACGGGAGTGAAAAACAGCAAACCGCAACATTCGGGACACAGATTTTGTCGGAATCTTCCCATTTTTCAACCGTAGCCGTATTTCAATATTTCGGTCATGTCTTATTTCACGACACATTTGCATTTGAAGGGTCTACGTATAGTAGGTATTTGAAACTATACATTCAATTAAACACTTAGTAAACAAGTTAAGGAACATTAGTGCATATATTCCGATTTTGAATCTCAAAGTTTGGAAAATCTATTTCAACCGTCAGATATCACCGTTAAGATGAAATACATGTATGAAAAAAAATCCAAGGTTATCGGACAACGTTAAAGGCTCGATCGGGTCGGTCAAACTGCAAAGTCAAACCTCTAAACGCTGTAAAACGGAAATTGGGCCGTCTAAATGACGTTTTTTGGCCTGACCTTCAACAGAGAATAGTTTCAGATCGATGCGACGCATCTAATCGTATAAAAATTTCCCCCAAAATATTTACCGCCCGTCAGGCTACCCATAGGAAAACGGGAGTAAAAAACAGCAAACCGCAACATTCGGCACACAGATTTTGTCGGAATCTTCCCATTTTTCAACCGTAGCCGTATTTCAATATTTCGGTCATGTCTTATTTCACGACACATTTGCATTTGAAGGATGAAGCAATGGTTTGTCGATAGTGATAGAAAATGGAAACAGCTCTTTTTTTGTTTTTTTTTTAATCATAGCCGACGAAAGCAAACCTAGTATTCGTCGGCTATTGTTTTGTCGTTTTCTGTTAAAAACTTATGGCCGACGAAATATATAATGTTCGTCGGCCATTGTTCGTAATATTATTATTTTTTTAAAAACTTATGGCCGACGAAATAGTTAGTTTTCGTCGGCCATTGTTCGTAAAATATTTTTTTTAATAAATTATGGCCGACGAAATAATTAGTTTTCGTCGGCCATTGGTCGTAAAATATTTTTTTTAATACATTATGGCCGACGAAATAATGCATTTTTCGTCGGCCATTTTCCGTTTAGCCGACGAAATAATGCATTTTTCGTCGGCCATTCTCTGAAAAAAAAAACCTAAAAATCAGTGGTTTTACACCTCTCCTATTTCGATGTCCTGCTCACATATAACCAAAATTGAACATAAAAAATCAGAAACCCAACAGTCAACATATTTCAAATTTTTATTTAAGGGGTTTGGAACCCAGCCTAGCTGGGAGGCTCATCCCCACGCCCGGTCATTAGAAATGAGTTGATTACAAGTGAAAGGATTACATCATTTAAATTACTTAATCCGTCGGATTGTAATCGGAATCATCGGATGAGTCTTCTTCGGTTTCTGAATTGCTCGATAGGGGTAATCTATGTCTTTCCTCACCACTAGAGTCCTCGTTAGTTTCTTCAATTGGATCAACATCAACAAGCAGTGGCTCTTCACGTCGAATTCGCACCGGCGTGTCTAGACGAATAAAAGAGGAGTCAGGAATACCGTTTGAGTTGGGCTCTTGATACGCGGTGCCCCATTCCTCGTTCTCTTCGGCCACTCCAAGTGTAGACGCCCGGTAAATGTTGCGATGGTGGATAGTGTTGACTACTTTCCACGGGTCACCCTTGGCGAGATCATCAAGATAAAACACTTGTTTCACCCATGTGGCTAAAACGAACGGGTCGTCCTCATACCATGATGTACTAGTGTTCACAGAACTTACGCCGTATTGATCGGTTTTCATGCTCTGCGGCCGTGTGTCAAACCATCTACACTTGAAAAGGTGCACTTTCATGCCTTCCCCGTAATGCAGTTCCACAACCGAATGGAGAACACCGTAATAGTCAACTCCACCATCCCCACCATGTGCCATAACCCCTGAATTTTGTGTTTTCAGTCTGAGGTCTCTGTCTTCACATCGAAATAACACACCATTCACCTTGCACGTCGCATAAACTTTTGAATAGACCGGCCTCCTCGCTAAAAGTCTGAGTTCGTGCGACCAATTTGGGTGATTATCATTTGCAATAAGGTCCATCTGCAACCATCAGAATCAACTATAAATATGAATAAATATACACAATAATATATGAACACGTATAGAATAGTGTTAAAGGTACGTACCCAGCGGCCGAAATACTCTGCGAATGTCTGGTTGTGGTAATCGCGATCACCTGCTACTCCTTCACAGCGTAGATGTATGTCCTTCCAAAACTGAACTTCTGGACAGTTGATTAGTACCCACCAATGTGCAATGGCTACCTCATAATCTTTCAACTTATAGGAAACTGGCATGTTTCCACCGAGTACAACATCGTCGGAGAGTATGGAAAGATTGAACTGTGAAGGTACATCTTCCGGTATGCTTTCCTGTAACGCTCCGAAATACAGCTTCATGTAGGTAACGCACTCGTGCGCAATATATGCTTCAGCTATACATCCTTCAGGTGCGGATCTGTTTTGGACAAAACCACCGTATTGTCCAAGTTGCCTATAAATCAAGTTTTTAAAGTGTTATGATAATACATTAACACTATATCACATATATTGATGAGGAAATTAACATAAGGTGTAAAATACGTACCTTTCCATCGGATACATCCAAGTGAAGTGCACAGGACCGGTAAGCAACAACTGCCGAGGAAGATGGATCATGAGGTGAGGCATGATGTCGAAAAAATTTGGAGGAAATATCATCTCAAATTTACACATGATATGAACGATGTCTTGTTGCATTTCCCGGAGGTCAGATTTTCTCACTTCCCGTGTGCATACCTTCTGGAAAAATCTTGCCAACGCTACTAACGGCTCCACAACGTGACGGGGAAGGAACGGTCGAATGAAAACAGGGAAGAGACGTTGTAGCAGGATATGATTGTCATGACTTTTCAACCCGTACAGATTGTTGCATTGTCTGTTGACACACTTGGCTATATTTCCAGCAAAGCCTGAAGGATACTTGGCCCGACTTATCCAATGCAAAATTTCTGATTTATGCTCAGGCTTGACGGTGTAAGGAGCTTGAGGCATTTTTCTCTTCCCTTGTTTCAACCATAGTGGTTTTCTGATATTCATGTTTTGCATATCAGTGCGAGCCTTAGGACCGTCTTTCGTCTTCCCCTCCAAGTTCAGCGTTGTGCCCACCACACTTTCAGAAACATTTTTTTCTATGTGCATAACGTCTAGGAAGTGTCGGATCAACAACTCACACCAGTACGGGAGTTCCCACAATATGCTCCTATGTGTCCAGAATTTGTACTCCTCAGGCCTTTCAGGTATTTCCGCTACAATATCGGGATGATTGCTGAGGGGCCCAAAATCGTACTCATTAAGTCTTGCTAAAATTTCTCTTCCTGTCCATCTTCTGGGAGCACGGCCGTGTTCTTCGGTTCCATCAAATGCGGCGGACTCGTAACGCCAGTGGTGATCCGCCGGAAGGAACACACGATGACCCATTCGGCATATCTTGTTGCAATGAGGGGTGCTCCCATAATCGGTGAGGCACTCTGGACAAGCCTTGTATCCCCTGACAACGCTGCCCGACAACATCCCATAAGCAGGAAAATCACTGATGGTACCAATAACCATGGCATGCATCTGGAACGTCTCCTGCTTGTACTTGTCAAAAGTGGGATGACCAACGTCCCACAATACCTTAAGCTCTTCAATCAATGGTCTCATATACACATCGAGACATTTCCCTGGGTAACCAGGCCCCGGAATCAACAACGTCAACATATTATATTCCTTCTTCATGCACATCCACGGAGGAAGGTTGTAAGGTACCAAAACCACCGGCCATATACTGTATGAAAGACTCATGGTGCCGAAAGGGTTGAACCCGTCAGTTGAGAGCCCGAGCCTGACGTTTCTGACATCTGACGCAAAATAAGGAAACTCATTGTTTATATGCTTCCAAGCCGCTCCGTCAGAGATGTGTGTCATGATATCTGCGTCTCCCGCGTCCCGCTCACCGTGCCACCTCATAGCTTTTGCGGTGGTTGCTGACATGTACAACCGCTCAAGCCTATCTCTCAACGGAAAATACCGAAGCACTTTCACAGGTTTCCTATTGCCTGCTCCCGTCAACTTATATCGGTCAGACTGACATATCGGACATGCGTCAAGGCTAGCAAGGTCATTCCCTTCTGCATCTTTACCCCAGAAGAGAACGCAGTCAAATGCGCATGCATGGATCTTAATGTAGGAAAGCCCTAGATCTTTGAGGATACTTCGGACCTGACGGTGATTGGTAGGATTACGATGACCCTCCTCCAACAACGAAGAAGTGTACTGTAGATATTCATCTACTTGCCTGATAGTCGATTTTGTCTCGACTTTAATCCTCATTACCTCCATCACACTTTCAAGAACTGTCTTCTCAGAACTTGAACACACAGGGGTCTGTTGCAATGCAATCAGTTTGTTGTACTTGTCAAAGGCAGCAGTGTTGACAACTTGTGGGAACGGCTGCACCGGGTCCTGCATATATTGTTCCCCATGTACACCGCTTTCAAAAGGAAACACGTCGTTGACGAATGTCATTGTTGGATCGTTGGATGTACTACTACTGCCCGCCTCAAAATACTGCCCATGATCATGCGATCCATCTAATGATGGCTCACCGTGATATATCCAACGTGTGTACTTCGGCCAAAACCCATTGCTCTTTAGGTGCTCCCATACTGTCCTAATCGGAAATCGACACATATCACTGCGACACTTACATTTCTTGCACGGGCAATAATGGTACGGTCCTTTTGCATTTTCTTCGACGAACTGCATAAAATCCACAACTCCTGTAGTGTATCGTCGGTCATGCCTTGGAAGCGAAATCCAACTCTTATCTCGATCCATATATAGCCTGATAATAATATATATGTATAACTTTAATTAATAATAAATTAATTAACACATATATATTACAATATATATTATTATCAACATCAACTCATATATATATATACCATTAATTAACAACCATTATTTAAGTTCATTACACTATCAACAACCATTAATTAACATATTTATATATATTTTAACACTAATTAAAATAACATCAAATTAAAACACATAATTAAACTCTAACTGAAAATCAACTCAACTACAACTCAAAATCAACATATATACATACATTCTAACACTAAAACAACAAAAAAATAAAAAATCACTTACTATATCAAAATCACTAAAACTCAAAATCAACTCAATTAAAACTCAAAATCAACATATATACACATATACGTACCTATATATAGCTCCACAATGTAAGAGAGGACGGATTTCAATAATACCCACAGATTTTTCACTCTTTCTCCCGTTTTTTTTTTAAATGAGCAGCTTCTGTCCAGATCTGAAAATATAAAGACTTATAGCCGACGAAATTGCCCACTTCGTCGGCCATTCTTCCCAAAGTTATATAGCCGACGAAAACTTTAAATCGTCGGCCATTATAGAATTATAGCCGACGAATAAAGCTATTTCGTCGGCCATGATATAGTAAAGCCGACGAAATAAAGCAATTTCGTCGGCCATAGGTTTATAGCCGACGAAAAACTTTAAATCGTCGGCCATTCTATGTGTATGGCCGACGAAATAATGAATCGTCGGCCATTCTATGTGTATGGCCGACGAAATTTTTTCTTTGGCCGACGATTTTTAATTTTTACCGACGAACTAATTAATTTTCGTCGGCCATAAATGTAATATTTATTTTAAAAAAACTTATGGCCGACGAAATAATTAATTTTCGTCGGCCATTATTATTATAGCCGACGAAATGATGCATTGTTCGTCGGCTATTCTATGAAAAAAATAAAAAAATAATGATGATGTTAGTGACACTTCGGGTAGCATAAGTTCTCTTTCTCGTGCTTCGATGAAAGGAAAACAGAATGTCAAGCTCTCTGGAGTTTTTATCAAAACAGAATGATGATCAGAAGATGATCCAGGCTACTAAAATGTTCAAACCGAAAGATCCTTTTTTCGCAGTTATCTTGTAACCATTCGACTTCATTAACTACTTAATCCTCACCAGATAACAGTTAATGAAGTTGAATGGTTGCAAGATAACTGCGAAAAAAGGATCTTTCGGTATGACCAATTTAGTAGCCTGGATGACCTTCTGATCATCATTCTGTTTTGATAAAAGCTCCAGAAACCGTCAGATATTCTGTTTTCCTTTTATCGAAGCACGAGAAAGAGGACTTATGCTACCCGAACTGTCACTAACATCATCATTATTTTTTTAACACTAATTAAAATAACATCAAAACCGATTACTCTTTAGGATTAAAATAACATCAAAACATATATTAAAACTCAAAATCAACTCATGCAACTAAAACCCAAAATCAACATATATACACATGTACGTACCTATATATAGCTTCACAATGTAAGAGAGGACGGATTTCAACACTATCTACTGATTTTTCACTCTTTCTCCCGTTTTTTGCAAATGAGCAGCTGCTGGCTAGATCTGAAAATATAAAGACTTATAGCCGACGAAATTGTAAAATTCGTCGGCCATACTCCAAAAGTTGTATAGCCGACGAAAATATTAATTCGTCGGCCATTATTGGAGTATAGCCGACGAAAAGAAAAATCGTCGGCCATTATTGGAGTATAGCCGACGATTTTTACTTTGTACCGACGAAATAAAAATCGTCGGCCATTCTATAGGAATGGCCGACGATTTTTTTTTTTACCGACGAAAAAAAATTTTCGTCGGCCATTCCTGGGAATAGCCGACGAAAAATCATTTCGTCGGCCGTTGTTTTTTTTTTTCGTCGGCACAACTTATTTTTCTGGTAGTGCACCCATCCCGAGTCCGATCCATTCTTTTACTGATTTTTTCGTCGTAAAACCCTTTTAATCAGCTTTTAACCTTTTTACGGTAAGTCAACAGTCGTATTTACTGGTCAAACAGTAAATTTAGAAAGTCAACAGTAAATGGTCAAAGTCAAAATTACTGTTTACCATTTACTTTTACTGTTTACTGTTTTACCGCTTATTATTTACCTTTTACCGTTTTACTTTTCACCTTTTACGTTTCTTCTTCCTTTCGCCGCCAGCAGCTCCGCCTCAGAGGCCAAAAACATCACCACCAACCTCCAAGTCAACCAAAATCACCGCTATAACCTCAGGACGTCATCCCCGTTGTCCCCCGCAGCCAAAAACTCTCACAGCCTCCGCGAACGGGCGGCAGGCCGGCAGCACCTCCCTAATCTCTAATTTCTCCTAATTTCAACCAATCCAACCCCAAATCACACTCAAACGACTCCAAACAATGTTTTGAACCTAATTCTAGCCTCTAATTTCATCAACGACATCAAAATCACCACCATCCAATCCGAACCCGAAAACCCTAGAAATTTCAATTTCTAGTTTCTCCTTACCTAGGTTAAATTGGTTCTATTCCTTCCGTGGGTTGATTGCACGGGTCGAGACCATCGATCCCCGACCGGAATCGTGTCGATTGGTGGCCAATGGAACGAGAACTCGGTTCGACACAGTCGAGCCTTCTCAAGCTTCGACCGGTCGAACGACGGCGATCCGCCTCGAATACCCACCCCAGACGTGAAGAGGAGAAGAAGACGAACTGATCGGCACCGGTGGCCGGACGGCGGAGAACCGATGGCCGGCGCCTCTAGGTGGGGAGCTCGGGCCCGATTCGAGGCAGAGGAGAGAGAGAGGGAGAAAAGAAAGAAGAAAAGAAAAAGAAAGAAGAGGAATATTCGTCCAATATTCTTAGAATATTCTCAGTTCTGGAATTATCCGCTCGTTTCTGGAAATTTCCGAAACCTCTCCCCGATTTTACATCATAACTTTTTCCTACGAACACTAAAACAAACCTGCTATGCGTCCACGAACTCGTTTTAACGTCTTCTATCTCGTCGAGGAATAAAATTCTCGGTTGAGTCAATTTATAAAAAGTCAACCTTTAAAACTTTCAAATTGGAAAAACAATTTCTCGGAACGTTAAAAAAAAAAAAAAAAAAAACGGTCAAAGTTAGTTCGAAGTTCGGGTCGTATCAATTCCAGGTCAGGTCAGAGTCATCACAATCCACCCCCCTTAGGGTCTGATGTCCGCGTCGGCACACTTCCAGCCGGAGACAGGCTCTGATACTATTTGTAACAGCCCAACTTATACACTTCAGATATTGTCCGCTTTGGGCACTCTTCTCTCTGGCCCTCACGGTTTTGTCTTTAGGAGCTCACGAGCAATTTTCCAGTAGGTCACCCATCATGGGATTGCTCTGGGCTCAGCAAGCTTAACTTCGGAGTTCCCATCCCCTCCGAAGTCATTGATCCCCCAAAACGCGTCTCTATGTATTGAGCTAACTCTGCACATATAAGTACAACATCCACTCTTCTCCGGGTGATTTGCTTACCTGCTAGCTTCCCTAGCCATGTCAGATCAAAGTCATCACAAACTTCCTCCATGTTTCTGCTGAAAAGCAATTGAAGGAGGAGAGTCACATCCTCTGGACAGTAGCTCAGTTAGAGCTGAAGGGGCAACTAGGCAACTTGAGCTGAAGAAGCAACTAGGCAACTAGTTCAAGTGGAACTATAATAGCATCTACTCTAATATATACTATGGTAGGCTTTACAAGTAAGATAAAGTGTACAAATAAAATATAAACAGTAAAAGGTAAAAGTTGGAAGAAACACAACAACACTCATTTATCCACTGAATATAAAGACAGTAGGATATCACAACGCTGATGCATTCTCTGGATATGGTCATACTTCAATGAGCATAGTCATACCATCACCATACTTCCAACAATATAACTAACATAGTTGTATTTATGTTGAAGATACAAAGAACCCTAATGCAAATTGTGCATTAATTGTAGTCGAGCATTTATTGCAAGATACAGTCTTTAATGCTGTGTTCAAGCATAAACCCTAGTAGGGTCAAATCCCGTTTTTTTCTTCATCAACAAGCAAGCTCAGCAAGCTCAGCACGCACCTCTAAGACTCTCTGAGGCTGACTGTCGGATTTCACGTTTTGGTGAAAGTTAGCTTCTCAATGAATAGATGTAGTCTTTTATCCATTAGTTTCTCTCTATCTCTAGTTCTCGGTTTGATCCTTCATATTCAAACCTAGCTCTCCTTCTTACATTATAGAAGTTCAAACACACAAAAAATACACATCCAAACCATTATCACACATCTCATTGTTTCCTCTCATTCATCGGTAGCTCTGGCTTTTTGGTTGGGCATGGGTGTTTGGACCCTACACTAAGGACTCCTATATATAGTGCCACAAACTCTCTTTCTGTTGTCTAAATTTTGTATTTATTTTTATTCTCGTTTAGCTATCGAATTTACTTTGTTGCACATTAATGAGTTATTAAATATAATATCTTCTAAAAAAAAAATATAATATGATTATATGACCCAGTGATTTGTGCAAGAAAACGTCTAAGAAATGCGGTAAGTAAACATCTCAAGAACGAGTACTACTGAAAAGATGAGCACGATGCTCACTCTCAAACCTAGCCGTCGTTGGCATGATTTTCAAGCTTGTCCTTCTCTAACCTCTCCCTCTAATGACATCTCCTCTGGGTTGCCTCCAAGGAGACCACCATCATCTTCACAAACTGTGTCCCAACGATCATTTATTAGGGCAAATCGAGTCAGACCTCGTCAGAAGTGTACTCAGACTGATGGTTGTGCAGTGATGCTTCAAAGATGGTTCAGTGTTGAGCTACAACTATGAAAATCATGGATCTGCTGTTGATCTGCTACAGCATTGAAGAATCTAAATGGAGGTCACACTCATCCTCCCGAATACAAAGATCTTGCAAGCGACTGACTTTGTTTAGATTTCGATAAACTGAACAAGGGTAGTGGAGACGCTTTCTCCAATTTGTTTTAAGTGAAGGCTTGCCGATCGGGATCAACATCTTAGATGGCGGTGAAAACAAGTTGCTGGTGGCTAGAACAACATTTTCTTTGTGAGCCCTATGGGTTGTTAATTGGGTCTAGGGCTTTTTGTTTAATTTTTTGACTTAACTTTCTTGGGTCCAAAATCTTTAGCTAGTTTTATTTAAATTACCATATTACAATGTTTTGTCATACATTAGTAGTAGACTCGTTTCAATAAGTAAGTATGGGTACTCTCAAATAATTAGACCTAATCTATGTATCGTTGTTGTTTGTTCCACAAAATTTTTATCTACCCCTAGTCGATAGAGGGGAGATATGTATCGGTCTTTTTGGCTTTAGAATTAATCCAATCAACTTGATTTCTTCAACAACAAAAAAAACATTAAAAAAAATAAAAAATAAAAAAAGATAACGTACGGAAGCGACCGCCTCTCCCGGCTGAACGCCGTTGGCAATCCTACCATTGTGTTCAGGTCCAAGAGGGGTTTGGGGGCATGGCTATCAATTGTGGGTCAAAGCAAAGACGAGGAGGGCTGGATGGTTGTGGTTGTGGTTGGAGAGCAGGCAGAACAGATCGGTGGTTTTGATATGTTCCTCTCCATACCATAAGGGATGCCAGAACATCGCTGAGTGGATAAACGATTTCGCAGCAGCGGCGACGGGTAGCTCATCTACATCCTATGTCTTGGTGACGAGTTCGAACTCACGGCGTGGTTGATCTCGGTGGTCAACTGAGATATTGGTGGCTGGGCGTGGGTGTGATAAACTAGATCGATGATGCGGCGTAGATCTGCGATGGCATGACGACGTCGAGAGATGTGGAGGAGATTCCACTGCGCTTCGGCAATGAAATCATTGGTCAACGTTATTATACTGGCAGAAATGGCGGCAGGGCTGGGCTACTACTTTTGGGCCTTTCAATTGGGTTGTGTTTCTAAATGGATGGCCTCATGATCTTTGGGCATGGGTTTTTGGTCCACATGAGGTAGCTATCTTATTCGCTTTATTTATTTACGTGGGCTTCATGTATTTGAGCTCATATCGCCCTTGTGGTGTGATTTTCTCCCTTGGTGGAGTCAACTGGCTATGTCCAGAACGGTACGACTTGGTTCCTCACACTGTTGTCGCACGATCCCAATTTTTACCAAATTTGGTCATCCAACACCAAAACAACCCAACAATTACCATTGTTGACTAGCCTGAGAGCTTGTGTGGCTGTACGATTAAAGTGCAGTTGCGCACTTGCCAATTTGATTATTGGTGCTCACGCGTGGGTTTATTGTTGACTATTGTGCATATCTAGAGAAATTAATATTGTGCATATTTAGAGGAATTAGGATTCCTAATGTAAAGCTGTAATTGATTTATTCTTTATTCCTTTCCTATTAGGAATGTAATTGATTTATTCTTTATTCCTTTCCTATTAGGAATCTTGTAATATAAATACCCACTTTGGGGATGAATGAAATCATACAATTGAAACCCTAAACACTTTTCTACTTGGTATCAGAGCCATCCCTGTAGACCTATCGACAAAACCCTATTTTTTGTCACCCACTACACCTTAAAATTCCGCTGCCATGACTAATGTTATTGAACGAGTTGAAGGGTCCGACTCTGCTGAGACCTCTTCTCCTCCACCTCCTCCACCTACATCTACCTCCATCCACTACCACCAAGAAACCTCCTCTTTTCCAATTGGAGTTCTCTTGGATGACTCAAACTACTCTACATGGGCTCCGACTATGCAGATGCGCATCGGAGGCCGGAACAAGCTTGGATTTATTACTGGTTCCAAGACTGCTCCGCCTTCTGGAACCCCTGAACATGAAACTTGGGCCACTGACAACGAGAAGGTGAAGAGTTGGCTGATCGACAACATGTCTCCTGGCATCGTTCGGCGCTATCTCCGTCTCAAGACTGCTGCTGAGATCTGGAAGGCCCTCCAGTTGACCTATTATGATGATCAGGATTTTACCCGGATCTATGAGTTACATCGTCTCTGCTTTACTGCCAAACAAGCAGGACGTCCCTTGTCTGTCTACTACAATGAGATGGTTGCTTGGCTTGAAGAATTGGATCAACGAGTGACGTCTCTCAACGACAACGTCGATGCCATTATTCTGGACACCAGTTATCAGAAGATGCTTCGGGTACATATGTTCTTGGGAGGTTTAGATCCTGAATTTGAACAAATACGGGGGGAGCTTCTTCGTCGGGAGGACTTATTGAGTCTCGACAAGACATATGCTTATGTCCGTCGTGCTCACACTGACAGACTTGCCCATTCTGCCGGCCCGAGTCAGCCTGCAGTCATGAATACCACCATCTCTCCACCACCGGCCTCGGTTTCGGCTCCTCAAGCTGCTGTGGCTCAGCGTCGGTCTAATTCCCATTTTGGGCGTCCTCCCAACCCGTTTGCAAACTCGGTCTGCCCTTTGTGCAAGGATAAGGGTCACTCTCCAGACAACTGTTTTGCCAAGATTGGATACCCTGACTGGTGGGGCGATCGCCCGAAGAAGACATTGCCTAAACCTACGGGCAATGCCGCTCCCGCCACCTCTGCTTCTGCTCATCTCGTCCAATCAGGTATGTCTGGTAAGGTCTCTCTTGCTACATCTTGTGGGAATAATGCTTGGATAATTGATACCGGTGCATCTGACCATATGACTAATACCCCTAGTTTAGTGAAGTCCCTACACCCTCCTTCTTCACCTAGTGTATCTACCGCTAATGGTTCTCCTTCTTCTATTATTGGTGAAGGCTCTGTCACTCTCTCTCCCACCCTTACTATTGATTCGGTTTTAGTTGTCCCTGCTCTAGCCTATAACCTTTTGTCTGTTAGTCAAATTACTATGGCTCTCTCATGTTCTGTCACGTTTTATCCCAATTACTGTGTTTTTCAGGACATCCTAACACGGCAGATTCTTGGTTATGGTACTAGACGGGGGAAGCTGTACTATCTTGATTTGACGACCAGTGGGGAGCAGCAGTTGAGTCAAGCCAACAGTGTTACCAGCTTAGAGAGGGTCAAGGAGGACGTTTGGTTATGGCATCGTCGTTTAGGTCATCTTTCTTTTGGTTATCTTAAGAAGTTACAACCCCATCTGTTTACAGGTGTTGATGAGTCTGTTTTTAAGTGTGATGTTTGTGAACTGGCCAAGGGCCACCGTGTTTCCTATTCTCCCAGTTTGAATAAATGCTCAGTTCCGTTTATGAAAATTCATTCTGATGTTTGGGGTCCTGCTAGAGTTTCTACACCCACTGGGGCTCGTTACTTTGTTACCTTTATTGATGAGTGTACCCGGATGACTTGGGTATCCTTGCTGACCTGCAAAAGTGAAGTCTTCTCTCGCTTCACTGAATTTCACAAGATGGTGATGACCCAATTCCAGCAGCCTATCCGTGTCCTTCAATCTGACAACGGAGGTGAGTATGTTAGTAGCTCCATGTCGACATATCTGGCCTCTCATGGAATCCGTCATCAAACTTCTATTGCATACACTCCTCAACAGAATGGCTTGGCTGAACGTATGAACAGGATACTGCTTGAGGTTGTTCGTGCCTCTTTGTTTGGCATGAATGTCCCTCGCTCTTATTGGGGTGCTGCTGTTACTTCTGCCGCTTACCTGATCAACCGGACTCCTTCCCGGGTTATTGATTTCCAAAGTCCACTCCAGAAGTTACAAGACTTGCTGCAAGTCCCCTCTCTTCCTAATCTTGAGCCTCGGGTGTTTGGTTGCACAGTGTATGTCCATATTAACAAGCAGTTGCGTGGCAAGTTGGATCCCTGTGCCTTGAAATGCATCTTCATTGGTTATGCTGACTTTCAGAAAGGTTATCGTTGCTATGATCCTATTACCAAGAAGACTCATGTGTCCTTAGATGTCTCTTTTCGTGAGTCTGAACCGTTTTACTCCGGGGGAGTTTCAGCGTCTTCCCTTCAGGGGGAGAGTGCTAGTGCTTGTGAAGGTAACACTCTTACTCTACCAGAATTTGATGACTTAGAACAGTTGGAGATGCGTTTTGGAGGTTCTGACAAAACTGGTCCGGAGCAGAATGACAGCATCGACCAGTCGAGAGATGGTCTTAGACTGGTCGAACATGTTGCATCGGATGTACAGAACGAAGTCATCGACCGGCCGAGTGATGGTCTTCGACCGGTCGAACATGTTGCATCGGATGGACAGAACGAAAACCCGGTAATGGACGGACATAATGAAATCATCGACCGGTCGATGAATGTGGCTCGACCGGTCGAAAATGCTGCTGACAGAGAGGTTGTTTCAGTTTTCCAAAATCAAGATAGTACCACAGCTACCTTCCCCTCGTCTACATCACCAGCTGAGATCGCTGTTCAGGATGCTCCACTTGAGGTACGTAAATCTAACCGGGTAACTAAAGGAGTTCCTAAACAGCAATATGAACCTAGTATAGATGCAAAAGCCAAATACCCTATTGCTAACTATGTCTCCCACCATAGGTTGTCTGAGTCTCATGCACTTGTTGTTCATCAATTATCTTCAGTATCTATTCCTAGCAATGTACAGGATGCCTTAACAGATCCCAAGTGGAAGCAAGCCATGAATGAGGAACTCGAAGCCCTGCAGAAGAACGAGACTTGGGATATGATTCCTAGGCCTCCTGGTATGAAGACTGTTGGATGCCGCTGGGTATTTACCGTAAAGCTCAAGGCTGACGGAAGCATTGATCGCTATAAAGCTCGACTGGTTGCCAAGGGTTACACCCAGAAGTATGGAATTGATTACCAAGAGACTTTTGCACCTGTTGCCAAGATTAACACTATAAGAATTCTTATTGCTCTTGCAGCTCGTTATGATTGGCCCCTACGACAGTTTGACGTAAAGAATGCCTTCTTGAATGGTGACTTAGAAGAAGAAGTATACATGGATGCTCCACCAGGTGTCAGCTGCAAACCAGGTGATGAAGGAAAAGTGTGCTACTTGAAGAAGTCCTTATATGGTCTGAAGCAGTCACCTAGAGCATGGTTTGGGCGCTTCTCCAAAGCAATGAAGAAGTTTGGATATCGCCAGTGTAATTCCGATCATACCTTGTTTGTGAAACGCAACAATGGTAAGACTACTGCCTTGATAGTGTATGTTGATGACATGGTGGTTACAGGAGATGATCCGTGTGAGATGGCAAGTCTCCAAAAGCAGCTGTCTCTGGAATTTGACATGAAAGATTTGGGAGACCTGAAGTATTTTCTGGGAATCGAAGTTGCAAGATCCAAGCATGGGATTACTTTGTCCCAACGAAAGTATATCTTGGATCTTCTTGCTGAGACAGGTCTGTTGGACTGCAAGCCTGCTGTCACTCCTATTGAGCAGAATCACAAGTTGGAGCTTCTTCCAGATCAAACTCCAACGAATAAGGCCAGGTATCAGCGTTTAGTTGGGAGACTTATTTACTTATCACATACTAGACCTGATATTGCATATGCTGTCAGTGTGGTGAGTCAGTTTATGCATAACCCTGGAGTAGATCATATGAGTGCAGTACTCCGTATTCTCAGATATTTAAAAGGCACACCTGGTAATGGGCTACTATTTGCAAGAGACAACGAGTTGTGTGTCTCTAAGGTGTGTGTTTCAGGTTATAGTGACGCTGATTGGGCTGGTGATCATACCAACAGGGCGTCTACTTCAGGTTATTTTACTTTCATTGGTGGAAGTTTAGTAACCTGGCGTAGTAAGAAGCAGAATGTCATTGCTCGCTCTAGTGCAGAAGCCGAGTATCGAGGAATGGCAAATGGCGTGTGTGAATTGTTATGGATCAAGAATGTGCTTAAACAGCTAGGTTTCAAACTCCAGAAACCTATGGATTTACATTGTGATAATACAGCTGCTATTGAGATTGCTCATAACCCCGTACAGCATGACAGAACTAAACATGTGGAGGTGGATCGACATTTCTTAAGGGATAACCTTGACAAGAAGATTATCCGGTTTCCCTTTGTGTCATCTGAAGAACAGTTAGCTGATGTTCTTACTAAAGGTCTGTCACATGATGCCTTTAGTAAATGGATTATCAAGTTGGGCATGATTGACATCTACGCGCCAACTTGAGGGGGAGTGTTGACTATTGTGCATATCTAGAGGAATTAATATTGTGCATATTTAGAGGAATTAGGATTCCTAATGTAAAGCTGTAATTGATTTATTCTTTATTCCTTTCCTATTAGGAATGTAATTGATTTATTCTTTATTCCTTTCCTATTAGGAATCTTGTAATATAAATACCCACTTTGGGGATGAATGAAATCATACAATTGAAACCCTAAACACTTTTCTACTTTTATCACTCCCCCCTATTTTCTACGGTACTTGTTCTTGTTCTTGGTGCTGGTTCTTTGTCCTCTCTCGCCAGCCACAGCTCATTCATGGCTTGGTTATCGATGGTGGATTGTATGGTTCTGTATTGACAGAGCAATTCCTCTAGGTTACTGGTTTTTCAAATGATTTGTGTAATGGAATTTGTATGGCATCGGTTACTTGGCACACCTTACTATTTCATGGCAGCTAGCGGCCATGGCAACTACAATGTTAACAATCATGGATTGTATGTGTAATAGATTATGTGGCATTCCTTATGTTGTAGGGCCTCTGGTCCATAAATTAACAATATCGTTGGTCTTCTCTCACTGTTTCTAGTTTGATCAAGTTGAAAACACGTGTTCTTAGTTATTAATTTGTTTTTCTAGTTTTACAGTTGCTTATTCTGGATTAATAAATTATTCATTTCTCACTTAAAAAAAAATTCAAAGATGGTGAACCATATATACTATATAGAAATACTGACTCACCTATGAACCCGAAGCGGTGAACTTGCTCTCATTGGGGCATAGGTGGACGACTTACACGTCACACACTCATTCTAATTCTGTCTTTGATTGTTTATTTTATTTTACCTCAACGTCATTCCAATTCTGTCTTCATTGCTTCTTCCGCATCACATCCTCTCCTACATTCAACGGAACAAACACACTTCTACTCAATCCCTGTTGTTGTAACGGACTAAGAAAGAACACAGATTTACGAGGTTCACTAACGATGTGTTAGCTATGTCCACGGGCATAGGAGAACAGTTTTATTATCTTGAGGAAAACGGAATACATAATACAATTAGGTTTAGGACGTTTATATACTAAACCCAACAAGAAACTATCAATCATTCTTAACATAAAATCAGATCGATATCTGAGTCTCTCACAAGTCACAACATCGAAGAAATCAATCAAGGATGTCAACGGAGATGTTTTAACTCCAGGAGCCACCTAACTTGATTGGCTATGAACGATCATAGATAGAAATACTTTTCAGGCAATTGTGGACGGTGGAGGGTATGGTGAGTCGTGAAGATCATTAGTTGCCCATCTGGTTTGTCCGTCTTCTTTTGATCTGCTTTGATTGGACAGATATCCTTGTAACAAAATAGACTAGGGAGGAGGGCCGCGCTTTACTGCGGCTTTGTAAATGGAGAAGGAAGACTTGGAGAAAAAGTAAATTTCAGCTGGACTAATTAATCACGCAGTGGAAAGAGCTTGTCTCACATTTACCACAAAGATGAAAACATAACTGTAGACTTAAAAATTTGGTCAGATTATTAAAGGAACGCTTTTGCCAGCCCGCTACAAAGTTGAGATGGGTTGGCCGTAATCGACAGTAAGATCATCATTTGGTCACCCAAAGCAATCCTTTCTCCATTACCTTTCCTTGTTTCCTTAACATACTGACTGAGAGTTCAAACACGAAATGAAAAGAGGTTCAACATTTTCACTCATGTTTAGCAATATTGTACAGCCAAATGGAAGAAGTTGATCATTTTGTTTACAGCTAACTAATCTGCAGTTGTTTCTACGGCAAATTACACATTGGAGTCTGGCCAAGAAGTTGTTTGCTCCTTTTTTCAATACAAAAGATGTAGGCTCTATACACATCTGAGTCTGTCCCTTGCTCCATTTCTTCTGTACAAAAGTTGCATAGTCCTCTTGCTTCAATCAGTGTCAGAGATTATTTGTTTTCCGCTACTGATAGCTGAGATTCTGCAGAGAAGATTAAAATGAAATCAATTACGTAATCTCTGATATAGAAACATAAGTTGCTGAGAGAAGATTACCTCCGTCAAAATTTCATAATTGGATAACTATTTGTCAGCCAGATTAGAGTTCATTCTAGCCAAGGAGACCAAGAATTCATCAAAGTCATTCACACAACAAAACAGAGGTAATTAAAGGAACAAAGCAAGTAACAACATAATAAAGGATGTCTTGATATGAAATACTTAATTAGGGATTAACAGTCAAACTACACCAGTTATAAGACCAAGACAATAAAAGCAGTGGAAAGAAAAAACAGAAACTCTATTAAAGAAGTTAATTGGTATCAATGCACCTCTACTACATCCAGCGTAAAAGTGAAATTTAGAATAGATTATTTCTTAGAATCAATTTCAGGGTATAAGTGATCTTGCTAATTAACCAAGGGTTCGTGCAGTTATTGAAGTGATATACATAGCATATGAGT
Source organism: Potentilla sterilis (assembly GCA_963682095.1). Taxonomy (NCBI): domain Eukaryota; kingdom Viridiplantae; phylum Streptophyta; class Magnoliopsida; order Rosales; family Rosaceae; genus Potentilla; species Potentilla sterilis. Next base: position 29,659,930 of record OY821765.1, read on the forward strand.
ACGTAACCACAAACTTTATACATTGTCAGTTTCTTTGATCAAAGTCAGCAAACCAAACAAATAATAAGAGGATTTGATGATTCTAGAAACAAAAAATATGCACAAACACATAAACGTGTAGAAATCATAACCAATGTCACAAAAGTTAAAGACCCTAATTGATTTGAACCAGCCAAATGCGTATGCATCAAAACAAAAACATTACAGATACAGCAGTGTATACCCGAACGATTTAAAATTCACAAAAAACCTGAAACATAAATAATGGAAAAGCAGTGAACAAATTAATATTCTGAGAGGTTACTGATATCCATTTCCTTTGATAACCAAACACTTGATTTAAGTCGACAAAGAAATGAGTAGATGTCATTGAATTGGAGTTATGTTTGTTGTCCTACCTTCTTAATCGTGATCATAGTGCTTAATTAATAAAGCACAACAACCTGCGAAAAAGAAAGAAAGACACCCATAAAGAAATCAGAAGATAGCACTGAATCCTGGAGGATGAAATCAGCAGCATAATGAAAAACAAACCATAAAAACCATATATCAAGAGAGCAGAAATCAATTCACATAGAATACAACAGCCCCATAAAAATCCACATATATATATAAAATAGTGGCAAATCAAAATAAAAAAAGAGGATCACCTTCCTTTCAACACAGAGAACTTCTGGCCAGACGATGACAGTCCCGTAGAATAAAACACCAAAACTAAATTGCCGTTGAATCCATTTCTACCCACCCAATCATTATCTGTTCTAATTCACCGGAAAGAACCTCGCCGTTGAATCCAAAGCTATTTCGTTTTCAGAGACAAAAGAGAGAGAAAGAGAGAGAGAGAGAGAGAGAGAGAGAGAGAGAGAGCAAAAGATCGAAGAAGAAAAGGGCAACAAATACCATCCACCGGCCGTGCAGTCCCAATCATGCTGGTCAAAACAATAGAAAACAAGAGCGGCAAGGATCCTCTCCTGTCCTTTTTTTTTTTTGCCTGACCTGTCCTGACCTCCATCCGACGATGGAGAGGCCATACAGGGGGTGGGCTGTTGTGAGGTGGGAATTCTGGGCTGGTGTATCAGCTCAGCTCCCTAAAAAGGACAGGAGAGGATAGACAGAATCAGGGGCGGATCCAAGTGTGGGCAATGATAGACAGCTGCCTATACTGAGTTTTTGTTGCTGGGCTTGGAGTATGAGTTTTTCTGGAGAAAACTCATATGAAAATAGCAGATTCCGGCGAAGGATACGGTGAAAGACATCTGCATTTTTTTTTCTTTTCTCTGGTTTAAGCCCAAAACGATGTCATTTGGGCCTTAATTAATTGATAGAAGTCAGTGTTTTACAATTTTACTTACAGTAAAAAAAAAAAAATTGTGCCTTTTTACTTACAATTTTACTTCGAGGACAAGGCTATGATGGAGCTAGTAATATGCAAGGTCAGTTCAATGGTCTTAAGGCACTTATCTTGAAAGAAAATGATTGTGCCTTTTATGTTCATTGTTTTGCACATCAACTTCAACTTGCTCTTGTTGCTCTAGCTAAAAACCATGTTGCAGTTGCTTCATTTTTTTTCTTAGTGACTAGAGTGGTTAACCTTGTTGGAGCATCATGTAAACGTCGTGATCTTCTTCGAGAGCAACAACAAAATGAATTGAAAGAAGCTGTTCAAAATAATGAGCTTCAAAGTGGAAGAGGACTGAATCAAGAAAGTACTCTTACACGTCTGGGTGATACACGTTGGGGGTCACATTACGGTACCTTACTGAGCATTATTTCTATGTTTTCTTCCACAATTAAGGTGATTGAAATGATTATTGAAGATGAGACATATGCTGATCAAAGAGGTGAATGTAATCTGTTGCTAACACAAATGCAATCATTTCACTTCATATTTTGTTTGTTTTTAATGAGACAAGTGTTGGGTGTGACGAATGAGTTATCACAAGCATTACAAAGAAATGATCAAGATATTGTCAATGCTATGGATTTAGTTAAGGCAAGCAAGCAACAACTACAAATAATGAGGGAGGAAGAATGTGAATGGGATAATTTCCTTGAAAATGTCTATTGTTTCTGTAACAAGCATGGTGTCAAGATTCCCAATATGGATGATCTTTTTGTGGCTCAAGGGAAATCACAACGTATGGCTGAAAAGTTAACAGTCCTTCATCATTATCGAGTGGATGTCTTTTATTCTGTGATCGATACACAACTTTCAGACTTGAACGATCGCTTTAATGAGGTAAACTCTGAGCTTCTGATTTGTGTTTCAAGTTTAAGTCCAGATGATTCATTTTTTGCTTTTGACAAGCAAAAGTTACTTCATCTTGCTCAATTTTATCCAAGAGATTTTTCTGAAAGAGATGTGTTATCACTTGAAGACAAGCTTGATATTTACATTAATGATATGCGATCGAGCAATGATTTTTCTCAACTGAAAGGAATCAGTAGTCTTGCAAAAATATTGGTGGAGACTAGAAAGCACATAACACATGCATCAGTATACAAACTTCTAACTTTGGCTTTAGTTCTACCAGTTGCAACGGCTTCAGTGGAAAGAGTATTCTCAGCTATGAACATTGTGAAGAATCCACTTCGTAATAAAATGGGAGATCAGTGGTTGAATGATAGTTTGCTTGTTTATATTGAGAAAGATATATTCAATAGCGTTAGTAATGATGCTATAATGCAGCGTTTTCAAAATATGAAATCGCGTCGTGGACAATTACCGTCTCATCGTTGATTGAAAGTTGTATTGTATTTTTTTTTTAATTGAAGTAGATTATATTTTCAAGTGACAAGTAATTCTTGCCTTGGCTGACAAAATTTCCTGGATCCGTCACTGGACAGAATACCAAGAGCGAACAGCAAGGAACCAATGTTCTTGTTGTAGTGAGTACGTTGCCTAGTCCAGCCGGCCTGGACACAATTGCTAGAGAGGACAGTTGATGGTGATAGGTGTGGTGCAGGAAGAAATAGATATTCTTGATCCCACCACAAGAATGAAGCTATAGAGGAGGTCCAAACTGATAATGAAGTTATGGGAACGGATAATTCTAATACCATGAAACTTAAGGGGTTATGCTCATTGGTACGTACTTACTGGAGCTTCACAAAACTTTGTACATCCATCCTTGCTCAAGCTAAGACCATCAGATCATTATAACACCAGGTACTGTCTAAAACTAAAGCCCAAACTACTGTGATCAATTGCAAATTCATGGGCCCGGAATTGTATGAATTAGCTGTAAGAAGTACTCGATTGACCATCCAAATATTATTAGTCACCATTGGTCAAATTTCACTTTACTAACCTCTTTTTTTTTTTTTTTTTCTTTCTTTTCTGCTCAAGAGATTTTGTGCTAATGAACACGTTCAATACAGTTTCATATGCAATTTCAAGCTCAATATCAAATCTACACGCCAATAGTCTATACATTAATGTCTATACATAATTTTTATTTTTTTTTAGTGAACAAGTCTGGCTGATCCATTTTATGCATATAAAATCAAGCATTAGTTAACTACTCATACAACACATTTAATTAGGATTGGTTGCCATTAATTTCATTTAGAAAAATACACATAATTAAGCACTGGTGAATTTTTTATGTATTTTTTAAGAACATAAGCATTGTTGATTGAATTTTGAGTTTTCAGATGAGTTAAATTAGTGAATTAGTGTATTTGTTACCAAGTGTTGAACTGGTTTAGTGTTACAATATTACAAAAGAATGTACTTTGCTAAATGAACCTCAATCCAGCTAGGCGTACTTATTCAATTTCACTGACCTGCACTTTAAATAGTAGATGTAGAGTTGTACATCAGTTTATTGTATGAAATAAACTTTCATCCAGGTGGGGTTGCTGATTGTAAGAAATGGATCCCAATCCCATGGCATTCCTACTCCATATTTCAACAGGTTGATTGCTAGTAGAATTGCATGCCTAATATCGATATGCATTTTTGTATCTGGTTCGGATGAATTTGGCATTTGCTGTAAGCGAGATTTAGAGGGTGGGAATATAGAATTCTAGTGAGTAGGTCTTTTAGTTCTGTGTGTGCTTTCTCTACTCTTCCCACCCTTGGGGTGGGGATATAGATATCTCACCGTGTTATTGTCCTTATTTTATTTTAGGTCCATTACTTGGAATTGACCTGAATTTTATCACATGTATTAGCTATCCCCACCCCTCCCTTTGTTCCTCTCTTTCTTTTGCTGTTCCCAGTTCCCACCCCTCCCCTATTTCTTTGTCTTGTACTCGCGTAGTCTTCTTATATCAGATAGTTGTACGCGGTCTTCACTATACTATTGTGTGCTCTTTCTTTTGTTATCCCCACCCCCACCTTTTCTTTTCACTACTCTCTTTGAGTTCGATCGATGATCAATTACTCATCAGAATCTAGGCCGGATTTGAATTGCATTCTTTGAGAAACCATGACCAACACGGCAACAATTCTTGCAGAGAAGAAAATAGTTTGAATAGTTTGCAAGCCAAACGAAAATGCATAATATAGATGTATGAAGAGGACGTAAACCAATTAAGAAACAGTCCTGTTTATTAACAGAACAATTTTGCCACTTCGGGTATTTCTAATTATATTTCATTTTCTTGTAGATTATATGTACTCTTCCCACCGATTGAAGGCTTATTCTATCTGATTAAGAGGATTATATTTTATGTGGCGGTAGGATTATAACACGTTAAACTGCGGTATTGATATCGCTACCCCTCCCTTGTTTACCAATGACCTATTTATTATAGTTTATATGATACAATGAGCCATAAAAGTGTTATTCCAACCGTGAATACACAAATACATTCTTTTATACATTTGCGGTTGGGTTATCTTTAACCATCGAGCAGCTAGGTTATCACTAACCACATTAGCGGCTAGGTTATCACAAATCACATTAAGAATATTTTATACATTTACGGTTGGGTTATCAGTCAGTTATAATTTAGAACCCTTTTCGCCCTTAATATAAATAGTTGATCAAGCGAGCCGGCAAAATACATTATTCCCAGCTCTCAAAGTCAATAGTTCAAAATGGGAATGTTTTTCAGTACCTTTGTGTATATGTTATATTTATTTATAAATTTTTAAAAAAAATGTTATTATTGTAGTAAATAGAGTGATTTGTTTGAATAATTTTAGTCTTCTTAGTTGTAATTACTTCAGCTACGACATATTTACAAGTTTATGAACAATGATAACAAATGTGCATTTCATGTTAAAGCATATATACATTTAAACACTACCTTGTTTATACAACCATTGTATGCATGCAGATAGAATGATATCATCTACATTGTATATGGATAATGGACTTGACATTTACATATTGTACATCAATGTTGAAGAGATAAATTAATGATGTCTTCCATACTACATCTCCCACTATTTCCCACAGTATCAAAGTATTTGTACATGCTACATCATGCGATTAAGTGAGATACTTACACATTTGATTACACTTACCCCAAACCCTAAACTCTAGTGTATTTTGTACCAAGTGTCAGAATTGGTTTAGTTGTAGAATACTACAAAAGAATGTATTATGCTAAATATTTCAACTCATCCAATTTCACTGAGCTACATTTTTTAGTAGATGTAGAGTTGTACGCCAGTTTAATAGAATATTTGATTGTCATCTTTGTCAGCTGACTATTAGTATTTCGTATGACGTTTGCTAACTTTTCCTTGTAATTTAATTGCGCTCATTTGGCCGGGAATTCCTCAAACAGCCTCCATGTCGTAAAATCATCACCTTCTTCAGCACCGATGGGTCTAAACAAGCTGTGATGAGATTCACAATTCTCGACCACAAAGAGAAGACTTACACTTACAGGGATGAAGTGGGTTGTTGTTGTTGGGGGAGGTGGGGATTTAATTGGAGGAAGGGGAAGAAGACGAGGGAGCCATTTTTGGTTTGGTTTTTTGTGGTGAGGAGGTGAAGCCGGAGGAATCGCATGCATGCATGGCTGTGAGAGCCTGCGAGAATTTTTAACTTTAAAATGAACAAAATTAACTAAGCCCAAGAAAAACATTACACTATAAACAATCAAGTAAATTATATTAATTAACAACACATTACGAGATCTAACATATATTTAGCTAACAAATCAACAACAACATACTGTGTCAAAGAAAAAAAGAAAAAAGAAAAAAGAACAACAACAACAACGACCACGTACAACAACGCATATGTAGTTACACAAGCGATATAAAAAAATATTGATTTACGACCAAGTTACGTACAAATGTTCTAGACTAGTACTACTCCTCTAGTCCTCCAGCTTCAAGATCTTCCATAGCATCACCTGATCGCATTTCCGTTTCTTGTGTGTCTCCCTCATGAATTGGCTCACTTATCTGACGATCAGGTTCAGGCGCAAAGGCGCCTCGCCAACCAACAATGGTTGCTCTTAGTACAATGTCAAGAACCGGAATAGTACTAAGGACGGTGTACAGCCATGTCACAAAGCAGCTGAGGATAAAGAAGCAGGAGGGGATGAGTGTAATTATGGGGTGTGCATACCAGAACAGAGCTTGCGGGAGAACCAGTACAGCAGCCGCCAGTGCAACCGCGAGAGGCGCAGAAAGCTCTTCAAGTCGCTGGAATACTATGATGCCTTCGGTTGTACTAGTTATGGAACTGGGTGGTAAATGAGTGGTGAGAGGGACATGGAATTTGATGGAGATGAAGGGAAAGATCACAAAGAGTATCATTTGAACAAAAACTTTCATCCAGGTGGGGTTGCTGATTGTATGAAATGGATCCCAATCCCATGGCATTGCTACTCCATATTTCAACATGTTGATTGCAAAGGGAATTGCATGCCTAATATCTATATGCATTTTGTATCTGGTTCGAATGAATTTGGCACAGCTGAGTGGAATTGTAAAGAGGATTCGCAGAGCCTGCTTGAGAAAAAGAGAGGGAGAGAGAGGATGGGAGAGATATGTGGGGGTCTGTGGAGGCGGAGGTTTATATAGGGGTGAGAGGTGAGCTTTGAATGGAATGGCCGCTGTTTTGAAGGGACTATTATGTCTTTGTAATGACAGGCCAGCACAACCTAGGGAGAATTGGGTGTAAAATCCACTTTCATATCTCAAACACTGTAAGCAACAACACAACAAAATGGAAAAAAAAAATATTGGATTCGCAGAGCATGCTCTTCCCACCCCTGTGAGTTTGAGAGGGTGGGAATATAGAATTGAAGTTAGTAGGTCTATCAGTTCTCTATGTGGTTACTCTTCCCACCCTTGGGGTGGGGATATAAATCTCTCTCACCATGTTATTGTCCTTATTTTATTTCAGGTCCATTACTTGGAATTGGCCTAAATTTTCCCACACATGTATTAGCTATCCCCACCCCTCCCTCCTCCCTTTGTTCCTCTCTTTCTTTTGCTGTTCCCACTCCTCCCCTATATCTTGGTCTTGCACTCGGGAAGTCTTTTTTATATCAGATGGTTGTACGCGGTACTACTGTGTGCTCTTTCTTTTGTTATCCCCACCCCCACCTTTTCTTTCACTACTCTCTTATATTCTTGTTGATTGACCCTTCCTCTCTTACATATTACACGCTCGTGTATTTATATGTAATATGTGAATAATTATGTTTAGTTGATATTAGCTGATTTACATATCTTTGAATAAAATTAAATGGTATATTTATACTTAAAATTGTTAAAGGAAAAACACATTATGTGCCTTCGTCAATGTAACTGACGAGAGGTAATTAGGTAGTCATTATATATTGTCATTAATGTATTTACTATTACCGTTGTAATATTCACCTTATATAAATGGGATTATCAATGAAATGAGTAGACCAATTCACTATTTCCTACAACACGTTATCAGCACTTTGCCTAACCTAGAGTTTTTAACCAAGACAAAAAAAAAAAAAAAAAACTGACACAGAAAAAAAAACCCTAGTTTTTTTCCTCATCCCCCTCCGCCGCCGCCGCCACTAGGCCTGCCCGGGCCAACGCGACGACCCAGGAGCCCAGTTGAGGGCCGACGACGCCAGCCCAGACGATCTCTGTCGATTCCAGCCTCGATCGACGATCGGATCACCCTCGATTCCAGATCGCTCCATGACGAGGCATCACCACCACTATCGATCCTCCTGTGCCGGCCTTTCACCCGGATCGTCCCCCCCTCCAGATCGAACCGGATCGGCACCACTGACCTCAGATCAAAATTTGATCTGGACACCCAAAGCTGCCCCACCCGGTTGCTGCGTCGCCACCACTGACCTTCGATGACCTTACCCGGAATCGGACCTTGATCCTCAATGTCCAGCGCGAAGCCTCGACCCGGATTGTCTACCCCGATCAGCCGATTCCGAGATTGGGCCTGCGCCGATCGACGCCTTCCCGCGACGCCGCTGCGATCTGCAGCAGAAGAAGAAAAAAATATCGACCCGGATTTTTAGGCCTGGTCTCGACCCGGATCTGCCTGACCCGACCCACGAAGAAAAGAAAAAGATTTTTACCTTTATGGTAAAATTTAATGGTAATTTTAAAATTATCGCATAGTAATTCTTATTTACTGTGACTATTTACTGTTTTATGAATTTAATGGTAAATATTAAATTATTTAATTGATATGGTAAATGTATGATTAAAGTGACTAATCATATGAATATTGTTTTTTTTATGTGACATATCAATTACGATGCGGCGATGAATATGCGACGACAATTTGGAGTCGGAGATCGAGCAATGGTATTGTTTCTGCACAAATCCTGGGGCCTGGTAGAGACAGATGAATCCTCGTATGATCTCTTGTAAACCTGCTTACTAAGGGGAATACCGGGCGGGCCGGTCTTCTCCTCTCCGATACCTAAGTTAGTATAGTTGGAATAGATATAACTTAAGCACGTATATAAGCGGTAGGAAGGATCAGTTACCTATTAATGAGGGTAGTTGAGGCCTTTATATAGGTGGCCAGGAGTGAGGTCTGGTCTTACTCTTCGATGTGGGACTGGTTTCCTTCTGTTTGCATACCAAAGGGCAGCTTTGGTGACCTCTTTGGCAGACAGGCGCCCCCGGTCCCCGGGTCCCTGGTAGCAGGATAGACTGCTGGACCCCGAGGCCGGGTGTTGGTGATCCGGTCCCGGGCCTCGGGCAGGCCCCTGGTACACTAGCTGCGGGTCTGTGGGCCTGCTGTAGCCCCTCTGTGGCTACTGTCAACAAGTCCCCCAAGTTCCCGGTCAAGTGCAATCTTGAATGGGGACTTAAACTGTCTTGCCCTTATCCCGCAGACCCGCAGGGTTACCAACCCAACGGTGCCCAGTCTCCCAAGTCCGCGTTGAAGATTGGGCGTGACCGGGGTGAGTACCTGTTACCGATGATATGCAACAGTTTGTGAGTATACTTGCAATATAAGTAACACTGTGCTCAAGTGTTGTAGTGCTATGAGCATGGAGCGGGGTGAAACCCGGAGAGTGCATGAGATGATAGTGGGGCGTTGAAATCCGCCATGCAATAGATGTGTGCATTGAATGATAATGGGGCGTTGAAATCCGCCATGCAATAGATTTGTGCATGGAACCTGGACCCCGCGTTCTGCCATATCAGAGCGAGCCGGAGAGCATGGGATCTCGACCGGGCGTTCTGCCATATCGAGACGAGTCCCCCAAGTGAACTTTTGCACTAGACCTCGACCGGGCATTCTGCCATATCGGAGCGAGTAAGAGAGTATGGGACCTCGATCGGGCGTTCTGCCATATCGAGACGAGTCCCCCAAGTGAACTTGTGCACTAGACCTCGACCGGGCGTTCTGCCATATCGGAGCGAGTCGGAGAGTATGGGACCTCGACCGGGCATTCTGCCATATCGAGACGAGTCCCCCAAGTGAACTTGTGCACTAGACCTCGACCGGGCGCTCTGCCATATCGGAGCGAGTCGGAGAGTATGGGACCTCGACCGGGCGTTCTGCCATATCGAGACGAGTCCATATTGCTAGGCTGCGGGGAGGTGGCCCCGGTGTTGCGGTCTGCTGAAGCACCGGTCAACACTTGCTAGTTCTTCTCAGCTTGTGTTGGAATAAGCGTTGAGGTAATGGGGTGGCGTTGAGGTGACAAGTCTCGCCGTGAAGCCCCACATTGATCGCAGTTCAGTGCGATGCAGGGTTTTTATCCTGCTGGACAAGAGTACATGTGTTAGATATAAACTCACCCGGGTGTATAAAGCCCATGCTGGTCGAATGTTCTCATAACCGGAGTCGTGCCATGGAGCCGGGTGGATCTCGACCGGGCGTTCTGCCATATCGAGATGAGTCCCCCAGTGAGATGCCATGGGGCCGGGTGGATCTCGTTCTCGGAAAAATGCTTTCGAGCCGGTTGGATGACCATAACCGGTGAGATGGTCTCGAGTCGGTTGAATGTTACCTAACCGGTGAGATGCCATACAGCCGGTTGAATGATACCTAACCGGTGAACTGCCATGGTACCGGATGGATGGCTCATACCCGGAACAATGCTCTCGAGGCGGTTGAAAAAAATCATAACCGGTGAGAGGTCTTCAAGCCGGTTGAAAGATCATAACCAGTGACTTGGAGTGAAGATGCCATGCAGCCGGTTAAATGATACCTAACCGTGAACTGCCATGGTACCGGATGGATGGCTCATACCCGGAACAATGCTCTCGAGGCGGTTGAAAAAAATCATAACCGGTGAGAGGTCTTCAAGCCGGTTGAAAGATCATAACCGGTGACTTGCAGCGAAGATGCCATGCAGCCGGTTGAATGATACCTAACCGTGAACTGCCATGGTACCGGATGGATGGCTCATACCCGGAACAATGCTCTCGAAGCGGTTGAAAAACTCATAACCAGTGAGAGGTCTTCAAGCCGGTTGAAAGATCATAACCGGTGGCTTACAGTGAAGATGTCATGCAGCCGGTTGAATGATACCTAACCGTGAACTGCCATGCAGCCGTGGGGCCTGGGGAAGTGGGGGGGGGGGGGGGGGGGGGGGCCTGACGCCTCGGTTCCCGCTCCTAACTCCCTTACCTGTCGCCAGCAGGTGGGACAAGTGGCTGACATGTATTTAAGGAGAAAGTCCATCAGTCCCATCAGTTATGATGGCGTGGGAAGTTTACTGATGCTGGGACACGTGCTGGTAGGGAGCGGTCTGAAATGGAGGGTCTGGATTCGCGGGCGTTTGAGTTGCTCTGATTGCGTGTTTTGGAGAGATTACAAGCGCCTAGGGCACCGGACCTCTCTATAAAAAGGCCTCCTCTGCCTTCTTAAGTTCTGTTTTGCTTCTTGCTCAGAGAGAATAAGAGAGAGAGAAATCCGGCGAAAACTCTGTGGAGGTGCCCCGCGACATCCGTTGCCTCAAGTGCTCTTTTACTCTTCTCCTACCATTGCTCGCTGCTTTCGCAGGGCGGACTTTCCTCGGTTGAACATACTAATCGGTAAGTTCTTACTTTCTTTGCCTGGTGTTGTTCTTGTTTTTCTTTTCGGTGTTTTTGCTGCGGGAGGGAGGGGATCTCTGTGGCTGACTGAGTTGTTTTAAGTGGAGCGTCTGCGGTAAACTTGGGGAGGGGCCGCAGAGGGCGCTGTTCTAGCCTGTTGCTGACCAGCGCTAGGGTTTTGTTTTTCTTCTCCTTAGGTTAAAATGTCTTCTGCAAGTTCTGATGGGGCTTCCGAATCGGCCGACAGGCGTCCCGTCGTGGACGATGAGGAGAGACTGGAAGACTGGCTCGGTTCGGAATCCCCGGTGTCTGAAGCCGCTGACCGCTCCCGGAGCGGGGCTTCGTCTTCCGGATCCTTCAGGATCTGAGGAAATACCGCACGGGGTGCGCCTTGCTGGTGCTCCGCCCGTGAGCTACACCATCGGGAGAGGGAAAGGTGCTGTGGTGTGCGATGAGCCGGAGGGTAGCATGAACTCCGGAGAGATTGCTGCGTTCCGGGAGACGTGGAGTATCCGGGATGAGGTGGCGCTACGGCCACTGAATCCCGGAGAGTCAGCTTGTAACCCGGAGGCAGGTTGGGTTGCCGTGCATCTAGACCAGTTTCGCCACGGGTTCTCGCTCCCGCTGCCAGATTTCGTGCAGTACATGCTCAGTGCACTGCAAGTGTCTCCCGCGCAGCTTCCAGGGCTCCAGTGGAGGCGACTGCTGAGCCTCGGCTACCTGTAGGAGTTGTCCGGGATGAGTATGCCAACGGTAAACGAATTCCGGGCACTGTACAGGTTATCATACTCGAAGAAGCGAGGGTCCCGGGGTTGTCTGTCCTTCAGCGCCCGGTGCTTTCAACCTATCATCACCAATGTGCCTTCTTGGGTGGATAACAGTTGGAGAAAGAAGGTGGTGATGGCGGACGGGAAGTGGCAGAAGAGGAGGAAGATGTACCAGGTTCCTGGGGCCTTCCAGCCCCTTGGGGATCAATCGTTCGAGCTATCCGAGTTGGAGCAGGAGAGGATCACGACCATACTCGGATGTTGGGACGATCTCGAACGGAGCTCTTAAAACTTCATCCGACGGGAAGTGTTGGAGTATTGCTGTCTCGGGCGAGATCCCGGTGCGTAGCAAGTGCTAGCGGTGACACTTTTGCTAACTGTTTTAAATACTAACCTTTGCTCGTTCTGCAGGTGCATCTTCCCGGGCGGTCATCAGACCCGACACCACCCTATCCATGGATGGTGAAGACCTTCTCGCGAGGCTGAAGGAGAAAGGCGAGGCCGTTTCACGGACCTCGGTGGATGAGGAGTCCGGTCGGCTTACGGTTCATCCCGAACCGAGGGCCATGGATGTTGAGGATGACGGCTATGTCCTGAGGCGTGTGAAGAGCCACCCTACTGCGCCCAAGGCAGGACCCGGCAAGGGCAAGACTACCGGGGGGCCACTAAAGATTCCCGGTGGAGTGAGCCGGATTCAGTACCGGCCGGGGTCAGTCCCGCTCGTCACCCGGGTCACCCGATTAGGCGCACAATCTTCTTCGCCGGACGGCCAGGGTGAGAAGAGGCAGAGGATCATGGCCGTTCCTCCCTCCACGCTGGTGACACTGACCGGCGGGTCGTCCGGTGAGAATCTGGCCAAACGGCTCAAGGTAACCAGCGGTGCACCGAGTTCCACTGGGGAAAAGGCTGCTACTGCCCTGCAGAGTAGCCCCGTGCCTGCGGAGGCACAGAGGGGAAGCCCGGAGAGTGCACTCGCCCGACAGCTGGCGGCAGACTTGGCCAGCCTTGGTCTGGACAGACCTGGGGTCACCGGTGCCTTGGCGGGCGGGAAGCGCCAAAAGTTCAAGGAGTCGGTCCTGCAGGTAAGAATTGTCTGGTGCCATTGCACCGCTCGTAACTCATTTCCTTTGTTGCTTGCTTAATTGGCTCTCTGTTGTTATGCAGTTGCTGTACAATCTGTACCAGCCGGATCCGAGCGAGGAGCTGCCGGAGCTGAAAAGGCAGGTGACCGCCCTGACAGAGGCCCGAGAGCGGTTGGAAGCAGAGAAGTCCCGGCTGGAGCGGGAGAAGGCCAGATTGGAGGAGAGGGCCAAGAAGCAGGTGGCTAAGCTGGAGGAGCAGGTCCGGAGCCTGGAGAGGGAGAAGGAGCTGGCTGAGGAGGAGAGGGCCGAACTGGAGGCCAAGGTGGACGAGCTCCGGGTGGGAGCTGTCGCTGTGCGCGCCGCCTCTGCCGCTGCGGCCGGGGAAGAGGACCCGGAACTCTACAAGCGGGTTGTTCTCAAATACCATGAGAGCGATCAGTTCCTTCAGTTCCTGGAGAAGGCCAAGGAATCGGGCATCGCGGACGCGTACACGGAATGGGAGCAGAAGGGATACCTGGATACTTCCCGGATGCCGAAGGCCGCTGATGAGGATATCCATGAGCAGTCGGATATCCATGAGCAGTCGGCGGAGGAGCAACCGGAAGGGGAAGGTGGACCTCAAATTGCTGAAGGCGCGGCTGCTTCATCTGGAGAGGCTGGCGGATTGCCCGCTGAGGGGGGAGACGTAGCTCCTTAGGATTTTGCCCTTGCTCTTTTTTGTAAACTTGTCGGAACGGCTTCTGCTTGTATTATCCCTTGACTATGAATATACTTGAATTGGTGGAACCGGTGGAATTTTTCTTGAAAGTAGTTTGCATATATATATCTTGTGATGTTACAGCGGTTGAACCGGTGATATGCCAAACTAACCGCTTCGAGGCTTGGCGAGTCTACCAGCCCCGGTCTTGCTCCCGGTCGGGGTCTGCTCTCCTTTCCCCTATATACCTTTGGAGCTGGCCGTTACTAATCAAACCCTCCACCGCTGTCTTGAGAGCACAACACTGGCTCGTTCGATGAGTAGCCTCATCATGATAGGAGCAGTACTTGCCCGTTTGCGCCGTGGTAAGCTTCCCCTTCGGGTACTTTCTCCTGGGCGGTGGGGGAATGATGCTCCCGTTCTCGAGCAAAATGTCCTTGTATGAAGAGGTGAGAGCGGTGAAACCTCTTGACCGGCCGGTTGTGCTGGCATGATTGCCAGGGGGCGTTCTTGCCGGAACTGCGCCGGCTTGTGCTCGCCCTGGGGTTTATCATGATAGGGCCTTTGCTGCCGTTGCCCCCAATTTCTGCTGGGCCGGCTCGGTCGGGCGGATCGGTTCTCGGTCTGCTGGCTTGGCTTGTCTTCTTGGCTGGGCGGGGGGTGCTCCTCCTGGGGGTGGTCTTCCTGCTGCTCGTCCCGCTTCCTCTTCAGCAGGTGATGCCCGTACGTCTCGTGATCGGCCTGGGCGTGCCGGATGGCCATTGCCATTAACTCGTCATACCCCTGCGGGAGTTCCACCCGTACGGCGTAGGAAAATTTTCCCGGCCGGAGTCCTTGCTTGAACGCCATCTCGGCGATACCTTTGTCAAGGTTCCAAACCCCGGCCGTCGCCGTCTGCCAACGGTTGACGAAAGTCCTCAATTCCTCGTCGGGCGCTTGCATGCAGTTAAAAAGGATGGTCGATGTCCGGGCTCCCTCTACCCGGAGGATGAAGCGGCCTACAAACCGGTCGGCCAACTGTTCGAAGGCCTCGATTGAATTTGCCGGAAGCTCATAAAACCAGCTGAGTGCCTCTCCAGACAGAGTTTCCTGGAAAATATTGCAGCATACTGCATCGGAGTAGCCCTTGGCGCACGTCTGGGACCGGAAACTATCCAGGTGCTGGTACGGGCAGCCGGACCCCGAGTAGGTGAGCTTGAGGGACTTCTGGTTACCAGACCTCCCCGATTCCATAACCCGGTGCTAGAAAGGGCCCATGCGCTCGTTGAACCGTGCGCCTTCCATCGGCCGTGCCGCTCTTCTCTCGTTGGCCTCCATTTGGGCCTTCAAATCTGACACAGTGTCGGCGAGCATCTGCAATGCCCGTGCAGTCGGGGTCACGGCTTCATCCTCGAACGAAGCGTGTGGCTGAAGGGGCGTCGGCGAACTCTTGGGCGGTGCCGTGCCGGCTGGTGACTCCGCTCGCTCGGGATCACTGAGCCTCCTGCCTGATGACTGCCCCGCCTCAAACCGTCGAGACTGGCTTGGTGGGGGTGCTTGTGCCCTGGTCATAGCTTCGTTGCGCTGTTGTCCTCTCTCCAGGGCGGCTACCAGGGCAGCGTTCACCGCCTCAATTTCTCCATACCAGGCGTTGGACTTGGCTCTATCCCGGTCGCCTTCCTCACGCAGGCGACTGACCTCTGCGACCATTGCCCGTATCTCTCCCGCCATACTGCTCTGGTCGGGGCTGTACGTGGTGTCCCGGTCACTGTTACAGCGCGGGCTCTCCTCTCGGTCACTCGGATCATCCGAGAACGTCAGAGAAAAGCCCCGGTGCACAGGCCTGTCGTCCTCCGCCGGGCCTTTCCCGCGCGAGCTGTCGTGGTGTGGCCCCGGCGTGCCGGTTGGCCTCCCACAGCTCCCGCCTTCCTGATCGTCCTGGTCGCCGCGCTGCTCCCGCATAACGACCGGGGTGGAGACAAGCGTTTGCACTGGTGCAACACGCTGCTCCTCGGTGGTATTCCTTTCCTGTCTTGCTTCCGAATTCTCTGCCATCGATAGTGCTTACGTGGTTTCTTGTCCAAAGTTCCCACAGACGGCGCCAATTGTTTCTGCACAAACCCTGAGGCCTGGTAGAGATAGATGAATCCTCGTATGATCTCCTGTAAACCTGCTTACTAAGGGGAATACCGGGCGGGCCGGTCTTCTCCTCTCCGATGCCTAAGTTAGTATAGTTGGAATATATATAACTTAAGCACGTATATAAGCGGTAGGAAGGATCAGTTACCTATTAATGAGGGTAGTTGAGGCCCTTATATAGGTGGCCAGGAGTGAGGTCTGGCCTTACTCTTCGATGTGGGACTGGTTTCCTTCTGTTTGCATACCAAAGCGCAGCTTTGGTGACCTCTTTGGCAGGCAGGCGCCTCCCCCCCGGGTCCCTGGTAGCAGGATAGACTGCTGGACCCCGAGGCCGGGTGCTGGTGATCCGGTCCAGGGCCTCGGGCCTACCCCTGGTACACTAGCTGCGGGTCTGTGGGCCTGCTCTAGCCCCTCTGTGGCTACTGTCAACAGGTATCATATGCAGTTTATTTGACAAACTAACAAGTAAGATCTAATTAAAGTTATCATTTTCATTAAATCGTTAATGATATAATGCTCAAACTGATCTTATTATATTATGACATATACTTATGAAATTTGAGCATCGTTATATGTCTATTTTATTATGTTAAATAATTACTTTTATTTAACATGTTATTTAGTTTGAGCATTGCCATGTTAAATGCAATTTCATGAGCATTGAAATATAAAGAAAAATGGACAAACCTACTACTGTGAAAAAGTATTTTCACGAAGCAAGAAAAATATGACCATTACAAATTTCGGTCTTGAGATCCAATTTTTATTTCTTGAAAATTTTTCAAGATGGATATCTTATTAATTGTGTAAAAAGCAACAATAATGGAATTTCATTAGCTTCACATGCAATGAAAACGGTGAAACAAAAATTTTACAGTGATAACGTAATTTCACAAAGCATCAGATTTACCATAATGTATCTTGGTTTATATTCGTTGTCGTGAATGTCATTTAGACCGCGAAGCTAATACATTTTATTCTTCCTATATTTTACAGATGGTTTAACCATCACAGTTTGACTTTGACACATTGGACTCTGAAGAACTTGAGTACCAAATTCCCCTATTGAGCCAACTAAGGCTTGAGCATGGTATATTTATGCAAAATGCTTTATGTAAATAAGTAAGAAATAATTATAATATCTTCAATGACAATGTAAGGTCTGAGAAAAATAAATTTCCTGAAACAAATTATGCAAAATAATGCAACAACCCTAAAACAAAGGGCAATGACAATGTAAGGTTTGAAAAAACAAAGGGTAATGACGATGTAAAGTCTGGAAAAAAAAATATCTTGGAACAAATTGTGCAAAGTAATGCAACAATCCTAAAATAAAGTTCAATTACCATGGACGTAAAGATTTCTATAATCATCCAAAAGCAAGTGGAGACAATGTACCATTTGAAAAGATGACATAGGTGACATGTCATGTGCAATGAAGCATTCTGCCATTGTTGTAAATCAATGAAGTATTGATACGTATATTACAAGCTAGCAAAAAATTAGCTACGACTTTCAATAAATATGAAGAATCATATGAGTACGCGGATTTTGGAAAAATATCTTCAATATCCAACAATAACATTGAAAATGAGTTTACAACTAAAAACATAACATCTGGGAAGAATATGTTAAATGACAAATCTCATCATTGTAGCTATTAAAAGAGCAAAAAAGATCTGGCTCAATCCAAGATAGACTTTGATTAGTCTACTTTAAAATTTTTAAGATATCCTTATAAATGTTATTACGCCTAAATACGACTTTTGGTCCTAAATTAGACTTTTGGTCTTAAAGTTTCTCTCTCTAAATTGGACAAGACTAAATTTAATCGTTGGCATGTTAATTTTTTGAATTTTCTCTAAAGGAATTGAGATTATTCAAATTTTATTCATAATATACATGATTCAATTTTCTACATCTAACTTGGCAAAGTATTGCATAAAGTAAAACAACATATCATAATATAGGCATGACACAAAGAACTGTGTGCAAAGACATAATATAGGCATGACACAACGAACTGTGGGCAAAGAAATGCACCATGTGATCCCTAGAATAATAGTACTAAAAGACAATGGTACTAATATATCACAAAAATAGCACAATAGTACTGAAGAACTGTAGTACTATAATGAAAGTGATAAAGATCTAAATATCTGTTCATTTGGATTCATAATGCACTTGCCTAACTGGGATTACATAACCTTTTTATTACAATCCCCATCGATTTACTCTAAAGAATTTGAGTTATGTTTCGATGTATATATTGAGCATATGTCAAATTGACAATTTATGCGATAAAACAAAATTGAATTTGTTCCACATTTTAAAGAAATTTCTGCCACGATGTTCAAGTAATAAGACATAGATGAGAATTTCATCTGAGCTCCTTTGCATTACCTCTAATGACTGCGGATGTAAACGAGTATTAGAGAAGTTTATATGTCAACTTAGTGGGTTATATGTAACCGCTAATTGAACCCAAAGTCAAAAGAAAATGATATTTTTGGAAATCTGACATACATTGGCTTTGATCTGGTGATCCGAACATTAAAGAAATTACTATGGACACCCATATTTTGGATGAATAGAAGCAAACACCAGAAGAATATGGTTCACACACGAAACTGAGGACGATCAAAGAACATTTTATCCTCAAATATTGTTTCGAGACAATCCATATAGGGTTGAAGACGTGTGTTTAATCCTTAAATTCCACCATTCCCCTAATGTGATATGATAATATATTTGATGCAAAAGTATATGCACTTATATCCTATTATGCTTCTGACATCCATCGTGATTTTTTAAATAAAAGTATATCATTCATAGCCAACTCGTAAAATTTATGATTGACACCATCATATGCAGAGGACACATGTATTCTCATTATATTCTTATATTGAATTCAAAGAGGATTCAGTGGATTGATTCAACCAACTTGCGGACACGTTAGATATTTTATGGTGTTGGTTGTTGTGTCGACACGCTGGTCACGTGTCATGACACCATCCACAATTAAAATTTATGCTGCTTATGCTAGAAAGTCAAAGCACCTAGGCCGGGTTCATTTCCGTAGGTGTGATGATTTTATGGCTTATTATATGAGTTTTGTAATAGACATCATATTCCTATATAAAAACCCAATTGGTCTCACGGAAAACGACTACAGTAATAGTCTTAATATTGGTAAAGCACACCAATACTTCCGTTTTGGGTTATGTAATTTTTGCATGCAGCGTTACTTATTCATCTATGACCACATCATTGAACCAATTTACACCATAGCTAGTGACTATGTGTGAGGATTTTAAAGGATTTCAAACGAACTTGTAATCCTTGAGCTCTTTTGGATTGACACGGATCTACAATCCTTGAGCTCCATTAAATGTTTTATGTGCCAAAATTGCGCCGCCACAGCGCACAATGATGGGTTACTTGAGATGAATAAATATTTATGCTGGATATGAACTTCCAGCTATAGTCCGCTATGTCGAAACCTTGACAGGCGATCTCCTCACCGCTAGATTTGCAGTATGTCACTTGGATGAGACAGTCTTCCCGTTGTTAGGGGGAGATAAGAACAAACATGTTCAAGTGGAATGACAGGAATTGTCGTGGTTTGTCCCCACTGTGTCTCATCTCGATCCCCAAAAATCACACAAATTAAGGTGTGTAGATATCTTATACATTAAAGTGACGAGCTCACATAAACCTGCTGCATAATATACCTGTAAGGATTGTGTTTTATCAAAAGGACATGGTGCCACCCAAGAGGAATTGGGTATTGCACTGCCACCATGAATGGTGGCATGGTGACACTATAAGTGGCATAAATGGTGTCACAGGCCGTGGCTCCCCAAGGAAGAGGGGGAGGCCACCTTAGGTTCGATACATACTTGTGTAAAGGAAGAAAACAAGTTTAGCACAACCAGATCTATTGATCAGTGATACTCAAATCCGTCTCATGAGAATATTTATGGATTGTGGTTATCATTGGGGGACGCCTCAAATGTTAGAACCACTCCTTAAAGTATGAAGATCTCTACAAACACATTACACTAGTGTACATGAGGACGTGGAATAATGAGTCTACTATCGAACCATACTTCGTTGAAAAATGTCAACTTAGTAAACTGGTCTAATGGAAAGAAGCGATCCAGTATAAACAAAGAGATAGGTCTTTGGGTAGGTGATGCCGACACCGCAAATGTAAACCCTATCAAATATATCTTTGTTAGAATGCGTAAATGAGAATAAGAGTATGCAGACTCACCTTATGCCGCAAGGTCTCTCAAAAAACGCACTGGAATCGACTACGAGGAGATATTCTCTCGTAATGGACTACGAGGAGACACTTTCTCGTAATTGATGTCATTGCATTCCACTACCTTGTCAGTTTGGTAGTTTCTGAAAAACTGAACATGCAGCTTACGAAAGTGGTCAAAACATATCTCTATGGGGATCTAAGAGATATACATGAGGATCCTAAACGGACTTCATCCACCCAAATCAAGTGGCTCTAGATTACATGAGTACGTTTGCAAAAGAAATTGAAACGTTCACTAAAGTGACTACTTGATTGGGAAGAGATTGGTGAATTATGCCCTTGCGTGCTCATTATGGATATACACAGACTCTCAATGAATTAAGAGGTACTCTATGTATTTTAAATCCTAAATTAAGAATGAAAAAGATCTTGGGAATACACAGTCTTGAAATGGAACTCAAGGACTGTAATGATGGTGATCATCCATCAATCGGCTTAGGCACTCTAAAAAATAAAGTGAGGCCTACATAGACTCCCATGATCAGTCGAAGTCTTTACTCTAACAATAGATCTGTTTTTCATCTAAAGGAAGATGACGAAGAAGTATTGGGAAATAAAATTCCCTATACAAGTGCAATGACACCTGATATTGTACTTAAACACAATATGTAAGACTCGACCTCTCATTCGATGAAAATTTGTAAAGCTATGTTTAGCTCTGCGCCCACGCAACGCAAATGGTTCTTTCAAATACTTAAAGATTTGAAAGATTTGGGCTTATTCAATCTCTACATAGAATGTGACATGATAAAGAAATTATCCACGTCATAGCTAACTATGCGTACAGAAAAACGCATTAAAGGTGAGATAAGAAAATATGTTATTACAGATCAATTTCAAATCTCTTAACGGTTCACCCATACTCTAGACGAAGTTATGACTATTTTGTTATATGAATGTCATACCACAAGTGAACCTGATGTTCAATATGAACCTATGTGTTTGGTTCATGAACAACCTTATCCTCAAGATCAAAGTAAATCAAGTTGGATCTGAGGACGATTTGACAAAATTTAATTACTAAATCATTGCTCAAAGTCATATTTGGAAAAACATGAGAAAATGCATAACTATGCTAATGTTACTAAAGCTCCCTTGATCAAATGATAGAATCAGGGAGAATCCCATGATTAATGTAAAAATCAGGGGGAGGTACAGACATCAGGGGGAGTCTAGCACATACATGTTGTTTCCAAATGTAATAGGTGCGTTGTGCTCTTTTTCTCCTTCGATCAAAGTTTTATTTTCTCTCATTGGGTTTTTGTTACTTGGCATGGTTTTTAATGAGGCAACACCACATGCACCATTTTACCTCTGACTCGGCACAAGGGGGAGTGTTAAAGGAAAAACACATTATGTGCCTTCGTCAATGTAACTGACGAGAGGTAATTAGGTAGTCATTATTGTCATTAATGTATTTACTATTACCGTTGTAATACTCACCCTATATAAAGGGAATTATCAATGAAATGAGTATACCAATTCATTATTTCCTACAACAAAAATGTATATTTTTTAGGGTGGGAATATAGTTAGTAGGCCTTTTAGTTCCTCCGATTCTCAAAATGCATCTTGTCTTGCCTTTTAGTTAGTGTTCTATTTTCTAAGAACGATCGCTTGAATACGTTCAATTTTCCCGGTGCAACTGCTATCCCCACCCCTCCCTCCGTCCCTTCTCTCCTTGTGCTATTCACACCCCTCCTGCATCTTGTCTTGCCATCCCCACCCCTCCCTCCGTCCCTTCTCTCCTTGTGCCATTCACACCCCTCCTGCATCTTGTCTTGCCATCCCCACCCCCATCCTTTTATATTGTTATAACTCACCCCAAGTCCCCAACTATAGTCTAATACCACACCCACCCACCCACCACTCCCCCCCTCCTCTTTCATTTCTGTCATTGTCCATCTGCCCTAATTTCTTTATCACGGAAAATACTATAAGTATTTAGGAAATTATGAGATTTCAGACTTGTGGGGATTATGTGAAATTTCACAAAGACCTAAACTTCACAAACTGTTTCTGATATTTACTTTATTTTTTCACACCCACCTTATTATCACCTCACCAAACATAACAAACCAAGAGTACTATTTGTCCTAACTTAACTGGAAATGTCCCATACATAATATATTTGTTGATACATCTAATAGTAAATACTAGACTCATCTCTATTTATCACGTATGATGTTTCAATTTTCTTTTGAACCCTAGTCATATTTACAATCACATACCTTTTTTTAAAAAAAAAAATTGGGGACGTCATAATCCATTAATGTAGAATAAATATTACATTACCAGCATGACTCATCAGGAGGGTCCTACCTATGTTAAAAGCGAGGCATGAAAGACAAATCTAAGCAAATAGCTCCACTTAAAGCAATACAACCTTAGAAAATAAGTCCAAAACCAAGTAACCAAGTAACCAACGACGCTACCAAGATAGACCTCGAAGCGACGTCAAAGATCTATCTCGATTTATTAAGAAACCTAAAACTAAATGGACGTACTACACTTGGGGGAGAGCCCTAAGCTCACCAGCAACACCTGCTACCTCTAATGCTTACGGAAGTATCACTTCATCCACCAACTCTAGCACCACATTAGACACAGTTGAAACAACTCCCGATTTCTTGGAGCCCCTCTTCTTACGAAACTTTACGCCTTCTAATGCACCATTCAAGCTCTTCATGACCTTAGGGATATTTTTCCGACCCGGAGGACGACCTACTTAATTTGCCCTTAGGTTTAGGTGACACCACCAATTGGCCATGGACGTTCTTGAGGGCTAGGTCCTCCTCAAAAACAAAAGTTGAAGCCATAACATGTGTAGTTGACTTACCACGCTTACAATATGTAAGCATAGTTGTAGCCGAAGCCATCCTTTTGGTCTCCGCCATCGAAAGATCCTCCGGAAAAGCAGTCCCTTCAGGAACATGAGTAGGTTTGATAGGAGTTACCAAACTTGCCAAACTGCATGTGCCTCCATCTCCACCGTCGACATATCTGATATAGTAAACACCGGTAGGACTGCTGGATCTCGAGAGACAACCACATAAGGTTCAGAAGAGCCCCTAGCTTGAGATACAAACACCGGCGTTGATGATACGATTCGAACTTCGAGTTAACTTCTGACAGTGTACCTTTTATTTTTACGTTTCGAGAATTTGTTTTACGATTCGAAAGTTCTAAAGGTTAACTTTTTATAAGTTGACTCGACCGATATTTGATTCTTCGACGAGGTAGTGGACGTTAAAACGAGTTTGTGGACACATAACACGTTTCATTTGGAGTTCGTAGGAAAAAATTACGACGTAAAAATCGAAAATTTACCGTTTCTAGACGAGTATAAATAACCGGGTTGAATTTCCCAATACGGCAAGTTTTTCTTTTTTCCTTTTTCCTTTCTTTCCTTTTCTTTCTCTTTTTCTCTTTCTCTCTCCCCGACTCGGCCCGAGCCACCAACCCAACGCCGCCCTCCACCGAACTCAACCGCCCGGCCATCGTTCGGCTCGCCATCGGTCCCGATTGGACCGCCTTCTCCTCCTCTACGCATCTGTGGCAGTGGCACGGCGTGGTTCGCCGCCGTGCGACGCCCGAGACCAAAAGCTCCCGATTGAACAGAGCTCCCTCTTCCGGCCACCGTTCGTCTCGATTCCGGTCGGAAAACGAAGGTCTCAACCTGCGTAGCAAGTGCATGAAAGGAATTAATCCAGTTCGAACCAGGTAAAGAGAATTTTGAATTCAAAATTCTAGGGTTTCGGGTTTTGTTGGTGAGTGGTGGAGATGATGAAATTGATGTAATTGGAGGTCGAATTCATGTTTAGGATGTTGTTCGGAGTCGATTGAGGGTGGTTTGATGTTTGATTGGTTGAATTTTGAAATTGGGGAGAATCTGTCGCCGTGTCGGCCGCCGTTTGCTGTGGCTGCAGTATGTTTTGGCGGCGAAGGCGGCGGGAATGAAATCTCGAGGTGGTGGCGATCGTTTTGGGTTGATTTGTGATTAATTAGAGGCGTTTTAGCCTCTGTGGCGGAGCTGCTGTTGGCGGCGGCGCTGCTGCTGAAGGCGGGAGGTTGAAAAAATGGTAAAAATAAAAAGTAAAACGGTAAAAGATGATAAATAAATAGTAAACAGTAATTCAGTAAAGGTAAACAGTAAAGGTAAATGGTAAATAGTAATTCATACTTTGACCATTTACTGTTGACTTTTAAAATTACTGTTTGACTTAGAGAAATTACTGTTTAACCCTAAAATTCTACTGTGGACTTTCCGTAAAAAGGATAAAAGCTGGTAAAAAGGGTTTCATGACAAAATAACCAGTAAAAGAATTTATCGGACTCGCAATGGGTGTCATGAGTAATCTTTGGACGTAAATTGTTTCGGTATTTGAGGAGTAATTCCTATACCGATAGTAAGAATGGAAATTGTGTTATTCGGGCGAGTGAGGACGTTCGTAGATTTAACTTTTATTATTACTTCCGAGTTTTTAAAATATCTTTTAAATACATCTCTGTTACAGGTCGAGGGGTTACTCGACGTAACAAGAGCTCGGAATAGCGGAGCGCTCGAGCATAAATATTTTATTAAAAATCAGTTTATTTAATTAAATGAATTTTTAAGCATGATATGAATTATCGAAGGTCGATAATTCACATATTTTTGTGATAATTGTTCATTTATTATTTAAAAAGAAATATGGTTTTGGGGTTATGCATTTACTACTATTTTAGTAGTACGTTTTTATACCGGGAAATGCGTTCATTCGAGGATCGAATTGAGGGACTGCATAGGAAAATACAATGCGAGGTGGACCCACAAAGGATTTCTGGTATGCGGGCAGAGATCAAGCGATATCAAGATGACAAGTTTATTCTGAAGCAATATGCTGAAAATGATCAAGTTGTTGAAAATGGGAGGGTGATCAAAACTCAGTCTGAGGTTGTTCCAGCCTTATCCGACAACCACCAACCTATCATCCGGCCACTTATACGGTTACAGGAGAAAAATATTATCTTGACTCGCATTAATCCACAGGTACATAATTATCAATTTCACAGTAGTTCTAAGTTTCTAACTTGAGCACATGTATTGGCTTTATTTTCCCTCTGTTGCATTGGAAATTACGAGCCCTAGAAAGGATGCAATAGAATAATCTCGTCATTGTTGAATTATCCCCATGTCATGTATTTTGCTTCCAAACCCCCGCCCCCCCCCCCCCCCCCCCTGGTTTGTCATGTTTTTCTAATTTTCTATTATATGCTGGTTTATATTCTCATCAATTATGGTGCTTATTAGATTCGGGATACAAGTGTTCTCGTGAGGTTGAGACCTGCATGGGAGGATCTTAGGAGCTACTTGACTGCAAGAGGGCGCAAGCGTTTTGAAGTTTATGTTTGCACAATGGCTGAAAGGGATTATGCTTTAGAAATGTGGAGGCTTCTTGATCCGGAATCAAATTTGATAAACGCAAATAAATTACTGGACCTCATTGTTTGTGTCAAGTCTGGTAAGTTTCATTCATTTCTGGTTGTTGTTACATAATCAGAAAAGCTTGTCCATTTGCCTGCAAACTTTAATTTTATTTCATCTGTTATAAAGGTTTAAGGAAGTCGTTGTTCAATGTCTTCCAAGAAAGCTTGTGCCATCCTAAGATGGCATTAGTGATTGATGATCGCTTGAAGGTGTGGGATGACCGAGATCAACCTCGGGTGCATGTTGTTCCTGCATTTACACCTTACTATGCTCCTCAAGCTGAAGTAAGTCTTTGCATTTGGCTACAACTCTTTGAAACTGATCTGTTGCATATTATCTACATGGGCATCATTTTTTTAGGGTTTCCTAAGGTTGAACTCATTGCAATGCTACAGGCAAATAATGCTGTCCCTGTCTTATGCGTTGCAAGAAATGTTGCCTGCAGTGTCAGAGATGGCTTTTTTAGGTAAGAATATTAAAGTCCAATATTTCCAATGTAGACATAACACTAACAGTGTATGTGTTCAATAACGGTGTTCTGTTTGGATTTTTTTTCCCAATAGAGAATTTGACGACAGTCTACTACAAAAGATTCCTCAAATTTTTTACGAAGATAACATCAAAGATATAGCTTCTCCTGATGTGAGCAATTTTCTAGTTTCAGAGGTCAGTTGGAACAATTTACAATAGTCTTGGCATGTTGTTGTGTTGTTATTATATGTATATGCTTCACTTCAATTGTCATATTTTTGTGATACTAGTATTAATAGTTTTTTGCTGCTCAGGATGATGCTTCTGCTTCTCAGAAAAACATATTTAAAAATCAGTTCCGCTGATATGTCAAATAAACAAATAATATTTTTGTTTATATATATATATATATATATATATATATTCAAAACGAAATACTTTTGAAAAACAAATAACATTTCACGACCAATCCCATTGGTCATATAAAAACCCAGTCCCGCTAGTTCGGGAATTTATAAAATAATAGATCTCATAAGAGAAAATATTCTCGAAACCCAAATAATATAAAATCATAGGATTGGTTATATAATAGGGGAATGTTAGCACCATTTAATAGAAGCCTCCAAGGCTAAGGGTCGAGCCTCCCAGACTCCGTAGCGTCTTACGCTAAACCTGTACACGTCGACCACCGAGTATGAATCTGACCTATATGGTCAAGTCGTCATCTCGCATGGGATCAGGTGACTAAGCTAGCTAGCATCAATATATATATATATATATATATATATATATGGACCTTGATATGGTGAAAATTTCAAAACAAAACTGAAAACACGCTTCTCCTTATATATTATAATCAGTACGGTCCCCGACCGCACATCTGAGGATTATAATAATCATAAATAGTATAATAGTCTCAAAAGATATACATATATATCCGACATATCCAACATGCCGTAAAATAATATCGAAAAAGATATACATAATATCGACATGTCTCACATGTCGTGAAATCACAAATAACGAAATCATAAAATCTCCGGAAATCTCATTTCCGGTCTTTTAACTATAAATACATTTAAAATGATCAAATATAATTTATCAAATCATACTATTTTCGAGAATCTCAACCATGATTGAATATTGGAGGGAATTTAGGGTTTTTGGGGAACCCAAATATAACTGTAAGTTCTTGAAACATGGAGGCTCTTTTCCTTATCATTTTTTTTTAGACGAGATCTCCTTATTTTGTTTGTTATTGATCTGAGCAAGTATTAGATTTTGTTGTTGTGATGACCATGTCCATGTTCTCTAGTCTTTCGTGTGCATCAACTTGATATATTGGTGGGTGGTGGTTTTGGCTTTATTAGGCTTTGTTTAATTATGGTTGTATGAAGGATAAAACTGTTTGGTGTATGAGTGCAATATTATACTGTCTTATGTATAAGAAGATTGCAATATTATACTATTTGCTGCAGTATGCATGTTCTTTGTATATATGTTCTCTGCTTAAACTTAAAAATTTGGATAACAGGTGAGAGTGTGACACTTGAGATATATACACCATGGAGGAGATTTTATGAATTTTGGCAATGAGCAGTTTGACTATGTGGGAGGCGAAATTTGTTGGGTAGAATGTCTTGATCCAGACAAATTCAGTTGGGTCGAGTTGAACGCATTTGCTTGGAGGTTGGGTTATAGAGAGCCACCAGTCTTTTATTGGTTTAAGCACCCTACAGATTATGTATTTTTGCCAATATCTGATGACATAGATGTTGTCAAGATGTTGGGGTCGATGCCTGAATCTAGAAAACTAGAAGTTTACTATGTGGGTGGAGGAACAAGACAGATAAAATTGTGTGAGATGGAAGAGCTAATACCAAACTTTGAGGACATTATACCACACTCAGACTTCAAGCCCGAGGTAAAGGGTAGGCCACTATATGTTGTTGGCTATGCAGGGGTTGTGACTTCAAAAAGTCCGGAAGATGTTCATTTTAGTGAAGTTTAAACAGACAAAGCAGATGGTGAAAGTGATGCAATCGTTGAATTTGAGGCTGACGAAGATGGTCAAAATATTGCTGAAGATGGATTTGTTGACAGTGATTATGAAATTAAGCCAGAGGATGATCCTGAGTTTGGTGATGTCAATTCCATTATAGATGATCAGGACTTTGGTGCACATGTTGATGATGAAGACATACTAGAAGAGTTTGATGATATGGGCTTTGCTGGTGAGATCTCAGACCACTCAAATGACACTGAGGAGTAGTATAGTTTAATAGAGAGCTCTGATGAAGATAATGGCGATGGTGAAGTAACGAGTAAAAAAAAAAAAAAAAAAAGGGAAGACTTGGGTACCAGAAAGAGATCTAAAGGATCCACACTTTGAAGTTGCTCTAGAGTTTGCTAACTCTACTCAATTTAAAGATGCAGTAAGAAAATTTGCTTTGAAAAATGATTACGACTTAAGCTTCCAGAAGAACACAGATAAGAAGGTTGAAGTCATATGTGGGAAGAAGAAAGGGAGGAGGAAAGATAGACCTTGTCCATTTTGGATATATGCATCATATATCTCAAAGAAGTCACCTGTGGTATCAATTAAGTCAGTGCATTTGGAGCACAAGAACTGTCCAGTTATTGATAGAATCAAGTTCTGCACAAGCACCCTCATTGCTAAAGAATATTCACATGTTTTCAAAAATGATCCTTACATTTCGAGGAAAGGGTTTCAAGATAGGGTCAGAGATGATTATGGGCAAAACATCACTCATAGACAAGTCATAAGGGCAAGACGATTAGCTGCAAAATTGAATGAAGGAAGCGAGGCAGATCAGTACAACTTGTTGGAGTCATACGCTGCTGTGTTAAAGGACACCAACCCTAATACTACTGTGAAGATGATGACTGAATTGGAGGGAAATGTTAGAAAGTTCAAGAGATTTTATGTTTGTTTTGATGCATGCAAAAGGGGGTGGAAAGAAGGTTGCATGCCAGTTATTGGGTTAGATGCTTGTCATATAAAAAATAACTATCCAGGACAATTACTCTCAGCTGTCGGGATAGATGCAAACAATGGCATGTATCCAATTGCTTATGCAGTTGCGGAGGTGGAAACTAGAGAGACATGGACCTGGTTTATGGACATCTTGAGTGTTGATTTAAAGATCAAGGATGGAAATGGTGTTGTGTTTATGTCTGACAAGCAAAAAGGATTACTAGAAGTGTTTCATCAAGATCAAATACAATGCCGAGACATCTTAGGTTCAGCATGCCAAGGCAAGAACTGTATAGTCCAGATGATACATTGAATCCCCAAAAACATGGATGCTGTTTTTAATTATTCCTTGAATACATGGCAACCAAATGCAGCTCCTCCCCCCCCCCCCCCCCCCCCCCCCTAGGGTCATAACTGCAGTCTGCATGTTACAATATGAAATCATTGTCAAGCAATAACAACCATCCATAGGAATGCAACATGATCCAAAAGGGTAAATTAATTGATTAAAGACCAAAATCACGATCACTGACAGTAATAAGAGGGTACCAATGCCAGTACAAGTCAATTAGCAGATATCATTTCCATGATAAAAGCCATAAACCACTGGCATGCTTAGGTTTCATAAAGGACTTTATACTGCATTCCGGACAACAACAGTACTAGACAATCCTATATAATTCAAGAATTTCCATATACCGCAGCAGCAACAAAAGAATATCCAGTTCCCTAAATTATACATGCAATCTCATCACACCCCTAGACAGAACAACATTCATCAAGCCCGCATCAGCAAGATCAACAAGTCACAGCCACAGAAATTAACATGGTATATTCTTAGCACAATAGATTCAAATCCGCCCAATTTAGCAACTTGAGGAGTACAGTTCAGCTTACAGTTCTACGAAAATAGAAGGTTCAGTTGCAAAACAGTTCCCACAAACTAATTACAAAGCAGACCTAAATCAGGACAAAAAGAATTCTGGGTTCACCGAAATTCTCAAAAACCAAGCAAATCTCAACATAGGTCCCCCTGCAAAACTGTCCAGAGTCCTCTGTAATAACATTATCAATGAAACATGGGTTTTCTTCCTTTGAATTTTTTTTCCTTCTTGATTTTAATGAAGAGAGTTCTGAGTTCAATTTCAATGTGGGGGGGGGGGGGGGGGGGGGGAGGTTATGGTTTGTGCTTTATACCTTGTTCTCCATGATACATGTGGAGTGCAAAAGAAAGGGCGGCGATGTGTCCTGAGAAGAAGACTTGGACTCCATTTTGAAGCAAACCCCATTAGAGCTAATGGTGTGAAGCACAGCCACAGGTGGACATCTCTCACTGGATTGTGAATAATGGCTTATTCTGATTTCCTTCAACTCATCCCAGATTTTCTTGTTGTTCAACTCTTCTGGGTACACCTCTACCTCCCCAAGTAACTCTTCCCCTTTATAAACCAGCTTTAACATTTTTTCACAAAAACCCCCAAATCCCAAAATCAAAAAATCCCCAAAAGAAATTAAAAATCAAATCTTTATTGCCCTCCTTTGATTTCTCATCAGAGTTCGATCCGCAGAAACCATCGCCGCCGTAAAACGAAGCTTTAGTGTAATCGTAATCCGATTTCAAAAACCCAGAACAAAATTCAGAGAAGAACAAAATTAGGGTTAATTTCGAGTAGAAGATGTTAGATCCTCCCAATCAGTTTTGTTTTCGTTTCCAAATCGAATCGGTGGTTTTAATCTGTGGTGCTGAGCTGAGCTAGGGTTTTCTATTTTGTTTTGTTTTTTGTTTTTGGTGATGACGATGATGATTTGCTGATGATGAATTGCTGATGATGAAGGAGAACAGAGAAGTCGTCAAGAGAAGAAACCCTCGATCCGGATAGCGAAAGGTCAAAATGGCACTGCAATTAATGACTCAGATAATCAATATTTATAAAACTAAAAAATATGGGTGTTGGGGGGTTTATATTTTTTTTTATGTTATAGATAGGGTCATTTCCTTAATATGTAGAACTTGTGGTGCGTTATAAATAAAAATTATGGTTAGAGAGATTCAGAGTTTTCAAAGTAGGGTTTATATTCAAGTGTATTTTAGAGAAAGGGACCATCTAACTTTGTAAATTAGAAAAAAAGCCCATTGTTTTTCACTTCATAAAAAAGGACATGCCTTTAATATGTTTATCATAACAAACTCCATTTAATTTTACTAAATTATAAAAAAGGGCTGTTTTTAGTTTTATTTGTGACCATAATACCCTTTTTTTGTTTTTTTTTTCTTAATGATCATAATACTATTTCTCTCTTAATCAAAACTCTCTCTTTGTCAAAAGTTCAAAACTCTCTCTTTCTCTCTGCTTTGTCCTCACCAGCTCCACCTCTTCACCAACGCCATGCTCCTCGCCGTCGCGCTGCTGCTCCTCGCCGTCGCGCTGCTGCTCCTCGCCGTCGAGTTCGACACCGGTCGCAACCCCGAGTTCAACGACCCCGAAAGAACCACATCGGAATCAACCTCAACAACATACAGTGGGGCGATCACGATCTCTACAGCACGACGAGCTCGTCGGAGAACGAAGACGACGACGACGATCGCGATTCGAGATCCGAGATCGAGTTTTGAGTCGTAGATCCGACGACCACGGCCATCGACGCCGAGATCGAGTTATGAGTTGTAGATCCGACGCCGACAATTCTGCCAGGAGGGATCCGAGACTGACTCTTAGTCTTCGTTTCTGTGAGGCAACCGCGATTCAGATGACGACGAGCTCAAGCTATGAGTCCGACGCCGACGAGCAGGTCTTCAAGAAATTCGACGTCAACGGTGACAGATTCCGATTCCGATGATCATGTTGAATTACTACTGCTTTATGCTATCTTGTTGGCATTAACAGTATGACTTTGTTATGTCAATATGGTGTCAATGACTTCAGTTCTTCCATGCTCATGACTAATGGTATTTCTGTGCTTAATTGAGTTTGTAGTTACTAATACAGTTGGGTACATGATTGATTGGTCCTTTATGCAATCCCACTAAACAAGACTGGATCAGTTACTTTAGGAGCATAAAACTCATCATTCCTTGTGGCCTTGGTTTTACATTATCATTTCCTTATAAGCTGGTTCATCTGGGAGCATAAAACTCATTCTCTGACTGTTTTTGAGTACCAGGTTACTAATCAATACTCTGTGTGCTATTTGATTGTTTAGCACAGTAGACTGTATCTCTAGCATTGCACCCGCTAAGTTGGGACTCGTTTTAGAGAAGAAACGATCACCCGCTATGTTGATTGTATAGCTATGTTGATTGTTTAGCTATGTTGATTGTTTAGTTAGATAGTTAGTAAGATAGTTACTAATTAAAATGTTAGTTAGTAAGATAATTACTAAGATGATAGTTACTTAGATAGTTAGTAAGTTGATAGTTACTAAGATGATAATTACTTAGATAGTTAGTAACTATATAGATAGCTAGTAAGATCATAGTTACTTAGATGGTTAGTAAGATAGTTACTAAAATGATAGTTACTTAGATAATTAGTAAGATAGTTAGTAAGATAGTTACTCCGATAGTAACTAGTTATTTCGATAGTTACTCTGATAGTTACTGGAATACTGGGATAGTTACTCCGATAGTTACTTTGATAGTTACTCCGATAGTTACTGAGATAGTTAGTAACATAGTTAGTAAGATAATTACTCAAATGATAGTTACTTAGATAGTTATTAAGATAGTTAGTAATATAGTTATTGAGATAGTTAGTAAGATAGTTATTGAGATGATAGTTAGTAAGATAGTTAGTTTGATAGTTAGTAAGATAGTTACTAAGATAATAGTTATTATAATAGTTAGTAAGATAGTTACTAAAATGATAGTTACTTAGATAATTGGTAAGATAGTTAGTAACATAGTTACGAAAATGATAGTTACTTAGATAATTGGTAAGATAGTTAGTAAGATAGTTACTAAAATGATAGTTACTTAGATAATTGGTAAGATAGTTACTCCGATAGTTACTTTGATAGTTACTCATATAGTTAAAGAGATAGTTACTTCGATTGTTAGTAAGATAGTTACTAAGATGATATTTACTTAGATAGTTAGTTACTTAGATAGTTAGTAGCTATATAGATAGTTAGTAATTATATAGATAGTTAGTAGGATGATAGTTACTTAGATAGTTAGTAAGACAGTTACTAAGATGATAGTTACTTCGATAGTTAGTAAGATAGTTACTTTGATAGTAACTAGTTATTTCGATAGTTACTCCGATAGTTAAAGGGATAGTTACTCCGATTGTTAGTAAGATAGTTAGTAAGATGATAGTTAGTTAGATAGTTCGTAAGATAGTTACTAAGATGATAGTTACTTAGATCGTCAGTAAAATAGTTACTATGATGATAGTTACTTAGATAATTAATGATAGATAGTTAGATAGTTTGTAACTATATGTGTAACTATGTTAGTAACTATCTTAGTAACTATCAATTTTGTAACTATTCTGTGTAACTATGTTAGTAACTATCTTAGTAACTGTCAATTTTGTAACTATTATATGGCGGTTTTGGAAGTTGCAAATTGGGTTTTCGGTGTCTGATTTTCGATTGTAATACCTTTTCGGAAAGGGAACGACGCCAGGAATCAAACGCGTAGCTTCGCTACGACGTGTGGGCTTTTTCGGGCTTTCGAGTTCGTTTAAGGCCTCAAAACAGCAGTTTAATATGTTTTCAGAATTTATGTTTTCTAATTCGTTTTGGATTTGGTTTGTTTATTTCCTTGGGCTTTAGGGTTTTGTTGTTAGTTTAGGTTTGGTTTAGTAGTATTTAAACATCCTTAAACGGGTGTAGACGGTTTATCTTATTATTTTTCAATCAAACAAGAGTTTTCTCTTATTCTCTGGTGGATTCCAGAATTTACCTTTAGGGTTCTTCGCTTGAGAACCTTTGTTACCAATTAGGTTTAACGCTTGTAAACCTACCACCCTTCACTGCGTCAGTAACTATCTTAGTAACTATCATCTGAGTAAATTATTATGTGTAACCACCTTAGTAACTATCTTAGTAACTATCAATTTATAACTATCTGTATTACTACCTTAGTAACTATCATTTAAGTAGTAACTATCAATTTGTAACTATCTGTATAACTATCTTAGTAACTATCATTTGAGTAGTAACTATCAATTTTGTAACTATATGTGTAACTATTCTACTAACTATCTGTGTAACTATCATTTGAGTAAACTATTTTGTGAAACTATCTTAGTAACTATCATCTGAGTAAACTATTCAGTGTAACTATTTTAGTAACTATCAATTTTGTAACTATTATATCTTAGTAACTGTCTGAATAACTACCTTAGTTACTATCTTAGTAACTATCATTTGAGTAAACTATTCTGTGTAACTATGTTAATAACTATCTTATTAACTATCAATTTTCAGAGTGAGCCTGAGGCCAAGTCTCTTCTCCACCACCACCTTCATGCTTTCAACGTGAACCG
The DNA here is from genome assembly GCA_963682095.1 of Potentilla sterilis. Lineage (NCBI taxonomy): Eukaryota > Viridiplantae > Streptophyta > Magnoliopsida > Rosales > Rosaceae > Potentilla > Potentilla sterilis. Next base: position 29,694,798 of record OY821765.1, read on the forward strand.
CTTACCCTTAGTTTACCATTTTTAACTTCACCGCCAAATTTTTTTTTTCATCTTTCAATTTCAGTTCAGCTTCAATTTCAGAGCCACAAGCTCTCTCTCTCTCTCTCACTCAATTTCTAATCTCTGATGGACTCCGCGGTGATGGTGATGGAACCAGGTCTTGGATCGGACTAAATACAACAGTAAAGCCTTTGAATCCAAATCAACGAATCAGAGTCGCCGAGTCTTTTTCCTCCTGTGGAACCAGGTCTTGGATCAGAAAACAAGCGCGCCTAACATTTTGGGGCGCAGCCAAAGAACCTTACAGGGAAAAAGGTTATCGGAAACCAGAGACCTCGCCGGAGGAGCAAGCTAAGGTTCCAAAGTACATCAAACAGAAAAAGAGACGAGAGAGATATAAAGGCTTGTGACTAGCCTCAGCTTCACGCTCCTTCAATACCTCGTGTACTCTTTCATGGCCCTGCTCGAGGCCAACCCGACCCGAAGTTGAGGCACCGGTGGTGCTTGACGGTGGCGGTGACGGTGGGTGACGACCGGTGGACGATTTCTTCGTGGGTCCAGGGGATTGGCTGGGGCCTCCTGACGACGGTGGCGGCGGGTGAGAACCGGTGGATGGTTAGTGCACGGCGGTTCATGGCTGAGATAGTGAGAGAGAGGGGAGAGAGAGATTGGAGTTTTTATTATATAGAGAGAGAGAGAGAGAGAGGTGGTGTTAAATGGCTGGGTGGCACATTTGTAATTTATTGATATGTTGATGGCAGAAGTTTAATAGTGTCCTTTTTTATAAGGCCTTTAAAGTTAAGGCCTTTTTTATAATTTTGGGCATTCAAATGCCCTTTTTTATAATTAGCCCTATATTCAATTGGGAAAAAATTAAGTAAATACATAATGATCAAAATATATAAATTACATCATATACATATATGCATATATGTCGTGTATACACAAATTTTTAATATACAAGAATTTTTAATAAAGATTATATTTCAATGCACAATGTTCCAACATCCACTTGCATCAATCTGAAGGAAAAATTATGTAATAATTTGAGTAGTTTCTCATTATTTGTGAAAATTTCATCATATAGGTAAAATTGATTGAGGTCACTTTTTAGTGTTTATGCATTGAAGAATCTTTGTTTTGGGACTAATGTGACGTGTTTGAAATATTATGGAGCACTTTCGTGAAATTGGAAAGTTATGAGACTGTTTGGAGATTTAGTGAGGCAGTGCGTGGTAGGGATTGGGTTGCACTGTATATGGCTGTGGTTTTGAGATTCTTGTTGATCAGTAACCGCTCGCATGGAGGTTTTCATTTGCTTTCAAACCAACAATACTAGTCAAAAAGTGTAAATTTAGGAGTTACAAAACTAGTAACAGAGTATCTTCAGTACATGGCGTGTGTCTACACATATAATTTGAATAATCAAGATTAGATGACTTCATATAGATACATGATGGGTCATGTGTATAAAGTATTTTAAATGGCTAAGATTGTACCGTGTACCTACATGACCGTGCATACAAGAATTTCCGTGGTAAATATTGATAAGTGTTGTTTTCTAATGAAAACTTCTACTGACTATTGAATATAGTCAAATTTACTAAGTTGTTTAGTTTAATACTCGATGCAAATTATATATTTCGTATATAGAAATTTGTAAAGTAACAAAAAGTGATATGAGTAAGGATGTATGAATTTGATGTCAATGTGACAAAATGTGGTGGTATTTTGATGTCCCACCAAATTTTTGTCACATAAATACTACATTGTTTTTTATTCCTAGGTTTCATGGGACAAGACAAGGTTGGATTACTTTTGGTCTATGTGTACTCGTCCGGCCAAAACAAACATCTTATACATCTTATACTTGATATTCGTCGTAAATTGAAATTTATAAAGGGCGAACTTTAGTTTTATAACAAACTACAAAAAAGTGCATGACAATAATTTGTTTAACAAATAAATCACATACATATTCAATTGAACAAATTACGACGAAAATTTACAAATCAGTACCATGTGCATGACAAGCTGTCACATGTTATCAACTAATTTACTATTTTACCCTTAATATTTACTGTTGACAGTAGCCACAGAGGGGCTCTAGCAGGCCCACAGACCCGCAGCTAGCGCACCAGGGGCCGGCCCAGGGCCCGGGACAGGATCACCATAACCATGCCTCGGGGTCCAGCAGTCCATCCTGCTACCAGGGGCCCGGGGTCCGGGGGCTCCTGCCTGCCCAAGAGGTCACCAAGGCTGCCCTTTGGTGTGCAAACAGAAGGGAACCAGTCCCACATCGAAGGGTAAGGCCAGACCTCACTCCTGGCCACCTATATAAGGTCCCCAACTACCCTCATTAATAGGTAACTGATCTCTCTCACTGCTTACATACGTGCTCAAGTTATATCTATTCCAACTATTCTAACTTAGGCATCGGAGAGGAGAAGACCGGCCCGCCCGGTATTCCCCTTAGTAAGTAGGTTTGCAGGAGATCACACGAGGATTCATCTGTATCTACCAGGCCCCAGGGTTTGTGCAGAAACAATTGGCGCCGTCTGTGGGAATCTTGGACGAGAAGCCGTGTAGGCATCACCCATGGCTGAGAGTTCGGAAGCAAGACAAGAGAGAGGTACCACCGAGGAGGGGCGTGTTGCATCGGTGCAAATGCTCATCTCCACCCCGGACGTCGCGCGGGAGCCGCTCGACGACCAGGGCGGTCAGGAAGGAGGGAGCTGTGGAAGGCCGTCCGGCATGCCCGGATCGGGACACCACGACAACTCGCGCGGGAAAGGCCCGGCAGAGGAAGACAGACTAGCGCACCGGGGCTTCTCCTTGACGTTCTCGGATGATCCGAGCGACCGATCGGAGAGCCCGCACTGTAACAACGACTGGGACACCACCTACAGCCCCGACCAGAGCAGTATGGCGGGGGAGATACGGGCAATGGCCAAAGAGATCAGCCGTTTGCGTGAGGAGGGTGACAGGGACAGAGCCAAGTCCAACGCCCGGTACGAAGAGATGGAGGCGGTGAACGCTGCCCTGGTAGCCGCCTTAGAGAGAGGACAACAGCGCAGCGACGCTATGGACAGGGCGCAAGCGGCACCCTCGCCAGTCCGAACTCAGCAGTTTCAGGCAGGGCAGTCATCGGGCGGTCGGCCCCGTGATGCCGAGCGAGCAAGGTCACCGGCCGGCGCAGGTCCGCCGAAGAGCACGCCAACACTCCGCCTGCTCCACACTTCGTTTGAGGAAGAAGTCGTGACCCCGACTGCACGGGCATTGCAGATGTTAGCCGACACTGTGTCGGACTTGAAGGCCCAAATGGAGGCCAACGAGAGGAGAGCGGCATGACCGATGGAGGGCGCGCGGTTCAGTGAGCGTATGGGCCCTTTATCGCCCCGGGTCATGGAGTCGGGAAGGTCTGGTAACCAGAAGTCCCTCAAGTTCACCTATTCAGGATCCGGCTGCCCGTACCAGCACCTGGACAGTTTCCGGTCCCAGACCTGCGCCAAGGGCTACTCTGATGCAGTATGCTGCAACATCTTCCAGGAAACTCTGTCTGGAGAGGCGCTTAGCTGGTTCTATGAGCCTCCGGCGAACTCGATCGAGGATTTCGAACAGTTAGCCGACCGGTTTGAAGGCCGCTTCATCCTCCGGGTCGAGGGAGCCCGGACGTCGACCATCCTCTTCAACTGTATGCAAGCGCCCGGAGAGGAATTGAGGACCTTTGTCAACCTTTGGCAGACGGCAACGGCCGGGGTTCGGAACCTAGACAAGGGCATCGCCGAGATGGCGTTTAAGCAGGGGCTCCGGCCAGGAAAGTTTTCCTACGCCGTCCGGGTAGAACTCCCGCAGGGGTATGATGAGTTGATGGCAATGGTCATCCGGCATGCTCAGGCCGATCACGAGACATATGGGCACCACCTGCTGAAGAGGAAGCGGGATGAGCAGCAGGAAGACCATCCCCGGGAAGAGAACCCCCCGCCCAGTCAAGAGGACAAGCCCAGTCAGCGGACCGAGAACCGCGCCGCTCGACCAAACCGGCATAACAACAGAAACTGGGCGCAAAGGCAGCAGAGGCCTTATCCTGATAAGCCCCAGGGCGAGCACAAGTCGGCGTCTTACCGCCAAGAACGCCCCCTGGCAATCATGCCAGCACCACCGGCCGGTCAAGAAGTCTTCACTGCTCTCACCTCTTCGTATGAGGATATTTTACTTGAGAACGGGAACGCCATTCCCCCACCGCCCAAGAGAAAGTACCCGAAGGGGAAACTTACCACAGCACAAACGGGCAAGTACTGCTCCTATCATGATGAAGTTACTCATCGAACGAGTCAGTGCTGTGCTCTCAAGACAGCGGTGCAGGGTTTGATTAATAACGGCCAGCTCCAGCGGTACGTAGGGGAAAGGAGAGCAGATCCCGACCGGGAGCAAGACCAGGCCTGGTAGGCTCACCCAAGCCTCCGGTTAGTTTGACATACATCCGGTTCAACCATTGTAACACCACAAGATATATATGCAAACTACTTTGGAGAAAATTCTACCGGCTCCGCAAGTTCAAATATATTCATAAGTCGAGCAATTATACAAGCAGTAACCGTTCCGGAGGGATTACAAGAAAAAAGAGCAAGAGCAAAATCCTAAGGAGCCACTCCTCCACCCTCAGCGGGCAATCCGACAGCCTCTCCTGCGGTAGCCTCGTAGTCGACCTCTGTTCCGGCGCCGGCTCTGGCCGAGGGAGACTTGGTACCGTTGGTAAAAGAATCCAAGTCCGAGCGAATCACTTCTTCCGACTGCCCCTCCACCGGCTGCTGATGGATGTCCAACTGCTCATGGATATCTCCTTCAGCAACAATCGGCATCTGGGAGGTGTCCAGCCAACCCTTCTGCGCCCATTCCTCGTACGCATCTGAGATGCCCGATTCCCTGGCCTTCTCCAGGAACTGATCGCTCTCATGGTATTTGAGAACAACCCGCTCATAGAGGTCATCTTCCCCGGTCGCAGCAACAGTGGCAGCACGTAGAGCGGCAGCTTCCACTTGGAGCTCGTCCACCTTGGCTTCCAGCTCGGCCCTCTCAGCTTCGGCCCGCTCCTTCTCCCTCTCCAGGATTCGGATCCGCTCCTCTTGCTTCTTGGCCCTCTCCTCCGATTTGGCCTTCTCCCGATCCGAGCGGGACTTCTCCACCTCCAGGCGCTGTCGGGCCTCCGATAAAGCAGCTATCTGCCTCTTCAGCTCCGGCAGTTCCTCACTCGCGTCCGGTTGGTACAGACTGTACAGCAACTGCACAACAACAGAAACAGTTAATCGGGCAGTAAGAGAAGCAAACTACAAGCAGTGTAGTGGCACCAGTTAGTGCTTACCCGGAGGACGGATTCCTTGCATTTTGGGCGGTTCCCGCCCGCCAGGGCTCCAGCAACCCCGGGTCTGTCCAGACCAAGGCCGGCCAAGTCCGCCGCCACTTGCCGGACGAATGCACTGTCCAGGCTTCCCTTCGGTGCCTCCGCAGGCGCGGGACTACTCTGCCCGGCAGCGGCAGCCTTCTCCCCAGCGGAGCTTGATTGTGCACCGCTGGTTACTTTGAGCCGCTTGGCCAGGCTCTCTCCGGACGACCCGCCCGTCAGCGTGACCAGCGCGGAGGGCCGAACCTCCATGCCCCTCCGCTTCTCTCCCCGGCCGTCCGGAGAAGAAGTACATTGTGCGCCTACCCGAGTGACCTGGGTCACGAGCGCGGCTGCCCCCGGACGGTTGGGGATCCGGCTCACTCCACCGGGAATCCTCACTGGCCCCCCGGTAGACTTGCCCTTACCAGGAACCGCCTTGGGCGTAGCGGGATGGCTCTTCATGCGCCTTAGGATGTAGGCGCCGTCATCAACATCCATTGCCCTCGGCTCAGGATGAGTCGTGAGCCGACCGGACTCCTCGTCCACCGAGGTCCGCGAGACGGTCTCGCCTTTCTCCTTCAGCTTGTTAAGGAGGTCTTCACCGTCCATAGAGAGAGTGGTTTCGGGCTTGATGACCGCCCGGGAAGATGCACCTGAAAGTAAACAGTTAGTATTTTAAAACAGAGCTAGCACAAGTGTCACCGCTAGTACTTGCTACGCACCGGGATCCCGCCCGAGACAACAGTATTCCAGTACTTCTCGCTGGATGAAGTTGTAGGAACTCCGTTCCAGATCGTCCCAACATCCGAGTACGGTCGAGATCCTCTCCTGCTCCAGCTCGGATAGCTCGAACGACTGGTCGCCAATAGCCTGGAAGGCGCCAGGAACCCGGTACATCTTCCTACTCATCTGCCACTTGCCTCCCGCCATCACCACCTTCTTTCTCCAGCTGTTATCTACCCAGGAAGGCATATTGGTGATGATCGGTTGATAGTTCCGGGCGTTGAAGGACAGGCAACCCCGGGACCCCTGCTTCCTCGAGTAGGACAACCTATACAAAGCCCGGAATTTGTTTACCGTTGGCATACTCATTCCGGACAGCTCATATAGGCAGCCGAGGCTCAGTAGTCGCCTCTACTGGAGCCCAGGAAGCTGCGCGGGCGACACTTGCAGCGCACTGAGCATATACTGCACGAAATCTGGCAGCGGGAGCGAGAATCCATGCCGGAACGGATCCTGATACACGGCAACCCAACCTGCCTCCGGGTTGCAGGCTGACTCTCCAGGATTCAGTGGTCGCAGCAAAACCTCATCCGGGATACTCCACGTTTCCCGGAACGCTGCAATCTCTCCGGGACTCATGCTACCCTCCGGCTCATCGCACACCACGGCACCCTTCCCTCTACCGATAGTGTAGCTCACGGGCGGAGCACCAGCAAGGCGCACCCCGTGCGGTATTTCCTCAGACCCTGAGGACCCGGAAGTCGAAGCCCCGCTCCTGGAGCGGTCAGCGGCTTCAGACACCGGGGATTCCGAACCGAGCCAGTCCTCCAGTCTCTCCTCATCATCCACAATGGGACGTCTGTCGGTCGATTCGGAAGCCCCATCAGAACTTGAAGAAGACATCTTAACCTAAGGAGAAGAAAACAAAACCCTAGCGCTGGTCAGCAACAGGCTAGAACAGCGCCCTCTGCGGCCCCTCCCCAAGTCTACCGCAGACGCTCCGCTTAAAACAAATCAGTCAGCGACAGAGATCCCTCCCCCCCCCGCCGCAAAACACCAAAAGCAAAAACAAGAACAAACACCGGGGCAAGGAAAGCAACAAACTTACCGATTAATATGCTCAACCGAGGAAAGTCCGCCCTGCAAAAGCAGCGAGCAATGGTAGGAAGCAAGGGAAGAACGCTTGAAAGCACCAGATGTCGTAGGGCAAGGAACTGAGAGCTTTTGCCGGATTTCTCTCTTTCTCTTAGTCTCTCTAAAGCAGGAAGCAAGAACAGAAAGAAGAGCAGAAGAAGCCTTTTTATAGAGGGGACCGGTGCCCTAGGCATTTGAAATCCCTCCAAAACACGCAATCAGGACAACTCAAACGCCTGCGAATCCAGGCCCTCCATCTCAAGACCGCTCCCTACTGGCCGTGTCCCAGTATTGGTAAACTGCCCATGGCATCATAACTGATGGGACTGATGGACTTCCTCCTTAAATGCATGTCAGCCACTTGTCTCGCACGCTGGCGACAGGGTAGTTAGGAGCGGGAACCGAGACGTCAGGCCCCCCTCCACTTCCCTAGGCTCCACGCTTTGAGAGCATTGTCCCGGGTATGAGCCATCCATCCGGTTCCATGGCAGCTCGCGGTTATGATCATTCAACCGGCTGCATGGCATCTTCACTGCATCTCACTGGGGGACTCGTCTCGATATGGCAGGACGCCCGGTCGAGGTCCACCCAGCTGCATCTCACCGGTTATGATCTTTCAACCGGCTTGAAGACCCCTTATCGGTTATGGTTTCCCAAACCGCTACGAGAGCATTGTCTCCGGTATGAGCCATCCATCCGGTTTCATGGCAGTTCGCGGTTATGATCATTCAACCGGCTGCATGGCATCTTCACTGTATCTCACTGGGGGACTCGTCTCGATATGGCAGGACGCCCGGTCGAGGTCCACCCAGCTGCATCTCACCGGTTATGTAACATTCAACCGGCTCGAGACCATCTCCCCGGTTATGACCAACCAGCTCGAGAGCATCCTTTTTCCGGGAACGAGATCCACCCGGCCCCATGGCATCTCACTGGGGGACTCGTCTCGATATGGCAGGACGCCCGGTCGAGTCCCGCCCGGTTCCATGGCATGACCCCGGTTATGAGAACATTCGACTGGCATGGGCTTTATACACCCGGGTGAGTTTACATCTAACACATGTACTCTTGTCCAACAGGATAAAAACCCTGCATCGCACTGAACTGCGATCAACATGGGGCTGCACGGCGAGCCTTGTCACCTCAACGCCACCCCCCCTTACCTCAACGCTTAATCAACACAAGCTGAGAAGAACTAGCAAGTGTTGACCGGTGCTTCAAACAAACCGCAACACCGGGGCCACCCCCCGCAGCCTAGCAACATGGACTCGTCTCGATATGGCAGAACGCCCGGTCGAGGTCCCATGCTCATGGACTCGTCTCGATATGGCAGAATGCCCGGTCGAGGTCCCATGCTCTCCGCTTTATACCGATTTGGCAGAACGCCCGGTAGAGGCCCAGTGAGCTCCGCTCCATACTGATTTGGCAGAACGCCCGGTAGAGGCCCAGTGAGCTCCGCTCCGTGCCGCTTTGGCAGAACGCCCGGTAGAGGCCCAGTGAGCTCCGCTCCGTACCGATTTGGCAGAACGCCCGGTAGAGGCCCAGTGAGCTCCGCTCCATGCCGATTTGGCAGAACGCCCGGTAGAGGCCCAGTGAACTCCGCTTCGTACCGATATGGCAGAGCGCCCGGTCGAAATTCCATGCACACATCTTTTGCATGGCGGATTTCAACGCCCCATTATCATTCCATGCACACATCTATTGCATGGCGGATTTCAACGCTCCATTATCATTCCATGCACACATCTATTACATGGCATCACCTCATACACTCTCTAGGTTTCACCCAACTCCATGCTCATAGCACCACAACACTTGAGCACAGTACTACTTATATTGCAAACGTACTCATAAATTGTTGCTCACCATCGGTAACAGGTACTCACCCCGGTCACGCCCAATCTTCAACGCGGACTTGGGGGACTGGGCACCATTGGGTTGGTAACCCTGCGGGTCTACAGGGCAAGGGCAAGACAGATCAAGTCCCCATTCAAGATTGCACTTGACCGGGAACTTGGGGGACTTGTTGACAGTAGTCACAGAGGGGCTACAGCAGGCCCACAGACCCGCAGCTAGCGCACCAGGGGCCGGCCTAGGGCCCGGGACAGGATCACCATAACCCGGCCTCGGGGTCCAGCAGTCCATCCTGCTACCAGGGGCCCGGGGTCCGGGGGCTTCTGCCTGCCCAAGAGGTCACCAAGGCTGCCCTTTGGTGTGCAAACAGAAGGGAACCAGTCCCACATCGAAGGGTAAGGCCAGACCTCACTCCTGGCCACCTATATAAGGGTTAGCTCCAACTACCCTCATTAATAGGTAACTGATCTCTCTCACTGCTTACATACGTGCTCAAGTTATATCTATTCCAACTATACTAACTTAGGCATCGGAGAGGAGAAGACCGGCCCGCCCGGTATTCTCCTTAGTAAGTAGGTTTGCAGGAGATCACACGAGGATTCATCTGTATCTACCAGGCCCCAGGGTTTGTGCAGAAACATTTACAAACATGCATTTAGTCCTAATTGCTGCTACTGTATATTACAAAGCTAGCTGCTACTGTGTATTGTATATCTAACTGCTACTGTTGATCATAAATGTAGCTGCTACTGTCTATTGCAAATATAGCTGCTACTATTACAAAGCTAACTGTTACTGTCTATTGCAAAGTTAGCTGCTACTGTCTATTGCAAATCAAACTGCTATTAATTGTTGATGGTAAATGTAGCTGCTACTGCCGACAATATAGCTGCTACTATCAATTGGGAAGTCGTTGCTACTGTTGACTTGGAAGATTATGCTACTGCTAACTATATAGTTGCTACTGCTGACTATATAGTTGCTACTGTCGATTGGGAAGTTGTTGCTACTGTTGAACTGAAAGATTCTGCTACTGCTGATTAGGAAGACGCTGCTACTACTGACTAGGAAGTTAATGCTATTCTGCTACTGTCGTTTGGAAAGTGGCACGGCTGCTACTAGCGACTGCGACTGAGAAGTTTTTTATACTATTTTTTCCATCCCTGCTACTGCTACTATTTATATATGTGTTTAGTCACCTTCTTACAACCTTACCAATCATAAGATTGCTACTGTGGATAGAGAAGCTAACTGCTACTGTGGATAGAGAAACTAGTTGCTAGTGTCGATAGAGAAACTAAATGCTACTGTCGATAGATAAACTAGATGCTACTGTCGATAGATTGACTAGATGCTACTGTCGATAGATTGACTAGATGCTACTGTCGATAGATTGACTAGATGCTACTGTCGACCGTGAACTTAGATGTCGTTGCCGATCTTAAAAATTGATGCTACTGTCGACCGTGAACTTAGATGTCGTTGCCGATCTTAAAAATTGATGCTACTGTCAACCCTGAGGCAAGCTGCTACTGTCAACCATATTAACCAGCTACTGTGCCTCGTGGTGGTTGAAATTCGAAATTTCAAAGTTTCTCAAAATATATGCAACATTGTACTCAAATGAAAGCCCATGAGATGAAGAACAATTTTGTACCCTGAATCTTCTCCAAATTGTCGACGGTTTGGCTGGAAAACTTAAAATTATCGGAAATAACTTAAAAAATAGAGAGAGAAACTTGTCAGTTAGTAGAGTGGTAGCATTGTAATTTTGAAAAAATTAGTGGCATTTTAGGCCTTCCAGCCTCAATTATTCAATCAGTTTTTGGTCCATTCGATCTTGGGCTAGACTTATGTCCTTTTTTGTTTAAAAATTATTAAAAGTGAGTTATTTGTGTTTATAAATTTAGTCGAGTGCTACTGTATAATTTACTATTAGTTTTATAGGTCTCATTGCATGAAGAGAAAGAAGAAAAAAGAAAAAGGATTAGAGGTCTCATTGTGTTGTTACCTACAATATTACTACATTGGTTAATTTTACAAATGAAAAGGCAAACTTTTAGTTTCTATAGGTCTCATTGCATCAAGAAAAAAAAAGGTAGAAATATATGTTTTTAAAAACATTGGAACCCTAATTCTCTCTTTCTATGAGGAGAACCAAAGAAAAGCGGCTCACATTCAACAAATCTCTTCTCGTTCGACGGCGCCCACGGCAGGCCTCTGGTCTCGCCTTCTTAGGTTTGCTGTCGGGCGAGGATGTCGACTCTAGGGTTCCAAAGGCTCTACCGAGTGGGGTTTCTTCCATGAAGTTTTCAGATTTGATTTGGCTAGGATAGGGTATGATGGTGGGCGTGTGGATGAAGCCGAACAACCCTTCCTTTGATTTGGTTCTTACTGCTCAGCTTGATATCATCTTGGCAGCACAAGTAATGCAAGTCAAAGTTGTCAGTGGTGATCGGATAGTTTGTACGGCGGCAGGTGCGAAGGTTGGTGGTCTGGCCCAAATTAATGACGGGGCTTATAGATTGGGCCTCCGAAGACTACCTTTGGACATACTATATGGGCTAGAGTATTACTTTCAGTCCATATTTATGTTTTATGTTATTTATTACCAATAATTCCTTGTATTAGGAATCAAAGCACTTTGAGTGCAGTCATCGAGTGTAGTGTCTCGGCCCATCTACTATGTAGTAGTTAATAGTCTATGGGCTCTCTGATAAGCGCAAAATCCATCAAATGATTGGACCTAATTCTATGTATTGTTGTGCTACTACCACAAACTCTTTATCTACCCCATGTCGGTAGAGGGGGGATATGTAACAGCATTTTTTTGCTTTTGATATCAATATATTCATTATATTGGCCATGTCTTATTAAAAAAAAAAAAAAAAGGGGTTAGGGGTCTCATTGTCTTGTTACCTACAATATTACTACAATGGTCATGCAATTCACCCGTTAGAGTTACTTGTAATTGTAAATGGTAAGTTTATAACACACTAGTATTGAAGGTCCTACATTTACCATCAAATTAAACATGGTGAAACAACTCTACAAAGCATGAATATATAATGCTATGCTCATTGCCCACCTGCCCTTCCATAGTTAAACCCAGACAACAAAAAAAAGTACTAGCTCTGGATATTAACATGTGACCATCAAATTATATATAGTTAAAAGTTAAAATACAAGAGGAGTTTTCAAGAATTGTATGGTAAATGTAGGATTAGCGTTGCTTCTGGGTCGGCTCGTGTAAAAAGAACTAATTAGGGGAAGCTAATCTAGGATTAGCCATAATTTGTTATCTCTTAATGTTGAAAAAAAAAAAAGGAGATATAAACTCTTTTGAAAACCAAGGGCACATCAAAACAAAACAGGAGACCAAAAAAAAAAAAAAAAAACTAGCTAACTTATCCTCCCACACAACTCGTGTGATACTTTTCGCGCCAAAACTAGCGTTCTCTAACGATTTCAGCGGAATTCTCGGGCTCACGCTGCCTATATATTCCACATTTTCACCTCAGCTCACAAATCACAACAGACTTCTTCCATGGCTCACACAACCACTCTCACCTTGGTGATACTCCTAGCCACCGCCGCCACCGCTTCCTTCGCCTCCGCCACAACCCCTTCCTTCGCCTCCGCCACAACCGCCTCAGTTGGTCCCACCCCTCACCCTCCACGTTTCAAGAAGCTTAGCGACCGAATTCATGCCACCTCCGTCCCACCGTCGCCTCCAGACTCAAGAATGCCAGCGGATTTAGTTGAGGACTACGTCGGAAACCAGGAGGTCGGCTTCGGCGGCGACATGTTCAGTCCGATCGCTGTTGCTGTCTACCAAGAAGACGCCGTCTCAGGCGTTCTTTCAACTCCGGCCCCACCGCAGCAACCAGATGACTAGGCAGAGGGCACGACTGGCTACAAAGACTTCTCGGCCGATCTTGAAGTGTCCATGAGTACGATCAACGACGTGAGTCAATGGAGCTCCACGGAGGAATTCGTCGTCGTCGTCCCTAGCGCCGCCTCACCGCCGTCTCAGTTTTCGCCGGCGAGGATATCAACGACCGGCTCCACTGAAGGTTTAGCAAATCTCATCAACACTGCCAGTCCGGTGTCCCTTCCCCCGAGCGCCACAGTTTTCATCATCGGAGGAGACGATGGGATTCCGGCGAAGGATCACACCTTCTCGCCTGAGCATGTGGTCCCGCACCGCCTCACCTTCGCAGACTTGCGTTTGTTTAAGCAAAACTCTCGCTTGCCTACTCTGGTTCCTGGAAAATCGCTTCGAATAACCAACAATTCGGAGGCGAACTTCACGGTGAACAATCTCCGAGTCATTCAGCCGGACGCCTACGTCACAGAGCACGTAGCTGTTCACCGCGTGGTTCAGGTTGTTCGAGCCAGCGCCACTGACGCCAGCAACAAGGTAAATCCCTGGTGGGCTTCCACCGTTGATTTCTTGATTAAATATGGGATCGCGATGCTTTCTTTGCTCTTAATAGTTTTGGCGATATGGAAATGGTGTCCTTGGGTGTTGCAATGTGTGTGTCTATACGGATTTTGCAATATGTTTGGCTTTGGCAACGCCACCACAGCAGGTACCGGCGCGCGGTTGGGGATGGCAAGCCGTGCTCGATGCTTCCGCTAGCTTTTTTGGTTACGTCGGTAACGTATTCCGTGGCCGTGCACCAGCATTAGATACTAATGGACTTGCAGCACCCAATCCCACACACACTACTGGACTTGCAGTACCGAATCCCATCCCCGCTGGTATTCTCGGCAGCGGCAGCCAAAGTGCTCCGGCGAGAGGTACTCGCGTCAATGCAGCTGGAGACAGGGGTTTCTTTGATCGTGTGGGGGCTGGTGCTGTTAGCGTGATTGGTGTGATCGGGGGACTGATTAGAGTTGGGAGTGTTGCAAGTCAGCAGCAACGCCAGAGCGAGATTGAATTGCCGGACGCACAAGCACCACCAATGAATCATCCTGAGCAGCAGCAGCAGGAGGAGGCTCAACCTGCATTGCCTGAAGATGAGGCTCAACCTCCGTTGCCTGAAGATGAGGCTCAACCTCCGTTGCCTGAAGATGAAGCTCAACCTCCGTTGACTGAAGATGAGGCTCAACCTCCGTTGCCTGAAGATGAAGCTCAACCTCCGTTGCCCGAGGTTCAAGCCCAGCCGTTGCCTGAGGAAAGGCGCCTAATTCGTTCTAGGCTCTAGGCTAGCTCCGGCACAGAATGATGTAAAAAGAACAACAAATTACACCTTGCCTGAAATTGTAAAGTGGCTAGAGCATTAAAATGATCCACTGATTGTGATTGTAACAGCTAGTGCTGAGTAATATTCTCTTGAACAATCGTTTACTCAATCATTTCCTCAGCTTTTCGACAGAAATTTTAATTTCATAGTGCGTTTAAAATTGATAAATACAATTTCAAATTTGTTCACATACACAATTCTACGTGCGGTGCGTTTGCGCCTGAGCTGCTAATGAGTGTGCGTGTGAGGTCCCAAATAGTGGCGAGTTTGTGGTTGCATGGAAAGTGTTCGATAAAATGCCTGAAAGGACTGTTCAGGGTACAAGCAGAACAGGTTTTCGAGAGAGGCAATTGAGGTGTTTAAGGAGACGAGGGAAGCGGGTGTTGAGCCAGATTCGACTGGTTATGTGAACGTTTAGGGAGGGGGAGGCAGGAGGGAAAGCACGAGAAGTTTAGCCTGGAAATGGATGCGGCTCTAGGAACTACACTGATTAACATTTATGCTAGATATGGGAATGCGAGGAAAGCACGAGAAGTTTTCAATTGTATGGATGAAGTTAAGCAATGTCATTACTTGGACTCGACTTTTATGATTTTGGGGTATGCAACGAATGGTTATGCTAGTCAAGCTATGAAGCTTTGGCGAAATGAGAGCTCGTAGTCCAAGTAGTCCTAGCACCGTGACATTTGCACCAGTCTTGGCGGCTTCTGCTCACGCCGGGATTGTTAACGAAGGGAGGCAGGTGTATGCAAGCATGAGCCAAGAGTATGAATCAGTTTTATATGTTTAGCTAATTAGCTTCTGAATCAATTGAAGACAAAACGCTGACTATTACGTGTTTCTGCTACGCTGCTTAGCTGCTATACCCTTAATTTGCTTAGTAATTTCCAGATAGTGATCTCTCTTGACTGTACTCTCCGTATTTATTCTCGCACTTATACGTCGTTGTTCTCCTTCTGCGTGGGTTATTTCTTGTAATGCATATGATCTGCTTTTGATCACTTTGACTTGGGATTGACTTCGTAAGTTGTTTGAATGAAAAGAAAGCGCCAGCTGCTGGGATTTAGATGAAATGATATTAATGAGTATGTTAATTTTTTTATCATAAGAATCTTTCCTTCCCCGTTTACTGTTTGTTGTCATGGCTGCTGAAGATTTCAAATCTGTTCTATCATTCATTTATTTTCCTGAAATGAGGACGTTAAAATGTGCTGCAATGAACATTTTGTTAATATGGGCAATGCCACCATGCATTTTTTTTTTCTTTTTCTTTCAGTAACTTCTTTTTTTTGTGGAAACAATTTGAATGTAGAGGCTTTCAGGGAGGTACAAGAGAGATTTGTCTGAAACTTTGGAGTGGGCTAAAGCGGGTAATTAAGATGCAGTTCACATTTTAGGCAAGAAAACAAGTTTCTACGTCTAGGATTACGAAAATTGGTCAAAGGAAGGTTCCTCAACATTGTTTTTGTTTGCATTTGTAAAATCTAGCTCCTATTCTGTTATTTCATATCTGTTACACATAAGGATAGGTCGAGAGTCGAGACCGTCGAGTCCAGTTTTGACCGCCTACACGTTACTCACCATAGTTGCAGCATAATCATATTGGGAATTAGGCTATAAGCTAGAACAACCTTTGTGCATCTAAAATAGTTATAAAAAATGCCTTGAAAAACTTGACTGTTAAAGTTAATTTGTGAGTTGATTGATTCACATGAATTTTTTATTTTATTTTTTATTTTTTAAAGGCATGCTTGTTATTATTGGCCACTAAGAGTTAATCGTGAATTGAAAACACCCCTATGTATCACTATGGTACATAGTCTATGGTACATGCATGAGTTCATTGTAGATGATATATATATATATATATATATATATATATATATATATATATATATATATATATACTTCATCAGTGAAATATAATAATACAATTACAAGTTTACAACTGACTACTGACTACTAACTACTGAGGCAAATGGAAACGTGTTAGTTTCCTTGTGCTTATTTTGACAAGAAAATGAAGAAATGAGGGTTTCCAGCTTTCTTTTCTCCCCCCGTTTTACAGTAGTACGTATGTTTGGGGTTCTCATGCGAGT
Source organism: Potentilla sterilis (assembly GCA_963682095.1). Lineage (NCBI taxonomy): Eukaryota > Viridiplantae > Streptophyta > Magnoliopsida > Rosales > Rosaceae > Potentilla > Potentilla sterilis. The sequence goes on from OY821765.1 coordinate 29,711,243, forward strand.
GGTCTGCAAGCTCTATCTTTTGAGAGTAGATGGTTGAGTCGTGACGTCGTACACCAACGGGTTTTAGGCGACAACGTACGTAAATTGAGTTGTCTTTCTTTGTAGAGTTATGTCGGATTAGGTTATTTCTTTTTTTTTTTCCTCGCAGGCTTTTGCTTTTTTCTTATTTTTCTTTTTTATTTTAGTCTTCGACTTTTGTCTAGTCTTTTATAGTTTGGGCCTATATATATATAAAAACTAAAAAAATTAAATAAAAAATAAAAAAATTGAGCACTGATTTCTACTAAGCGATCGGAGGATCGTCTATAGCTGCCCTTTTGAATCTTTAAGAATTCCCCAATGGCATTGAAATATATATATATATATATATATATATATATATATATATATTTTTTTTTCAAATGAAATTCTGGTGGATTGAACTCCTAGTAATATATGATAATAGTCCGTTTGCTGAAAAAAGAAGAAAAAACTTACTCCAAGTTAAGATTGAACTAAAATCCTAGTTCAGATTGAACTAAAATCCTAGAACAGATTGAACTAAAAGTCCTAAGTTTACATAGACGTGGTTTCTTATTCTGTGTTGGTCATCGATCATTGAGTGATTGTGTGTATATACACATATGAGAGTTGATTGTATTGAAGTAACATCAGTGAACATTGGAGAAGAAAGACGAGAATTGAATATGACTCATTCCGGTTATGTCGCCCATCATGAATATCATGCATGCATGGGAGTTGTCATGACCAATAATATTCCGAGCTTTTGGAAGTGCCTATCGAATATTTGAGAGCAGTTGACTGGAAGGTCGTCGTTGTTGAAGTAGAAGAAATCAAATTTGTGAAGGAGATGGAGAAGTTTCTTGTTCACGAATCTGATGAACTTGATCAAGAGAAACTGAAGCCTTTAAAGGGTCTAAAGGCACGACTTAACAATCTAGCTAATGCCTTCAACCCTGAAAGCGTTGTGTTCTTCGGTTTTTTGTGGGTGACAACGATGAAAACAGAAACGGAGGGATTCGAAAAGTGTCGACACTACTTATTACCTTCACTCCAGTCCACAGCAAAATTATTTGATGATCAGGAAGATACTGATATTTCTGTGCTGGCCGATTTGGCAGGGACACAACTCGAGAATATCAAAGCCTACAATTCAGAAAAATTATCTTTACTGAAAACTGAGAACTTAAACGAGGTGACGTTGCAGGAGATGAGCAATCAGTACTCACGTTTCTACAAAGGAATAAGGAGTTTGGACTTAAAAATCGAAATTTTGAAATTTCACTTAACACACCCGCGGTGTGATCTCAAGACTTTGGTGGACAGATTTTCGGCAGCATTGGAAGGTGAACTCCGGCAATATGAGAAGGAACTAGAGATCACCAGGTCAAAAGTGTTTCAACTAGCAAAGAATCAGAAAACCTACTTGTTTGGACTTCAATGTTTACCTGATTCTTGGAAGGGAACTTTTTTGTCTACTGGCATGAAGCCTCATATCTGGGGTGCGAGACTAATAAATGAGATTAAGAGGTATAGTCAGCTTCATAATAGTCGGAGGAGCTATTGGAAAGATAAAACCTTCTAAGCTTGTTTACTTAATTAGCTGAACTTTTCGATGCTTACTAGCACGTACACTAAAGAGATGGGTGTCGCAAGCTTTAGTTTATTTCATTTACCAAAGCTTTCCCTGTAAAATGTTATATTAAATTTCTTTTAATTGGATTTCATTGTGTTTTGCAGAATATAATTAATTATAATTTTTTTTTATTCTCTTCTACTCTGAAGAATTCATGCTCAATGGTTGATTACTTGATAGTCCTAAGGTAAATAACGTACATACTCGAGCTAATTTCAACGAACACCACAACCCCAGATCTAATTGCTTGGCTTAACTATTTTTGTTTTTGGTGATGTCGATAGTGAATTGATAATGATGAAGGAGAACAGAAAAGTCGTCGAGACTCGAGAGAAGAAACCGTAGATCAAGATTGCGGAATGTCATAATAGGATTGCAATTCATGACTCAGATTATTAATATTTATAAAACTAAAAAATTATGGACGTTGGGGGGTTTGTCTTTTTTTTTTTTTAACAAACTACAAAAAAGTGCATGACAATAATTTGTTTAACAAATAAATCACATACTGTTCAAGGAAGGTTAACTCCGTAACTTCCGTGGTGTGTCTTGCCCTAATAAGACTAGAAGTCTAGATACTCTATTAGATAGGGAATCCCTGTTCGCCAGGGATACTTGATGTAATGCCTATATAAAGGCCTCCTTATCAATGAATAAACACAGAGAGAGATTTATCAATCTATTTCTCCTACAACACGTTATCAGCACATTGCTCTAGCCTCCCGTCTAATAAGCCCTAGAAACCCTAATTCCGATTTTTTTTTCGAAACCCTAACCTACCGTCGGCCGCCGATTCTTCTCTTCGGCACCGTCGGCCTCTTCTTAGCAGCATCTGCGCTGTTCGCTTGCCGCACTGTACCCTCGAGTACTGCTCCTCCTCTGCCTCTAGGTAGACAACCCGCTCGCCAGCAGCTCTCCCTTGCGTGCTACTTTTTGCACGCATCCGCCAGACGATCAAAATTGCTCGCAAGCCAAGCAAGCGATCCGCGAACCCTTATTCGTGGTTAAGAAGAAATCAAGAAAAATCGAAGAAAACAAGCTTCCCCAAGAGTCAAGTTTCGTTTGATCAAGCTTCTCTTGAAGAGGTAAATATTTTTATAAACGTTCCCGCTTATGAAAATTTCAATAGTTGGGTTTTGTTTTCTCTTCCGGGACCTTTCCGTGTCCCTGCTTCTTCATCCCGATTCTATCGCTTCTCGGGACGGCATACGGGGATTTAGTCACCCCGGTGCCAACGTTTATTGGGGTAACTGTGATGTTACCGGCCACCGTTATGCTTGTGACTGTGATGTCACTGTGAACCATAACGTATTATTCTTTTTTGGAAAGAAAACAAAGGGAAGATATCGATTGTGACTTGAAGTCACGTTAAGCATCGATTTATGTGACCATGATATATCTTGGCACTGTTCTAAAAGAACAATCAAACTTGATTAGTATTCAAACATACTAACGTCTCCCTGTTTGTGTTCTGTAGATGGCTGACACTCAGCGTCCAGAATTTGACATCTTGGATGTCCAAGGCAAGGAATACAAGAGGTGGGTCTCAGATGTTGAGAACACTTTCATTGGTAAAAGATTTACTGCCACCATCAACCCTCCTGAGGATGAATGCTTACACGCTTCTCCTGAACAGAAAGCACAAGCCCTGATGTTTCTCAGGCGCCATATCCATCCAACGCTCAAGAAGCAATACCTGAGGAAAACTGATCCCAAAGAGCTATGGGATATCCTCAAGGACCGCTTCGACAATGTGCATGACGCACAACTCCCAGACCTCATGTCTGATTGGGAGCAAATCCGCTTACTGGATTTTGATTCCGTCCAGGAATATCATCAGACTATGCTAAACTTGCAATCTGATTTGAGCTTTTGTGGGGTCGAAAAGACCGATGATGATATGATGGAGAAGACTTTCACGACGTTCCCAGAATCTGCGTCCATGTTGTCGCATCAGTACCGCGATCTCCGCGAGAAAGGCACTATCAAAACCTTCAGCGATTTGATGAATGTCCTTCAGAGAAAGGAGAGGTACCATGAGTTGATTCTTACCACCAATAAGAGGCCTCGAGGACCGAAATTCATTGCGGAATCTCATCAAGCCCGTGGTAAAGCTTTTAAGCAGAAGCATCAACCTCATGAACGTCAAGCACCGCCACCACGTACGCCAAGAGCAATACGTGGCGGACGAGGAGGGAGAAGAGGCGTCGGCCGTGGCCGACCTCTTTCTTGGACAAGGGATGATGGCAGAGCCGCCGCTCCCAGAGGGAGGAACAGTTTTGGTTCCGGTCCCAGGCGTGGTGGCCATCCGCCGAACAATGCTTCGGCTCCTTGCTTCAAATGTGGTTCTACGAATCATCTCCAACGCGATTGCATAGCAAGCAGAGATATTCAAGCCGCTTACAAGAAACACAAACAATACATAGAACAAGAAGCACACTATGTAGGAGACTTTGAGGAAGAAGTATACGATGAGGAAAATACGAACTTCGCCATCGATGACTTCCAACCTACCAAGAAACGTAGGACTCAGGAGTATGATACTCCAGACTATGAATAAGTATTTGACTTAGGTCATGAGATACGTGTTCAAGTTTGATTTTGATTGTTATTTTGACAGAATAGTCAATAAATCACGACTTTGTTCGATAAGTCGTTCTATTTAGAACAACCATGATGTATTTTTGAGTTGTCATCAATAAAATCTATCTTATTCTACGAATGATTTGAGATTTTTACATCCCTGAAAGCAAAATTGGTTCAATGCGTCCAATTCTCAATGGCATAATCATTTTGAGTTCACCAAAATTCTGGTGATGTTAACTCATATCCGAAAAATCACAAAGACAAAAGGAGAGATCCGCGACACGCCATCCGCGAGCCGCGATACGCGATACGACATCCGCGAGCCGCGATGCGCGATACGCCATCCGCGAGCTGCGATGCACGATCCGCGATCCAAGATCCGCGATCCGTGATCCGCGATCCGCTATTCGCCAACTGATCTGAGATCCGCGATCCGCCAACTTGGCTGCGATCCGCCATGCCTCGCTCGCCAAAGCCCATAAGCGCTTGGCCGCGACTCGCTAGGCCTCACTCGCCATGGCCATTCGCCAGCTTGGCTCAGCACCGAATCCGGTTTTTTTTTGAAACCAACAATCGATAGCCTATCGAACAAATGCAACTTTTGCATCAATGGCTCGGCAACGAAGTGTCTTCGGACTCGCCATGCTTCGGATTTAGCTCAACCGTCGCATCGCATTGCCTCAATGCCTGACCGACTCTCACCACTCGCCTTGCTTCGGCTCGGCCTCTGGGTCGCTTTGGCCTTACCACAGCTTCGGCTTTGGCTTGGCTCCGGCCTTTGCCTTGGCCTCGGTCTTGGCTCGGCCACGCCACCTACGACGGTGTCCGGTCTCAAATCTCTGAACTAGGCTATGATTATCAATGGTGATACTCGGTGATTAAAATGCGGCTTATATCTTTCTCTCAAGTTTTGTCGTTGCCATGGCTATGTTATTGGCCTTAATGCACTTCATTTTGTGATGATATATTGTTTCAGTACACTCACTTTAAAGTGTTCGCCAAAGTCTAAAGTAGACTATTGATTCAAGTTACATTGTTTTTGTAGATGTATCAAGGCGAGATTGAGTGTTTGTTGGATTGTGCAACAACTCACACGATTCTGAGAAATCGGCAATTGTTTTCGGATTTTACGCCAAGAGAATCGTCGTTATCTACGATGACAGGAACTGGACCCGTAATTAAGGGTCGTGGCACTGCTCAATTCTTACTGCCAAATGGCACTGAGATTCGGGTAGAGGACGCCCTATATGCGCCTAAGGCGCCAAGAACCTTGCTAGCTTTCAAGGATGTACGTGACAATGACTATCACCTCAGCACTTATGTTGAAGATGGAACTGAATATCTGTTGATCACCTCCACTCAATCTATGCGCACTCGCATTGTGGAGAAGTGTAAGCGAGTTCGCAATGGCATGTATTTCACAACCATTCGAGCCAACGAATCTCATGTTGTTATATTATGTGATTCTGATGCTTATAAGCTTTGGCATGATAGACTCGGTCATCCGGGTCGTGATCTGATGATCCGTATTTTGAAATGCTCCCACGGTCATCCATTTTTCCGATCACAAAAGCACAGAGGGCGCCTCGGCCTCGGTTCGGCCGTGCCGTCGATAGCCGCCTCTCGGTTCCAAGGAGAGGTTCGGTCCCCTCCTGCTTCTCATGCTTCTGTAGCGATGTCTAATGCTCATCGTTCGTTTTGCAAAGCTTGTTCACTAGCAAAACTTCAAGCAAGACCATCTTTTGCTATTGATAATAAACAGAATATTCCGTTTCTACAACGAATACAAGGTGATATTTGTGGACCTATAACACCAGAATGCGGACCATTTCGATATTTCATGGTTCTGGTTGATGCATCAACGCGTTGGTCACACGTAGCGTTGTTGTCCACGAGGAATGCTGCATTCGCTAAACTCCTAGCTCAGATTATTAAGCTTCGGGCTCACCACCCGGACAATCCGATTAAGTCCATCAGACTGGATAATGCTGGAGAGTTTACCTCAAAGTGTTTTGATGACTATTGCATGTCAGTTGGGATTGAAGTTGAACATCCCGTACCCCACGTTCATTCTCAGAACGGTCTTGCAGAAGCCGCTATCAAGAGACTACAGCTTGTAGCTAGGTCTCTTGTCATGGCCACAAACTTGCCAGTTTCGGCATGGGGATATGCAATATTACATGCAGCTATGCTTATTCGTCTACGACCCACAGATAGCCAACCATTTAGTGCGTACCAGTTGGTAACTGGTTACGAGCCTGATATTTCGCATCTGCGTACTTTTGGTTGTGCCGTATATGTGCCTATCACGCCTCCACTGCGTACCAAGATGGGTCCACAACGACGATTAACTATTTATGTTGGATATGAAGCACCAACTATTGTCCGCTATATAGAGCCTATGACAGGTGATCTGTTTACTGCAAGATTTGCAGATTGTCACTTTGATGAGACATCCTTCCCGCCGTTAGGGGGAGATGGGGCCGCATCCGTCCCAAATGAACGTCAGGAATTGACGTGGTTCTCTCCCACTATGTCTCATTATGATCCCCGTACGTCTCAGTGTGAGACTGAAATACAACGCATATTAGAACTACAAAAGGTGGCGGATACGATGCCCGACTCCTTTACTGATATTGCGAAAGTGACAAGATCAACCATACCTGCTGCGAATGTACCTGCAAGGCTTAACATTCCTCGCCATGCGCGAGCACGCGCCGCCGGTCTCGGACCCGCAGCCCTAGGTGCCATCGGCAGCCTAGGCTCGGCACCTCCAAGTGGAGAGCCGGCGTCGACTTCGGATCCTCCTAGAAAGAGGGGGAGACCAATCGGTTCCAAAGACAATGTACCTAGAAAGAGGGCATGTGTCCAGGCACAAAGCGATCCGTTCATCATCGATACTGTGACGCCGTCACACGAGATTGTCTCCGACTATACCTATGTCCAAGAATCAACTCTGAATCATCTGGGGGACGCCTCAGACTCACTGTTGATGTTGGAGAACAAGGAAATCTCACTAAACTACTTATGCATGCACAATCTGATGGAAAGAAATTCCATGTATATCGATGATGCATTCGCCTACGCCGTTGCTCAAGAAGTCATTGACGACGACGATATGGAACCCCGCACTGTTGATGAATGTCAACGTAGGGCGGATTGGCCGAAGTGGGAAGAAGCAATCCAGGCTGAACTAGACTCTCTAAAGAAAAGGCAAGTATTCGGACCGGTTGTGCCTATACCGCCGAACGTGAAGCCTGTTGGACATAAATGGGTCTTTGTCAGAAAGCGCAATGAGAAAGGCGAAGTCCAGCGATATAAAGCTCGACTCGTGGCGCAAGGTTTTTCTCAACGCCCTGGAATTGATTATGAGGAGACGTATTCTCCTGTCATGGATACTATTACCTTCCGATACTTAATAAGTTTGGTAGTCTCAGAGAGACTCAATATGCAGCTTATGGATGTTGTAACTGCGTATCTTTATGGGGACCTAGATACGGAGATGTACATGAAAGTGCCAGAAGGACTTTCGTTACCCAAGTCAAGTGAGCAAAAACCACGAAGTTCATTTGCTATCAGGTTGAGACGATCTCTATATGGACTCCGACAATCTGGTAGGATGTGGTACACACGGTTAAGTGATTACTTGATTGGGAAAGGATACAAGAATGATGAGTTGTGCCCTTGTGTGTTCATAAAGAGAACAAGTTCAGGATTTGCCATTATAGCCGTCTATGTCGATGATATGAACATCATTGGAACTCTGAATGAGATCAATGAGACCGCTAGCTATTTGAAATCCGAATTCGAGATGAAAGATCTGGGAAGGACTCGGTTTTGCCTAGGCTTAGAACTAGAGCACCGAAGTGGTGGAATCTTTATACACCAGTCTGCATATGTCCGAAAGATGCTCAGGCGATTTAACATGGACAAAGTTATGCATCCTACAGGCACTCCCATGGTCGTTAGAAGTCTGGATATCAACAAAGATCCCTTTCGTCCGAAAGAAGATGACGAAGAGATCTTGGGAGCTGAATATCCATATCTTAGTGCGATTGGAGCTTTGTTATACTTAGCTCAGTGTACTAGACCAGACATCGCTTTCTCTGTGAACTTGTTAGCTAGATTTAGCTCTGCGCCAACACAACGTCATTGGGTTGGAATCAAGAACATCTTCCGATACCTTAAAGGAACCCTTGACATGGGCTTGTACTATCGATACACTCATCAGGATTCGACACATAGTCGATCTCTTGCATCTAACAGCACAAACCATGGCTCGGATTGCCATCCGCCAGCCATATCCGCCAGGACTGGCTTTGGTTCATCCATCCGCCATCTTGCAGACATATCCGCCAACTTATCCGGACCCGCGGATGCTAAGTCGTGGTCCCGATACGGCTTTGGCGATACCCCCTCCTACTCAGATACACCAAATGATGTGATGGTAGGATTTGCTGATGCTGGATATTTATCAGATCCACACAAAGGACGTTCCCAAACAGGTTATGTTTTTACCATTGGGAATACGGCGATATCTTGGAGATCAACCAAGCAAACCCTTGTTGCTACCTCCTCGAACCATGCTGAGATTATTGCACTACATGAAGCAGTCAAAGAATGTATTTGGCTCCGCTCAGTTATATCTCACATTCGAGAGTCTAGTGGACTTGAGTCTACTACGATGGGACCAACTTGCATATTTGAAGATAATGCAGCATGCATTGAGCAGATGAAGTTGGGATACATTAAGGGTGACAATACTAAACACATTTCGCCTAAGTTCTTCTACAATCAGCAGCAGCAAGAGACTTTGAATATTCAAGTGAAGCAAGTCAGCTCAGAAGAAAATGCAGCGGATCTGTTCACCAAGTCTCTACCCAAATCTACATTTATGAAGCATGTAAAGCGCATTGGAATGTGTCGCTTATCCGAACTCAAAGACTGAATGACTATCAGGGGGAGTTCTCATCTAGACTTCAGGGGGAGCCTAGTTATGCATGTCTCACATACTTGTAGTTGGTGCGTTGTACTCTTTTTCCTTAGACCATGCTTTTATTTTTGCCCAAGAGGTTTTTGTTTGCTGGCAAAGGTTTTAACGAGGCAACGGTTCATGCACCATTGAGGACGCGACACAAGGGGGAGTGTTCAAGGAAGGTTAACTCCGTAACTTCCGTGGTGTGTCTTGCCCTAATAAGACTAGAAGTCTAGATACTCTATTAGATAGGGAATCCCTGTTCGCCAGGGATACTTGATGTAATGCCTATATAAAGGCCTCCTTATCAATGAATAAACACAGAGAGAGATTTATCAATCTATTTCTCCTACAACACATACATATTTAATTGAACAAATTAGGACAAAAATTTACAAATAAATACCATGTGCATAACAAGCTGCCACATGTTATTAACTAATTTACTCTTTTGTCCTTAATATTTACAAGTATGCATTTAGTCCTAATTGCTGCTACTGTCTATTACTAAACTAGCTGCTACTATCTATTACAAATCTAGCTGCTACTGTCTATTGCAAAACTAGTTGCTACTGTCTATTGCAAAACTAGCTGTTACTGTGTATTGCAAATCTAACTGCTACTGTCTATTACAAAATTAGTTGCTACTGTCTATTGCAAATCTAACTGCTACTGTTGATCGTGAATGTAGCTGCTACTGTCTATTGCAAAGTTAGCTGCTACTGTCTATTGCAAATCTAGCTGCTACTGTCGAGCATGAAAGTAGCTGCTGCTGTCGAACATGAAAGCTGCTACTGTCGATTTGAAAAGTGCTACTGTCGGCTGGGAAGATACATGCTACTGTCGATTATGTATCTAGCTGTTACTGTGGGAAGGCACCTGTTACTATTGACTATAAATCTAGCTGCTACTGTCGACTGAGATACTAACTGCTACTGTAGTTTTTGGTGAGCAAAATTCGAAATTTTAAAATTTCTCAAAATATATGCAATATGGTACTTAAATGAAAGCCCATGACATAAGGAACAATTTTATATATTGGCTCACCTCCAAATTGCTGGTGGTTTAGCCGAAAAATTTAAATTTGCTTGAAAAAAACTTTAAAAATGAGGAGAGAGAAACTTGTTAGATCTGGGTGGCAGTTGGTAATTTTCACGAAAATAAGGGTATTTTAGATATTTTTGCATTAATTACTTAATTAATTTTAGTCCACTTATTTTTTGGGATTGGACTTATGTCCTAATTTGTATAAGAAATATGGAAAATTAGTTTTTAGTTAATTCAAATGTGGTCTGGTACTACTAAGTAATTCTCTATTTTTTTTTTTTTATAATGTTTATAGGTAGGGTCATTTTCTTAATATGTAGAACTTGTGGTAGGGGTCGTCAATTGATAACGGGCTTGGAGCGGGCCGGATTTTACAATGTAATTTAAAAATAGCGGGCCGGGCTTTTTAAAAATTTCTAGGATCCAATCCCTTCAATATACGGCAGGCTTGACGGGCTTTTGCGGACCGGGCCGAATGGCCCACGGCGGTTTGAGGCCGAGCCGGACTTTAATTAAAATAAATAAATATCTGATATTATTTTTCAAAAAGGGGTTTGGAACCCGGTTCATAACCGGGAGGCTCATCCCCACGCCTATATATATATATATATTGTCATATTAAAATACAATCATAACAAATTCAATCATAACAAATACAATCATAATAAATACAATCATAACAATTATGGCTCTGATAATGGCTGGAGATTCGATGAAAGCTCTTGTGATGCAACTTCTCTTGACACCTACACATTTAAATAAATATCAGAAAAAAATCTACGACCAACTTCTCTTGACATTGAAATGAAAACAATAGAAGCAACAAACCATAAAGTCATAAACACATGTTAACATGTATGAATGTACCTCTTCAGAAAACTCATCTCCATAGTATTTTCAGCTTCATCTTCACTATCACCCATCCAATCTGGTCGTGCTGCCCTAATAAGCCTCATATCTTCCGCTAGCTGCGTTTCACGATGAGCCTCTTGCATCCTTTCTTTTGCTAAACTCCAATCTTTCAAGCAAATCAATGCCTCTATTGTATTTGGACTCAAGTTGGCCCGTTTGTCAGATACAATTCTTCCTCCTGCACTAAAACATGACTCGAAAGCTACAGTGGAAGCTGGAATTGTTAGCAAATCTCTAGCCAAAAGAGAAAGTACAGGGTACAATGATGCATTTGATTTCCACCAAACTAAAACACTAAATTGATTATCATCATCAACCTCAATAGTTGGTAAATCATAATACATTTGTAAATCAGAACAAGTGGCAGATGAAGTATAGGAAGATGATACCTTTGCAGCCTTCAACCTTTCCATTGAATTACCAATAATAGGCAATGCTATTGAAGTAGGAGCTAGCCTATTTAATGAAGAACCTAAATCTTCTGAATGCCTAGGTAGTACATTAGATGGTATTTTCCTCTTGTATGTTGAATAAAGATGTTGCAAATCAGTTTTTAATGACAACAGTTTTGAATCAATCTCAAGCTGATCAATACCCATGCATTTAAACCATACCCCAATACCAAATAACTTAAATCTAGGATCCATAATTGTAGCAAAACAAAAGGCTTTAGGAAATGTACCCCAATACTTATCAAATTTCTCCTTCATTACAGCCAATACATCCTTAAAGACATGAAATCCAACATATGCAGTAAATGCCGAATGAATATCAAACAAGCAATTAATAACACGACAAGATGTAGGGTAATAGACAGCAGAGAATATCTTAGTAGAAGATGCAAAAATCTCTAAAAAACCATTAACTAACTGAGCAATTGACCAATCTTGTTCAGATGGAACATCTAAGTTGCAAGATCGTGATTCATTTATCTTTTGAGCATACCTATTCAATGGCCCTTTATACTTTATAGCAACTTCTAACAATTCATAAGTGGAATTCCATCTATGAGGCATATCATTGTCAATATTTTTCTTAGACAAATCAAAATCTTTACAACAACGCACCCACAATTCATGTCACTTATTAGAAGAATTCATACTTCTAACAACATTGATAATTTTATCAATAGAGGGACCTAAAATATGTAAACCATCTTGCACAATCAAATTTAAAACATGAGCACAACAACGTACAAGAAACAACTCCTTAAGCACAGCCTCAATCATAAGAAAATTTGGAAGAATTCCAGCAACTACATCATTATTCGAAGCATTGTCTAAAGAGATGGAAAAGATTTTATCATGAATATGCCAAGACAATAATTCTTCATAAATATGATTTGCAAGGGACTCTCCCGTGTGAGGGTACTCAATCATTTTAAAGCATATTATTCTTTTATTTAAAGACCAAGTACTATCAATAAAATGGGCAGTAAGTGACATGTATCCCATTTTTTGACGTGATGACCAAATATCTGAAGTCAAACAAATTTTCCCATCAAACCTTTCAAATAAACTCAAAATCTCAGTTTTGCCTTTGTTAAACTTTTTCATCACATCTCTTTTACATGTTGAGGCAGAAATTCCTCTATATTCAGGACAAAATGATTGGCTAATCATTCCTTTGAAATCATGTTTTTCAACAAAAGTAAAAGGCAGTTCAGCTCTAATAACATATTCAACAAGTTCCTTGCGTGCAACATTCTTATCATATGCAAATTGAGTTATATTTCCAGCAACATTAACACCTATCTTAAGCTGCCCTTTCTCATGAACTCCTAAATGCCTTCTTAAATGGCTAGTACCAGAACCAGGACCACCCTTAAGCATAGTGTTACAAATAACACATCTACTTTTTGGTACTAATTTTCCATGATCATTATATTGAATTCTTTCAAAAAATTCCCAAACATTACTAGTAAATCTAGACTTTTTAGAAGTAGCTGAAATAGATGAATCATCAATTTCATCAACATTAATGGGATCCATTTCGATCAAGATGAAAACAGAAAAAAGGTGTAGATATTACTTGATTTCAGACGATATCGATGACGGAGCGAGGTTAAGAGATGGAACCGTGGTGTGGAATCGTCTCCGACGGTATCGATGATGGAGCGAGGTTAAGAGATCGAGTTGTCTTCGGCTGGCACCGAATTTGGGTTCTAGGGAGAGAGAAAAGCGAGGGAGAAAGAAGGGGGGAGAGAGGGAGAGAGTTGTAGAGAGGTTAAGGGAGTGAGAGTCTCATTATCTCTTCGACTGGGTTTGTTTTGGGAGGGAGATTGGTTCTGCCTCTGTACTCAAGGCCGACAATGGAGTGAGCCAGTGAGGGACGCCGTCAAGAGGTCGAGTCGTCGAGAGAGAGAATTAAGAACTAGGGTTTCCAAGTTCACACCCACTTTTATACATGTGTGTAAAGAATGTCCAGTTTGCCCTTGTAATATAAACTCTAAAGTCTAAACTCTAAACTCTAAATTCAAATTGATTTTCAATTATGAATATACCCTATAAAATAAGTCAAATTTTGAAAAATTTTATGAAATAGAATTTGATCGTTATGATGAAATACGGTGATGGTAAAAAAATCACTTAAATCCGACAAAGTTAGAACCCCGATCGGTGCGGTCAACCTTATTTAAACTTGTATCTCTCTATGGGGAGCCATAGTATCGGGAGGTAAACGTTCCCAAATTTTTACATGGCTGATTACGTCTCATTTATTTAAGAGTTTAATGTTTAGAAGAGTCGACGAAACAAAGTCATCTAAAGGTACCTAATAGCGTTTTCGTGTGATAAGTTTTATGAAAATATGGTTGACCGTTTCGATCGAGCATCGAACGTTCACGAAACGAGTTGATTTTTCTCCTCTACTCATATTTAACTATAACGATCACATCAGACGGTCAAAATTTTCATTTTGTGAATTTAACCATTATAATGACAACATGCTTACTAATGCGGTATAACTTGATTAGTAGATTATACTCAAGTGTACAACTTTTCGAAACAACTATATAAAAGAAGTCAAATTTTGAAAAATTTTATGAAATAGAATTTGATCATTATGATAAAATACGGTGATGGTAAAAAAATCACTTAAATCCGACAAATTTAGAACCCCGATCGGTGCGGTCAACCTTATTTAAACTTATATCTCTCTATGGGGAGCCATAGTATCGGGAGGTAAACGTTCCCAAATTTTTACATGGCTGATTACGTCTCATTTATTTAAGAGTTTAATGTTTGGAAGAGTCGACGAAACAAAGTCATCTAAAGGTACCTAATAGCGTTTTCGTGTGATAAGTTTTATGAAAATATAGTTGACCGTTTCGATCGAGCATCGAACGTTCACGAAACGAGTTGATTTTTCTCCTCTACTCATATTTAACTATAACGATCACATCATACGGTCAAAATTTTCATTTTGTGAATTTAGCCATTATAATGACAACATGCTTACTAATGCGGTATAACTTGATTAGTAGATTATACTCAAGTGTACAACTTTTCGAATCAACTATATAAAAGAAGTCAAATTTTGAAAAATTTTATGAAATAGAATTTGATCGTTATGATGAAATACGGTGATGGTAAAAAAATCACTTAAATCCGACAAAGTTAAAGCCTCGATCGATGATATGTTTACTTCGTGATTTTTAGACTATAATTTAAAATTCTTAAAAATATTAATATAATAATTATTTTTAACGAACTTAAATCATAAAATAGGTGAGTTTAATATAAAAGATGATCCATATTGTGCTAGTGAAGTGTGAATATCCATTAAAGTGTGTGAAAATGAAGATCTAATTAATACATTAATGTGTCAAAAATATAAAATAACTCTATATGGGGGTAACTTATTCTTTAATTATTGAGGTATGGATTTTAACGGGCTTTACGGGCCGGGCTTTTACGGGCTTTTGATGGAGCGGGCTTGACGGGCTCTTAACGGGCCGGGCCGAGTTTCTAATCCCTAAACTAAGCCCGGCCCTCTACCCACAGGGCCCGGGCTTAAGCGGGCTTTTAGACGGGTCGGGCCGGGCTTGAAGTCCATCGGGCTTGCGGGCCTCCATCGGCCCACTTGATCCGCGGGCTTAATGATGACCCCTAACTTGTGGTGCGTTATAAATAAAATTTATTATCGAAGAGATTCAGAGTTTCCAAAAGCCCACTTGCATCAATCGGAAAAAAATAGGTAAATATATAACTTATTGTGGGTAATTAAAACTTAAAAACTTATAGTTTATAACTTTCACATAAATTAATGATTATAGACGATTCAAATTACATCGTACACGTATATGTTGTGCATACAAGAATTTCTAATAACGACTGTAGTTCAATATACAATTTATTAGAGAATTCGAGAGTTCCAACATCCACTCGCATCAATCTGAAGGAAAAAATAGGTAATATTTTGGGTAGCTTCTCATTATTGGTGAAAATTTCATCGTATTTATAAAATTGATTGAGGTCACTTTTAGTGTTCGTGCACTGAGAATATTTGTTTTAGGGCTAACGTGACGTGTCTCAAAGATTATGGGGTACTTTAGTGATATTGGAAAGTTATGGGGTTGTTTGTAGATTTATTGTGGTGGTACGTGGCGGGTAGGGATTGGGTTGCAGTGTATATAGCAGTGGTTTTGATATTTTTGTTGATCTGTGACTGCTCGCATGGAGGTTTCATTTTGTTTCGTACAAAATTTGACAGGTAAGGTGTAAATTTAGGAGGGTTACAAAACTAGTAAAAAATGTGTTCGTGAAATGATCATGGTCAAGAATATAAACAATTTTTAATTACTTCGGTAACATTTTTTTTTATGAGAACTATATGAAGCTCGGTATTATTATGGCAATATAACAAAAAGAGGCGTGGCTATAATTCTTCTTTCTTTGCATTTCGTCGCACATAAATACTATATCATCTTCTAGTCTTTATAGTTAATAAGATTCTATTAGGATTTCTAGTTTTCATGGGACAAGACAATGCACCCCACCAAAGTGAACATCCGCATCAAATTTCATATTTAAAATTCCTCATTTTCATATAATAAGTGGAATCGGATTTGAAATTTCTCCATATCCTCGTCCTCGTTTGGTCGTCTTCCACAAATTTCGCTACTTTGATAATTTCAAGTTTCCAACTAGATTTTATAATAAAATTCCTCATTGATAATGGACTAGGGAATTATCGTCCTACTAAAATTTGCTTTAATGTTCCTTTGTATAAGTTGACTTACTCGTTTTCAAAAGTTACCACTCTCATGGGATCAAACGATACGGGTAAGGGAGTACAAACATATCCCTATTTTATGTACAGGATGAGACAAAGCACGCACAAGTTTGGACATTCTATATTTGTCCAGCCAATTTTTTTTTATCATAACTATATTTTATATTTGGAAATACTAAATTTCATGGGATGCAAGGGGAAGTCTGCTTTCCCATGCAGTAAAATATACAAAATTTCCATTTATTATTTCCATCAATCTGCCTTTGATTGTCACCTCATTTCAGTAACATATCACCCTTATTAGGCATAGTTTTCCACTCTATTGGTGTTGGATTCTTGAAGAAAAACAAGAATACCACAAGTTAACAACCATATATAGTAAGTAATAAAAGAACAATGAGGTAAGGCTCGCTCTGAGTTTCACGGAGCTTGAGATTTTTCCAAACTCTAGGGTTGACAGACAGACAGACATTTTCACGGAGCTTGAGGTCGGCGCCTTGACAGACATTTTTTGGTTTCTCTTGAGTGGTGCGACTGTAGGGGAGGAGCAGTAGGGCAGGCTGTAACCCTAATCATAGGCGAGCAAGGGTGCTCCCATTGGACAGAAACCCCAATCTTTTCTCTTCAGGGCTGTTTCTGCTGCAACCGCTCTCATGAATGCATTAATCTGGAATTTCCGGGGGATTGTGAATAGGCGGACGAGGTATGCGCTTCATATGCTCGTCCAGAAACACCGAGTCAATATGGTTTTCTTATCCGAGACTCATTGTAACTTACAACAACATTCGAGTTTACCCGGGACAGTGGGTTTGCAGCATGTTGTCTCTTTTGAGCAAGTTGGAATGACAGGGGGAATTGCTTTGCTGTGGGATAACTCGGTGTCGATTAATGTAAACGAAATTCAGTATTATTTCATTGACGTAGAGGTTTCCGGCCCGAAACTGGAGACATGGAGGTTTACGGGCTTCTATGGCCACCCGGACACAGGGCAGCGAGGGGAATCGTGGGAGATGCTTAGGTCTCTTTGACGGGATCCAGCTGAGAAGTGGCTCGTTGTCGGCGACTTCAATGAAATTCTCGAGCTCAGCGAGAAATCGGGAGGACGTACCCAGGCTTTGAACCAGATGATTGCCTTCCGACAGGCGTTGGCAGACTATGCGTTGCATGATATGGGGGCAGCAGGCGGCCGATTTACTTGGAGTGATTCTCATACCAAGGAAAGATTGGATAGAGGGTGTGCATGGAGACATGGCAACGCTCGTTCAGCTTTTCTCGGATTACCAATATTCTTCCAAGCAAGTCGGATCATCTTCCTTTGTTGCTTGAAGTTCAGATGGAGGCCATGCAGGCTACTCACACTCGTCGGCGTTTCAGATTTGAGGAAATGTGGACGCATCATGCAGGGTTGGAGGAGGTTGTTAAACAGGCTTGGGGTTCGGGCCAAGCCGGTAATCCTATGTCTCAGTTGACTCACCGGATTAAAGATACTGGGGAAGCTCTCTTGCAATGGGATCGGTCAACGTTTCAGAATAGAAAACTGGAATTGGAAACGGTAAGGTTAGCACTCAACTCGCTTCTCTAATGTCTGGCTAATCATACGGATTTGGAAGAGAAGACTCGGCTATCTACACGCCTGAATGAACTATTGTCAATGGAGGAAGCATATTGGCGACAACGATCTAGAGCGATCTGGCTCAAGGATGGGGACCGAAATTCTTCTTTTTTTCATAAAAGTGCATCTAACCGTCATCGTCAATGGAATAAGATTAAAGGTTAATTTATTTGATAATCGAGGTATATGGCAGGAAGACAAGGCTAGCATTGAAAGAGTAGTCTATGAGTACTTTGACGATTTGTTTGGCCAGTCTGCTCCTAATGTCTCGGCATAGTCAACAGTACTTAGGGCAATTCAGCCCCGAGTATCCCCTGAGATGAATCGAATCCTACTAGCGCCATATATACCTGAAGAGGTTCGTGCAACTTTGTTCTAGATGCATCCTTCCAAAGCCCCTGGCCCTGATGGTATGTCCCCTTTTTTCTATCAAAAATACTGGGCTATAATTGGAGATGATGTCAGTAAGGCTGCTATTTCTTTCCTTAACACAAAAGAAATGCATCATGATCTGAATTATACTCTTGTGGTGTTAATTCCCAAGGTGAAAGAAGTACTGAATATGTCTCAACTGCGTCCGATTGCTTTATGTAATGTTGTGTATAAGATTGCTTCTAAGGTCTTGGTCAATTGGTTAAAGACTTTTTTACCAGATATAATTTCACAACAGCAGAGTGTTTTTGTCCCGGATAGGCTCATTTCGGATAATACCTTGGTGGCTACTGAACTAGCTCATTTCAGATAATACCTTGCTTTTGATCTTATACCTTGTAGGCTAGCAGTTTCCCACAGGCTGGCTACCCAGGCCCACAGACCCAAATACAAGGCCTCGGCCCAGGAAGCAAGAAACGTTTCCCACATCGAAAGAGTTCGAGGAGTCAGCGGTCTCACCTATGACTGGAGAGGACAGCTTGCCCAGCAGTTGCCCAGGCAGCCAGCAGTGAGTTCGGGAGAAAGCATCCCACATCGAAGAATGAGGTCAGCCCTCATTCTTGGTTGCCTATATAAAAGCCTCGACCAACCTCATTAATAGGTAATCAATTCCTCAACTACTATTTCCGTTGGCTATTTATCAGTTCATTACATCTATACTGACTTAAGCATCGAAGCGGAATAGACCGGCCTGCCCGGTATTCCCTGTAGTTAGCAGGTTTAGGTTTGCAAGGAAAATACCCGTTAAAGGATCCACCGGTACGTACCATCAGTGGAGTAGCTCATCGGGAGTCTTTGGTTCAACCCAACTGTAGATTATTGTGCTTCTGTCAGGCCTACGGGTTTGAACAGAAACAATTGGCGCCGTCTGTGGGAACTCTATACCAAAGGTTGTGTTGATCTACTAGCAAGTAGAGATCGGTTAAGCCTAGAATCCAAAACAATCCACCAAGAGGTAGTTCGAAAACAGAGAATAGAGTTCAAAAAAGGGAAACATGTCAGGAAGTTCAGAAGAGAGGGAATATGACGTGGAAAGAGAGACGGACGAGCAGGTCCTCGAGCCGGCTAAAGCCAGATCCCCGGAGGCGGGTTTAGAACGGCCCACCAGCGGCAACACTCAGGACGCTGCCACCAACCTCGACCTAGGCGATATGAGGGACCAGTCTAAGTACCATACTATACACGAGACACAAGGGAGTGTTGAAGGAAATTACAGTTTTATGTGCCTTGATCCAAAGCTAATAGGAATACGCGGAAGAAATTAAGTTTAAAGTTTTAGTTTTCCGTATATATAGAAATAAATTTCCTTTTACTTACCTAAAAGGTACTTTGTAATCAATTTTGGCCTTTTGGGGTCATCAATGGATGAGTAATAGCTTGATTAGATATATTGAGGACTTACCTCATAGTATTGATAAGACGGTGGTACTGCAACGACTTCAATCGTTTCAAAAAATGAGATTATTCAAACTTTGATGAGTGCGTGTGGTACTCGAAATGTTTAAATGTGCCAAAACACTAAACTTGTTCAACGCTTAAACTCAAAGTCAAGCTACACCAAACACACCCTACAATTGCTTCCTTTTCGATTAAAACAATAAAATTGCTTTGATGCTTACAAGTTACAATTTACAAGGATATGCTTATTTGAAAAATTGCCTAAAATTACGGTTCTATTGTAGGACTCGTGTAAGAATTTTTTCAATGTGTATAATCTTTTGTTGTTGTTTCTCAAGCCACAAGCCACATGAACAATGCAGACCAGAAGGTAAGCGATATGGAAGCAAAAATGTAAGTCCACAGCATGATAACCGAACACTCGCTCTCACCTTGTCCGAATAACTGAGTGATGGTTCCTGCCAAATCATCAAGGATGAAACACGTTTGTTACGAGAGACTAGTTGCTGAAACTGAGTACACCTTGCTAAAATTGGAGCCTGCAAGAGAGTGTGCAGTGTGATACATACCTATGTTCATTGCAGGCGGGACTGAAAACTGAAGCATGAGAACAAACAGATATAATGGATCATCGGTCACTAAGCCAAGTTTTAGTGCCATTTTAACAATCAATATTCCTGCAAGAGGCAGCGCAACATATTTGACAACCACAATGCCAGCAATGATAGATTTTTGTATCCCTGACCCTTTTAAACCTGAAAGAAACAACGAGAAAATGAGTTAAAACCTGAAATTTTGGTACGTAAATGAAGAGGATCTATGAACTTAGCTAGTATGAGTAGTTATTACCTTTAACAAGGTTTCCTCCTATAATCAACGTCAGGAGTGGGATAGCTGCGTCACTGCATTAATCATAAAAAGAAGATAGAGTTAAAAGGCCAGATATATATATAGTAAATCATATTGAGAACAACACCAGACAAGTATTCTGCATTGCTGAACCAGGCACTATTGATTATGTAAATTAGCAACAACAACCTGTTATACAGAAAAAGAACAAGGAAAAAGAAAAAAAGGGACACCAGTATAGAGAAATTTTATACACTTTCAAAACTCTTAATACACATTTTCTACTCAATACACTATTACTTTAATTTCTCATTCTAATATATTACTAAATACACTACACAAAGTACCTAAAATGTCCCTAACTACAAAAAAACATAAAATACATTATTATTTGACAATATCTTATCTAGTATGATTAGTATATATCAATATATATTGACATTTAATTTTTTGTGTTGTTCTTAAAAAATTATTAAAATTTATTACTGTTATTCAAATTATAAACATAAAATAATATATACCATGAAGAATGCAAAGCTCAACTCATGAGATGTGTTTAGATGAAGAAGAGTTAAAGGTGTATATGGATGCAGAGAAAGAAAAAGATAAAATTAATGAAATGAGGACACAAAAGATCTCTTAACATGAATTACTTTAAAAAATGAATTAATTTATGGAAAGAAATAAATGAATTGACTAATTATCTAATTATCTAAACTTCCATTATTATAATATACGTCATCTCAAATTTCCTTAACTTTTCCTTCTATTTCTACATTAATTAGTTTTTTAAAATTGATTTTGATTCCTATATTTTAATTTATTTTATATTTTCTAATTTATTATATATATATATATATTTTGTCGTTTCATATCACTACAAAATCTGATTTTTATTATAAAATATTAGAGAGGTGTATTAAATAGTTAAGAGAGTGTATTTAAAAATGCTCCCCCAGTATTCTGCTAAAATTTTAATATAGGAGAAGCTAAAATTAAGTTGCCCATGAATGCAAAGATCATGGATAAACAGTTGAAGTAGCCATTTGTGCGTAGGTTATACCCCAACAAGGAAGTAGAGTCATCGATAACTGCTAGAGGAGCATCGTCTCCTATAAACAAATATCGAATCTGAGGGATAAGTCCAATTACAAACCCCGCAATCTACAGAAGAATAAGAAAAGCTCTAGTTCAGTAAGTCAATGTGTCAATAAGCTTGAGCTACGTACATGGATACAGAAATTTGAATAACTAAAACAAGTTTATCATCAAGGTCCATACCGCTGCAATAGTTGAAGGAGAAAATACTGATTTCAGATTGAGCTTTTTGTTCACCATTACCATCCATTCATTTAGTTTACCTAGACATGTCATCTGCCATGACAAACATCAAAGATGTGCTAAGAGAATAGAAAAAAGATTATTCTCATGGAGCCCAATGACTAAAATATCAACGAATCCTGGAAATATCGGCCGCTCGGAAAATGGAAAATTCCATTGAAATTTAGAAAAACCTTGGGAAAATTTCATAACTCATGCCACATATATCAGACATCTATGTTGTCAAATTGTCATTATCAGACATCATATTGACAATCTGGCAACATAACGTTCCGGAGTATATTGGAAGAGAAATTACAAAAGTTTTTGAAAAATAAGGAAACAGAGAGCAAAACATGATATTTTAATGAAGTGATCGAACAACCTTAGTGTCTCCTTCAGATACAGTAAGTGCATATTGATCCACATTGTCATTCTCTATGGAAGTAAGCAGAGGCACAGTCTCAGCAGACTGGGTAGCATCTGGAGTGCTCGGCCTTGAAGATATTCGAACAATGTTATACACATAGGACCACAGATAAATGGCTCCTATCTGAATAACAAAACAAGTTTATCATGAAAAATCAAGACAGTTGAACAAGGTGGAACGTATCGAAAACAAAACCAAACCAGACTTCATATCATGACCTTATATTCAAGAAGTAAAATATTAGAGGAAGAAGATATGTGCCTACCGCCATTGAGAGTGAAGCATAAGCGACTCCATTAGTATCACAAGTATCAGCATCCCCAAATGGGCTCCCTGATTGCTTACAAACTGCTGCGATTATAATGAAGATAATGTTCCCCAAATTTCCTATCCACATCAACCAGGAAAACTTTAAAAACTAGTTATAAACAGCTAATTACCAAGACTGCTGGTAGAATGGAAGTTCATTTCAATGAGCACTATGCATATCCCTACTCCTAGTTGAGGCATTTGATTTCTGCAGTTTTTTAGTTCATTTAACAAAATTTTAGATTTCTCTTTGATAATCGATTCACCAAAATTTCAGTCAAGTGATAAGCGTTTGGTTATTAAGACAGGTGAAACGTCTAGAAAAATTGAAAATTAAATGAATGTCGACTAAAAAAGAAATTGTGCAAAAATCAACGGTTTTAATCATCATGTTTTGTATTTTAAGTGACGTTGTTGATACATTTTCAAAGGTGCAATTGAGAATGAAATTTGTTCATGACATTCCATTATGATTGATAAACTTGTGCAGCTAGACCAAATGCTAGGTATTTAAATATTAAAATCATTCGAGTGTTTTAGATTTGGATAGTATGTAGTTAAAAATGGGTTCATGTTCATCTACCCTTTAATGTGAATCTAATTATTTAGAGATTACTTTTAGATAGAGTTGTTTTATTCTTAACCATATAAGGGTGATTGAGTATGAATCTCTTTGGATAGTAGTTAAAAATGGGTTCATGTTCATCTACCCTTTAATGTGAACCTAATTATTAAGAGATTATTTTTAGGTAGAGTTGTTTTATTCTTAACCATATAAAGGTGATTGAGTATGAATCAGTGTTTTAAAAGGCTAAGGCGCAGCCGAGGCGTTTAGTAGAGAGCCTCAAACAGACGTAAGCCTTGAGGCATAAGGCGTAAGCCTTACAATATAATATTTTTTAATATAAAATTAATAATTATTATTATATTGCACTCAAAAATCTTTAAACTACTAGTAATTTTTTAGATAATTCATACTATATGGATAATTATCCATTAGTATCATACAGTAATTATTATCCATTAGTATCATACAGTAGTTGTTATCTAGAGAGAGACTAGATTAGATATTCAGTCTTATCTCAAAGATTATCGTGTTAGGACCTCTCTCTCTCTCTCTCTCTCTCTCTCAAAGATTATCTGAAAATCCCTCCATTTCGCTCTTATTCTTCATCCTGGCATCAATCCTCATGTTATGCATATGCTGAAATAAGAAATCAATACCCATTTGGCCTCTCTCCAAACCTTTGAAATCTTCAGAAGAAGAAAAAAATTCTGAGCGTCTGCCTTTCACGCCTCAAAGCGAGTTTTTCTCGCCTTAGACGCCTTTTGCAACGCCTTTAGTGCCTCCGCGCCTTAGTTGAAAGGCTGAGGCTTTTTCTTCGGCGCCTTGCGCCTTTCACGCCTCAAGAGGCGCACCTTTTAATACCTTGGTATGAATTTCTTAGTCAGCTAGTGACCGGATGAGCACTACTGTGTAAAATGAGTTTATATCTATATCTGGATGACCAACACTTAATTTAGTGGTGAGGCTCCCCTAGTTCTTAATCCTCAAAGATCCCCTCTGTGTAGCTAGAGTGGTTACAACGGCCGGCGTCAAAACAAGTTGGGTTTGCCCGACAGATCTGGTCTTTAGTGCTTATTTTTATGGGTTTATACATAGAAGTTATAGACTATTAGGTGATTTTGCATGTTTCACTTTTACGTAGCCCTTGCAGGCATTTTGTGTTCATTTTGTTCTCCTAGTAAAGTCTGAAGATTATATATGTAAAGACCAAAATAGTGAAAAGAGAAAATTAATCTTCAAAAAAAAAAACTATCAAGATTTTTAAGAATATGTTGTGGTGATTAGTAGTTCCTTGTCATTTTCTAATAATTCAAGTGCTTACCTCCAGCACAACACCCAATGATGAGACCCTGTAGATGAGGAGGAGGTTTTGCTACCCGAATGAGTAGCCATCCCAGTATTGAGCCAACAATAAATGTGAAGAGGATATTGATCGGCATAAACCACCTAGACACTCAACAACAAAAACTACATGTAATAAGATTTTCCATTTGTATATATAGTTCCTCGCCTCCTTGGCTATTTAAGTTGTCAACTTACATCTGAATCATGCTCTCATATGTTATTGTCTCCGCTAGATTGGTGCCCAGGAGGGCCGGAAAGAAAATATAAAACACAATCTGTACGTTGCTCACAAATACAGAGACATGCAACCAGATATGGGAGGTAAGCCACAAATTAAATCTACATATTTCAAAGGAATAGAAACGAACATGAAAATGAAGAGAAAGAAATAGTGATTACAGTGTTCAAGTGCTTCCTGCTCTCTTCTCCCAAAAGATTGACGCGATCGAGCGCAAGATAGGAGCCAAGTGCAGTAATCAAGAACGTTTCCAATACCGGAATCAACGCAGTGACAAACAGCGTCCACAACTCCATCGGTGCTCGGCTTTAGCTAACTCCAACCTCCTTGTCGGAGAAATGAGTGTTTCTGTATGTGGAGCTAGCTAGCGGAGAACTTAAGAATATGATCAATTAAATACCAGCAGGTTTGCCGAACTCAAATTAAAGTCTTTCTTCCTTTGGCCCTATATATATACATAAAATCACACATGGTGCAATGAGGGAGGATGTAGTGGAGGTATAATAAGAGAGATAGCATTCAAGATTTCCGGGATTTGGCATTGAAATCGGCCATCCATGCAGATAGCATGCAAGGTTTTCAAGAATAAGTATATAATTTTGGGCACACAATCTGTTCCTCGTGGAGACTGCAGGGAAAGCAACACCTCAACCAACCGTTCAACGAAAACAAGCACGCATTGACTTGGATGGTGACTAATGTACATTCAAATTTTATTTTAGTTAGAGCATGCATTCAGAGTGGCTAAAGACTTTCTTAGAAAAACTACAATTTGTCCCAAGTCCAATGAGAGCGAAAGTGATCTCTTCTCGGAATATAATCCTCCATCGTGGATCTCACGAGATAAACCTAAGCTAATCTAATGTGACTGATTCTTCTTCATTTTAATGGTTAACCTAGCATATTTGGCAAGTCAACTGGTTCGGTATTAGGGCGCTATCATAACAGTTCACTAGACCTGGCTAAATACTGAACAAGCTCTGATTTGGTCTTCGGCTTATATTTAACACCTATCTGAAACGGGACTATTTATTAAGCATGTGATCAAAAAAAGATTCATCATTAATTGCGCTTTCTGATGAGATCTACATATGATTAGTAGTTTGGACTTTGGACATACTCACCAGTAATCAATGGAGATTTTAAAATGCAGATAGAAAATCATTAACAGCAATAATTGAACTTCAGATTTTTCTAAAGGTTCTTTTGGGAATCCATATCAGGAGCACAATCTTGATCCCAAACTTAAAATGCAATCAAATCAGAAGTCAAATATATGACCGAATATAATAGAGTTGTTGAAAGAAAAACACATTATGTGTCTTCGTCAATGTAACTGACGAGATATAATTATGTAGTTATTATTGTCATTAATGTATTTGTTATTACCGTTATAATACTAAACTTATATAAAAGGGATTATCAATTAAATGAATAGACAAATTCTGATTTTCCTATTAAATATTATCAACACATAGATTTACTCACTGAGATTTTTTAGCCAAGAAAAAAAATAAATAAATAAAAACCCTAGATTTAATCACCCTCTAGGCCTGCCCGGCGTATACTCCGGCAAGCTTCCCCGACCCCGCGTCAACGACGCCAGCCTAGTCGACCTCCGACGACGCCAACACCGACGTCGATTTTCGATCTCCGATCTGGCTCCTCGAAATAGCAGCGCCGTCGTGAACCCCATCGAGCTGCTCCGGCTAGCCTCTACCCCAAATCGGACCACTCTCGATATGATTTCCTCCTCTGATGTCGTCCACCTGGCCCTCGAAGCCCCAGCCCACCACACCGATGTGGGCTCCCAAATCCGGCGTCTCTCCTCGCCTCCCCAACGAGGACCCCTTCCGGCACTCGCCAGTCAACCCTCGATGCAGCCACGAACCCGGGCCATCGCCTTCTCCTATCCGCTCCAGATGGACACCGCAAAGCAACCCGCCGGCTAACGCCGCCCTGCGGATTCGAAGTTTCCCGACCCGGCTCCTTTGGGCCTGACTCGGATCTGCGTGACCCGACCCACGAAAAAAGGGTTTTTTTAGGGGGGTAAAAATTTCAAGGTAATTGAGTATAAAACACCACCAATTCAATTAATAAGTTCAATCCTCACTGCAAGAAGTCTGATATCTAATTTATAAGTTTTTGGGATTGAATTTATAAGTTCAATCCTCACTGCAAGAAGTCTGATATCTAATTGAGTATAAAACACCACCAATTCAATTAGTGCAAGACCAATTACAATAAGATTGATACTATATAACACAAAAATATGAGTGATAATTGATGTGCAATATATATGTATTATTTCAAACAACGACTTTTGACCATCTTATGGAAATTTCGCCATGAATTTTCACTTTCGGTGGTGATGATCGAAGTATTTTCCTTTTGCAGTGCACTATGACATTCCTAGTAATCTGTGCGGCAGGAGTGGTAAGAGTCTACTTTCATTAAAAGTTGGTAAGAGGTCTAACTGCATTGATGTATGAAACACAGGTGGATTCATACGCTTATCTACCTCCTAATTTTCACCATTCCATTAGGTGTGATGCATCTGCTACCCTTGTGGTGTTTGAAAGAAGGTTTGTCGCCCATACCTTATGATTGTTTTGATCATTTTTTTCATTCTTTTAGTCTCTTGTGATCTCGTGGTATCCTTAGCATCAGGGTATACTTTAATGACCTTATATGGCATTAAATTTATCACCAATGGACTCAAAGCCTCGATTTATCTGAGAATTTGCTATGAAACATTACTAAAACCATTATTGCTCTATCCGTTAGGCATTCCTCTCTGGATAATCTACCTACTGAGCAGATTGTAGGATCAACAGACCAGCAGCCACTCCTGGAAACTCCAGGCGAGGTATGTATTAGCACTTTGTAAGGTTTATGTTCATTCTGGATATGATGTCAGTTTAGATTCAACTCAGAAAGAACTACCTATGGAGTTTTGCTGTGGATTTCCCGTATTCAGTCAACAATTATCATTGGAGAACATCTGCCCAACTTTTCCATGTTGATGCAGACACATACAGATTTTTCATTTTTTTGTTGTATCTTTAGTCTTAGTGATATAATGAAAATTCCATGGTCTTGTACTTCACTCTTTCTTTAATCCTTGTCAGGTCTTTCAACTAAGGAAGCTTATTCCAACTTCTGTATTGTACGATTTCAATATCCATGTAAGTAATCACTTGCTTATTTGTAGTCATTATCTATGATCCTCACAATCTAATAGTGATTTAACATCATTTCAATGTTGGCAGATTATGGATTTCCAGCCTGGAGAATATCTAAATGTGAAGGTACAGTCTTTCTTTTCTGGCCAGCTCAATTGTGTTCAGTATTCATTGAAACTATAATTTGAGTTAAATATTTATCTCTTTTGGATGAAAATTACCCCCTGATAGGTATGGGGTTCAGATGTTGAATAGTATCCTTTAGTCCAATAGTCTGAAGATTATATAAAAAACTGATTTGTGTCTACATCTGAATTTCTCATACTTTCTCATACTTCTGATATTTATATGGTCTCCATCTTGAAAAGGATTTGATGTCAAACATGTTGGTTTGGTTTGCCAAACACACAAGCTTTACACCCAAAGTTGGCTTATGTGGTTTACAGGAGGTGCATTACAATCAGCATGGTTTATTGCTTCTGGAAGGACAGGGCATTTATCGGTTAGGTGATAGCTGGTAAGAGTTTCACACACTGTTGAAACTAAAAATATTTTCCTTTTATATACATTGCTTGGGAACATCTGGTGCGTCAAGGTGAGTCAAAATCGGGATGTTTTAATTTATATACAAAAATATCAAAATCATGATGGGGAAAGTTGATCATTATGCCATATTCAAGTGCTAGTAGGATTATCTTGAGGTCTGTTTTTGGAAATTTTCATTCTTTATATTTCGCCCTTACTTGGCACATATCTTATAGCGTGTCATGCTGCAATAGTGTGTGTATGTGCTATTTGTTCATTGTTTTAAGGCCACGTATCCACTGTTTTGAACTCTTACAATACAAGTCATGGCATGATTCGGTCATCTATACATGCAAAACTATCATGCTTAAACATATTACTTCTCACATTTATTGGTAATAAAATATGAGCACTAAAGAATCTTTGGTAGAATAGTCATGGATTCTGTTATGGTGCAAGTCATTTCATAGTGCAACTCATATATGAGAAAGAGTTGGTTATCCTGCTAGTGATGGCAAATGGAGTAATCAAAAAGAAAGATTCAAATCTTAGGCTGTTGGGCAAATGGAGCAAATGAGTTTTGACATTGTCTATAGCATCTGGAGTAAGAGTCATTAAAATGGTCTGTAGTATGAATGTGGAAATAGTTTCTCACTTTGACATTTGAACTTTACCTACCTCGGGAAAGAGTGAAATTGGCTCTTCCTTAACAGGCTCTGTTCGTGTTCAATTATCTGCTTATGCCAGAATTATTGCTCATCTCTCATGTAGTAATTTTAACTTTTGTCAGCCAATTTTGTTCCTAACCGACCTTGGAAATCATACTATGCCTCTATCTCTTGGTAGATCACTCTTTATACACAGCTGATCTGAATTAGTTGGCTAGAATACAACTCCCTGATACAGTATGTTTAGCCGTCACCATATCTATTCCTCTCTGATAACTTTTGCTTGTCTCTGCTTATATATGTTTGGGTCGGGTATTCTGCTGCAATAAAAAAACTCTGTTGAAGTCTTATGACAGTTCAACTTATATTGATAATGTTTGGGTCAGGCATTTTACTGCTGCTGATTTAAATTGTCCCTTAAAAATTGCCCTTCTATTGATTATTTTGTAGGTACCCAGTTCAGGCAGGAGATGTCATTTGGATGGCACCATTTGTGCCACAATGGTAAGGAATATGCAAACATCTTACTCTTTCTGTAACATATAAGAATTTCTCTTCTCTCCCACTTTAAGTGTGACCAAATCGATCAGACTTATGATTTAATTTGCAAATATCAACAGGTATGCTGCATTGGGTAAAACTCGGTCACGGTATTTGCTGTACAAAGATGTAAATAGGAATCCATTGTAGTCAGTAGTCACATGTATCATGAGTACGTTATGAGCTCTATGTTTCTGGAGACAGATTGATGTGTCATAAGCCAAACTGCTACCCTCCATTGTGAACTGTGAACACTGAACAACACATAAATCATAGCAGTATATTTATTCTTCTAGTATTCACTGACTAGAGTAAAAACTATTCGACCACAGATACAAATATCAGAAGTCTGGAATTATACTTAGTTGATTGTCTCCGTTTCTGATATCCTATTGTTCCTTTACTGATTTGAAATGAAAAGCTTTATTGAATCAATAGGAATTGAGTTAGTAGAGTGCCTAGAAAGGGGAGAGAGAAAACTCGATCACAAATCTGGTGTATTCGCCCATCTTCACTTGGCAACAAAGAAAGTCCAAGTTAGACGTGGCTTGGTTCATTATAGCCAGCTCGGTAGTCTTTGTTTTCCTTGAAGTACTGTAATCTTGAGTACTTTGTGGCTGGGTTTTGATAAGGTATGTAACTTGTTTGCCTTCCAGCTAGTCTGGCTTTGAACTAGTATCAATACGTGCATTTCGAACTATATGTATGTATGCAAGATTTGCTACTTTCCTTGCCACTATGATATCATCATATTTTGTTCTACTAGGCAGCCTTTACAGATCCTTAATGCAACATCATTGATGCCGGTGTACATTGTTGTATAGAATCCTCTTCCCTTGCACCTCATTTATAAGGATACAACTTGGCTAACCAGTCTTGGTCAGCTAGAACTAACGCTAGCCAATAAAGAGACGACACGTGGCATTTGCAGGGGCATAAAGGACATTTGTTGGGGCATAAATAACATTTGCAGGGCCAGAGCCAGAGCAGGAGGCTTTGACGGTCAAGGTGGAGACCTCCTTGTCGCCGGTGATGACGGATAGCGATGGGTCTGCAGGGTCTTCTCCTCTATCGGATCTGACCTTTGCCGACTACTCAGAGTCCTCATCACCTTGGGAGAACAACGGACTGGAGAGTTACTTGTTGCAGAAGTATCCATCCGAGATTGATTGGGCTTCGATCTTCAGTCAAAACTCGAATTAGTCCATGTTGGTTATGTGTAATTGTTAATTGGGTATGCTTTAGTTTGTTCAAAACAAGAGTCAGAGTCTAAGTTCAGTAAGTAACTAGGGGGCTACTGCAATCAAGTTTTTGGCTGTTGCAGGGCCTAATTGTAGTATTGGAAGATTAGGGTTTAGTGGATCCTTTCGGGTAGTAGTTGGTTTATGTTAATATTATGATGTAAATCATCTTCATCATGGTCAGCTGGTTTTTTTCTTGTTAGACCATGAGTGATTGAACTTCCTTTTTATGTAATCTCTTCTATTCTAGTATGTACCCTTGTAGTTGTTCATATATTGAATATGAAGTAATCCTATTGTCATTTTATCGAGTAAAAGTCTTGCATTCTCTTCTTTCTTTGATTCAAATTTGAAGATAACGTTGATGATGATCGATGTGGTTGAGCTTGGCGTAGTACAGAAATCTGGAAGATAATTGAACAACATGTGATTCTGAGTCGAGAGGTTGTCATTCATAGATCGTGATCACTAGCGGAGTCACCAGCTCTAAGCTCTGTCCCTTCTGCATATGCCTTCAACATTAACCCTAATGAAGTAGCTGATCCTAATGACCCTGAGTTTGCTGTTCCCATTGTTGATATGTCTCTTCTCACCTCTGGTTCTCCTGATCAGCGCGCTCAAATCATCCGCGATCTTGTCAAAATTTGTCAAGAATGGGGCTTCTTCATCGTATGTTAACTAATATATGCTTTTCCAGCTTTGTTTCTTGGCTTTTCTGTTTTATATTCAATTATGAAATTAGCTGATTAAACGGTTTGACCTGATATTAGGCAATTAACCATGCACTACCAGAAAGCTTAATGAAGGGGATGATCGATGCATGCCATGGATTTTTCAGTCTTCCAGATGAAGAGAAGAAAGAGTTTAAGTCTGGAAATGATGTGCTTAAGATGTTCATGTTAGCGTAAGTCATGAATATTATGTAATTAATACTTTTATGTTCTGTATATGTTAGTACAATGTAGTACATAATACATCTTGTATCCTCTTTATATAGGCTCCAGTGTGAGACGAATAAGATATCAGAAAATTCATTCTCCAAATCATACTATATTTGACTTGGTATCAGAGCAAAAATCCGAAAGGAGTTTGTCTCTTTATTTTCCGCTACAATTCTTCGTTTGGCGTTGGTTCTCTGTCAGACGTGTGAAGTTGATTTGCTTTTTATTTTCAATGAAACTCCATTGTTAGGGTTTATTGTCTCAATATCGTCTGGCATAGGTTCCTTGTCAGACTCAGCCGTTGTGCTTGATTTTTTCCCACGGGTCGATTGTATTCACCCGGTTTTGGTACCCCATAATCACACAGAAGTCGCAGTCCTCAAAGCTGCCGTCCTCAGGTCATCCTCTGGTCGTCCTCAAGGTGCCGTCCTCCGGTCGTCTTCAAGCCGCCGTCCTCAAGCCGCTGTCCGATCCGGCGACCTGCTCATCGTCCGATCCGGCGGCTTGCTCATCGTCTTCAAGCGTCTGCTCCTCCGGCGTTGCATCGCTTCTGTCCGATCCGGCGACCTGCTCGTCATCTTCAAACGTCTGCTCCTCCGGCGTCGCGCCTGCTCTGGAAACGCAGAAAACAATCCGACCCGGCTTCTGCTTAAGTCCCGACCCGGCCTGCTTCAGTCAACCCGACCCGTTCAGTCAACGCGACCCGTTCAGTCAACCCGACCCGGTTCGGTCAACCCGACCCGGTTCAGTCAACCCGACCCGATTCTTCAGCCCGACCCGGTTTTGTTTTTGCTGTTCAATCCGGTTATATAAGTGTTTTTATGCTATTTTCACTGCATAATTACTGATTTAACAATGAATTCTGGAAAAGAAGAAAGTTCTAAAGTCAATGATGTTCAGAAGTTTGAAGTATCTGTCAAGAATTCTGAAATTAGTTCATTTGGGAGAGCTAAACCCAATGGAACCAACTTCCACAAATGGAAGAAAATCATGACAGCTCACCTCCGAGGAATGCACAAGATGGGGCATGTAACTGGGACAATTGAGGTCCCTAGTGAAGATGATGTTCATGCCTACACTAAGTGGGAAGATGATGATGGTCTTGTAATGTCAGTCTTGTACAAATCCATGAATGAGGATATAGTAGACCTTGTGGAGCAATGTGATACTGCGCAGGCAATCTGGAAGACATTGGAAGACCTATACACTAATGAGTCTGATTTCATACAGGTTCATGAGTTAATGTGCACAACTTCAGCAATGCAACAGAATGGGCAGCCAGTGGCGCAGTATTTTACCAAGCTGAAGAATATTTGGGCAGAGATTGATATGAAGCTTCCTTGCAAGATCAAGAACCAGGCATATATTGTTTGGTACCAGAAGGAGAATGAACTTGAGCATTCATATTCCAAAGAGTCAGAGGTCCAAGTTGGATGCCCGGGAAATTAAATGTGTGTTTGTTGGTTATGGAGGACATCAGAAAGGGTATCTGTGTTATCGTCCGCCTACTAAGAAGTACTATGTCACTATGGATGTTACATTTTTTTAAGACATGAGCTATTCTACCTCTCCTGATACTACTCTTCAGGGGAAGCATTCATATTTTGAAGAGTTGTATCATGGAGAGGGGGAGGAGACAGGTCATACAGGAGATATGTGTTGACAGTAGCCACAGAGGGGCTACAACAGACCCACAGACCCGCAGCCAGTGCACCCGGGGCCGGCCTAGGGCCCGGGACCGGATCACCAGCACCCGGACCCGGGGTCCAGAAGTCTACCTTGCGACTAGGGGCCCGGGGACCGGGGGCGCCAGTCTGCCAAAGAGGTCACCAGAGCTGCCCTTAATTTGGTGTGCCAACAGAGGGAAACCAGTCCCACATTTAAGAGTGAGGCCAGACCTCACTCCCGGCCACCTATATAAGAGCCTCAACTACCCTCATTAATAGGTAACTGATCTCTCCAACCGCTTATCATACGTGCTTAAGTTATCTATTCATCCCAACTGTACTAACTTAGGCATCGGAGAGGAGAAGACCGGCCCGCCCGGTATTCCCCTTAGTGAGCAGGTTTACAGGAGATCACACTTGGATTCATCTGTCTCTACCAGGCCTACGGGTTTTAGGTACGAACAATTGACGCCGTCTGTGGGAAGTTTGGATAAAAACCACGTAAGTATTACCAATGCTAGAAAGCTCAGAAGCAGGCCAGGAAAGAAATGCCACTGAGGAGCAGCGTGTTGCACCAGGGCAAGCGCTCATCTCCGCCCCGGTCGTCGCGCGAGAGCAGCGCAGCGACCAGGGCAACCAGGAAGACGGGAGCTGTGGGAGGCCGACCGGCATGCCGGGGCCATACCATGATAGCTCGCGTGGGAAAGGCCCGGTGGAGGGCGACCAGCCAACGCACCGGGGCTTTTCGCTGACGTTCTCGGACGATCCGAGCGACCGGGAGGAGAGCCCGCTCGGTGACAGTGACCGGGACACCACGTACAACCCCGACCGGCACGATATGGCGGGCGAGATACGGGCGATGAGGGCAGAAGTTGGTCGCCTGCGCGAGGAGGGCGACCGGGATAGAGAAAAATCCAATGCCCGGTATGAGGAAATGGAGACGGTGAACGCTGCCCTGGTGGCCGCCCTGGAGAAAGGACAGCAGCGCAACGCCGCTATGACCAGGGCACATGTACCCACACCAGGCCGATCTCAGCGGTTTGAAGCGGGACAGTCATCGGACGGACGACCCGGCGAACCCGAGCGAGCGGAGTCCCCGGCCGGCACGGCCCCACCAAAGAGCACGCCGACGCCCCGACAACCACACGCTTCATTCGAGGATGAAGTCATGACCCCGACTGCACGGGCATTGCAGATGCTCACCGACACTGTGTCAGATCTGAAGGCCCAAATGGAGGCCAACGAGAGAAGGGCGGCGCGGCCGATGGAAGGCGCGTGATTCAATGAGCACATGGGCCCTTTCTCGCACCGGGTTCTGGAATCAGGGAGGTCTGGTAACCAGAAATCCCTAAAGCTCACGTACTCAGGGTCCGGCTGCCCGTACCAGCATCTGGACAGTTTCAGGTCCCAGACATGCGCCAAGGGCTATTCCGATGCAGTATGCTGCAACATTATCCAGGAAACCCTGTCTGGAGAGGCGCTCAGCTGGTTCTATGAGCTTCCGGCAAACTCCATCTAGGCGTTCGAGCAGCTGGCCGACCGATTCGTAGGCCGCTTCATCCTCCGGGTCGAGGGAGCCCGGACATCGACCATCCTCTTCAATTGCATGCAGGCACCTGGCGTTTGTCAACCGCTGGCAGACGGCGATGGCCGGGGTTCGGAACCTCGACAAGGGTATCGCCGAGATGGCGTTCAAACAAGGGCTCCGGCCAGGAAAATTTTCCTACGCCGTACGGGTGGAACTCACGCAGGGGTATGACGAGCTAATGGCAATGGCCATCAAGCATGCTCAGGCCGACCATGAAACGTACGGGCAGCACCTGCTGAAAAGAAAACGGGACGAGCAGCAGGAGGACCACCCCCGGGAGGAGCACCCCCCTCCCGGCCAAGAAGACAAGGCCAGCCAGCGGAGCGAGAACCGAGGTGCCCGACCGAGCCGACCCAGCAGAAATTGGGGGCAACGACAGCAGAGGCCCTATCATGACAAACCCCAGGGCGAGCACAAGCCGGCGCAGTACCGGCAAGAACGCCCCCTGGCAATCATGCCAGCAGAATGTCAAGAGGTCTTCAGCACTCTAACCTCTTCATACGAGGACATCTTGCACGAGAACGGGAACATCATTCCCCCACCGCCCAGGAGAAAGTACCCAAAGGGGGAGCTTACCCCGGCGCAAACGGGCAAGTACTGCTCCTATCACGATGAAGCTACTCATCGGACGAACAAGTGCTTCGCTCTCAAGACAGCGGTGGAGGGTTTGATTAGCAACGGCCAGCTCCAGCGGTATATAGGGGAAAGGAGAGCAGATCCCGACCGGGAGCAGGGCCAGGGCTGGTAGACACGCCCAAACCTCCAGGCGGTTAGTTTGGCATATCATCAGTTCAACCGCTGTAACATCATAAGATATGTATGCCAACTATTTTGAGAAAAATTCCACCGGTTCCACCAATGCAAGTGTATTTATATCCAAGGAGTAATACAAACAAAAACCGTTCCAACTGGTTTACAAAAAAAAAGAGCAAATGAAAAAATCTTAAGGAGCCGCGCCTCCCCCCTCAGCGGGCATTCCACCAGCTTCTCCAGATGAAGCCGCCGCACCTTCTCCACTGGACCTGCTATTCCAGCTTGGCCACCTGCTTCTTCCATCTACCGCCAGCTTCCGGACTAAGGGACTCTCCAGACTCCCCCTCTGTCCCTCCACAGGGGCGGGGCTACTCTGCTGACCGGCAGAGTTTGGAGCAGCAGCAGCCTTGTCCCCAGCGGAACTCGACGCACCGCTGACCACCTTGAGCCGCTTCGCCAAGTTCTCACCTGACGACCGTCCGGTCAGCGTCACCAGCGCGGAGGGAGGAACGTCCATGACCCTCCGCCTCTTCTCACCCTGGCCGTCCAGTGAAGAAGATTTTGCGCCTGACCAGGTGACCCTGGTGACGAGCGGGACTGATCCCGGCCGGTGCGGAATCCGGTTCACCCCACCAGGAACCTTTGGTGGCCCCCCAGTAGTCTTGCCCTTTCCAGGTCCCGCATTGGGCGCAGCAGGGTGACTCTTCACACGCCTCAAAATATAGCCATTGTCCTCAACGTCCATGGCCCTCGGTTCGGCATGAACGGTAAGCCGACCGGACTCCTCATCCACCGAGGTCCGCGAAACGGCCTCCCCTTTCTCCTTTAACCTTGAGAGAAGGTCTTCACCGTCCATGGATAAGGTATTGTCGGGTTTGATGACCGCCCGGGAAGATGCACCTGCAGGACAAGCAAAATGTTAGTGTTTAAAACTCGGTCAGCAGAAATGCCACCGCTAAACCTTGCTACGCACCAGGATCTCGCCCGAGACAGCAATACTCCAACACCTCCCGCCGAATGAAGTTGTACGAGCTTCGTTCAAGATCGTCCCAGCATCCGAGTATAGTCGTAATCCTTTCCCGCTCCAACTCGGATAGTTCGAACGACTGATCGCCAAGGGGCTGGAAGGCACCAGGAACCCGGTACATCTTCCTCCTCTTCTGCCACTTCCCACCCGCCATCACCACCTTTTTCCTCTAGCTATTATCCACCCAAGAAGACAGATGGGTGATGATAGGGTGGAAATGTCGGGCGCTAAAGGTCAGACAACCTCGGGACCCTCGCTTCTTCGAGAAGGATATCCTGTACAGGGCCCAGAACTCGTTCACCGTTGGCATGCTCATCCCGGACAACTCGTACAGGCAACCGAGGCTCAGCAGCCGCCTCCACTGGTTCCCGGGAAGCTGCGCAGGAGACACTTTCAGAGCACTGAGCGTGTACTGCACGAAATCTGGCAGCGGGAGGGAAAACCCGTGGCGAAATTGGTCTAAGTGCACGGCAACCCAACCCGCCTCCGGGTTACAGGCCGATTCTCCGGGATTCAGCGGCCGTAACACCACTTCATCGGGGATACTCCACGTCTCCCGGAAGGTGACAATCTCTTCGGGGTTCATACTACCCTCCGGCTCATCGCACACCACGGCCTCTTCCCCACTCCCGATGGTGTAGCTCATGGGCGGAGTGCCAGAAAAGCGCACCTCGTGCGGGATTTCCTCAGATCCCGAGGACTCGGTAGACGAAACCCCACCCCGGGAGCGGTTAGCGGCTCCGACCTCCGGGGATTCCGAACCGAGCCACTCCTCCAATCTATCCTCATCGTCCACCACGGGACGCTTGTCGGCCGATTCGGAAGCCCCATCAGAGCTTGCAGAAGCCATTTAAACCTAAGGGGAAGAAAACAAAACCCCACCGCTGGTCAGCAACAAGCTAGAACAGCGCCCTCTGCGGCTCCTCCCCAAGTTTGCTGCAGACGCCCCGCTCAAAACGACTCACAGTCGGCGACAGAGCACCCCCCCCCCCTGCCGCCGCAAAACGCCAAAAAGAAAAAGAAAAAACACCAGGCAAAGAAAGCAAGACTTACCGATTACTATGCACAACCGAGGAAAGTCCGTCCTACGAAAACACCGAGCAATGGTAGGCAAAGAACAAGAACGCTTGAGGCAACAGATGTCGCGGGGACCTCCACAGAGCTTTCGCTGGATTCCTCTCTAACCTTCTCTTCTTCTCTCTAAGCCAAGAGCAAAACAGAACTTATGAAGGCAGAGAAGGCCTTTTTATAGACGGGTCCGATGCCCTAGGCGCTTGTAATCCCCCCAAAATACGCAATCAGGACAACTCAAACGCCTGCGAATCCAGACCCTCCATCTCAGATCGCTCCCTACTGGCACGTGTCCCAGCATTGGTAAACTTCCCACGCCATCATAACTGACGGGACTGATGGGCTTCCTCCTAAAATGCATGTCAACCACTTGTCCTGCTTACGAGCGACAGGTAAGAGAGATAGGAGCAGGAACCAAGGCGTCAAGCCCCCCCCACTTCCCCAAGAGCCATGGCAGTTCACCGGTTAGGTATAATTCAACCGGCTGCATGACATCTCACCGGTTATGTAACATTCAACCGGCTCGAGACCATCTCGCCGGTTAGGTATCATTCAACCGGCTCGAAGGCTTCTCACCGGTTATGATCTTTCAACCGACACCATGGCAGTTCACCGGTTAGGTATAATTCAACCGGCTGCATGGCATCTCACCGGTTATGTAACATTCAACCGGCTCGAGACCATCTCGCCGGTTAGGTATCATTCAACCTGCTCGAGAGCATTTCACCGGTTATGAGACATCCAACCGGCTCCATGGCATCTCACCGGTTAGGTATCATTCAACCGGCTCCATGGCATGACACCGGTTATGAGAACATTCAACCGGCATGGGCTTTATACACCCGGGTGAGTTTACATCTAACACATGTACTCTTGTCCAGCAGGATAAAAACCCTGCATCGCACTGAACTGCGATTAATGTGGGGCTCCACGGCGAGACTTGTCACCTCAATGCCACCCCACCGGGCAGATTGTTTCTCTAACACAGAACAAGTCTCCCCGCAGGCTAACAAACCTGCACATTACCTCAACGCTTATTCTAACACAAACTGAGAAGAACTAGCCAGTGTTAAACGGTGCTTCAACATGGCTGCAACACCCACCGGGGCACCTGTAGGCTTATTCCACACTCCAACAGGCCTCCCCGCAGGCTAGCAGTCTTACCCCACGCTTATCCCAACACAAGCTGGGCCGAGCCCCCGGGCTACTCCCGGCCAGCCGTTGGTAGCAATTTCATTTTGGGAACTTGGGGGACTCGTTCCGACATGGCAGAACGCCCGGTCGAGATCCCATGCACTCTCCGGGTTTCACCCCGCTTCGTATCTATTGCATGACGGATTTCAACGCCCCATTATCATCCCATGCACTCTCGGGTTTCACCCCGCTCCGTATCTATTGCATGGCGGATTTCAACGCCCCATTATCATCCCATGCACTCTCCGGGTTTCACCCCGCTCCATGCTCATGGCACGACAACACTTGAGCACAATACCATTTGTATTGCAAACATACTCATAACTGTCGCACATCATCATTAACAGGTACTCACCACGCCTCCTCTGACCGAACGCCCGGTCACGCCCAATCTTCAATACGGACTTGGGGGACTGGGCACCGTTGGGTTGGTAACCCTGCGGGTCTGCGGGACAGGAGCAAGACATATTAAGTCCCCATTCAAGATTGCACTTGACCGGGAACTTGGGGGACTTGTTGACAGTAGCCACATAGGGGCTACAACAGACCCACAGACCCGCAACCAGTGCACCCGGGGCCGGCCTAGGGCCCGGGACCGGATCACCAGCACCCGGACCCGGACCCGGGGTCCAGCAGTCTACCTTGCGACCAAGGACCCGGGGACCGGGGGCGCCAGTCTGCCAAAGAGGTCACTAGAGCTGCCCTTTGGTGTGCGAACAGAAGGAAACCAGTCCCACATCGAAGAGTGAGGCCAGACCTCACGCCCGACCACCTATATAAGGGTCTCAACTACCCTCATTAATAGGTAACTGATCTCTCCAATCGCTTATCATACGTGCTTAAGTTATCTATTCATCCCAACTGTACTAACTT
The DNA here is from genome assembly GCA_963682095.1 of Potentilla sterilis. Lineage (NCBI taxonomy): Eukaryota > Viridiplantae > Streptophyta > Magnoliopsida > Rosales > Rosaceae > Potentilla > Potentilla sterilis. The sequence goes on from OY821765.1 coordinate 29,751,407, forward strand.
AGGCATCAGAGAGGAGAAGACCGGCCGGCCCGGTATTCCCCTTAGTGAGCAGGTTTACAGGAGATCACACTTAGATTCATCTATCTCTACCAGGCCTACGGGTTTTAGGTAAGAACAATATGGTAACAAATTCAGTTGAGATTACTGATCCATCAGCTTCACAGGCATCAACAGAGAATACTGAGATAGTTATTTCAGAAGCTGACAGCGCAACTGCCCCTCCTACCTCACCAACTGTTATTGATACCCCTGACTCATGTCTCCCTGGTATAGAAGATCACTCATCTGAGGTTAGTCATCCTATTGGGGTTAATACTAGTGATGCTACTAGTGGACAATATACTTTACCAAGTAGGTCTACTCGAGGTCAACCAGCAAAAAAGTATGAACCTACCCTTCAAGCCAAAACTAAGTATCATGTAGCAAATTTCATGTCCACCAAAAGATTGTCTAAGTCATATGAATCATTTGTGAATCAAATATATGCTATATCAGTACCTAACAAAGTGCAGAATGCATTGGGAGATCCAAAATGGAGGAAAGCAATGGAGGAGGAGATGGAAGCATTACAGAAGAACAATACTTGGGAGCTTGTATGTCCACCACATGGAAAGAAGACTGTGGGATGCCGCTGGGTGTTTACAGTGAAGCATAATCCAGATGGGTCAGTGAGCAGGTATAAAGCACGCTTAGTAGCAAAGGGATTCACCCAGACATATGGAATAGACTATGATGAGACTTTTGCACCTATTGCAAAGATGAACACCATTCGGGTATTGCTCTCTTTTGCTGCTAGCTTAACTGGCCTATTAAACAGTTTGATGTCAAGAATGCATTCCTTCATGGAGAACTTACAGAGGAAGTATATATGGATCTTCCACCTGGATATGTAGCTGCTTCTCCAGGTAACTTCGTGTGCAGATTGATAAAATCTTTGTATGGTCTTAAACAATCACCTCATGCTTGGTTTGGAAGGTTTTCACAATTCATGAGGAAAATTGATTACAAACAGAGTAATTCAAACCATACATTGTTTCTCCGACACCAACATGGGAAGGTAACAGCCTTGATTATATATGTTGATGATATGGTAGTTACTGGTAATGATACTGTTGAGATAGATAGATTACAGAAGCAGCTAGCTACAGAATTTGATATGAAGGATCTAGGTACACTCAAGTACTTCTTGGGCATTGAAGTAGCCAGGGAGAGTGAGGGAATCTATCTGTGTCAGCGGAAGTACGTCCTAGACCTACTGGCCGAAACATGTATGTTGGATTGTACTCCAATTGATACTCTTATTGAGCAGAATCATCGATTAGCAGAGTACCTGATCAGGTGCCTACCGACAAAACTCGTTATCAGAGGCTAGTTGGACGCCTGATTTATTTGGCACATACCAGACCAGATGTTGCATATGCAGTAAGTGTAGTGAGTCAGTTCATGCATAATCCAAGTGTGGATCACATGGATGCTGTTGTGAGGATTTTAAGATACTTGAAGTCAGCTCTAGGAAGAGGAGTAATGTTCTCTAAACACAACAACATTCGTGAGGTTAGTGGTTCCACATATGCAGATTGAGCTGGAAATATTACAGATAGGAGGTCGACATCAGGTTATTTTACCTTTGTGGGAGGTAATTTGGTTACATGGAAGAGTAAGAAGCAGAATGTTGTAGCTCGATCAAGTGCTGAGGCTGAGTATAGATGTATGGCTCATGGAGTGTGTGAATTGTTGTGGCTGAGAAACCTGCTACGTGATTTGAATGTTAAGTTGTTAAATATAATGCGGTTATATTGCGACAACAAAACAACTATTGATATATCACAGAATCCAGTACAACATGATCGTACTAAACACGTAGAGGTGGATCGTCATTTTATAAAAGAGAAGTTAGATGATAATTCCTACTGAAGAGCAGCTTGCAGATGTACTCACAAACGAGTTTCCAAGAAGACCTTTCATGACTCGTTAAGCAAGTTGGGCACGGTTGATGTGTATGCGCCAACTTGAGAGGGATGTTAGCGTAAGTCATGAATATTATGTAATTAATACTTTCATGTTATGTACATGGTAGTACAATGTAGTACATAATACATCTTGTATCCTCTTTATATAACATCCAGTGTGAGACGAATAAGATATCAGAAAATTCATTCTCCAAATCATATTATATTTGACTGTTCAAATATGGGACAAGCTATAATCTTGCATTAGACAAAGTACTTCTGTGGAGGGACTTCTTCAAGGTCCGAACACATCCCGAATTCTACTCCCTCTACAAACCGGCTAGCTTCAGGTATATAACATTTGAGGCCACACGAAGAATAATAAGAGAATATTTCCATTAATCCAGCATTAATATTTTTGATTTGTAACTTCCTATTGATGGTTTGTACTTTCTCCTTCTTTGTTTTAGTGAGGTTTCGCTGGAGTTTAGCAAAAGAAGCCAAGAAGTAGCACTGGAAATAACAAGAGCAATATCATAAAGCTTGGGGTTGGAGCCGGATTACATATATAACAAAATGAACATGGATCGCGGCCTACAAATGCTAGCAGGAAACTACTACCCTCCTTGCCCTCAGCTTGAACATGCCATTGGAATACCTCATCATACCGATCATGGTCTAGTCACTCTTCTCATCTAGAATGAGATGAACGGTCTTCAAGTTGAGCACAATGGAAAATGGCTGACTGTTAATGGCCCTAAGAATGGCTTTTTTGTTAACCTTGCCGACCAAATGCAGGTACTACTTGAAATTTTTCTTATATTTCTGTACGTCTAACTCTCGTAACTTTCACGGGCACAACCATAACAGTACTGGTAATTGGTTTAAGACCTCTCTAAAATCTAATTTAATCTGTTTGTATAATTTCCGCAGATTCTTACAAACGGTAAATACAAGAGCGTGATGCATCGCGCCACCGTGAATAATAGAGCTACAAGAATATCGATTGCCATACCACACGGACCTTCCGTAGACACGATCATCACACCAGCACCGGATCGGAGTTGTGTGAAAGAGAAGGCCAATCTCCAAATTACCTTGCTATGAACTACAAGGAATACATACAACTGCAGCAGAGCGGCAAGAACTACATGAAGTCCACATTCGATCACATTCGAGCCTAGTCTATCTAGCTTGTTATATACCGTATTGAAACCTACAGTTGCAAATTTTTTTAGTTTCTTTTCTATATTCTTGTTTCTGTTTCAATAAGAATAGTCTATTAGATCAGATGACCAACTGCTCTTACCTCTCTCTCATCAAGTAGGAATACTAATCCTAATAGGAGTTCTTCTTCAGATAGCTAATCCTATTATTATCCTTTGTAACTAGATTACTTGATAAGTGTAGATACTTATCAAATTGTTACAGATTGTAATCTGATCAATTGCATCAATATATATACAGCAAGTCAAGTACTGATTGAGTACTCTGACAATCCAAAACACTATTCTGCTTCTATTCTTTCATAGTCATGCCATCCTTGAGTCCGGCTGATTCTGTATTACTGGTGCCAAAGAACTTGTGGTAAGACAATGTATTTGCATTTCCAAACACAAAGGATTATTAAGAGTTTATACGATCGACTCAATAATTAGTTACACATTTTACGACTCATTGCATTTTGATTCAATTGATACACATTGAGTTTGATCAACAACAAAATTGTCACCCTCTTCAGTCATAGATCAGTTTGAATTTTTGGCTTAGTTAGTCTACCAATACATCGATCTAGCAGTCTATCGATCATTGTACCACACTTATATATCTAGTTAATTAGATAAATACATTGATCACTGTAGTGTAATTATAAGCTAAGCTTTACAATCAGTTGGGTCAACATCTTCTTACAATTATATATCAATAAATCTATGTAGTGTAAGCCGATCCTTACAATTAGTTGGTTAACACATTGTACAATTTACATTGATCTAAAAGACTACAGTACCTAGTTAACATCCCATAATAAAAAGGCTAAAGTACGTACTTATTACGCATCTCCCATTTTTTGCAATGCATTAGATGCAGCATTTCATCGACTAACTCGATCTTAGACTTGAAGCAAGGGAGCGTTAAGAAATTGAATTAAAATGTACTAACCCTGTTTGGGCCTAAATTAACATTTACCCGAGACTATGGGTCGAAGCCCAGAGGGTCACCCATTAGCGGATAATCCGATATGTTTTAAATCAGTTTCCGTCTAGGAGAGAATTTGGAGTCCTGATAGGAATCTGAATTGGAGATGGTTTAAGGTAATACAATCATATTCGATATCAGAATCCATTATGCTTGATACACACGTATTTAGGGTTTTGAGATCACTATATAAAGAACACTAGGGCAACGTAAAAAGGGTTCACAATCATACAACTACAAGCTTTTGCCTCGTAAATCTTGCAAGCCTCTCCGGAGCAATCTCTCGCGAACTGCCTTCCACCAACTGCAAACGACCACTCTTCCAACCAAGCCGCAAACCTACGCCCACCACAGGTCGCCGTACACCTGCCGCTGTTGTCGAAAGTGACTTGCGTTCGTGTCGAAGCATCGCTGAGACATATCGAGTCCAGTTGTCACGCCTTGTGACAAATCGAGTCGTTACCCCAGTAACAGTCTTTCCTAATCTGCCAGAGGTTGGACGAACACAATCTGCGGTCTTGATACTAAGCTCTGCTTTGCATCCCAGGATCGAAGTAAGATTATTTCAATCTGCAAGAGGTTGAGTAGAAAAATCCTAGTAACTATTTATTTAGGTCTTGTTCGAGCCTCTACGCCGGCCTGTCAACGCCAGCGTACAGTCACTTGATTGAGAAGTCAGGTAGCAGGGAGCAGACGAACACGTTCGCCAGAGTCATCCGTCCGCCAAGGGTGATTCATTCGCCAGATGTCGTCCGCCACCAAGGTTGTACCTAACCCAAAGGTACTGGCACGCTCGCACCAGGATTGAAATCTACGTCCGCTACCCCCACGTATTGATAGTTCGACAGGTGTCAAAACCGACGCGAACATTTTTGACACGCCCAGTGGGACCAGTGTCAAGATTGCGCAAGCCAATATCTACAAACGACCGATGTCGTTCTGCAAGAAACCAGAACATCAGCTGTTGAAACAGCACAACTCAGCTGCATGTAGAGGTCTGTCTGAATCTCAGTTGCAAGTCAAGTTTGGAGACGGCAGACCTGAGATTGAGGATCTGCATGAGGTCCTTGAGGGAGATAACCATACTCTCGAAAACTCGGAGGGTATCGCTGATCGCCAGGAGGGAGGCGATATCCCAAATACCGCGATGGCTCCATTAGTTCCTGAAACCAATGATGGAGACGGTATTCTCTAGATTTGGACGCCATCTCCTGCAGAGATAGTAGAATCTTTTGGCCTTATAATATCTAAGTCTCAGGTCACTGATGTTATTCTCGAGAAGATAGAGGCTACTTTGAAGGAGTTGAAGACCGAACAAATTGGTCATATGACCAACATTAGTGCTTTGGCAAGACAATCACAGGCGAATGCTGGAAATATTACTTCTCTCACTAGAAGTCTCGATAGCTTAGTGAAGGGGCATCAAGCTGAGTTCAGCGAACAACTCCAACAACAGCAGGAGGAGTTCAGAGCACAGATGCTGCAGCAGCAGGATCAGCTGGAAAAGACCAACGCCGCTGTCGAGCGATTGGCACAGATGGTGCAAATAGGGTTTGAGACTGAGATATCTGAACTAAGAGAGCTAACCCCTCCAGTAAAGCCTGGGAGGACAATGGAGAAAGGTCCAGCTAAAACAGCTAAGCCTCGTAATACGGGGTTTGAAACTGCTGCTCCGCCAAGACAACAGAGGAGAGGTGGACGGATGATAAACCCGCCATCTGATGACAAAGGCGAAGATCAAGAAGAAGACGTTGAGGGTGTTATGACTCGCAACGATATACAGAGGTTGTTTTATGAGCAATTAAGGATCATGCAGGGTTTGCCGGATCCTGGTATAATCTATACCAATCCATTAACACGAGCTGCGAACCTAACGCCATGGCCCGCCAATTTCAAGCATATAAGGTTTACCCCTTTCTCGGGCGAATCTTCTGAAGATGCGGAGACCCACATAACTCGTTTTCACAACGAATGTGGCCCCTATGCCCAGGACTCTGTTCTTAAGTTGAAATTGTTTGGGACTTCCCTAACGGGATCGGCCTTAGCTTGGTACAGAGACCTAACACCAGGCTCCATTCCGGATTGGCAATCATGGAGGGTCTCTTTAGGACCATGTTTGGGGTTGTCGAGGCTAAGATAACCATTAAGGTTCTGGCAGATGCTAACCAGGAGCCTGACGAATCCGCCATCGACTATTTGAAGCGCTTTAAGCTCCTACGAGCTAAATGAAGAGATAGGCTAGCGGAAGATACCACGGTCGAGCTGGCAATTGCAAGGCTCGAGCCGCAGATACAGGCACACTTCCAGCAAGTGTACGTGACGAATATGGCTAACTTAACCAATAGGTTAGCCAAGCATCAGCACTTCCTCGACCAAACAAGGGTTCAGACCAGCAAGAGGAAAGGCATTCCATTATCGTACTTTCCGGGTACTCTGAAACCTAAGACGAGTGTCCCTCCTATGTCTAAGACGGTGGCGACTATAGAAGCTGATCCTGTGCCAACGGTCACTTGGGTTGAAGATACTAAGGATGAAGACAACTTAGCGGTTGTAGAGGTACCGGTGTTGGGTCGCCAGCCGCTACAACCGAAGAACGTAAGGTTCGCCAAGGAACCTATTAAGATTATGGCTTCTTTGCCTTTGAAGTCCGCCTTCGAGAAATATACGTATAATGCTCATCAAGCTCCGGAGATCCTCGCCGAATTATTCAAGCAAGGGCGGCTCCAACACGAAGGCGGTTTCGTGCCTAAGCCAGACTATATGGCGGGCAAGAAGTACTGCAGTTTTCACAACATGAATAACCATTATACTAAGGACTGTGTCAAGCTCAAGGACCAGATCCAAACGTGGATTAATGAGCGGCTCATGGTGATGGACACTGCTAAGGAACCTACTTGGACGGAGACTCGACCATTTCCAGAGGTAAACATGGTTACTCTGGTTCCCAACGAATGCCAGGAACTGGAACCTCGCCAACATGGTTCTAGATTCCAAACCTATACCTACAACGCGCACAAGGCGCAGGAGATTTGGCGATTCTTGAGCCAGAAAGGAATGGCTGCTCTTGAATACATGCCAGAGCATCACAAAAACATTGGGTTAGATGGATCCTATTGTTCTTTCCACCATTCAAATGATCATGGCACGTCTGCATGCATAGGGTTGAAGGATCAAATCCAGGAATGATTGAATGAGGGAGTCCTGCAGTTTGATAATGACACGGTGGCATTCATTCAACACTTTTGGGTGAATACCCACTACCAGATCCGAGTGAATAACCGACGAAAAAAATTTCGTCGACTATGCCAAATTTTCGTCGGTTATTCCTTTTGCTGACGAAATTTTCGTCGGCTATAATTCGTCGGAAAAACGCCGTCGGTAATACCAATGGCCGACGAAAATAACTAAATCGTCGGCTATAGTCGAGTATGGCCGACGATTTTACCGACGAAAATTTATTTTGTCGACCAAATGTGGGCGAAATACCCGACGAAATTCGTCGGATATTTTCGAGTATGGCCGACGATATCGAAACCTATAGCCGACGAATTTCGTCGGCTATTTGTTCTGAAATATAGCCGACGATTTCATCTATTTCGTTGGTTATTTCGTCAGAATATATTAATATTTTAATAGGCATTAATTAGTTATAGCCGACGAAATAAAGTAATTTTCGTCGGCTATGAAACTTATAACTGACGAAAATTGGTAAAAATCGTCGGCTATAGTGCTTATAGCTGAAGAAATAATGCCAATATCGTCGGCTATTCTTACATTTTGGGGGGAAAAATTAAATTAATTTCTAAATTACCATTCCAAGCAACCTGCAATTCACAATGACAATCCATGCATTTACACCAACAAGAAACACGTCTAAATGACTTATTATTTAATTCGTTCCAATATACATAAAATATAACCCTAATCATCACCTAAAACACTAAAGTCCACCACGTCATCCCCAGCATCCTGCTCTCCATCATGCTCGTCATCCTGCTGATCGAACTCGGGAGGTTGAGGCATTGGAGGTTTAACTAACGGCTGAAACGGGGGCGGGGGTTCAAGGCTTTGTTGTTGTGCCGCGAACATATCACACCACCAGTTGTGTTGGCCGGCGTAGTTGTGTTGCCGAACTCTGTCGCATTCAGCATGCCAACTGGCCATATCCAAGGTATACTGCTTTGTTCTGTGGCGCAGCTCCTGTACTGTCTGGGCTTCGGCCGCCAATCTTGCGTCCAATCTCTGCACTTCCCCCCTCATCTGTTGGCTCTCCCCGCCTCCCTTCTTTTGACCTCCCTTAGTGGTCTTCAGGAGCCCTAGTCCAGAACTTCCCAAACCCCGGCAGTAGTATTGGTTTGACCGGTCTGGGAAGGCTGCGTCGAACATCCTCGCTGCCGTTTGGACATTCGATCGGTCGACCTGGCGCAGGGCTTCTTGCAGATCTGCCTCTGAAATGTTCGGTTGTGTCTCCCGAACTACTTGCTGCAACACCTCTTCTTCGGCCCGGTTCACCCTCTCCTAATTGAACGGGAAAAATAAAATAATTAATATTCTAACAAATATATAATTAAGTAAAATTAATAATTAAAATTTTTAAATCGTAATGAACGACTTACGAGCTGTTCTGTCGTTTGTGGATAAGCGATCTTGAACGTCTCCACGTACGGGTTGCTATCAGGATGATCTCTAAGCGCATCCTCCTGATATTGTGCAAATGGCCTAGAACCACCATGATGGGGGGTTGTGTTACGGCGGCGGTTCACAGAGTTTATCCGAGACCGTTCCTTCAAACAAATAATAAAATATTAGAAAAATGCATAAAAAAATATTAGTGTAATAATTATAAAATAATTAAACTAATAATTAAAATTTTAACAAAATAAACATTTATAGTTAAGTTTAGTATTTACCTGCATAAGTGGGTTGTTGAAGTCTACTGTCTTCAACCAACGCCACTCATACTCCCTGAACATGAACTCTCTTGGAGTACCCATACGACCACGATTGTCGTATTCGGTAAAGTGGATACGGAGCTCGTTCTTCCACTCTTTGAACCTACGGAAAAAACAAAAGTGCATTAGAAATATTATTAATATCATAAAATATTTCAAATTATAAGATGAGGAATTCCCAACGTACCTCGAGTTCTGCATCGAGTCCGCCCAATCCTGCTTGTGTTCGGCAATCTCGAAGTATGCCTGAAAGATAATATTTTATTAGTTTTACAATTATAACAATACCGAAAATTATTAAATACTACGATAAAGTAATTTTTTTAAATTACTCACCGACGCCGCGTTGTTGACCTCCCTCTTGATCTCTCCCGGCACATCAGCCCACCGTGTCCACAACATAGGGACTCTACCCCTAATCAGTGCCCCCACGCAACCCGTGTAATCGCGGCGTTTTTTCTCCTTAACCTCCTGATTAGGGGGTTCGTTGATCTGGATCCTCCCCCTGCTCTCAACAGTTCTCCTGAGCGTGTCAAAACATATGACACCTCTCGTATTCCTCGTTGAACTGCTAGCGGCTGTCCCTATCACATAAACGACGATTGGTTAATAAAATTAAATATTAGTGCATTAATTTTAATAAAATATTTAATTAATAAAATCAAATGTTACCTGAACTCGATGAATTGTCTGTCGACTTTCCTTTTCTCCTCGCCGAAATCAGGAGCTCAGGTCTCTCAAATTGCTGCTGATGGTATGCCTCCGCAACACTCACGTACTGAGGCATAGCAGGCCAAAAATCTTGCCAACGCTACTAACGGCTCCACAACGTGACGGGGAAGGAACGGTCGAATGAAAACAGGGAAGAGACGTTGTAGCAGGATATGATTGTCATGACTTTTCAACACGTAAAGATTGTTGAATTGTCTGTTCACACACTTGGCTATATTTCCAGCAAAGCCTGAAGGATACTTGGCCCGACTTATCCAATGGAAAATTTCTGATTTATGCTCAGGCTTGACGGTGTAAGGAGCTTGAGGCATTTTTCTCTTCCCTTGTTTCAACCATAGTTGTTTTCTGAGATCATGTTTTGCAGATCAGTGCGAGCCTTAGGACCGTCTTTCGTCTTCCCCTCCAAGTTCAGCGTTGTGCCCACCACACTTTCAGAAACATTTTTTTCTAGGTGCATAACGTCTAGGAAGTGACGGATCAGCAACTCACACCAGTACGGGAGTTCCCACAATATGCTCTTATGTGTCCAGAATTTGTACTCCTCAGGTCTTTCAGGTATTTCCGCTACAATATCGGGATGATTGCTGAGGGGCCCAAAATTGTACTCATTAAGCACTGCTAAAATTTATCTTCCCGTCCATCTTCTGGGAGGACCACCGTGTTCTTCGGTTCCATCAAATGCGGCGGACTCGTAACGCCAGTGGTGATCCGCCGGAAGGAACACACGATGACCCATTCTGCATATCTTGTTGCAATGAGGGGTGCTCCCATAATCGCTGAGGCACTCTGGACAAGCCTTGTATCCCCTAACAACGCTGCCCGACAACATCCCATAAGCAGGAAAATCACTGATGGTACCAATAACCATGGCATGCATCTGGAACGTCTCCTCCTTGTACTTGTCAAAAGTGGGATGACCAACGTCCCACAATACCTTAAGCTCTTCAATCAATGGTCTCATATACACATCGAGACATTTCCCTGGGTAACCAGGCCCCGGAATCAACGTCAACATATTATATTCCTTCTTCATGCACATCCACAGAGGAAGGTTGTAAGGTGACAAAACCACCGGCCATATACTGTGTGAAAGACTCATGGTGCCGAAAGGGTTGAACCCGTCGGTTGAGAGCCCGAGCCTGACGTTTCTGACATCTGACGCAAAATGAGGAAACTCATTGTTTATATGCTTCCAAGCCGCTCCGTCAGAGATGTGTGTCATGATATCTGCGTCTCCCGTTTCCCGCTCACCGTGCCATCTCATAGCTTTTGCGGTGGTTTCTGACATGTACAACCGCTCAAGCCTATCTCTCAACGGAAAATACCGAAGCACTTTCACAGGTTTCCTATTGCCTACTCCCGTCAACTTATATCGGTCAGACTGACATATCGGACATGCGTAAAGGTTAACAATGTCATTCCCTTCTGCATCTTTACCCCAGAAGAGAACGCAGTCAAATGCGCATGCATGGATCTTAATGTAGGAAAGCCCTACATCTTTGAGGATACTTCGGACCTTACGGTGATTGGTAGGATTACGATGACCCTCCTCCAACAACGAAAAAGTGTACTGTAGATATTCATCCACTTGCCTGATAGTCGATTTTGTCTCGACTTTAATCCCCATTACTTCCATCACACTTTGAAGAACTGTTTTCTCAGAACTTGAAGACACAGGGGTCTGTTGCAATGCAATCAGTTTGTTGTACTTGTCAAAGGCAGCAGTATTGGCAACTTGTGGGAAGGGCTGCACCGGGTCATGCATATATTGTTCCCCACGTACACCGCTTTCAAAAGAAAACATGTCGTTGACGAATGCCATTGTTGGATCGTTGGATGTACTACTACTGCCCGCCTAAAAAAACTGTCAATGATCATGCGATCCATCTAATGATGGCTCACCGTGATATATCCAACGCGTGTACTTCGGCCAAAACCCTTTACTCTTTAGGTGCTCCCATACTGTCCTAATCGGAAATCGACACATATCACTGCGACACCTACATTTATTGCACGGGCAATAATGGTATTCATTCCCGTTTGCATTTTCCTCGACGAACTGCAAAAAATTCACAACTCCTGTAGTGTATCGTCGGTCATGCCTTGGAAGTGAAATCCAACTCTTATCCGGATCCATATATATATAGCCTGAAAATAATATATATATATATAACTTTAATTAATAAGAAATTAATTAACACATACATATATATATATATATCCTTAATAATTAATTACATTACACTATATATTATTATCAATATCAACATCAACTCATATATATATATATATATATATATATATATATATACCATTAACAACCATTATTTAAGTTACACTATATATCAACCATTATTTAAGTTAATTACACTATCAACAACCATTAATTAACATATATATATATATATATATAAAATTAAACTCCACACACACATGCACACACACACACACACACACACATATATATATATATATATATATATTTTAACACTAATTAAAATAACATCAAATTAAAACACATAATTAAACTCTAACTTAAAATCAACTCAACTACAACTCAAAATAAACGTATATACATACATTCTAACACTAAAACAACAACAAAACAAAAATTCACTTACTAACTCAAAATCACTAAAACTCAAAATCAACTCAACTAAAACTCAAAATCAACATATATACACATATACGTACCTATATATAGCTCCACAATGTAAGAGAGGACGGATTTCAACAATACCCACAGATTTTTCACTCTTTCTCCCGTTTTTTTTCGTTTTTTTTAAATGAGCAACTGCTGTCTAGATCTGAAAATATATAGACTTATAGCCGACGAAAATGACCAAAATGTCAAAAGTTTTCGTCGGCTAATGTTTCAGAGAAAGGCCGACGAAAATCCAAAATCGTCGACTGAAGTATGAATATAGCCGACGATTTTTGTTTATACCAACGAAAAAAAAGTATCGTCGGCTATGGTTAAACTATGGCCGACGATTTTGTTTTCCCACCGACGAAAAATAAAATCGTCGGCCATTCTATAGAATTACCGACGAAAATTTTTAGTCGTCGGCCGTTTTTTTTTTTGTCGGGAAAACCCTTTTTTCTGGTAGTGGGAGGGCCCCTTTGTCATTGATCGGATTGTTGGCAAAGGTGCTTATCAACTTAGAGATTTGGAGGGTGACGTCCATCGAAATCCTATCAATGGGCGCCATCTCAAGAAGTACTTCCCTAGCGTTTGGGAATATGAAGAGCCGCCCGATATGGTTGAGACTGGGGGGCAAGCTTCAACCTAAGGCCTCCTACCAACACTATAACACTCTGCCTTAGTCCCCTTGGCTTTGGCAACGTACCTTGCCTCAGCCTAAGGTTACTAGGGGGGCAATACAAAGGATACTCTTCATAGAAGACCTGGCGATTCAGTCCGCCAGCGGTTCAGTTCACCAGCGATAAACATCATATAGAAGATGAATCTACTTGAGGTTCATTAGTCTTTTTCGCTTTCTTTTGTTATGAATCTGTTTAAGGTTCGTTTACTTAGTCTGATTGAGAATCAATGTTTATGGTTCTCAACAATTTATGATTATTCAACACGGAAAACAGCAATATTTTTGTTTTTCGATAAGGTCAATAAAAATTTTCTATTTACATTTCAAGAGTGACTTTGCGGTCAAGAGCTTTACAAGTACATAATTACATATATGCATATACTTCTAAATTTCTTGAACGAAACAGTATGCGCATGATCTGTTTTACAGATTCTTTTGCCCATGGAGCTGTCTCAAAGGATTCTGAACTTCCGTCTAGGTTGTTCTCCATCTCACCGACCTGTTGGTTGCTTCAGCGGGTGGAAGCAATCAGGCTCATTGAGGAGAAGCGTGAGCATGAACGGTTGGCACAAGACCAAAAGAGAAGAAGTTTACAACCGCCGTTCATAAACAGCTTGTAGATGCTGTTTCTCACTCCTAAATTCAACCAGGACGGTGCCTAAGCCACTATCCGCTATTATACCCAGGGACAACGTGGAAGAAGTTCAGGCTTTGGGGATTCCATCCAGGGTCCACGTTATCCGAACTGGGCATAATACCAGATTATGCGACTTAGACAATACATAATACCATATTATACGACTTAGGTGTTGGGATAAACATCTCTGTATAATCTGGGAGAAAAGACTGAGGAAGCCATAGCGGCTTGGTGGAGAAGCTAGAGGATGGAATAAACATGTTGAAATCAGAAAGGCAATGAAAGATATGTTTTCGTTGCATACTAAGGGTTTCATTATGTAGTGGATGACGAGTGAAATCCAACGGCTGGGATGAATTAGGGTTTCACACCATCGGTCTTGTCAGAGTTATGAAAGTTTTTATGGTCCTCAACCGTTTGGTGGTTTAGGAGATCACGAGGTTTAAATTTCAAACTGACCATTGACCGTATCTTGGAAATTGATGGTTGCAGATAGGGATCATTAAACGTTAGGCTATTGCTTGAAAAGTCTGGGCTTTGCATTTGGGTCGGACCTTTTTGATACTTATCCAATAATATATGAAAATATATATTACATAAAAGCCCAATTCACTCGGGGGGCATTGATGAAAGTTCGAACAGTTCAAGACCTAATCTTGCTATTTTAGCCTTCAGATGTTGGAGTTCAGCCTTCAATTTTCGTTCAGCTGCTTGGCTTTCTTCTGTTTTGGTCCTAAGCCTCATTATGATAGTCCTTTGCTGATATGCTGCGTCAAGACGAGCTGTTTGCCTCTCCCGCACCATTGCTATCTTCCGATCAAGGTGCTCTTTTTCTTGCTCCAGGCGTTTGATTTCCGCCTCGTCTTCTTGTTCCACAAAATGCACAAGGGAGGAATCGGAATCCATGGCTTTGGACAGGAACGCAGTCTTCTTACTGGTTCTGGCTTCCTGTTTTGGAGCCTCGCCCGCCTTGTTATGGAAAGTTTCAAGGTGCTTGGGGGGAGTGATTAGAATCTCTTTTACCCTATCTTGAGTTGTGGCGGGCAGGTGGTGAACTTGGCTCTCCAGGGTCTGCAGTGCACCTCGGATCCTCTCACGAACCTTTTCATCCGTAAGATCTTCTTGGTATACTTGGCTTAGGAGGTTCCAGGCTTCGTGTAGTTCAGCTGTGTCCTTCTGTGGGGTTGGCAGCTGCATTAGCGGATCGTCACTAAGCCGAGGGATGTTTTTGATTCCAGGAGTGACGGTCTGCGGAGGGACTGACGCGGATGGACCTTTATGCTGGACATTGGGCTGGGGGCAGAACAGGACCAAGCTCCGTTCGCCAACGTTCTCAGCACTCCTAGGCTGGATAGGAGTCTCTATCACCTAAAAGGAACATGGGTGTGATGAGAATTAATACTTAAACAATCTAAAACTAAAATGAATAAAGGTTGTTAGAAGGGTACCTCTGGGTCAGAAGAGGTATCTGCCGGAATTTCTACCAATGGAATTGCTGGCTCCACAGGTTCGCTTAGGGGAGAAGCTGGGGGCACGTCTTGGTAGGAGCCGGCCTCTATGACAACGTCCGGGTTTGACTCCAGGAACTCTTCAATGGTCACCCCTATTTCTTCTGGTTCTGGGTCTGATTCCAGATGTATCACCCTTGGCGTTTCTGTCACGATCACCAGTGTTGTTGGAGCTCTGACGGATGATGTTTCTTCCACAGCTTTCTCTGCGGAGGGGGCCGGATTGGTCAAGGGATTAATCGAAGCTGGAGTTGGAGGATTGGCCAGAGGGGTGCGGATGGTACCTGTATCAGGAGAAACCCAGTTTAGTGGAGTCGCATCTATTGGAGGTTTTCTTCGGCTTTGATCAAGAAAACTTTCAATCCTTCGCCAGGCGGATTGAATTTCGTCCCAAGTCTCTGGAATTCTAAGTCCGGGTTCAGGACCACTTGAGGGTGAACTAATAGAGCTGGAAGACTCACCTGAAGAAATCTCAATTGGACCGGGTGCAGTAGGGGCAGTGCTGGGAGCTGGTCTCCTACTTTGTCTCAAAGTTAGCCCCTGTAGAAGAAAGTTCGCCAACTACATCAGGCTTATAAGTTGGTCTAAAGAACAGTTAATGGTTGGCGGATCATGGCGGATTAATGAAAACTTACTGGCATGTTGTCTTCCTCATCATCTTCTTCTTCTTCAATCACTGGAGGAGAAGGTTTTACTTTCTTTTTACTTTGGGCCGCCGCCGGAGGAGTTTGAGTAGCTTTCCTTTTCTTCACAGCGGGAAGGACTTTCTTGGAGACCTGTGGCATGAAAAATCAGTTAGTGGTTTTTCCAAACACATCCATAATTAGGGTGAGTTACAATTTAGCGAATGATTACCTGAGCTTCTTCAGCTGATAGTTCAGGGTGCAAAGGACCCCCATCGAGTACCAGGGCATTTTGGTCAGTGAGGCATTCGCGATGTTTTTCAAACACCTTTACAAAATAGTAAAGGGATTCTTTCTAAAAGGATTTCCCGCGAATTTCCTTCCACCAGGCTTCATAATCATCGGTGGCATGCTTGGAAATAACAAGCTCTGAGCACTGCTCTAGAGCAGATAGGGCCAGTGGGGTGATTTCCCATTGTTTCGGACCTAGCCCGGCACGGCTGTAATCATCTGGTGGGGTGAGTGAGGTTTGGTAGGGACTTCCGACCACGATAACGGAATTCTGAATCTTTTCCTTTCCGCGAAGAGCTTCTGAATGCTTGATTTCCAGGGCCATGTTGGAAGATTGATGGTTGAATTGAGATTCGGATTATGAAATGGTGAGGCTTGATTAGAGTTCTTTATAGAATCTGAAAGAGGTTCTATGAATTTCTGAAGCGGTGTGTCTGGAAACGGTTTAGGGTTTTATGAACAGTCTTCTGAGCTCGAATTGGTAAAGTTACATCGGTTAGAGGGAACGACGCGTTCTTCAGGTTTTTAAATGAGTCCGGATGAGCTTTCTCAACCTTCTTCAATCTCAATGGGCTTTTAATTTCGAAGGCTGGGGGGCAATGTTTGGGCCTAAATTAACATTTACCCGAGACTATGGGCCGAAGCCCAGAGGGTCACCCATTAGCGGGTAATCCGATATGTTTTAAATCAGTTTCCGTCTAGGAGAGGATTTGGAGTCCTGATAGGAATCTGAATTGGAGATGGTTTAAGGTAATACAATCCTATTCGATATCAGAATCCATTATGCTTGATACACACGTATTTAGGGTTTTGAGATCACTATATAAAGAACTCTAGGGCAACGTAAAAAGGGTTCACAACCATACAACTACAAGCTTTTGCCTCGCAAATCTTGCAAGCCCCTCTCCGGAGCAATCTCTTGCGAACTGCCTTCCACCAACTGCAAACGACCACTCTTCCAACCAAGCCGCAAACCTACGCCCACCACAGGTCGCCGTACACCTGCCGCTGTTGTCGAAAGTGACTTGCGTTCGTGTCGAAGCATCGCTGAGACATATCGAGTCTAGTCGTCACGCCTTGTGACAAATCGAGTCGTTACCCCGGTAACAGTCTTTCCCAATCTGCCAGAGGTTGGACGAACACAATCCTCGGTCTTGATACTAAGCTCTGCTTTGCATCCCAGGATCGAAGTAAGATTATCTCAATCTGCAAGAGGTTGAGTAGAAAAATCATAGTAACCATTTATTTAGGTCTTGTTCGAGCCTCTACGCCGGCCTGTCAACGCCAGCGTACAGTCGCTTGATCGAGAAGTCAGGTAGCAGGGAGCAGACGAACACGTTCGCCAGAGTCATCCGTCTGCCAAGGGTGATTCATTCGCCAGACGTCGTCCGCCACCAAAGTTGTACCTAACCCAAAGGTACTGGCACGCTCGCACCAGGATTAAAATTTACGTCCGCTACCCCCACATGTTAATAGTTCGACAGGTGTCAAAACCGACGCGAACAAACCCTAGCCTTACCCTAACGTATAAACTAAAAGATATATGTGGAAGTGTAGACCTCGATCTGATCCAAACTGGCTGGCTTTCTTTGTATTTTATAATTGAATCACAATCACGAGATTTCGATTTGTTAAACTAGTACATGATTTCAATAATTGCAACGGTTCTTATGATTAATTATTCATGTGAAAGTAAAAAAGTCCACTGCTAATTTCTGTGCCTAGCTAAAAACCATTGCTTCGATCATAACAAATCAACACACAACGCCCCTCTAAATTCCTCCGTCTCTCTCTCTGTATATCTTGATTCGTTTAGCTCCCACTCTTTCTTCATTAACATGGCTGCTGCTGCCCAAGCCTTAGAGACCTCAAATGTCACAAACATTAAATCACTAGCTGAATCACCACCTCTCAAATCTGTTCCTTCTGCCTATGTCTTCAACATAATAAACCCCAACGATGAAGCTGATCCAAATGACCCTGAGTTTGCAATTCCCATTGTTGATATGTCTCTTCTCATCTCTGGTTCTCCTGATGAACGCGCAAAGATCGTCCGCGATCTTGTCAAAATTTGTGAAGAATGGGGCTTCTTCATAGTAAGTTAACTTACTAATATATACATGCTTTGGTTTGTTCTCTCTAGCTATCTATCTTCAATCTTATAAAGATAATAATCCAATTGGTTTACTTACCAATCAGGCGATTAACCACAGTGTACCAGAGAGCCTAGTGAAAGCGATGATTGACGAGTGTCACGGGTTTTTCAGTCTCCCAGACGAGGAGAAGAAGGAATTCATAACAGGAAATGAGGTGATTGAGTTGTTCAAGTATGGTACAAGCAATAATCCTGCAGTGGACAAAGTACTATTCTGGAGAGACTTCTTCAAGGTCAGAACCCATCCAGAGTTCTACTCCCTCAACAAACCAGATAGCTTCAGGTACTTAATTATTCAGTTTCTTGATCGATCTCATATATATGAAATGCGAATATATATATATATAGAGGAATTCTCAGGTGCGGACGTCCGCACTGTACGGATTCGCAGCAAACCGACAAAGGCGTGGATGGTGCCGGCGCTCTCCTCCCCTCTCCGAGCTCCTTCCCTCCCAGTTGGAGCTCCAGTGCCGGCCCATGGCGGCCGGAATCTGGAAAAATTCAAGTTGTTGCCTAGAAACTTGAAAATCCAAAATTCGGTCGCCGTGGGCTGGCGCTGGAGTTCCAACTGGGAGGGGAGGAGCGGGTCGACACCATCCGCGCCGTTGTCGGCTTGCCGCGGCGGCCTTTTGCGGTGCGGACGTCCGCAGCTGAGACGGTATATATATATACACACACACACATAGTGAACATTCGCTTTGAACTTACCATGCGAAATTCAGTTTTTGCCACATTTTTCGGTCATATTTTAACATCTCTACCGTTAAGATGTTAGAACATAGTGTATAGATCGTCTCTGCAAAATTTCATCTAACTTGATAATCGTTTGGTCTTTCGTTATAGTAATTTACGAACAATTCAGGTTGAACAAATTCAGTTTGTTCATTGATTTAATATAATTTCGATACCTTAACAATCACCAAATTGAATGAAATTTGGCAGACATGATCTATCAATTAGGTTCTAACATATGAATGGTGGAGATGTTAAAATATGACCGAAAAGATATCAGTTCCTATCTAGAGCAAACCTTCGCTTTGAACTTACGTGCGAATTTAGTTTTTGGCACATTTTTCGGTCATATTTTAACATCTCCACCGTTCAGATGTTATAACTTAATGTATAGATCATCTCTGTAAAATTTCATCCAAATTGATAATTGTTTGGTCTTTGTTATAGTGATGCAGACAAACAATTCAGGTTGAACAAATTCGGTTTGTTTATTAATTTAATATAGTTTTGATATCTTAACGATCACCAAATTACATGAAATTTGGCATATACGATCCATATGACCGTGGAGATGTTAAAATATGACTGAAAAGTGTGCCAAAAACTGAATTTCGTATGCTAAGTTCAAAACGAAAGTTCTCTCCATATGAATGGTGAAGATGTTAAAATATGACCGAAAAGTGTGTCAAAAACTGAACTTCACACAGTAAGTTCAAAGTGAAAGTTCACTCTGGATATGATATATATATATATATATATATATATATATATATATATATATTTGTTTGTTACATTTGAACATTATTGTGTTAATTAATCGTACTGTCGTCGCGCGGTCGCGCCCTCTATTTTTAGTGAGCCTTCATTGGAGTTCGGCAAAAGAACCAGAGAAGTGGCACTAGAAATCATCAAAGCAATATCGGAGAGCCTGGGATTGGGGCCAAATTACATATTTGAGACAATGAACGTGGATCGCGGCTTACAATATCTGACCGGCAATTACTACCCACCTTGCCCTCAGCCAGAACAAGTGATCGGTATACCACAACACACCGACCATGGTCTAATCACACTTGTAATCCAGAATGAGATGAATGGCCTCCAACTTGAACACAAAGGAAAATGGGTTACTGTGAAAGGCACTTCGCACGGCTTATTTGTGAACATTGCTGATCAAATGCAGGTAATAAATCTCTGATCATGATCGCTCTCATGGCCCTTCGAGTGGCTTAATTTGCATGTGTTTTGATTTGTACCTTAATGAAGATAAATGATGAAATGAAGCTGATAGGTCATTTATTCAAATGATTATGTAGATTCTTACCAATGGTAAATACAAAAGTGCGATGCATAGAGCAGTTGTGAATAACAAAGCGACAAGGATAACCATAGCCATCCCACATGGACCTTCTTTAGATACAACCGTCGCACCAGCACCAGAGTTGTGTGAAAGAGATGGCCAAGCTCCAAAGTACCTTGCTATGAACTACAAGGAATATATACAACTTCAACAAAGTCCCCAGCACTACGGGAAGTACACCTTATTAGATAATATCCGAGTCTAGCCTATCTAGCTCGTTATAGATAGTTATAGTATTAACTATCAACAACGGTTGTAACTTCCTTTTATTTGGTCTGCTTTTTTTGTTTTTGTTGCAATAATCATAGGATCGATTCATCATAGTGAAGTGAAACAATTGAATTGATGGTTTGAATTGATGGTTTGATGAAGTACAGCAATGCATATGCCCTCAACAAATTCGATCACAAAGCGTATTTACTGGAGAAACATAACCATTTACAAAAAAACTAAACAACTCAATATAATATTTTATTATTTCTAACGTTAATCTCATCACATATTAAATGTTCATACAATTAAAAATTAGCATAAACATATCAACCTCAACGAAATCTGTCATATATAGACTTGGATACAAGAGTTTTACTTGTTCGACTTGGTAATAATTAAATTTTTGTGTGAATGTAAAGGGGTGAACTCATGAAAGCAAGATAATTAAAATAAAATTGAGGCCGAAAAAAAAATTGCAAAAAAAGAAGGGAGAAAAAAAAAACATACAAAGTGACAAAGATGACATCCATGGCCACTAGCAGTCTTAGGGGTGGGATTAAAAACCGAAAAACCGAACCGTTTGAGCCGAAATCCGAACCGAAATCCGAATTGGGCCGAACTGAACGGTTTGGGCTTGCTAGCAAACCGAAACCGAAAAGAAACCGAACCGATTACTATTTTCAGTACGGGTTCGGTTCCAGGTCCGATCCGAACCGAAATGGTACCGAATACCGAAGTGGGTACAGCTTTACTATCATGTGCATGCACCCACTGTATTACTCTCTATCATATATAACCTAAAATCCCTAATTTTTCAGACAGCTCTGCTGCCTCTTCTTCGTTCTGCTGCCTCTCTCTTTGAACCCTAAAATCCCTAATCGATTAGAAACCTCTTGCCCAGCTTGAAGCCTCGATCAATCATCAATCACTCTACCTCCCTCTCGCCTACTCTTGAAGCTTCGAAGTTCGACGGACATCAATTACTCTTCAACCGACGGACATCACCGCTCAACCAACCCATCGTCGATTCCCTTGAACACAGACTTGAGGTACTCTCTCTCTCTCTCTCTCTCTCTCTCAGTTAGGTACTAATTCGAGCTACGCTTTGTATCTAGTATTGTTGGCTTGTTGGTTTTGGTTAGAGATCGGAAGATGTAGCTGGGTTTTGTTTTGAACCATGGTGAAAATTAATGGGGTAAGTATCTAGATTTCATATGAGTGTGTACTATAACATGAAGTATAGTTGCTGACTTTCATATGAGTATACTTTCAGTGTGTACTAAAATTATTGATTAGCATCTTATGTTTTCCTCAGCTTAAGAAGTCCAAAAAGAAGAAGAACAAGGTAGTTCCATCTATTGCTACGTCATCCATTGAGACTAATCAACTTCAGCCATCTGTTGCTGCGTCATCTATTGGGACTACTCCAGTTCAGCTAGTTGAAGTTGAGGTTGTTAATTCTACTGTGAGTACAGATATTATCTCTGCTATTTCTTCTAGAAAGCGTAGTTGGGTTTGGGAGCATTTTACTGAGTATGTGTCTGAAAAGATAATAAAATGCAAAGGGAAACCAGATCAAATTGTGACTCAAAGGAGGGCTAAATGCAAATATTGTCCCAAGGGAAAGTTAGGAGACTATGCTGTTGAGAGTGAAAAGAATGGGACTGGAGGGATGAACAAACACATTAACAAGACCTGTAGGTATTTTCCAGGGAGGAAGTTAGTTGATAAAAATCAGAAAACATTAGTTGGGGATAAAACTAATTTTACGAGCAAGTTGAAAGAGGTATGACTTCTATAATTTCTGGATTTTTGCTGCTGTTTAATTTGTTTCTTGACTCTTGCTGCTGCTGCTGTTTAATTTGTGCTGCTGAGCCATCTGTTTTGGTTCAAGTACCTTGTTTTGACTCTTGCTGTTAGTTGTTGTAGTATTGTGTAACTTGGTTCATTTTTGTCAATTCGTAGAGCATGCAAGTTCATTGGAGAGTACTACACGGACCGTGGAATTGAGTGGAGATGAATCAGTTGATGGCGATGATTTTGAAGAAGAAGAGAGTGATGATGAAGATGGAGGCAGTGCTGATGGTTCCGATTCAGACTAGCTAATTGCTATTTCAGTTTGTTTGTTATTTTTTTTCACTACTCTGGAATATTTGGGACTGTAATAGTGTAATAGACTAATGATTTCAGCTTTGTTTGTTATGTTGAACACTTAAAAACTGTTTGGGACTTGGTCACATTAGGACTTTTGATCAACTGAAGTCTGGAACAGTGGAAAATCAGATTTTCGAAAAAGTACCGTTTGGTACCGAAATGGGCCGAACCGATCCGAACCCATTCGGATCGGGTCAATTCGGGTTAGCTAGCCAAAAAACGAAGTTCCGTACCGAACTCGTACCGAATATTATTTCGGATTCGGATTCGGATTCGGCCCAAAACCGAACCGATCCGAACCGATCCCACCCCTAAGCAGTCTAGCACTTTCATATGTGACAAAATCTGGTAACCTGTCTTTCCTCCGCCACTACCCGATTCCTAGTAACTACTCCACTCCCCAAGTTCTCAACTTTACATACCCAGAACAACAAGAACCCCAGATCAAATAAACACAGCGCCACCCAGATTCTTCACTGTCACAATGAACCAAGCTTTTCTCCTCATTCTCACCGCACTAACTGGTAACTACCAACCCAACTTTTATTTATTCTTTCTATATCAGCTTCTGCAAGTTTTGCTAACTTTGAGTTTCTCAATATTGTAAAGTTTCAGGCTTTATCAACTTGGCCGTGGCTGAAGGCGGGTTTTGCTCTGCTGCTCCTTCAATCATCGACTCGGGTTCGGTGACCAATCAGTTGTACTGGAAGGTCACCAATCCTACACTTTCTCCTTCTCATCTTCAAGGTCAGTGTGTATAGAAAATCTGTATTTTGTAAGCAATCATATGTTTTTGGTGATTGTGAAAGTGGGTTGTATTGGTGATTACTGGTTTGTAAAGTAGAGTAAATTTGCAGTCCAGTTGTCATAAAGTTGGACTTTTTATTTTTCAGTGAACTGATGATTAAGAAAATGAGTATTATGCACGAATCTGTATGTTACTGGATTGCTCACGAAAGAAGTATTATTTGAATATTTTGCTCTTTGATCTGCATTGGCTCTTTGACAGTGGAATCTGCAGACATTATTGTTAATAATGAAGAAAATCTTTGAAAGGGAATTCGGGGATCTGGTTTTTGAATTATTATCTCTAGTGTTGTGGTTTTTGGATCGAATAGAAAACTCAACAAGACAATAACAGAAGCTTTAAGACATTTCTCACTTGCGCTCCATGCATGTATAGTGTAACTTGTTTTTATTCCGTCTGTTGGGAGTCCAATTTCTGAAATCAGCATTATATGCGGACAAGTAATTCTTCTTCCTTTTCTTTATTTGACTCAACTCCCCTTGGAATGTTCGATTTACTATAATCTGCCGATTACATTTTTGTTGTTGTAATGAGCTTTAGATTAGTTATTAGACTTTTTAGTGGGCTCCTTTCCCCCTGTATGGTAATGCCCATCTTTACTTCAATGGAATTACAGACTAAATATGATCTACTGGACATAAGATAAGACTACAAATATTAGCAAACAAAAAGCTGGACTCTTGTATAGTTCTTTTTCTATTGTGTTTTTGATTCATTGGGAGTTGATAATGACTAAAGCTCATTTTTCATTACCATTTAGTCTTGTCTTTTAATAACCAGTTTTAAACCACCTGATGTTTGTTTGGTTTTTCGCTTCTCAGACCTGCCAGGATTCACACGTAGCGTCTTCAAAAGAGACCATGCTTTAATTACACCAGAAAGTCATGTCTTTAGCCCTTTACCTGAGTGGTATTTTCAACTTTGCATCATCATGTTATTTTTAGAAGTTCCTCTTCAACTGCTGTATAGTAATTTTGATTGCTGTAACAGGACCCTGACATCAGGAGCATATTTGATTACACCTGCAATGGGCTCACACTTTGTAATGTATCTAGCAAAGATGCAAGGTCCGTTACGTTAATATATGGTTAATATTGTCCTGTCATGGTCATTGACAATGCGCCAAGGACTTTTAAAATTGGCCTTTCCTTTCTAATAGTACTGAAATATGATTTACCATGCACAGAGAACTCACTGTCTGGACTCCCTCCATATGATGCAGAAAGGTAGGGGCAACTTTGTTTTTTCATTGTCTATTTTTACTATATGATAGAAAAGTCCGTCTTTTTTAAATTATGATGCATGATTTATCTCAAGCATTTGTTTATATACTACTCTGTCTTTCCTGCTAGGTTTATATTTGTGGTTCAGGGCGCTGTGACCTTAACTAATAGTTCTGGTAGTAGCCACAAATTAATGGTAAGAATGCTTTATCAAATTTCAGTGTGATTGCTGGTGTTTGATAGTTAATTAATATTCTTACTCTTTATTCATGAGTAGAAAAAATTTGTTATAGTTTGCTAAGAATTTTTAATTTTCATGTTGGTTCCAAACCTTTCTCTTACACTTCCGCTCACAACACTCAAGTTTGAAAAAGAAGTTCTGAAGACTAGTCATGTTCCACCAAGCATGAAGATAGAACTTCAATGATATGGAAGAAAGATTAAGAAATTGGAAGCCAAGGGGAAGAAAGGAAAGGATAGATCAAATAAGCTTCATAGATCTACAAATCGATTTATAGCCTTTTCAACACTTCTTGGAATAAGAAATGAAAGTCTTTACGTTTGAGATGACATCTATGTTGTAGTGGAACTTGTTAAAATATATATGATGTTACTGTGAGTAAATTTCTCTGAAGTTAAAAGTGCACGAGGGTAAGGGCTTCTGGAAGCACGTCTACTTCTGTCAAATAGTTGTCAAGAAACTTCTCCTTCCACTCGCCAGTGTAGGAAAACCTCTATCTAGATAGTTTGGTGAGTAGACGTGCTTCCAGATAATTAAGAGTGAAGGAGGGTGAAGCCTTTACGAAGCACAATTAGTTACTTTCTTCAAATTGGAGACACTTCTCCGTGTACTTTTTAAAATAGAGAATCTTTATCAAGGCATCTCGCATTTGTCTGTATTGTCAAGTATAACTCGTTAGTAACATGAAGTGATAAAACAATAACTTGTCACTGCAGCCAAAAAGTGTAGAAGTTGGGTTTGATATCCTCATCCAATTGAATCTGTAGTAATGCCTAGTATATTTTATATACCTCTATTCCTCTGCATTTTGGACTGATAGATTTTTTTCCAATTTTTTTATTTTTAACAAGGTTTTCATTTCTCTTTTGGCATTGATTTTATAAGTTCAATCCTGGCCGCAAGAAGTCTGATATCTAATTGAGTATACAATACCACCACTTCAATTTATGCAAGACCAATTACAATTAGATTAGTACTGTATAACACAAAAAGATGAATGATAATTGATGTACAGGTATATATGTATTATTTCAAACTAACAGCTTTTGACGATCTCATGGAAATTTTGGCCATGAATTTTTCACTTTTGGTAGTGCTGATCCAAGTATTTTCCTTTTTCTGTGCACTATGACATTCCTAGTAATCTGTGCGGCAGGAGTGATAAGAAGTCTAATTTCATTAAAAGTTGGTAAGAGGTCTAACTGCATTGATGTGTGAATCACAGGTGGATTCATATGTTTATCTACCTCCTAATTTTCACCATTCCATTAGGTGTGATGCATCTGCTACCCTTGTGGTGTTTGAAAGAAGGTTTGTCGCCCAGACCTTATGATTGTATTGATTATCTTTTCGTTCCCTTAAGTCTCATGTGATCTTGTAGTATCCTTAGCATCAGGGTATACTTTAGTGACGTTATTTGGCATTAAATTCTATCACCAATGGACTTAAAGCCTCGATTTATCTGAGAGTTCTTTTGATAATGAAACATTACTAAAACCATTATTGCTCTATTTAGGAAATAAGATTTTGGATATCTTCCTAGCATTTCTGTCTTTTTGATAACCATTAAGTACTCTTCAAGTGGCTAAAGTACTCTCTGATGTTTCCTCTTAGGCATTCCTCTCTGGATAATCTACCTACTGAGCAGAGTGTAGGATCAACAGACCAGCAGCCACTCCTGGAAACTCCAGGCGAGGTATGTATTAGCATTTTGCAAGGTTTATGTTCATTCTGGATATGATACCTGTTTAGAATAAACTCAGAAAGAGCTACCTAAGGAGTTTTGTTAAGGATTTTCTGTATTCAGTCAAATATTATTATTCAGGAACATCAGCCCAACTTTTCCTTGTTGATGCAGACACATACAGATTTTTAATTTTTTTTGTTGTATCTTAAGTCTTAGTGATAAAATGAAGATTTCATGGTCTTGTACTTCACTCTTTCTTTAATCATTGTCAGGTATTTCAACTAAGGAAGCTTATTCCAACATCTGTATCGTACGACTTCAATATCCATGTAAGTAATCACTTGCTTATTTGTAGTCATTCTTGATGATCCTCACAATAATAGTGATTCAACATCATTTCAATGTTGGCAGATTATGGATTTTCAGCCTGGAGAATATCTAAATGTCAAGGTACAGTCTCTCTTTGCTGACCAACTCAATTGTATTCAGTATTCACTGAAACTACAATTTAAATCAAATTTCTTTCTCTTTTGGATCAAAATTACCCCCTGATAGGTCTGGGGTTCAGATGTTTGAATAGTATCCCTTAGTCCAGAGTAGTCTGAAGATTATATAAAAAACTGATTTGTGTCTACATCTGAATTTCTCATACTTCTAATATTTATGTGGTCTCCATCTTGAAAAGCAGTTGATGTCAAACATGTTGGTTTGGTTAGCCAAACACACAATCTTTACACCAAAGTTGCCTTATGTGGTTTACAGGAGGTACATTACAATCAGCATGGTTTATTGCTTCTGGAAGGACAGGGCATTTATCGGTTAGGTGACAGCTGGTAAGAGTTCCATTCACTGTTGTAACCAAACCAGATTTTATCCTTTTACATTCATTGCTTGGGAACATCTGGTGTGTGACACTACTATAGTTCAGATTACTAGATGAGTCAAAATCGGAATGTTTTAAAATTTTGAAGAAAAAATATCAAAATCATGATGGGAAAGTTCATCAATCAAGTGCTAGTAGGATAATCTTGAGGTCTCTTTCTGGAAATTTTCATTCTTTACATTTTGCAGCGTTTGCTTGGCACATATCTTATAGCATGTCATACTGCAGTAGTGCGTTTATGTGCTATCTATTCATTCTTTAAGGGCCACATATCCACTGTTTTGAACTCTTCACTACAACTCATGGCATGATTTGGCCATCTATACATGCAAAATCATCATGCTTAAACATATTACTTCTCACATTTATGAGTTTTAGACCAGAACGTTGGTATTAAATAATGACCACTAAAGAATCTTTGGTAGAATAGTCATGGATTCTGTTAGTGCAAGTCATTTCATATGTGAGTTGTGCATTAGAGTTGTATGCTGGTTATCATGCTGTGTATAAAGAGTGACGTTTGAAATCATACCATGCCTCTATATCTCTAGGTAGATCACTGTTTATACACCAGCTGATCTGAAATATTTGGCCAGAATACAACTCCCTGATAGAGTATGTTTGGGTTTAGCCGTCACCATATCCATTCCTCTCTGATAACTTGTCTTTCTCTGCTTGTATATGCTTGGGTCTGGCATTCTGCTGCAATAAAAATTTCTGTTGAAATCTTATGACAGTTCAACTTATATTGATAATGCTTGGGTCAGGCATTTTACTGCTGCTGATTTAAATTGTGCCTTAACAATTGCCCTTTTATTGATTATTTTGTAGGTACCCAGTTCAGGCAGGAGATGTCATCTGGATGGCACCATTTGTGCCACAATGGTAAGGAATATACATTCATCTTACTCTTCCTTTAACATATAAGAATTTCTCTTCTCTCCCACTTTTGTGACCAAATCAATCAGAATTATGATTTAATTTGCAAATATCAACAGGTATGCTGCATTGGGTAAAACTCGGTCACGGTATTTGCTGTACAAAGATGTAAATAGGAATCCATTGTAGTCACATGTATCATGAGTACGTTATCAGCTCTATGTTTCTGGAGACAGATGGATTTGTCATAAGCCAAACTGCTACCATCCATTGTGAACTGTGAACACTGAACAGCACATAAATCATAGCAGTATATTTATTCTTCTAGTATTCACCGACTAGAGTGGAAACTATTCGACCACAGATAAAAATGTCGGAAGTCTGGAATTTATACTTAGTTGATTGTCTCCGTTTCTGATATCATATTGTTCCTTTACTGATTTGAACCGAAAAGCTTTATTGAATCAATAGGAATCTACTAACTCAAAGTGCCTAGAAAGGGGGGGGGGGGGAGAAAACTCGATCTCAAACTTGGGCAATATGCATAGAATAATAATTGAGCAGGGGAACCATATATGTGCTGATTAGAAAGCATTCATATGCCAAAACAGAACAGAAAGTCCAAGTTAGACGTGGTTTGGTTCGTTATAGCCAGCTCGGTAGTCTGTGTTTTCCTTGAGTACTTTTGTGGCTACGTTTTGATAAGGGGTGTAACTTGTTTGTCTTCCAGCTAGTCTTGCTTTGAACTAGTGTCAATAAGTGCATTTCGAACTATATGTATGTATGCAAGATTTGCTACTTTCTTAGCCACTATGATATCATCATATTTTGTTCTACTAGGCAGCCTTTACAGATCCTTAATGCAACCTCATTGATGCGAGTGTACATTGTTGTATAGATTCCTCTTCCCTTGCACCTCATTTGTAATGTCACTGTACCTCATTAGTCTCTTGTATAACGTCAACACGATCTGAACTTGTCGAGTTCGTTAGCATTCAAAATACCGGTGTAACTTGAACCCATAATCTCTCTCAATCACGTTGGCTGGCGCTCTAGGAAAGAACCTAAAATTATTTCAAAATAGTAAAAAAATAAAGTGAACTCGTTTTCCACGTGGAGCTCTCTACAAGCACGGGTGTAGCAAAACTCCGAATTAGAGCTGGGCTGACCCGACCCGACCCTGGCTCCCAGCGCACACCAGTAGTGCCCCTATCGTGGCGGGACTCCTCGTGTGACCTTTTCACCCGCCGCACTCCGCCTCCCGCCCACGTCAGCATTACCTCACCGCCTTCAACAATGCCTTCAATAACAACCACATATCTGCTCCTCCACCTCTCATCTCCGCCGCCACAAAAACCCAACCATGTCCACCGTCGTCACCACCGCCGCAAACCCCAAGCCCCGCCGGGTCCCACCGCCGTGCTGGACCCAGGACGAGGCCCAATCCCTAATCCTCGCCTACCGCGACCGCTGGTTCTCTCTCGGCCGCGCCAATCTCAAGGCCGCCGACTGGGACCACGTCGCCCGAACCACCGCCGCCAGCTCCGGATCATCCTCGCCGGCGAAGACCGCGCTGCAGTGCCGCCATAAGATGGAGAAGCTCCGCAAGCGGTACCGCTCCGAGAAGCAGCGCGCCGCCAAGTGCCCGCCGGGTCGGTTTTTCTCGTCGTGGGGTTTGTTTCCTCTGATGGATGAGATGGAGTCCGACCCGGATCCGAAATCGGAGAATGAAGGGGGTGAGTTTGGAGTTAGGGTTTCGTTAAAGGGTCGTAATTTGGTCAATATTGATAGGAGTTATAGTCCTGATTTTGATGAAAGTGAAGTGTATCAGAATTCAATGGAGCAGTTTAGGCTTAAGAGCAAAGTTGGTGAGAATTCTAGGTTTTATTCTGAAGGTGAAGATTATGTTAATCAAGGTGGGTTTCCCTTGAAGACTAGGAGTAATGTGAATCTTAAGCACAGTTTAAACCAACATGGGGGCTATGGAGTTGGTATTAGAATTGATGGAGATTTTGTACCTGGAGGGAGTTTAAAGCGTAGTATGGATTTTAGGGAGCTTGGTGGGTATGCTAGTGTTTCAGGACCCAAGTTTGTGAAGAAGAGTGGTGGTTTTGGGGTTAAGAGAGATGTGGGTCCTGTTGAAGAGTTGGCTTCATCGATTAAGCAGCTGGGGGAGGGGTTTGTGAGGATGGAGAAAATGAAGATGGAAATGACCATGGAGATTGAGAAGAGGCGAATGGAGATGGAGCTGAAGCGACATGAGGTCATGATGGAAACGCAGCAGCAGATTGTGGATACTTTTGTGGATGCATTGTCGGAAAGGAAGAAGAAAAAGAAGGCCAATGTTGAGGCTTCCCATGCTTAGAGAGATGTTTGTAAGTTTGCTTCTAACTTTTACCGGGATATGCAAAGTTAGAGTGATCTTCTTTGTTTTTCTTCCTTTGTCGTTGACAAAATTTAGTATGACAGGATAGTCTGCCTTGTAGTTGATAATTGGATTTGTTGTCAGGCAGATTGATGCATGAACTTGTTATCAGTTGTTAGTTCCTGCAAGATGTTTAATTTGCCTGCCTCCTTTTTTTTAGTTGGTTCGTGATATGATTAGAATATATTGATTTACTGAGATTGAAATGGTTTTTATTGTTGAGGCAGTGTGTGTTATGGTATGTGAATGCTTGCATGTAGATTTTCTTCTGGTATAAGACCCGCAAATTAAGTTCTTTGAATTAAATGTTTTTAGTTGGTTCGTGATATGATAGAATATATTGATTTACTGAGATTGAAATGGTTTTTGTTGTTGAGGCTGTGTGTTTTATGGTATGTGAATGCTTGCGTGTAGATTTTCTTCTGGTATAAGACCCGCAAATTAAGTTCTTTGAATTATATGTTTTTAGTTATTTGGTTTTATATCAGCTGAGGTTGCCAGACCATTCATTCGTATGGTTTTGTTATCTGTATTTAAAATTGTTCTCAACCTGTGCTTATTTTATTCTTAACTACTATTTAAGTTCATAATAGCAAGTATATACAAATACCAGTTGCACTTTTAAACATTTTCAGGGTTATATCTCCATGGTCTATAGAGCAACCTTGGATTTAATTTTTTTCTGGCAGGACCTTTGAGCATTATATTAGAACAAACAAAGTAAACTATTTTAAAGAATAGCCACTGAAACTATCTATAATCTTTCCACCCCTTTCCCTAGCACCGAGCCTCTTTGTGACAACTCTTAGATTATTTGGGCTCACTTTTAATAACCCTTGGCCTAGCCAGGGGCTGCAGTTAAGTATTGTATTATGAGTAATTAGGAGGAGGAGCTCCAAGACTTTACTTCGAGTTATGGGGTTGAGAGAGTCTGTATGTTAAGAATTGCCATTCTTGATGTGGAATTCATAGGACCCAAATTGCTTGCCCATACTCTAGTGTCCTATTTGGCTATTTCTATAAGCCTTGCCAGAAACAAGAGTTCAAAGCAATCAATCCTCTTAGTGACCTACCCCATGGGCTAGGCTTTGGAACTTTACATTAAGCGAATGAATACTAAATACTGACACTCTATATGTCCCAAAAAATTTCAAATAGCTGGGCTTTACTTGGGATTCCTGGGGTCTTAACTTCGACTAAGATCTTCAAATCTCCAAAACCAAAAGCAAACTCCTCCAGTTATGCGAGGAAGTTTTCTAAAGGAATCACTTTCTATTGTTTTTCTCTTATGTTTTCTAGTACATATTTCCTAATTGAAAGAAACTTAGCAAGCTTTATGGTTTGTTTGACATTCAACTGTTGTGAAATGAAGAATCCATAGAAATATAACTCTCACTCCAACACTTTCGAAAAGGAGGGTGGAGGAATTGAATATGAGAATAGGATATCAAAAAATAGTTGGAAGAGGGGATGTGTCTTTGTTTCCACCATTGAAGTCACTTACTAGGGGAAGATTGTATTTTGAATTACATTATATAGAAGGGGAGTCACTTTTCCTGAACAATGTGGGACTATGATTGGGGCTTACAGACCTTTTCTCTTTTGATTCTAGCCAATGGAATAATTAAACATACACTGTGTCATTTGTGTGTATGGGTTTTGGGGGAGCAGTGTATTGATTATCTTATGTCTCAGAGATATGATGGGTCCATGAATTGGGTAGAGAGAAGAATCACAATAAAGGATCTCAACTGGAAGTCTGGAACACTAGAAGTTGCAGGAAAAGAAAATCTCTCTTTCTGAAGTTATGGCAGTGACATTAATCAATTACAGGAAATGGTCCAATGGATGCAATTTAGTCAGATCCCACTACTGTTATCTTTCTAGTGCAATCATCAGTGCCTCAATGGAAATCGGGACCCTATAGCCACTGTACAACGTAGTTCTTAATGATATTCTGTTATGACTTATGAGAGAGTGCATTGTTGTCCAAATTTGGATCTTGAACTGAAATGTATTCAAATTTGAGAGCAGCTCTTATTTCTTAGGAGGATGTCAGGAATGTAGTGGAAAACTAGAGTATGCCTACCAACTATGTAAGACAAAGTAGCATTATAATGCCATCCTTATACAAAAGGAATATAAGGATATTTAGTAAATGATATAAACATGAAAATGTTGACTCTTCGTGAGGTTCATAACTTCGCCCCTCTCTTTTCAATTGAATCCTGAGTTTCTCTACAATACCCATCATTACGATCTGTATGACTTCACAGAAGGGAAGAGTTTCCTTTCCCTTTTTCTTCTTTTTGCCCTGTGCTAGAAAAGAGTATATGATGATGCAGCAGAAGGGGAAAAGGGAAGTGCGGAAAAACACAAGTACTTTGGTTGTCGTATACTTTTGACATTTTTAGGGATAATTAACTTTGTCATTCTATCTGATCTGAATTCCTCTTTGATTAACAAAATGAAGTAGCACAAAAAGTGCAACGAAAATAAAGATACAGATTCGAGCAAGTATGCTAATTGTCAGAGTAGTTGAATATCTAGCTTCATTTGTTGCACTGCTGAGCTTGTATTCACTTCATCATCAACACCAGCGCTCTCCCTCTCCTCTGCCTTATAAGTCGAGTGAACACCATACAGTAGATAGAACAATGTTATGAAACATGCCCATATGCCAAACCTTTCGAATGAGAACCTCTTTAGTGTGGTCATGAGAAACACATTAAGGAAGATAGATAGCGCAGCCGGCCATGGCATGAATGGCATTGACCACCCGGTGGGATGGCAAACACAAGGTACCATGTACTTAAAGAAGGCAATTATGGTAACTGTTGACATTCCAAAAAGCGGTAGCCCCCAGCGTTGCTGGTTAAGCTTCCAGGACATGGAAAAGCCGATAGCACTAGATGAAAGGAGGAAGAGGAACAAGAGAGTTTGGAATGGGGGGTTGTTGGTGATGATCACATATCGACGATAAATGAGAGCATTGGCCACAAGGTAGAACACCAAGAGGGTGCCGATGGAGATCATTTCAATCACTATTTCGAGGTCAGTGAAGAGTGCAATTGATGCTGTGCAGAGTCCTACACCATGAAAGAAAAACGATTCACCCGGTTAAATTGTCTGGTTTATACTTTGAATCTTCTTCAATTTATTTCAACTTTTGTATGATTTGATGCGTCAACTTAAGGCAATTGGTTATGATCAAATGTCAACATATGACAAGCTGTATTGGTTGCTTGATGCTGTTGCAAAGTCCTGTGTCACATGTATTGCCTGAATTTACGAAGTTTTTGCCATCATCTGTCTGTATTTTTCTTTGTACAAGGGGAAAGGACGGAGGTTGGAAATTTGGTTAGGAGTTGGGACTATACTAGATGAGAGGTTCGATTCCAATAACAAAATAGAAATAGGGAAAGAAAAATGTGAGAAGCAAGCAAAAAGGATAAAAAGTTAATCTTATTTACCCAGGAAGAGTGTGGCATTCAGCGGAGTGCCTGTTGAAGGATGCACCTTGGCTAACCAGGATGGCACTAGCCGCGCTCTTCCTATTACACAAAGGTACCTGGCTTGGCCTAACATAGCAACCAAGAGTGAAGCAACAATCCCCAAGCTTGCACCAGCCCCAACTACATTACTTGCCCAGTTCCAACCAATCTGTCTGAAAGCCAATGAAAATGATACTTTCTCTGCTATCTGTGGATTATTACATACAAAAATTCCAAATAAGCAGTCTCAGTAGCTTAACGTGTTAAACTGTCTAGCAAGAAAACATTCAAAGTCGGAATACTTTTGTACTGACCTTGTTGTAAGGAACCATGAAACACAAGGACAAGGCCATAAGGCAGTAAAGCAAGGAGGTAATGACAACAGAACCAATGATGCCGACAGGCAGGCTCTGAGAAGGGTTTTGGATCTCTTCGGCCATGGTCGAAGCCGAATCATATCCGATGTAACTGAAGTAGACTATAGCTGCCCCATCAAGAACACCTCTAGCACCAAAAGGAGCAATTCCTTTAGGCTTCACCAAGTTGTTTGTACTCCCAATGCAGAAACCAGCAACAATAATAAATCCAAAGAACACCACATGAAACACTGTCATAATAAGGTTAAGTGTGGAGCTTTCCTTTGTGCTGCAAATTATCCAAAAGAAATCAAACACACATCATTTTCAGAATCCACCCAAACAAAATATCACCTATTCTTGATAACCCAATAATACTCGGGATTTCAGCAATTAAACTAATTTTTTTTTAGAGAAAAGACGACGTAATTATATTAGATGAGATCTAAAAAATAGAGCGGACGATGCAAACACATCAATTAATTATACTAATGTTGTCAGTATTGATAATACATTGATTGAAACTAGAAACCATATACAAATAACCAACCTAAATTCCACCAATTCATTGCCTCAAAAGATTTAGATTGAAATAATTATGAAGATGTATCCAATCTGAGGAAGAAGTAGAAGTACCTATGGCAAAGACAGAAAGTGAGAAGAAGAATGAGAGCAACAGCTGGGAAGTCCAACATATTATAGCCCTTTACTAACCCATCCACTTCTACTCTCCATATCTTTGGATCATCTTCTCCGAATGCTGCGGATAAATACTCGGTAAAACTCCTTGCCACAGCAGCATTCGACAATACATACTCCATTAGTATATTTGCCCCAGCAAAATAACCAACAAATTCTCCTGTATATTCACACATGAAATGAAAGTAATTAAGATATGAACCAGAAAATAAAGCCAATAGTATCACAGTAACAGGGTAGTGGATCATGTACCAAAAGTCACTCGGATATAACTAAAAGCACCACCGGCGACAGGAATTTGAACCGAAAATTCAGTGTAACACAAGGAAGAAAGGAGTGCTGATATTCCTGCTATGATATAGGATATGAAGACAGAAGGGCCAGCTGTTTTGTGGGCAACAGAACCTGTTGTGACAAAGACTCCAACACCAAGCATGCCTCCAACACCAAGAGCCATGAGATCATACCACTTGAGTTTTCTCTTCATGTCAGCCCCTGACCTTTGCCTCACTTGGTTGAGCTCCTCGTCCGGGGTCCAGGTAGCAAGCATTCTCTTTCTGAGCCTGTGGGGTGTTTGGGACAGTGAATGGAGATAGTTGGAGAAGCAAAGGCTGGTGTTTGTGTTGTTGGAAGAAGTTTGGGTTGTGGAAGTAATGGTGGTTTCCATGTTTTGCAGAACTATACTGAAGAGGGTGTGTTTTTGCTTCCATGGGAAAGATGGGGTGTGAAGGTTTAAATATATAAGCACTTTTGGGAGATGATATATTGCTTTGATTCTATATGAGAGAACCCAAATGAGTGTCCTTAGCTTTATTGAAAGCACATATTTAGCCTTGGCCTTACTTAAATAACAATTATAACCCACTTCTACAATTGTTAAAAACCAAAACACATCTAAATAGCTCAGTCGCCAAATTTGTTTCATCAAATATATCGTGATAGCTAGAAGTATTAGACACACCATTTGGTGAATTTATTAGCTAAAGACACTCTTAGCAATGTCTCTCATTCATGCATGTTGATCGAGTTCACTCCGAATCTCACTTGTATTTAACTGGACATGCATGTCTGATAGTGGTTCTCTATCGTCCGCTAGTCCTGCGCCTTGTATATACTAGACTAGTGAGCCGTTGGTTTTCTTTCACTCTTTGTAGATTGATTGAATTGAAGACACATACTTAGCTATTTTTCCGGTCTTGTGTTTGCGAGTTCTGCAATTGAGCTTGTCGCTCAATCAAGAATTTATTAATTTCTTTCCAAATAAAAGTATATACTAGACAGATTATCTAAGAAGCAAATTTGATGAACGAATCACATATGGTGTTATTATTCTAGTATTTTCCTCACACATACTACAAGTTTTGTGTGTTCCATTCCTCAGAGGTTCTTCGATCTGTTTGAGGTGCATGTAGGAAAAAGGTGGAAAAAGGCCAAGCCATTTTGAAATGAGCTTCATTTTTAGAGAGGAATCACAATACTGTGAACATCTAACTGACTTGATCCAATCTATTGGAATTTCCTCATGACCAGAAACTTTGAAAAGATGTGACAGTCAAGCATCCACACTTTGTTAAAGCAACTAATTAAAGGGGTTTCCTCATGCCTAGAATAAGTACTGGACTTGATTCCTCACCAAAATATGTAACACTTAGATATCTAAATGTATTATATACGTCGGATCTACATGTATGTATATGGCATCAACTCACACAGTTATATATGCTGATCGATTGACATACAAAATTGTAGTGCCCAGCATTTACAGATTGCATTCCTAATTGACTACTACGACTACGTACTTTGAATTCATTTCAAAACTGCTCGATATTCTCTATCTTAAGAATGGTATACTCAAGTTAATGGAGCTACATATGTTTAGCTTCAATTTAAAATTCCTTTTAACTAAGGTGCCAAATTAATGGTGTTGGAGTACTCACTCTGAGAGAGAGAGAGAGAGAGAGAGAGAGAGAGAGAGAGAGAGAGAGAGAGAGAGAGAGAGAGAGAGAGAGAGAGAGAGAGAGATGGAAATTATATAGAAAAGATAGATAGAACAGTCGAGGGATACCAACATATGACTCGGATCCATTCTGACTGTGATGTTCTCGAATGATATTAAGTGATTAAGTGATACAAATTAAACAACGCACGGGAACCATCTTCTGACATAGATTAGGTTAAAGATGAAGCTAGTAATTTAAGCCTTTGATGTTTAAGAAGAAAACTTTGATGTTTGTATCAGCTCGATAGGTTGGAAAATAGATTATTCGAAAGGGACTTGAAAACGGGTATTACTTTCTTAAAGTACTCACATATTGCATGCACGCATGCATTTGTATGTACAAGACATCGAGAACTCCAGCTAATTAACATGAAGTTATAAACCCTAATTAGCGGCTCCAAAAAAAATGAAAGAATACAGTTTGAAGAAGAGGAAAGGAAAACACTTCTAACTTTGATCCAAAACAAAAATGATCTTTGGGTTTCAAGTGCAAAGAAACAAATGTAAGTTTGAACCTTTAATTTTTATTTTATTTTTTCTGTATTTGAAGAGGTATATTCGAGCTAGTAGATATGCGTCCATCACATATCCCCAATTCAAGATTTGAGTCTAAAAGAATTTGAAAAAAGGCCAATGCTAGCTAGGTAGCTTCTCATCTTCAAGATTGAGGGAATTGGCGCATTTCAACCTAGCTATAAGAGTTCATCGATTTACTTTACTAGCTCTCTGAACGGCTTTATGTAGCTTTCAGTACGTAAAATATGATAATTAAGGTGTATAGATAGATCATAGATCTAACGTACTCATCAAAGTGGATTCATGGGAATCAGTTTTAGCAGTTAGCAGTTAATTAAACAAAGCAAATTATACGTACATATGCAGAGTACTACAGTACTGTACTGGCATGGTGCGCGCAGATCTTCGATCTTCCTCTGATCTCGATCTCTTCAGAAAGAAAAATAGGAAACCAAATAAGTCAAAGAGAATTTTCTCTTTTTTGTGTGAATCAAATCCAACATGCATGCATGTACCAAGGATTTATGTAGGCAGTGAGGATCGATCGGAGTAGCTAGGGAATTCTCTCTAACCGGCCTTGTCGATCGACTGCTGTACGTGTAATATATACTTGATCGATCACTATCTGATTATCATCCGATCACTATCTGATTATCATCCGATCCTATTTTTATCAGCATCAAATCATAAATCATTCTCAGCTCGATTTGATAGCATGATCGATCGTGTGCGGTCCATATATATGCTCATCTTGTTCGTGTGGAGGTAATTTATGCTTGGCTTCAGTAGGCAGTTTGGCACTCAAGTTATAGTTTTGCTCAATTTCAATCAGTACGTACGTACTTGGAAATATATATATATGCTTCTGAGAATAGTATTTGATAAATAAATAACATCTAATTATATGTTCAGAAGCCATTATTGAACGTGTTGGCAATATTATATATAACCCCATGCACATGCCAATTTTTTTAGAAGTCCAAATAATCTAATTAGATTTAACCACTAGGTAATTGGCTTAAATTATTATAGTAAAGCATGCATTTAGTCATAAGATGTATGGAGTATGAGACACTGGGATGCAATATGTTCCATAAGACTAATGGGATTATAATAACAAGTCACATGCACTAGAGCTATATATAATAAGAAAAGTAAGGGATTGATGAAGAGAATGGAATTTATGTGCTTTTCAGTGTAATTGGTAGTTAATAAGTTGCACTCAGAAGGGTGGTAGCTAGGAAGCAGCACTGGGGTATATATTGAAACCTTTTGCTTTCTGAAAATATATTTTGCAATTGCAAGTGGTTCACATATTCATCCATTTTCGATCTCATTGACCTCGATCATTCCTCACCTCTAGCTAGCTAGCTTTCCTCCATAGTGTGATAATCATCGATCAGTGAGTGTTGCCAGTTCTCATAGTTTTTCTGAGGCTGCCAATAAACCTTCAGATGTAAGGTTCAGTTGTATCCGATCGAAAAGTGCTTTGTTTTATACTTCAGTAGAGACAATATATTATAGCAATACAAAGGTGGGGTACGAGGATTATGATAAATATAAATAAGGGGGAATCTACATGCATGGATAATCCTCTTAATACAAAGCAGTGCCTTTGGCTTGGTTTGTATATATAGGCCATGCTGTTTTCCAAGATTTAATAGTTTATCATGATTATAATTACATTCCTAAGTAATATATGTTCATAAATCATGATTCTGAGTTGTGTGGATCTGATTGGATACTTCAGCAAGTATATACGTACATTGCAAATTGAAGGCTCGACGTACGTCGACAATCTTTCGTCTTTTAGTTTTAATTACTAAGAAACCCTAGTGTTCAAAACTGAAATATTGAAGGGGATGGGGAGGAATTAATCATCCAAAACTAGTGTTTGCGCTTGAGCTCAAACAACTTGTTTGCCCTATAGCTGCGACCTCTAAGGAATCATCCAACACTGAAATGAGGTTATGATTGATATATAGAAGGTGGGTGATATTAAACAACCTAGACATCGTTATACGTCATAATTGAATCGGTTTACTACTTTAACATTTGAGGAAGTCCATTTTGTTGATTGATGCAAAGATAGAGGATTAGGGAAGTGTTACCGTTAAGTTAATAAGTTAACTCCAAATTAATAAAAAAGAATGGAGCGACGTATATCAATCATTGTACTTGCTCTGGATTTCACCATGGATCGGAGTCAGATCGAGTTGCATATACATGAAAAAGTTGATTGAAAATGCTTGAATATCCATTTTGAGCTAGCTATAGTGGGTGTTAGATACTTAGATTTAAGCGATACACGAAGAAACCCTAACATAATTGATTAGCTCGACATAAGCTATATATATATACGAAGTAGGTAATAAATCAAGGCCGGATATGGACAATGACTGAATGACCAAATAGTTTGACAATGTGTTTATTGATTTTCGACAAGACAATGTGCTTATTAATATTACGATCACGAACTGATGAGTGAGTTGATTATTCGGAAATAATTTTGACATGTTAGATCTATATGGATATACAACAGCAACAAAATCAAATACATACATATTTGTACCTATTTGAAAAATTTTCAGTGCTCTGAATTTTCTATCATCTAATGATCGATACTATGTAAAATATTGATGTTATAAAAAAGAAATCCGACGATTGGAATTATTTTATCATGATCAAACCCAACTTGTTTAATTGTCGATCTCCTTAAAAGAAAAACTTGTTTATTGTCTCTATGATATCATTAGGTTATGAATAATAACCTAAAGCTAGTTACTTATAGGTCTCCCTTTCAAGACAAACGATTTCCTCTTTTGTAGTGCTATCATATAAATCTTTTTAGCTAGGATCCATATGCATTCAAGTATAAATTCGCATTATGGCCTCCAGCCGCCAATGTGGTTGGGTAATTAAGCCACCTGCACTTACCTAAAAGGCTAAAAGGCAAGAATTAAAGCACTAATTTGTTTGATTTTGATTAAATTACAGTTAATGTCTGCTCTATTCATTTTCTCTAATCAAAAGCCAATATTTAAGGTGCGGCCAGAAATGGATAGTCATGCATCCTAAGAGATCATCATGTTGGAAACACAACATTAACAATTTTGTGCAAATGGTTATAATTAATCCTTTTTCTTTTAGTCGAATTAATACTCATTTCAAAGAAAGAAAGGAAGGAAGGAAAACTACACTGAGAAACTCTTGGGCCTCACCGCCTGTGTGATGATCGATTTGTTTCCTACTCTGTTTGGGAAAGAGCTAATTATATATAGTATCTCTATGACTTCTTTTATATATACTTATTGGGCAGTTAATTATATTAGATTAGAAAGAGATCGAGCATTCTAGATTATACGTAGCTAGGATTTTATGTGCACACGGTATTGCATTCTAAAAGTTCAGATGGAATTAGGTCGTGCATTGCATGTCTAATCTCATATTAGGTTAACAACCGACCAGGCAGTTTAATTAATACCAGAAAGAATGTCAAGTAGACTTTTTTTGGCACTCTCGTTAAAAAAGACCAAAGAGCACTATCGTGATTACAATCAATCTTCTCAGTGAAGAGCAGAATCAATCACATAAAAATTCCAAGTAATGACGTAAATATTATGTATGACTTTCTTACTTTCTATATTCTCCTCCTAAGATTAATTTCATTTTATTTTGCTAGTTAAGGTGTGTCGAGAGTGTCGTCACTGATCGACAATTCTACGTGTAAAATTCTAGTAGTGCACACACCACAAAGAAATAAGAACAAACTAGTTTTGCTCTCTTTTGATCGAGCTAGCTTTTAGTTTTCTGTCATTTTTTGTGCCCTAGAACTAATTTTCCTTTTGATTTAAGATGCTTATATTTATATAATAGCCCTCCTTTTTCTGTATATTCAATATATAAACAAGAAAAGAGATGGGGTAATTGTTGGCATATGAAAACAAATAAAAGACCTAAAAGGTCCAAAAATGACAGAAGACAAAACCGAAAGAGACGTCGAACATCTCTCTTTTGTAACATCCCAACATGTAAATTCAAGAAATTGATCTTATTTATCAAGATGGTCTGCCACTATTGGAAAGAGGAGGGTACCATTTTCATATATATTTTCTATGAATACCTTTTTTTATGGGTTATTTTCTATATATGGTACCTAGCAAAAATATAAGTTCACTATTTAGAGCATCTTCAATAATATTAGTCATATTATAGCTAAATTTTAGGTAAAATAGTTAAAAAGTCATTTTAGTTAGCCACTTTAGAAATACGTCTGAATCAGTTCTCTCTATTAATTTAGCTTGATTTGAATTTAAAATATTTATTAAATAAATAAAAAATTGTTTAAATGTATATATAAATTATATATAATTACATATCAGGAATATATTAAATTTAAATGTTTTAACTTTTAGCTATCACGCTCTTAAAATTTAGCTAGCGAGAAGCTAAAAGTTAACATAGAGTTATAATAGAGAGTTTGATATAGTTGCTATTTTTCACAAAAAGTTAAATATGTTCTCCAAAATATATAACTAAGGAGTGATAATAAAAAGTCTGCTAAAATTGTTCTAACTAATTAAAATACTCTTCTCCTGATCCACGCCATGAAAATGAGTAACTAAGTTCTTTATCCCATGCGTAGTATCACCCGTGGAAAGTGTCAAAGTGATATATTTTCCTCATACGCATGAAAAGACGTTAATTGGTATCAATTAATTAGCAAGCTAGCGTCTAAGTTACTTAATTTGCATCATGTGTTTCATGCTCTAGACGACTAATCAATCTCTTAATTACGGTTAATCATTACGATTTTGTGTAGATTACGTTCTTAATGTAGCTAGCCTTGAAGGCTTGAAGGCCCTTCAATGCATGTGAACATGAATCATATATGCATATATAGAAAGCTTTGCAAAGTACTTCGCCTGTAAGACATGAATTATCATTGAGAGTAGATATTCCTCTTTTCAATCCATCAGCTTATAAGTATCAAATAGTCATCCATTACTAACTTATCATGTCTGTCATACTATGTACTAGTAATTATTCGAGGCACATATATTCTTGATCCCACTTCTTTATATGAAATAGCTTAAATGCTTAAAGCGGAATCGTATACTCGTATAACTGTATAAGCGTACGTCCATGTATATCTACGTACGTATATATATTAATGTGTTTAAGGTTGTGTCTTAAACTATAAATGATGATAACAAACCTTAATTATACGACTTTATATATATATATATATATATATATATATATATATATATATATATATATCATCTGCCAATTAATCAATCTGTCATCATGAGTACAAGTGCTAGTTTACACCGCTCCGGCTCCCCAGCAGGGACGTTTCATCCAGGCGCCGCCGCCTCCTCCGGCTATCTCACCACAACAGACGATCAGTTGCCCCAGAGCCACGGTTCGAATTCAGTCGAGACCAAGTCGAAGGGAGATGGCTTCTGGAAGGGTTGCTAGCTAGCTGTGCTGCTCTTTGTTGCTGTTGTATGTTGGATGCCTGCGCACTGTACGTCTTCTACGGAAGGAAGTGGATTTCGATTCGAGTATTAATCTTCGTTTCTTTACAATAATGGTCTTGTTGCTCTATTCTAGTCCATTTCTTTTCGGGTAAAAACTTCTGAGGAAAGGAACTGAGCTGGGGTTTAGGGCTTAGAACTTTTGATCGATAACGTGGACCTGTTAGAATCAGTATATCTTGGGTTTAAGATCATTGTTTTATATCAAGAATCTTCAAATGAAATATTACAGCTGTCAGCAATTGGCGTAGATTTAATTTAACATCCAAAGATATATAATTCGAACTAAGCATATAAGTAATCTTTTGCATCCGTCGACATTCTTAATTTCAGTCTTCAAACAAAAGTGCATTGTCTTTCACAAGGTCACCTAGATTGGTCCTCTTAGAATATGTTCGTGTACTTTTAATTATTCCTGCTAGCACCATTAGCTAATTTATAAAAAAAAGAAAAGCAGTACGTACGTCCAGCCTCTTTGACTCATAATCAAAATCCAAACTAATAGAACTTTCTTCCCCCTCAAAGTATTGTTCCAAAAGGTATTTTATGTGTCTCAGATTTGGCTTTTAAGATGGCTCAAGTTCTATATATTGTTTTGGTTATATCATAACAACGTTTTCCTTTATGACTTCCTGGAAAGAATAGATATATGAAACCAATCCGGATTTGTTCACGGCTACTAACCTTAGGGAAATTAAGACAAAACCAAACTTAAACAAACAACATCAGCTGGCTCAAAACGAACTTGAAACATCCATACCATGCATAAGAAGTGGTTAAGTAATTAAACCCACGCGAATCCGTTGTTAGCAAATATACAGATTAAGCCGGAAAACAGAAAATGACCGGTTTGATCACTACTTCACTAGGCAAAATGAAGTTCTTTTAAGAGCTAATGGCATTGGCTTCTATGATTAATTTGACTTCAAAAGATCGAGCTGGCCAGTAAGGTGATGTATTGCTTACATACAAAACTACATA
Source organism: Potentilla sterilis (assembly GCA_963682095.1). Classification (NCBI taxonomy): domain Eukaryota; kingdom Viridiplantae; phylum Streptophyta; class Magnoliopsida; order Rosales; family Rosaceae; genus Potentilla; species Potentilla sterilis. The sequence continues at coordinate 29,795,969 of OY821765.1, forward strand.
GACAACAAGGCCGCTGAAGTCTCAGAAACAGAGAAACCCGATCGAGCCTAGCTAATCCTTTTAGGCCAGGTATTAAGATATGCCCACCTTTTGTTTTAGTCAGAAGCTAATGCAAGGAATTTGATGACCAAGAGGAAAAACCTTTCGGGGGAAAAGGAAAGGAGGGAAATTCCTGACAAAATAATGCCACTAGCTAGCTACCACCAATAAGCCAATACTGTTGGCTTCAGACAAAGTCGCTATTTAATAAACAAAAGTGAAAATCTAATTTTGGGTAGAAAAGAAGATAATGTTTATCCCAAAGTCCCAATACTTCCCGTTTTGGAAAGGCTGGCCGACTAGGAGGGCATCCCACGCAAGCTTAGCCTAATGGAAAACTTGGGGTAAAGGAGTGGTGGAGAGAATGGGTCGGTAGTAGTGGTGATATATGGTGATGGTGGTGGCTTGGTGGGTGCTGGTGGAGTGGTGGTGCTGGCGGTTTCTGGTCATGGTGCTCTCAGTCATCACATTTTGGTTCTGGTCATGAGTTTCTCTCGTGCGTAGCTAGCATCAACGTTGATGCTAGGGTTATGAATCATAGGCTCATCTATGATCGTTTCCCACCATATATTATTTTGAAATTGCCGGGATGTTAGAGTTTTGAAACTTTTGATCGTGAGAAAAGGTAAGTGGCCGGATAACATGCATTTTTAGGATGAAGGAAGTGAAAGCATAACCCTAAAGCCAAAAAGAAACTCCAGGCATGAGTCTGATGAAGGAATCATTTCAACAAATCATTACAATAATATTTACCAATTTATTCATTTAGTAACTGCCAAACTTACTCACAGAAAAAGATGATGATCAAATTTGGCAATGTGATAGGTAGCTAGGTACAAATACAGAGACGCTGTCAATTTGATCACTTTGGATGATTTCATGATGCCATGCCACCCCTTTGTTGTATTGATCATATATAAGTACCTCCATGTACAGAACTCATAGATATGTTACTATAAAATCCCCCCATTCTAATTTAATTATATCTTTTATAGCACATTTGTGTAGGTGATCGCTATGTCTATAAATCGAAGCCAATATATATTACCACCCAAATGTACATTTTTGTGTTACAATTTATTTTGTAGAGTCTGGACTTTTGACTAATTAAGTATTATACTATATATTGTTTAATAAAGTTGTAGTAATCAGATTGTAATCGTTAAAAGTAAATCAAAGAATTCAACTAATTCATGAGTTCTGTGATGATTTAAACCATGTGAAATTTAAAATGAGTGACATGAGACTATGAGAGTACGTAAGTGGAATATATTAGTTATGTTAATTATTTAGTAAATTGCTTTTTGGGAATTTAACAAAAATAAAAATTGCAAATCGGTAACGGGCATCAATACATAAAAAAAATAAAAAAATTAGGGAGGCAAATGTAATTGTGTAGAAATATTGGGACTGCGAACCAATATGAGGGTTTAAGAGTTTGAGTCAACTGGGTTTATATACGTTAGGGTTTATCAGACCCATTTGAATTTCAACACCTTCCCCAACTGGGTTTGAACCTCTCAGTCTTCAAATATGTCTACAGAGTCAACTGACTCTATGGCCACTCTCATCACTACACTCTCCACTAGCTTCAGCCAAGTCCCTCCGGCGGCTGTTCCGGCCCTCTTGGATTGCATTTTGGCCTCCACCGGCGTATCTCGGTCGTCTCTATTCGGCTGTCTTCTCCAGACTTTCACCAAGCTCTCTGAGGTATGATTGGTTTAGTTTATCAATACCCAGTTTGTAAATTGCTGTGTTTTGCTTTCTTGGATTGGTTAGATAATCCTAATTGAATTGTATCAAGGCACTCTTTTGCATCTTTGTATAGAAAGAATCAATCTTGATGTTGTTGAATTGGGTTTTGTACTTTTGTTTAATGATTACTATAATAAAGAACCAATTTTGAATGCCGAAGCAAATATGAGTGGAATAGAGAGGTGGGTTGCATCAAAGGATTGGGGAAATTGACAATGTGATGTCCACGTTTTAGTAAGAATCATGCTCCATGTGAAACTAAAGAGCTTAGGATAAGGTGTTTACGGAAAACCAATTGCAGAAGCTAAGTATCAGAGTTTGGATTAGATTATATATTACTCAAGTATGAAGCTGAACTAATAGCAGCTACGTAAATGCAGAAATAAGAAACTTATATTTCTCGAAATTCAGAAGAAGCAGAGGCTCATAGAAGTGCCCAGCATCGACCATTGTTCCGTAAGACTTCCACCTAGCCCCAAGCTGGTTTTCAGTTTTTCTACTGGGTTAAAACCACACTGACCAAAGAAAAAGTGGCATAAAATTGCATAGAATCTCACCCTTCTGTCTCTTTCTGGCAGTGTTTAAAGTTAAAGGCAGTGCATGCCACAAAAAGAGGAATAGTCCAACAAGATAGATATCACACTCAAACTTTGAGGTTCTGATATAGAGGCCCTTTCTACAATGTGGTTCTCAACTTTTCACTGTAGCTATTAGCTAGATGAGGTTCAGGAATCAGGATGTCTGAGTTGTTTATTGATATAAGTGAGCCAAGCTAATTGAAACCAATGTTTTGTTAGTATTAATTTTGAATCTAATTTCAATGTCTTGTACTATACCAGTTTGACGAACTTGTTGGTGGTATCATACTTTGAAAGCACCAGGACAGAATAGTCCTGCTCTGAATATCCGCAGGTGATAGTAGCCATCTCTTATTTGAGTAGTTATACCATGATTAACTGCTACCGTCAAGGTGGGATGACGGTAATGATGCACCTCTTTAGCAGAATAAATGACAAATTAGTAACTGATATGCTGAGTTTATCAAACACTCAGCCACTGGATTCAAAAGCCTTTTCCACCAGTAGATAGTTATGCTATAGGTGTTCTCTAACTGCTCCACTCAGCAGTGCATGCCTGAACTCCACTAAGAAATTGGTACAAACAGACCATTATTTTTCACCTATGTGGAATACACAATAGAGTAAATAGACTTTAGACAAGTTGGGTTCTTCAAGCGAATCCAATTCTTCCTATTTTGCAGAAATTACTATATTTGGGAATCTGATCCTTGCCTTAAGTATACGCTCCATGTTATAACTGATACAATGGTAAATGCCACACAAGTAGGGAGATTGCAACAAAATTGAATGCCATAGTGACAAGTTTAGCTGTCCTATTTCTACTCATATTAAACACATCATGCATTCAAGACAAGTCTGTGTGCTTGTCACGAATTTGCCAAGGAAATAAGGGGTGTCTTGTATTTAATGGCTTATTGTTATCTGCAGTTTGAATGATACTCTGTAATGTGGGTACTTTGGTTTAGATTTGGTGGACTTTTGGTTTTAGTATATGAAAATGAAACTATGCCTGTTTTTTCCTTCTTCTTCTTATTATTATAATTTTTTATAACTGCATTGTTAATGGCTCCCAGTTTGCTAATTTTGTGAACATAGGGTGGTAAAGTTTGAGGTAATATTTGACTTGGTTTTGGTTGTTTTTGACTGACAGGAAATCATAAAAAACGACCGGAACTTGGACTCCCATGACTGTAACTATCTGGCTTCATTAGTTGGGGCACTTTGTCACCTTCTAAAGAAATTTGGTAAGTGATTCCCTAATTCTATCTCAGAAATGGTTATTTTGTTACTCACAACTGGGTTCTTATTTATATAAAGATTTATCCACCTTTATATATTGTTTTAATAAAATCTTGTTTCTATACCATTGTTCTTTCTAAAGGGAAAATGGTTACGCAAAGGTTTCTTATCATATATCAGCTTTCCGTAGTCCTTTTCCAAGCACTAATGCTATTAGAGTTTCTGAAATATGTGGTTCTGCTTGGTTTCAAGAAGTTGTACGATGATGAGGATCTTTATAATCTTTTGAAAATAAAAATTGTTGTGTGATCTTCGAAGTCTTTTTATTTTGCTTGACTAAGTTTGTTATTTCACAGACACACCGTCATCTTTTGTCTTTCACTATTGTGTTGTATTAACCCATTGCTTACATGTCTGAGGACACTTTATTGATGTGTTGTTGATTACAGCCTATGTTTTAAAAGCGATAACACATAGGTTAGTGGTTTTGCTTCAATCTAGCGCCCAACCACCTTTTGAAGCCTAAATGCCGAACCTTTTTACCCATCAGAGTATTATAATAATATTGCGGGCCTAACTATGTTCAACCAAATGTTTTTTTTTTTTTCTGCAGATACGAATCTTGGTGCTTTGGAATCATTTATCTGGAAATGTTTTCTTCCATTGATAAAAATGGCACATATGTTCAACCGCAATATGCTTAACCAGGTAAAATTGTAATGTGTAACATTGCCAAATTCATCATTTACGCTGATCAGCCCGTAACTAATTGCTGCTTGCTGTGCACACTGTTATTGGTGTGGCACATATTTGATAACAGTTACAGAATCATTTATTGATGTTGTGAATGAGACAAACAGCTGGGTAGTTGTGGAGGCAACACTGGTGCCAATTTTTCTAAGATTAGTTGCTAGGTCTATTGGTATGACTGAAAAGGAAGTATCAGTCACTTTTCAGTTGATTTCGCGATCTAATGACTGGGTAAATCATATGGAAATGAACATCCTTTCGCCACCTGGATCACCTCCGCTGCCAATTTCATGGCACATCCTAACCATAATGCTTGATACTGTCCTTCAAAGCAAGAAAACAACTGCCTCTTCAGAATCAACAATTGAAAATGGGTGTTTTGATGATCAAAATTTTGCTGGTAAATTGACTTGGGGTCTTTGTAGTTTGACTGAACAATTGCTTTTAAAAAATTTGGAACACCGGTCCTGTGCTACTGCCTTTCTTCTCCCAATCATTTTCAAAGCATTTTCTTCTTATTGCTCTTTTCAAATCTCAATAGATGGGCAAATCCTTACACTTTCAAGGTAGTTATTACAATTTCTACAAACCTCATGGTCTTTCAGATATTTACCGATATAGAATGTAGCTAAAAACATCTAATTGGCTTCCAGGAACAATTTCTTTATGAAGATTTGGAAGTGCTGTGTGACTCTGTTTTCCCTTGGAACTGTGGAGAGAAGAGATGCTTTTGGTGTACTCTCCATGTACCTGTCCTTTTTTCCTTTTGCAGAAGAAAGTCTAGATTCTGACATAAGGGATAAAGTTGAATGTTTTGATATAAGAGCTGAAACAGAATTTTGGGACGAGATTAAAAGAGGCTTGGTATTTATCACTTCATCAATTATTGTTAACAATACAAATAATCATCATGATGATTCTCTTCAGTTTTGTGGTTTATTGTTCAGGTTGATAAGGAGAGTTTAGTGAGGAAGCAATCATTACAGATCTTAAAGATAGCACTATGCGTGAATGGAGCAGTTCAATCCTCCGATGTTTCAGAGAATATATCGGCTGAAAATATGTCAATGCCTCAAGGCATGACAAAGAGGGAACTATGGGCTGATAAGGAAGCTAGATCGTTGGGTGTGGGGAAAATGTGTAGCCTAGTTGGGTCTTCTCTGGACAGCCAGAACAAGTGGGAGGCATTTGTACTGCTGTATGAAATGCTTGAAGAGTATGGAACTCACCTTGTTGAAGCAGCTTGGAATTACCAGGTTTGTTTTCATGGTTACTGTGTTCTTCATGTTGTCATTTACCTGTACTGAAATAAACCTGGCCAGGTTGTCATGATAGGGTAGATGTACGCACGAGCATAACTCATTACACTTCTAGAGAAGCAAAATGAATGTTTGACATAAATGAGGTTATTCTCATATTAAGACTCTATTACTGACTTTTTCATGTATTTTTTCTCCAGATATCATTGTTACTTCGAAGAGTATGGAACTCACCTTGTTGAAGCAGCTTGGAATTACCAGGTTTGTTTTCATGGTTACTGTGTTCTTCATGTTGTCATTTACCTGTACTGAAATAAACCTGGCCAGGTTGTCATGATAGGGTAGATGTACGCACGAGCATAACTCATTACACTTCTAGAGAAGCAAAATGAATGTTTGACATAAATGAGGTTATTCTCATATTAAGACTCTATTACTGACTTTTTCATGTATTTTTTCTCCAGATATCATTGTTACTTCGAAATTCTAGCTCAGATGGTACTAATACAACCTCTGTCAGTGGAGCAGTTCATCAAAACCAGATTGATACTCCAGGAGAAATCTTTAACTGGTTAGCAATTTTGTGGGAACGGGGTTTTAATCATGACAACCCACTAGGTAAGAGTAAAGTGAATGTCCTAACATCTGTTGTTTATTATGTTAATGGGAATGTTTACCCTTAATCCCTTTTTCTTACTTATTTGTATAACCATTTAATTCACAGAACTCCCTCTTATTTATAATGCAGTCAGGTGCTTGATCATGCAGTCAATTTTGGGGATTGATTGGAAGAAATCCAGCGCACCTGCAAGATTGGTGCCTAGATATTTTGTTCTCGGTTCATTTATACAAGGGTTAAATGACCCTGTGCATCACAAGGAGTTTGGTTCGTAATCTTTGACTTTGAATTGAGTATATTTGACCATTTTGTATCGTAGTATACAGCATCAATTTTTTTTATATTATTATTATTTTTTATAGTAGTATGGCCGTATAGGTCATCATTAATCTTTTATTTGATTTAATGTCGAATATAACTTTTATTGATAAAATCATCATAGAAAGCATAGTTCACAAAATATGAAACTGGAGAAGACAGATAGAGTAAGTAGAGGAGGCCTCAACTCCCACCAAACCAGCCTAAACAAGGCAGGAGCCCTAAACGACAGCTGCCTATATTATGAAATAATAGTAGAGAGTGTAATCTTTACGTCTTGCTTTCAAAAAGATGCCCATAACTAACACTCTTCCATTTGTGCATCAATATAGACTTTAAACACCCTTTTGTGTCTTTTCATCAAGACCACCCATATCACAGCTAAAACACGACAACTCCATTAGTAATTTGTACAAGTATAAGGTGGGGTTCTTTATCATATAGGCTATGCTCCTAGGTCTTCAATATAATAATTTTTGCGATTATTATTAATTTCTCAGATATGTTACTATCTCATTTCATTTGCTTCTGTGTGTCCCTCGTATAATTGTCTCAAGTAGGATGATTCTATGCTTTGTCTTCACTCTGCTAAATTTACAAGAAAAAGAAAATTGCTTAGGAGTGGTAGCACTAGGTTGACATACTATTTTACTGTTTCATTTTAGGTGTAAAAGGAATATACTCCTCAACGACAATAGAAGGTGCAGCTAACTTTCTAAGCAAATATACAAGTTTTCTGAATGTGAGGTATGTGCCGTGATGTGCTGTGTATTTTAGAAATATAGTGTTAAGAGAGAAACACAGAAGTGACTTGTTTTCTTGGGAAGGTTGATTATTTCACTTTTAGTGGTAATGTGTTCACATAAACGCACATCTTTATTCCAAACATGCGAAGAAATTTCGTCTTTATTCCATTGGATTACAATCTCCAAAAGGCTGATATTTTCATTTCTGTTGGATGTCTTCTAGTGATGGAGTTTCATCTATAATTGCGTCATTCATTCTTTATTGATACAGCCTTTTGCTCAGTGTAAATGCTATTCTTTGATAGATTTCGAGCGAAAGAGGTTGGATATATGTTTCTTATTATCTTGCATATGGCTACAGGAAGTGCATTATGTTTTTGAGTGACTTGGCATCTGCTGCTAAGCAGCAACCTCTTGGTAGAGTTGGATTGATGTGCCTTGCTGAATGCATTTCTTCTGCTGCTTGTCAAGTTGGAAAGAATAAAAATGAAACTGATGCACAATGCTTTGAAGATGGAGTTCCTGACATGATCCAAGTGGGAAAGGCTCCTTACAATGACAAAATTATTTTGCTTGATGCCTTGAGATTTATTATTGAGAGCAGCAAACAACATTTTAATTCTAATTATCGTCTTCAAGGTTTATAGCTAATCTGGTTTGATTATAATATTATATCTTTGAAAGTGGTTGTTTATTCTCCTATTAATTCGTTAACGGCGGAGCATAACTTATGGGTTATTATTTTCATGGCTCCAGTTTGTGAGAAAGTGCTGGAATCTGCTGCTTCAGTGGTGTGTACATGTGATCTGCCTCTTGATGCTCTTTTGCACTTCATTTCAACATTTCCATGGGAATTCACTGATCATGGTGGTAAGTTTACTCTTCTCACTTTTTATTTCCGGTTTTATTCTTATTGATCTCTGAAATACCAGTAACATACATTTAAATTTTATTACCTTTACCGACAAAATCCGCTCTTGATAATGTTGAAATGACTTATCCTGCATGTGAGTGTCCTACACACACATGTACGGGTGCCATCTTCAAGCTTATCGTTGGATTGGAAGGCAGCTGTAGTCTAGGTTTCTTGGCTTTTTGGGGAAAGTTGTTTGACTGTAGTAGAGTTGCTGTTGTCATTTCTTGGTTTCATTCTTATTTTCTTTTCCAGGAAGACCTCTTGTTCAGTTTATCATTTTTTTGGTACCGAAATTGTTTTTTCTCTTAGAAAAATAAAAAGAAACACATGCATACACTGAATCTAGAAGTGTAACAATACTATTTGTGTGTACTATAGCAGGGTGGGAGATGAAGGGCTTTGAGTTGTGTAAGCATTGGCTACTAATGAGTACTGACTCTAGAAATTATTCCTTTTATTCAGTGGATAAGCTCCCAAAATGATACCTGTACTATTATGAAAATTGCCAAAAAGCATACCTGAGAGAAAGATTCCCCCAAATTAGTAATACCTCTGTCCACTTACATTGAATTCATTGTCCACATGCTCAATTTTCCTGGATGCATGAGGAGAGGTACCATTCTGGTGAATGGAGACATACTATAAGCACCAATTTGGTGGAATATATCTTTCAGGTACTCTTTTGGCCAATCCATGACAATACAGGTACCAATTTAGGGATGTGCCCTTCTTTATTTATGCTGATTCGTTAGCTGTGGTGAAGTGTGGTTGGTTTTGGGACTTTATTAAAGGTTCTTTGTAACTGTTTGTAACTGTTCCTATTATTGCTTGTTAGTTGCCATGGTTTTAATTATTTGCTTGTTTATCTATTGCAGAGAAACAACTTACCTGCAGTTCGTCAGTATTTGGAAACGTTTGCAATTAATATGTACTTAAAGTTTCCACCACTGGTAAGGTTTTGGTTTTGGTGGTGTCATGTTGCAATATGGACATGACATACTTATTAATGCTTCTATTATTCCTACAGGTTGGGGAGCAACTAGTTCCTATATTAAGAGATTATGACATGAGGCCTCAGGTATGTACAGTTTTGAAGTCTTGAAGTTATGAGTCTGTTCTGGAAATCTACTCTACTAACTTTTAGACATGAAACACAGGCTCTCTCTTCTTATGTATTTATAGCAGCTAACGTCATCCTCCATGCATCTCAACCTGTTCAAAACCGGCATCTGAATGAATTACTTCCTCCTATAGTTCCATTATTAACCTCACATCACCACAGTCTACGTGGTTTCACCCAGGTTGGTCAATGTAAAATCACTTACTGCACATCGTATTATTCTGGCTGTACTTTTTCGGAATGTTCGTTGATTTATGAAAGTTCATTTTTGTTGCAGTTGCTGGTTTACCAAGTTCTTTGCAAATTGTTCCCTCCATTGGATTCTAATTCCTCTGAAAGTATGACTTTAGAGAAGAGGTGTTTTGAGGATCTGAAATCCTACCTCGCAAAGAACTCTGATTGTACGCGGTATGATATCTCAATTGTGTGGACATTTTATTTATTTATTTATGGGCTAACTTTTGTTTAGTCCTTATAGTTTTGGTCGGTCGTCTATTCAGTCCTTGAAGTTTCAGTTTCGTCTAAATAATCCTTAAAATTCTAATTTTTAATCTGAAAAATTCATTCTGTCAATTCCTCTGTTAAAGACCCTTCAAAAAATTGTAAAATGACCAAAATACTCCTAGAATAATATTCAATTTGATATTCTTTAGTTATTTAAGATAAATTTGTCATTTTTATTTTAAGTTAAATAAATCCTTTGCAGACAAAGAAATAAATGGAAAGAGATTTTGGCGAGTAAAGACATACACTGCTCCTTAAAATAAAATGAAAACAATAAAGAAAGAAAATAAAAAACGAAAATTGATACAAGGGTTTTTTTTTTTTTTTTTTTTTTTGAGGACTTTAACTGCCACCTCATCATACTAACGGAGGAATTGACGGAATGAAATTTTCATATTAAAAGTTGGAACTTTAAGGACTATTTAGATGGAACTGAAACTTGAGAGACTGAACAGATGACCGACCATAAGTATAAGGACTAAATAAAAGTTTGCCCTTTATTTATTTTTAGTTAATAGTATTTTGTCTTTGTATAAGTGGCAGTTAAAATAATAAAATCCAAATTCCTCACTATTAGATGCTGATATCGTAGGCTAGCCTTTCTCACCAGTTGATTCTAGCTTGTGATTCTTATATTTGGACGTTAGTGTGTATGACTTGCAAATTGATGAGTTAACCTGGTAGTGATCACGGTTGTGTATATGTTGAGTTTACTGGTCTTAGTACCCATAGCTAAACAATAATTGTTCTATGGGTGCAAGGGAAAAATTTGCTAAGAGATTTATTTGATAGGATAATAGTAAACTGTTGGAAAGAAGAATCACGATGTCTACAATACAACACCAACGAGGAAGAAGAAAATAATCTATAATAAATCAACAAGAGAGATGGAAGAACTACACATTCAGGAACATGGAACATGCAAAACATGTGCATTTTTTATATCTGTCTTTGTGCTTAGAATGAAATATAAGTTAAGGCCACATTTCTTCTCATGCCTCTTATGTGTGACTACAGTCAGAGGATATTATTTTGATATGTTTTATTTCAGCCTACGACAATCAATGGAAGGATATCTTGATGCCTACAGTCCCCATAACTCTGTCACTCCGGCTGGCGTTTTCGTCAACCGCGTTGAGGTCAGGATCTTTGTTTGATGTTATTTAAGTCTTGCTTTGTTTTGCAAATTATACCTTTCACATCCAGGTTAACTGTACTATTCTTTAGCTGTACATTTGTCTCTTTATTCGCTTTTGCCAATTGAAAGTGAGGTTAACTGTTCAGGTAAGAAAAATGAAGATGCAACAAATGTATTATTTTATTCTGAGACCAAAGAATAAAAAAGAAAAATAGAACAGAGGGAGCGAGAAAACCTTTGAGGTTGAAAAACATGAACCTTATGAAAATATGAAGCAAGAAGAGAACCCATATCCGTTTTCCGTATACAATAGGATACTTATAAGTTTTACATACAAAAGAAGGTGAGTGCTTAATCACTACCATATATATATATATATATCTATAATTTAATGTTTAGTTCCTTTTGTTTGGTTTTGAGTTATCAGACATATCAATATGGGACCCTCCATATTATTCATCCTTATATTTTTTTGTTGGGTAAATAACTAAATCCAGTTTCCTAATATTTTTACTTTGATTTTTATTGAAGGACGTCGAGTTTGAATGTGTTCCAATATCGCTTATGGAACAAGTGCTCAACTTTTTGAATGTAAGTATATGCTTTTCTGGCTCCTTTAATTTCTTTTGTGGTCAATTTTTCATGTTTTATTGTTACAGGATGTGAGGGAAGACCTTCGAAATTCAATGGCAAAGTACGTTGTGACTATTAAGAATGAGAGTTTGATATCTGCTGGAAATCAAGACCGCATGGGGAGAAAGGCCAATGGTAATGAAACAAAATTGTGTACCCAGCTGCCTAAAGATATCTCACTAGATTTTCAGAAGAAGATTACTCTGTCGAAACATGAGAAGCAAGATATGGACGTTAGTTCTTTCTTCGGAAACCAAGAAACTTACAAACACCTTCTGGGTATGTATAAGCTTTTTATAGTTTTTTGACAAAATCAAATTTCTTAAAGAACAATTCTGTGTGACCTCTGTACTTACATATCTTGAACCCAAATTGTGAGCTTACCAGGTAGGTTGAGACAATAGCAGTTGCTAAACTGTTCAGTTTTATAGAATTGTTTCATTTTATTACCGCTCCTATAAAGATAACTTAAAACTGATATAATAGGTTGGGACATAGCAGTTGCTAAACTGTTGAGTTTCATATGGTTGTTTATGTTTATAAATTCTTTTGTAGAAAAACTTAAAACTGATATAATCTGATGTGAAATCAATACAGAAATAGAAAAGGACGATAAGCTTCTTGCTCAGGTGCTTCATTCTAGAACTCTAGGAATGGAAAGAGAGAGATCAAGTAGACAACATCTTATACTTGTAGCATCTCTGCTTGATCGGATACCTAACCTAGCTGGCCTTGCACGGACTTGTGAGGTATGTAACGAGCTATGATAAGTGTTTTCACTACTGTGTTTCTCAATTATGTGTTTGCCCAAATTTCAGCTTAATTTCTCTTACAACATTGTTCTTCTACAGGTATTTAAAGCATCAAGTTTGGCCATTGCGGATACAAGTGTATTACATGACAAACAATTTCAACTCATCAGGTTTGTCCATAGTTATTTACCGTCGATATATGATTACATCAAATGTGGACATATGCACTTTACGAAATTGTAAGGTTACCAACCTGGAGTGAGTTATGACTGCTTGAAATCTATACGTGTTTATAAGGCTGTCTTGCTTGATAAACTTAGGTTTTGACATTACCTTGAGCAGTTGAGCTGGGATCCTTTGTTAGCAATTCCCCATTCCGCAACCAAAAGGCTGATAACTATGAAATAAAATATTGCTTAAATACAATTTCCAAAAGATGTTTATAATCCAATGTGTTGTCCCCTGCGTGCGCTGCATACTATATTGCAAAACAAATGACTCTTCCTTTATTTTTGTTTTAATATTGAATTGATCAACCTGTCATATGATACTGGAATATTTGTGGGAGTATATATATAATTTTACTTGTGAAGTGTACTTGTCGGTTGGATATAGTAAATTAATTACAGTTTCTAATACTTTGTATCCTTCCTCCCCTCTCTCCTAGTGTGACTGCAGAGAAGTGGGTTCCTATCATTGAAGTCCCAGTGAATAGTTTGAAGGTTTTCCTTCAGAAAAAGAAACGAGAAAGCTTCTCAATTTTAGGACTAGAGCAGACTGCAAATAGTATACCTCTTGATCAATACGTCTTTCCTAAAGACACAGTAAGTCGCTCTGCACCTCTGCCTTTCTATTATTTATATTTTGGCGATCATGAGTGGATTTGAGAACCTCCAGTTGACCATATTGAAATACTTTACACTCGTTTTTCGTATTTCTATATCATTGTGGTACCTTTAGAACGCCCTATCTTTAATTTTAAAAGGAAAAAACAATGGACAAAATAGCTGCAGTTGTCAGCAGAAAAAGTAAAGAAATGCTGGATTTATGGTTCTTTATATCATATATATAATTCTACGTAGCCTATTCGTCTTTTGATTTTGATTTGCTTGTAGTTGAATTGCTTATCTAGGAGAGTGGCAACCATTCATTTGATTAAATTCGGTTTAATTTCCATCATCAAATATTGACGGTTTATTTATTTACACTTTCTGGCCAGATACTGGTTCTTGGGCGAGAGAAGGAAGGTATACCAGTTGATATAATACATTTTCTGGATGCTTGCCTTGAGATTCCACAATTGGGAGTTGTCAGATCTCTTAATGTTCATGTCAGTGGTGCCATTGCTCTGTGGGAGTATACTAGACAGCAGAGATCCCAGTAGCATTTTCTTTTTCTTTCTAACATCACAGTCTATTGTTACATCAGATGGCTCCCATCTGTCAACTGAAAAAGGTGTTTTGGGCAGGAACAAGAAAACAAATGGAGGTGTTGTAATCCTACAAATCAATTTCAGTTGTATAAAATATATGTTACATCTCAATATATATCAATGTAATGGTTACGGTAAATACATTAATGATTTCTTTTTGTTTATGGGATTCTCCAGAATCAACAAAAATCGTACTCTGATCAACAGAAGCATATGTTTCATAAAGTTTACGAGTAAATGATACAAAATCACATAGGTTGTTATAGTTTCACGTTCGCTTTCGCTTTGCTGATGACGAGAACAACTTGCATAAAAAGGTCTGTTGCTTTTGCACCTGAAAGGTTGAGTTTAGATTAATACACTATAGTATATCTTACCTTGAAGGTTTTATTGCTGACATTACCGCCACTGTTCTTTCTTGTCTTCCTCTCTATCTTAGCCTGAGGTTGTGGATTGCTGGTGTGGTCTGGATTCGGAACATAGGGTGTAGATGGTGACGATGATGCTGGAGCTGTTCTAGCAGATTAGCAAAGGCGTTGAGGTGGTGGTGGTGGTAGTGGTGGTGGTGAGTTAACGAAGGTAGCCCAAGTCCAAAAGAACAACTGGTGGAGAATACAATTTTCATCCGCCACTAGTACAAAAGAACAACAGTAACACAAGGAAGACAGAAGAAAACTGCCCCAGTCCAAAAGGTATACTCAAGACCACTACTTTGGATCGCCAGGAGTCTCATACTGCTGGGTTGCTTGCCATTGCTCGTCATGAGACATTGTCTCGTCAGAATTCATCAGTACTCCAACTTCGAACAATAATGTTTTGCAGATGAAATTGCTCATTTGATAAACTAGGCTTACTCTAGTCAAGCTATCAACCATATAAGCACAGATCGAAGAAACCTACCATAGAAGCACGAACTGCATAACTCTGGTAAAAGAGCCCAAAACCCATGCAAAAGAACTGTTTAGTGCTCATAGAGAAAAAGGTCTATAAGAGTTCATAGGTTTGCTCAGTTTGCCTCCTGAACTGTTTACATTGCATTAAAACTATGTGCTCACTGCAAAAGAACTCAAATTATCTACCAAACATAAATCTGACAACAGCGCAAATACTAAAAATAACCTCTCAAACATATAAAACAGCGCACATAGACAAACTATTCACAACCCCATATTTGATTGAAGGATTCAATCACGTTTAAGAAGCTGAGTTAGTGCAGGCTTGGAAACCTTGATTCCCATAATGATGACTAGGGGAATTAGTCCATAGAGGGTGACGACCTTCGCCTTATTCATGGTCCACGAGCTCCGCACCATACCAGACTGAGTTGTTGATAGCTCATAACCGCCGTCTTTGCCTCCAACATGCTGAGAAGTAAATTCAGGGAAGGGTCAGGACTGTGCTACACATTGCAGTTTGCTCTCTTCTGTTTTATTAAGGCATAGAAAAGGGCCAATCACTTTAACGTTAAATTATTCTTTGTTTTAATAATGCATGTAAAACAATTATATATCATGACTGAGGCGAGACAACAGCTTACCTTGACCGTATTTCCTGCTTCTTGGTTCTGCTGGTTCATCGGGGTTGTATTATCACCATTACGTCCAATATCTTCACATTGTCTGAGTGAAAGATAAAATAAGAAATCCAACAAAAGTGATTTGCCAAATAAAGAGACTCCATATATATAACTTATTTAAAGTGGAAATAACCAGAATAAATTGACTTAAGGAATTTACACTGAGAAGCATAATGCAACACTGTGATCATGGCCCGCAGTATCAACATTACGAGTAGTTGAATCTAAAACCTTGATATTGTTTCCTTCCTCAATTTGGAAAGTGGTGATAGAAAGAGGTTGTCGTTTGCCGTTACTGAAGCCAGTTTTGACAACACAAAACTGCAGGCCACCCAAATGAGTCAAGTATTCTGTTGGCTCATCATCACTCGGAGGGAATTTAATCTCCAGGCCTGACAACTCTGATGACTTGCTTAAAGTGAAGGAAACACGACCTTCATCAGTTCGATCCATTTTGACAGAGAATGCTATAACATTCACAGGAAACAAAGATAAGGCATAGATAGTGTTGCCCAAAACCACGGCCTGTCCGCTCCAAGATAGATTTGCAGAATCCTCAACATTGACTAGCTCCCAACAGTTTCTATTTTCATGGTAAGCCATCACTGAATATTGCTCGTGGCCAAAAATAGAAAACAAAATGGACCCTCCATAAATAAGGTAACCAGTTATCCATGTTCCGGCCCAGTCCTCAGAAAATGGAAAAGGCTTCAACGACTCCCAGGAGTCAGTACTGGGGTCATATCGCTCGAAAGAATCCTTCTGTTGATAGGGATTGCATTCCAAATCTAAAAGAAAATAAATTTTCTCAAAGGCATAGACAACAATTCCTTGTGGCTTATCTGCTCTGGGAGGACTGAACTTAACAAGTTCCCTAGTCTTCAAGTCGAAAATGAATCCATTCAATGAGGCACATTTCTCGGTGGCTGGGAGCTCCCCGTAATAATATTCGGCATAATAATGATCAGGCACGCGACTTATCAATAGATAAAACTTGCCGCCGATGCAAACACCACCCATGGTGCAAAATGGAAGAATATTATAACTCTTATCAAAGAAACGTGCTAGAGGAGGAGATTTATTTCACAATTTTTGTGTGTTTTGGTTTTTCTGTTTACATTTCTATCATGTAATTATTAAACATAATTTTAAATTAACTTATGATGCAAAAATCAAGACGTAACTTTACAACATTTTTGACTAACAAAATATTTTCTCTTAATAATAGTATAGATTCACTATAAGAATTGATATTGATTATCTGCTGTATTTGGATTGATTATTTATTGGATTGGATATACAATAGCCATTGTGCATTATAAAGTTATAATGCACTATCATATAGGCACATTATTTATATGTCACTATTTAGACTTCATAGATAGTATGCACTATAAATATTAGCAATACGAACACTAGCAACAGACACATATGTGCCATAGGTACCAAAGAAGACATTTTTTAATAGTGATTTGCTCCACAAATGTTGATTTGAAACATTCCATTTGCCATCACCAGCTTGAGAAACAACTCAAAACATTTTCAGTAATATTAACCATATTTTAATTAAATTTTAGTCAAATAGCTAAAAAGTCATTTTGGCTAGTAATTTTAGAAATACTTCTGTATCAGTACGTTCTCTCTATTTTACCTTGATTTAAAATTAAAATATTCATTAAATAAATAAAAAGTGGTTTAAATGTATATATAAATTATATATAATTACATATATGGAATGTATTAAATTTAAATGTTTTAGTTTTTAACTATGACGCTCTCTAAATTTGCATACCGAGATAGCTAAAAAATAACATAGAGTTATAATAGAGAGTCTGATATAGCTGCTATTTTTCACAAAAAACTAAAATATGCTCTCCATATTAGCTAATGAGTTATAATAGAGAGTCCGCTGAAAATGCTCTCATAACGCACAACTCTATATGAAAGGACTAGTACTATGACTGAATCAATGACTATTCTACCAAAGATTCTTTAGTGTTCATGTTCCAATACTTGAGAGATGATGTCTGAAACTAGTACCAAAGATTCTTGTCGGAAACTCAGGAATATGAAAATCTATATGTTTAAGCATGATGATGCCTGTATAGATGACCAACTCACGCCATAAGTTCTGGTGTAAGAGTTCAAGGCAGCAGATACATGATGAATAAACAGCATAACGCGATAGTTATAATTGTAGAAGGTAAGAATGTGTTAAGGGAACGCTTTCCATTATGGGATCTCAAGACAATCCTACACTTGAGTCTGGCATAATGATCAACTTCCCCGTCATGATTGTAATGCACCTCCTGTAACCAAAGAAGCCAAACACAAAATCTTTACACTAAACCAACATGTTTGACATCAAATCCATTTCAAGTATGAGAGTTCAGAGCTTATATTTATATCATCCTCAGACTACTGGTGCCGGGGGTAATTTGATCAAAAGAGAAAGAAGTTTAACCCATACTGTAATTTCACAATGTAACTGAATAGCGAATACGGAATAGATTAAAGTTAACCACGGATAGACTAGTACATGCACATAAAGGAATTCCCCAGGCTAGAGATCCATTATCTGGTGACATTGAAATGATGTTGAATCACTGTTAGATTGTGAGGATCATCAAGAATGACTACAATCAAGTAAATGATTACTTACATGGGTATTGAAGTCATATAATACAGATGTTGGTATAAGCTTCCTTAGTTGAATGGCCTGACCATGCCTTATAGAAATAGTGAAGTGCAAGAAATTGAGACCTTCATTCTATCATCTTATACGAAACATTACAACAAAATGAAACATGCGTATGTGTCTGCTTCAACAAGGAAAAATTGGCATTGGTTCATTTGGGTTGACTCTCATATGTATGAATAAACCAATTTACAGAAACCAGAAACCTCTTCTTGAGAGATGTTCCCTAATAATAGTTTCTGATGATTGAACTCCACAAGGAAACTCCATAGGTAGCTCTTCCTGAGTTTATTTAAACTGACATCATTATCCAGAATGAACTTAAGCTCACCAAAAGCTAATACTTACCTCGCCTGCAGTTTCCAGGGGTGGCTGCTGGTCTGTTGAACCAACAACCTGCTAAGTAGGTAGATTATAAAGAGAGGAATGCCTAAGGGGAACCATTAGAGAGTATTTTAGCCAATTGAAGAGTACTTACTGGTTATCAAAAAGACAGAATGCCAGAAAGATAAAATAGATTAACAATGGGTTTAGTAATGTTTCATTATCAAGTAAAATGTCATAAATCAAGGCTTTAAGTCCATTAGTGATAGAGTTTAATGCCATATAAGGTTATTAAAGTACACCCTGATGCTAAGGATACCACAAGATCACGTGAGACTTCAAAGAATGAGAAGATAATCAAAATAATCATTAGGTACGGGCGACAAACCTTCTTTCAAACACCAGAAGAGTAGTTGATGCATTACACCTACTGGAATGATGAAAATTACGAGGTAAGTAAGCATATGAATCCACCTGTGTTTCATACATCAATGCAATTAGATCGACCTCTTGATAACTCTTACTCAAATTAGATTTCTTATCATTCCTGAGTCCTGCCGTACAGATTACTCAGAATGTCATTAGTGTAAAGCAAAAGTAATTTACTTGAATCTGCAGGACCAAAAGCAACAAAAGTAATTAGACACCTTGACCATTTGAAATAATACATGTACACTTTATCAATTCATATTTTCATGTTATTCATTTACACAGCACTAATCTAATTGTAATTGGTCTTGCATTAGCTGAATTACCGGTGTTTTATACTGAATTAGATATCAGACTTCTTGCAGGAGAGGAACTTATTCAATGCCAAAAAAGAAAAGAAAAACTGAATGAAAATCTATCAGTCCAAATTGCTGAGGAATAGAGGTATGTATAGTCTAGGCATATGTATCAATGTATGTAAAATATACTTCCAACACTTTTTGGCTGCACTGACAACACTTATCGTAGTTTTAGCACATCCTGTTTTAAAGAAATATAAATGACAATACAGACAGATGTGAGATTTCTTGATGAAGGTTCCCTATTTTAAAGAGTGTAAGGAGAAGTGTCCAATTTGAAGCAAGCACATGTGCTTCCAAGAGGCTCCGCCCTCCTTCACTTCTAACTTTGTGATTATTTACACACCAAACAATCTAGGCCCCTACACTGGCGAGTGGAAGGTGATTTTTCTTGACAACAATCTGACGGAAGTAAATGTACCCCCCAAAAGGCCTTACCCTCATGCAATTTTAACTTCACAGAATATTTACTCCCCATAAATATATTGATGGGTTCAATACAACATATATGTCATCTCAAATTTAGAGAGCTTCATTTCTTACATCAGACTGTGGCAGTGTCTATATAATAAGTTATCACCTAAAGCCAGCAACGTAAGAAAGTTGGATCAGAATAGTATTGAAGAGTTGAATATGAACATAGAATTTTAATTAAATCATATATCACTACAATTTAAAAGGAATGCCCATATTGTCAACACGATAAAACAAACCATATATTAACATACCAAACCTTGCATCTTTGCTATGTACATTACAAAGTGTGAGTCCATTGCCGGTGTAATCAAATGCGCTCCTGACGTCAGGGTCCTGTTAGAGCAATCAATATCACTGTAGAGCAGCTTAAGATGAACTTCTGAAAATATACATCATGATTCAAAGTTGAAACTGCAAGTCAGGTAAAGGGATAAAGAGATGACTTTTCTGGTGTAATTAAAGCATGGTCTGTTTTGAAGACACTTCCTGTGAATCCTTGGTAAGTCTGAGTAGCAAAAAAATTTAGTCAAACAAACATCAGGAGGTTTAAATTTCCATTGGACTGATTACTGAAAATAATGAAGAAAGAAGAATAGAACAACAACACCAACGAACTAAATGGTAATGGACAATGAGCTGAATTCATTATCAAATCCCAATGAAATAATGAATCAATAAAAAAAGATTTTACAAAAGTCTAGCTACGTTTGTTTGCTAATATTTGTATTCTGGTCTTATGTCCAGCAGATCATATTTAGTCTGCAGGATAATTCATTCAAGTACAGATGGAAGTTAATATACAGGGAGCAAGGAGTCCACTAAAAATTCTAATTACTAATCTCAAGCTATTAACAACAAGATCATCTTGCAGCAGAATATTGTAAATCAAACATGCCAAAGGGGATGCGATCCAAATAACGAAATGGAAGAAGAATCAGATATCTGCATATAGAATGCTGATTTAAAAACTGGAGTCCCAAAAAACAAATTCAAACTAGTTACATATCACTGCATGTCAAACAAGTGAGACAAAAGTCTAAAAATAACAGATCTCGTTGAGTTTTCCAATCAATCAAAAAACCACAACATGAGAGACAATAATTCAAAAGTCAGAGACACAAATTCCTATTCAAAGGTTTTCTTCATTATTACCAACAATGTCTGCAGATTCTACTGTCAAAGGACCGATATTACGGATCACATAGCAATATATTTAAACTACTCACCCAGTAACATACATATTTGCGCATGATGCTCATTCTCTTAATCATCAATTTACTGAAAAGAAAGAAAATCCAAGATTTTGACAACTGGAAACTTCAATTTCCAATGAGAAAGTCATTAAAGAGTGACCAACCCAAAACTCAATGCTTCTGACTGCACCAAAAACCAATAAGCACCAATACAACCCCAAACCCAAAACCGGTAATTCAAGTAAAAATTCGTATACACACTTATGACCTTGAAGATGAGAGAGCGAAAGTGTGGGATTGGTGCTTCCAATAAAGCTGATTGGTCTCCAAACCTGAGTTGATGATGGTAGGAGCAGCAGAGCAAAACCCGCCTTCTGCCACGGCCAAGTTGATCAAGCCTTAAACTTTAAAAGATTATGAAGCTCAAAGTTTACCAGACATGCAGAAGCAGATAGATAAAAACTAGATAAAACTTGGGTTGGTAGTAGAGAATAGAACAGAGTCCAGACAGTTAAGATGGTGCTTTGACATCAGACTAATCAGTGTATTGTGGGCAAAAGAATAAGTGTCGTAGGAAAATATTTCTTGGAAGGGTTGGCAACAAAACACATGAAGGTGCTTGCAGTCTGCTAAAATATGTTCATAGTCAGGTCTGGAGTACTGGACACCCATAATTCTCTGTTTCAGGGATTGTAACAAAAATATTGTTGCGGAAGCAAGTGTTCACTATGTTGAAATTAAGATCAATTTGTCCAACTATTAGTGTTTGGATGAAGTTCACCTCAATGGTGTTACAGAATTTCAAGGAGCTTCAGGATCCTTAAAAGGATATGCTCTTACCAACATAACATGTAGTGTCACACAGGACCAAACATCTACAATCTACCAAGTTCTTCACCCACTTGGAAAGAAAATAAACCTGACATTATGCCTACTTAATTGAGATTTAGATTAGATTATAGCTGAGATTTGCCTGACACAGATGACAACTTTTAATCTAAGGTGATTGAATTTCCTTTATTGGTAAGAAAATAATATGGAGTTTATGAACAACTAGATACCTTTCCATCATATTCCTTATGTAACAGGATCCCTGAAGCAATGTAAGCTGGCATTCCAACAGTTGATTTTGGTTGCAAGTGCAAAATAACTGCAAGGTTGTAATTATGTATATCAAACGACTAGCTGCACCCTCAGGCTAGTTCGGAATTAATTTGCATATCAACCAAATAAAGTATTACTTCAACAAGAAAATCATAAACCTTGGAATATCTAAAAACACAAATTTTAAGATGTAGAGTATGTTTTCCGGTTTTAGATCCCTGTGACAAATTTCCTGCAGTATAATAGTTGGCTAATGTAAGAAAAGAAGTGGTTTTATTTTAAACAAAAAAACCATTGACAATGTATGTGCATCAATTATAATGTACCATGGAATGACAGTAGCTGATTCCAGATATCACCTGCTGCCTGAAGAAAAATGTTGCCTGTTCTGTGGAGGAATTGCAGTCCGCAAATACTCGTGAATAAAAGAAAATTATAAACAAATAATTCCTATATGCAGCACAATCAAATGATTTTATCTAACATGTAAACTGAGTAAGCTAACCTCATCTTTACTAAATCTACCAGCACTACAGATCCTCTACAAGAGTTCACCACCACATGCATATTCCATTATAATTGCTTGATGACTTAGAGTCAACAAGACCTGCAGTAAAGCAATTATACTTCAAGCATTCATCCAAGACTGCCTTTTATAGCTCTATGGTGCCATTTTGAGTTTGAGAATTATTATCTTGGAGATATTTTTACATAAGTTTAGTTATCGCCAAAATATCAAAATGACAAGCTCAAATACTCAAACACACCATACAGGCTCCAGAGTGCCTGTTACACACAATTAACTCATACTAGCTAAATTTAGCTCTCTGAATCTGTCAGTATGATATGTGATTTATGATTTCCCTCGGAACGTTTTTATTAATTTGCAAGCCACGAAAATAAAAACAAGATTCATATCCAAAGTACACTTACATATAAATGCATGGTAAGACAATGATAACGGAATGAAAGGAATCCTGTCAGATTTGATGTGTAGTAGGCAAATCGGGCCTTGAAGTATGTAGATACAGCCTAGCTTCATAATTCGTCTTGATCCATGATAAAGCAGTAATTATATTCTTAGAAATCATAATGATACAAAAAACAGTCACGTCTAATGTGCAACAGGCTGAGGCAATGCTGATAAACCAAAAATAAATCCAAAAATATCGCAAAGAGAGAAACAAAAACAATCCAGAAAATCTACCAGTACTGCATATCCTCTCAAAGAGTTCACCACCACCTGCATATTCGATAACATTAGCTAGTAAAAATCAACTAGACCTGCAGGGAAACAAGTATACTTCAAGCATTCATCTCAAGACTGCCTTAGCTTTTTAATGGTGCCTACAAGTTTATGATCATCATCTTGGAGTTATCTTTACATATGATTAGTCTAATATCATTGCCGATAAAACACATTGACAAGCTGGAACTCTCAAAACACACCAACAAGCATCAAAGCCCACTCATGCATTGACAATATTTGGAAGCCTCAAGGATTTGTGATTTATCTATGACTATTCTCATCATTCTGCAAACCAGAAAACCAAAACGTGATTCATGTCCATCATAACAGTACATATACATCCAAGGGAAGATACTGAGAACCCAATAAAAAGAGTCATATCAGATTGACTTGCAGTGGGCAATTCGGGCCTTAACCTTCACGTGTTCTCATGAAACAGCTCCAGAAGGCCGTTCCAATGTGTTCTGATCTCCTTATCCATGACATCTACTTTATAAGCTTTCTTACGGTGCTCATATGCAGCTCGTAAAAACTTTAGGAGGCTAAACATATCACCCTTATAGACTTTGCCCTGATGTGATGCAACTGCATTCAGATAATTGCTCAACTGCACTCTCCGTGGACTTGCCGGATCCAATGTGTTACGGTAAGGGTCAAAAATGGCACTGTGTAACGCTTGATAGAACACACGTTGCCTTGGTAGTGACTTTGTTTGATATTGGCGATCGATTTGGGAGAAAGACCGGATCCTTTGTTCTGGTGTTTGCAAAAATGGATAAGTAATTATCCTCTCCAGCAGAAGTTCCCACCTAGATTTACAAAAACAGCAACAACAATTAGAGCAAACTCCAATATATTTTAAAAAATATCAATTGCACAAATAGAATAGAACAATGTTTAAATCAATAGAAGTAGATTCTTACGGATTAATAACCAGATTGAAGCAAGAAAGAAATCGGTCTCTTTCGTCCCACGCCTCAGTGGTTGCAAGCAGTTTTTCCCAGATTTGTTTGGTATCTCTGATATCTTTCAAAATGAAAGGCTTCACAGTTGATAGACTCACCAAAGTCTCAATATCTTCTCCGGCGTCCAATCTTTCAGCATTGGCAAAAAACTCCCAATTTAGTAATCGTTAAGGCCCTCAAACTCGAAAAACAAATAGACGAACTGAATTCTGTCAAACTTGAACCGTTCATGTTTATAACAGAAAAACGTAATTTTGAGGGCCTTAACTATTACCAAATTGGCTGAAATTTTGCAGAGATGATCTACACAATATTATCTAGATAGTAGACGGTAGAAATGAGAAAAGTCGATCGAAAAATGGGTCAATAATAAAAATCCGCACTATAAGCAAGTTTGAGGATGTCCTCTCTAGATGCTGCCTGTATATATATTGATATTGTGCATGCGGTCGAAATCATTTTATTATGAAATGTCAAAATTGAGGTGTGAGTTATGTACCCTGATATGTGTTCGCGTGAGGTTTAAATTTAATTTGTGGTCTTCGGACGGTCACTATTGTGACAGAGGCATTATATCAGAAACTAAGCATTTGGCCGGGTGATTGGTTACGATCAGTTAGAGCTCTACTCTGTCTGCCGTTGCACGACATGACGGGTAACCAAGTTGGGTTATCTGGGTCTCATGCGTGCAAGTATTGAGAGAGTAATCGTTGAATTACCTCTTGTTGGTTGATGAGTCGGTAAATCTTATGATTTGGTGGAATTTGATTGTATTATGGTCTTAATGTGTGAAATTATGTATTGTGGTGTTTGTGTTGTCGATATTTGTTTATTCATACAAGCTTAAAGGCTTACTGGGTTTGTTGTGTCACAACCCGGTGCACCAATTCATGGTGTAGGGGTTAGACCTGTAGGTGAGGATCAGCAGGCTTGAGACGACTACTGATTTCGGACGGCCAGTAGGCATAGACCTCACATTAGCTTTTATTCCTTTCAGTTGTGGTGAGTGTAGTGGGGATTTGTTGCATTCCAATTATGTTACATGCATGTAAACATTTGGAGATGTAATATTTGGGTTGACTGAGTCGTATTTTCAAAACTCAACTCTTGATGCTTAGTTATATGTAAAATAACTTCAAGTATTCGAGTTTATTTTGAGAGATCACATCTCTGAATTTGAAATTTTTTTTCTTCTTAAATTCGGGGTGTCACATTCGTACACATTCAAACTCGACGTCTTTCAATAAAAATAAAAGTAAAAATATTAGGAAATTGGATTTAGTTATTTACCCAAAAAATATATATATATATATAAGGATGAATAATATGGAGGGTCCTGTATTGATATGTCTGATAACTCAAAACTAAACAAAAGGAATTTTAGTTACTTACCCAAAAAAAATGAAAAATATAAGGATGTATTATATGGAGGGTCCTATATTGATATGTCTGATAACTCAAAAACTAAACAAAAGGAATTAAACATTACATCATAGATATACATATGATAGTGATTAAGCACTCACCTTCTTTTGTATGTAAAACTTACAAGTATCCTATTGTATATGGAAAACAGATATGGGTTCTCTTCTTGCTTCATATTTTCAGCCTTATGAATTTTACTGTGTTTTAAGTTCATGTTTTTCAACCTCAAAGGTTTTCTTGCTCTCTCAGTTTTATTTTTACTTTTTATTCTTTGGTCTCAGAATAAAATAATACATTTGTTGCATCTACATTTTTCTTACCTGAACAGTTAACCTGTTATGTTATAATTTTTAATTGGCAAAAGCGAATAAAGAGACAAATGTACAGCTAAAGAATAGTACAGTTGACCTGGATGCGAAAAGTATAATTTGCAAAATAAAGAAAGACTTAAATAACATCAAACAAAGATCCTGACCTCAACGCGGCTGGCGTACAGAGCTATGGGGACTGTAGGCATCAAGATATCCTTCCACTGATTGTCATAGGCTGAAATAAAACCAATCAAAATAATATCCTCTGACTGTAGTCATACACATAAGAGGCATGAGAAGAAATGTGACCCCCTTTGCCCACCCCTAGCTACGCCCATGTCCACCTGTGTTTCAGATCTGATTGAAATTAGACCTCTTATTGCGACTGATATCAGAATTTTTATCACTCCCACCTCACAGATTACAAGAAATGTCATTGGTCTACCACAAAAGGAAAATACTTCGATCAGTACTACCAAAAGAATCAGAAGCCGCAGAACCATGGAAGAATTCCCGAAGATGGTCAATTTCCCCATGCATGCGTATCAATTATTAATCATACTAATAATAAAATAGGTCTTGTATTCAGTGAATTGGTGGTGTATTATACTCAACTAAATATTAGATTTCTTGCAGAGAAGATTGAACTTATTATTTCAGTGCCAAAAGAGGCAAACCTTATAGAGTTTTGAACCTAAGGCAGTGGGTCTCCATGGCTATCCAACATCCCTCTCGGATGATTATTGAACCAATCCTCTGTTAGAAAGCCATCAAACCTTTCATAACATAGAAGATGCATTTGTTTTCTAATACAGGAAGTTAGAAATAAGGGCTTTAAGAAGCCTGAATGGTTTATCTTCAAGCTTTCGTGGAAAATGACACGAGCTGCTCGTCCCTGATCCTCATATGTCAGTGTGTCATCTGCCTTGAACGGAATGAAAGAAACCTTTCTTTCCTCTCCATTTTCAAACCAAATCTTCCCTTCATAAAAAAAGTTTATCTTCAGAGAAAATGAACTCATACTCTACTGCTGCAACTCCCCTGATAGTCTCTTCTTCCATTGATCTGAACAACACAAGACACCCATGGTTATTCAATAGAAATATGAAGTAGGAAGAACAGAAAGAAAAGAAACGGCAGTGATGAATCAGAATAGGGTATCTAATTAAACAATCTTCATATATTGGAGATTAAGCTAATGACTGAAATACCCTCTAACTTATAGTCTAACAACCCCAACCATATGCATACTTAGGTATGACCATCAATATCAAATGTAGTCACCACCAAGAGCTTGGCCAAATGTAAACTGATGTAGAGACCTTTAAGCAAACACTGCACACGTCACCTTTTCTCAATCTCTTAACTTCCCACAGTCACAAGCTTGAGTGAATCACACTGTTTTTCGCATTTGTAGAATCATTAGTCAAACAGGTACAAGCATAGTGAAACCACAAGTAGCCTTGTTACTAGCAGTATGGAGTAAGGACAGAGAACACAAGAATGCAACAACCATGTCTGTAAATGCCGAGCAATAAACCAGGAACCACACTTGTGACACCATTTGGTAAAATCCTCCCTCAAGGCAATCCATCAATCCTCATGAGGAAGAGGCAGAATACCATATATATTGCCCCTCCTTCACAAGTAGAAGACGCTCTTCAAACTTGAGCACAGAAAGCTCATAAGCTGGTGCTAGGACAGATTCAGGTCCTTGATAAGACTGGTGCGAATATATATAGACTGGAGCATCCATTGAAAATCAACACTCATTTGCATATCAAATGTTGATGTACAAACCATATCCTCAATTAACCGAGAGTATTACTTTTCTAAGCTCATCAACATAACAACCACAAATGTACTCCTAATTGTTGAGGTTTTGCTAGATATACAGTACTTGCTTAAAGGCTTCTTACAGCAGGCCAAACCAGTTCAAGACATCAATATGACTCAAAAGCATCAAACATTCTTAATTTTAAGCAACTTTAATGCAAAAAATAAAATAAAAATTCTTTGTAAATCTAACTGATGCAGGAATATCACTTTTCAAAGCTCATCATTCAAGCAACAACAAATGTACTTCCACTCTAAATCACTTAGTTTGGTTGCTTACTACATATCATATTTTTCATCTTATAAAAATTGAAAAAACAACCTCAAAAACAGTAAACGCTGTTAAAGGCAACTTAAACAATAATACCTTGATATATTGCTCCTAGCTCGTCGCTCGTAGATCTCCAACCAATGCAGGGGAACAAATTTTAGGTCAGGGATTGAAAATGTAGAGAACTGATATGGAGCGGCAGAAATTCAGAAAATATAAGGGGGCTTTGGTTGGGGTTTCTAATTTTTTAACTTTTGACTATGTAGTCAACAGACACTTTTTAAACCTTTTATTTAATTTTTTCCGTTTTGGTCAACACTAAAGTCAACAGACATTTATAACAGTATAGATGTGGGATAGATCATAGATGTGTGTGTGTCCATTTGAAAAGTTGTGGAAGAGAGTAGATCAACTAAACCCAGCGCCACCCAGATTCTCCACTGTCACCATGAAGAACCAAGCTGCTCCTTCCATCATCGACTCGGGTTCGAAGACCAATCAGCTGTATTGGAAGACCACCAATCCCACACTTTCGTCTTCTCATCTTCAAGGTCAGTGTGCATAGAAAATCTGTATTTTGTTAGCAATCATATGTTTTGGGTTGTATTGCTGATTATTGGTTTGTGGATTGGAGGGAAATTTTAGTCCAGCTGTCATAAACTTGGACCTTTTATTAAGAGAATTTCAGTGAACTGATGATTAAGAGAATGAGTATTATCCCCAAATAAGGCAATTATGTATTCAACTGGGTGATCATAGTATTTGTAAGCAATTTTCTCTTTGATCTGTAACAGTAGAATATGCAGACATTGTAGTTAATAATGAAGACAGTCTTCTCTATGTTTTGTAATATTGTCAAAAGTGTTGTGGTTTTCGTATTGAGTGGCAAACTCAACAGGACAATAACAGAATCTTTAGACATTTCTCTCAATTGTTTGACTTGCATGTAATACGTAACTAGTTTGAATTTGTTTGTTGAGACTCGAATTTCTAAAATCAGCATTCTGTGCAGCCGTTCTAATTCTTCATCCATTTGTTTATTTGGATAGCATCCCCTTTGGCCACTCTGAATCACTATAGTCTGCTGGATACATGATTTCCCAGTAATAAAAGTGAGAGTAGTAATAAAACTTTTTTGTTAGTTCCTGCCCCCTGTGCCCCTGTGTAGTGACTTCCATCTTGACTTGAACGGAATTATCCTACAGACTGGATACAATCCACTTGACATGACATCAGAATACTAATATTAGCGAACAATTCTGTAATTGTTTTCAGTTTTTTATTCATTCGGAGCTGACAACGACTAGAGCTCATTTTGCACTACCATTTCAAGCTTGTTGGGTCTTTTTATAACCAGGCTGAACTGCTAATGGAAATTTAAACCACCTGATATTTGTTTGGTTTTTCACGTCTCAGACCTGCCAGGTTTCACGCAAAGCCACCACAAAAGAGAGGAAGCCTTAAGTGCTCCAGAAAGTCATATCTTTACTCTTTATCCCTTTACCTGAGTGGTACTTTGATAGGTTCAACCCTATCTTCTATTACTGCAGTAAATACTCTGTAGGAGTTATCACGTGAGCACGTGCAATTGTACTGGGAGCCAGGACAACAGTCCAGTGCTATTTAATCTGTATTCCTTTTCCGTTTTGAGCATGAATGCAATATCAACAAGCTTAGCATTATTTTCCTTCTGCCTTGTTTTCCATTCCCTTGTTATTTCCTTTCAGTATAACTTCATTGTTGCTCTCTTTCATTTCAACTCTAGTCTTGTCTTATCATACTTTCAACTTGCAACATGAATTTTTTTTTTTTTTTTCAAAGAAGTTCGTCTCTAATTGCTGTGCAGTAATATTGATTGCTCTAACAGGACTCTCACGTCAGGAGCGTGTTTGATCACACCCGCAATCGGCTCACACTTTGAAAGGTTAATTACGTTGATTTGTGGTGTCAATTTTATTTTGCATGTTCATTTACAATAGGCCAAGGAATTTGTTAACTGGCCTTTCCTTTCTGATATTACTGATACACATGTACAGAGAACTTGCTGTCTGGACTTTTTCCAAATGATGGCGAAAGGTATGGCCAACTTGATATCCTCAGTGTCTATTTTCACTACATGATAGCGAATTCCTTGTTTTTCAGATCATGATGCAGGATCTATTTCAAGCATTTGATATATATACTACTCTGTCTTTCCTACGAGGTTCATACATGTGGTTCAAGGTGCTGTGATCTTAACTAATACGTCTGGTACTTGCCACAAATTTTTGGTAAGAAAGCTTTATTGATTTTCAGTGTGAGATTGTTGGATTTTGATGATTAAATCTACGTCCGTATTCAACTTTTCAACATCATTCCGTTTGAGATTACTATGATAGTTGCTTTAATATACACTGCCACAGTTCAATGTTTTATCCACCTAATTGTGTATTATCTTGGGTCCTGTCTGTTAACATTAATATTTCTATTTTATCGTCTTTAAAATGGAAGAAAGAAATAAGAATGGAACAGGGGGAAAAGGAGTAGATGAGAGAATTCTACATAATGCTGCTACAGAAGCCCTTGTTTGCATCCACCGTTGTGCTTTTGGAAAATTGATTGCCTTAAATCCACTTCATATTTGGTTCTATATAGGGTCTTATAGTTTGCTAAGAATTTTTTATTATTATGGTGTTTCTAGACCTTTTTTACTTCCACTACCAAAAAGCACGATTGAAAAAGAAAAAAAATTGTGAAGATTAATTATGGAGCACCAAACATAAAGAAAGACCTTGAACGGTATCAAACAGATATCTATGGTGTTACGAACCTGAAATATCGAAAATCGATTTTTCAACACTTCTTGAATCTACAAAGGAAACACTTTAAGTTTGAGCTGATATCTATGTTGTTTTGAACCTATCACAATATCTATGATGTATCTGGTATTTAATATTTTCGATGTTAAAAGTGGATCGGTGTAAAAGCCTTTTGGAAGCACATTTACTTCCTTAAGTAGTTGTCAAGAGACTTCTCCTTACACTTGCCAGTGTAGTGACTTTCATCTAGATTGTTTGGGGATTATATAATCTAAAAAGTTATAACTTATAAGCAAATAAAGGTCAAGCCTTTAGTAAGCACATTTACTTGCTTCAAATTGGAGACACATCTCCTTATAAAATAGTGAACCTTTTACAATCATCTCACATCTGTTTGTAATCTCATTTATAATTCCTTGGTAACAGGAGATGTTAAAACAAAGTAGATGTTGGTCTGAGATAATTGAATCTGTAGTATTGCGGAGTATATACAAACCTCTAATCCTGTACATCTTGGATTGGTAGAATTTTTTTTTTTCTTTCCTCTTTTGGCACTGAAATAATAAGTTCAATCTTCTCTGCAAGAAATCTAATATTTAGTTGAGTATAATACACCACCAATTCACTGAATACAAGACCTATTTTATTATTAGTATGATTAATAATTGATACGCATGCATGGGGAAATTGACCATCTTCGGGAATTCTTCCATGGTTCTGCGGCTTCTGATTCTTTTGGTAGTACTGATCGAAGTATTTTCCTTTTGTGGTAGACCAATGACATTTCTTGTAATCTGTGAGGTGGGAGTGATAAAAATTCTGATATCAGTCGCAATAAGAGGTCTAATTTCAATCAGATCTGAAACACAGGTGGACATGGGCGTAGCTAGGGGTGGGCAAAGGGGGTCACATTTCTTCTCATGCCTCTTATGTGTATGACTACAGTCAGAGGATATTATTTTGATTGGTTTTATTTCAGCCTATGACAATCAGTGGAAGGATATCTTGATGCCTACAGTCCCCATAGCTCTGTACGCCAGCCGCGTTGAGGTCAGGATCTTTGTTTGATGTTATTTAAGTCTTTCTTTATTTTGCAAATTATACTTTTCGCATCCAGGTCAACTGTACTATTCTTTAGCTGTACATTTGTCTCTTTATTCGCTTTTGCCAATTAAAAATTATAACATAACAGGTTAACTGTTCAGGTAAGAAAAATGTAGATGCAACAAATGTATTATTTTATTCTGAGACCAAAGAATAAAAAGTAAAAATAAAACTGAGAGAGCAAGAAAACCTTTGAGGTTGAAAAACATGAACTTAAAACACAGTAAAATTCATAAGGCTGAAAATATGAAGCAAGAAGAGAAACCATATCTGTTTTCCATATACAATAGGATACTTGTAAGTTTTACATACAAAAGAAGGTGAGTGCTTAATCACTATCATATGTATATCTATGATGTAATGTTTAATTCCTTTTGTTTAGTTTTTGAGTTATCAGACATATCAATATAGGACCCTCCATATAATACATCCTTATATTTTTCATTTTTTTTGGGTAAGTAACTAAAATTCCTTTTGTTTAGTTTTGAGTTATCAGACATATCAATACAGGACCCTCCATATTATTCATCCTTATATATATATATATATATTTTTTGGGTAAATAACTAAATCCAATTTCCTAATATTTTTACTTTTATTTTTATTGAAAGACGTCGAGTTTGAATGTGTACGAATGTGACACCCCGAATTTAAGAAGAAAAAAAATTTCAAATTCAGAGATGTGATCTCTCAAAATAAACTCGAATACTTGAAGTTATTTTACATATAACTAAGCATCAAGAGTTGAGTTTTGAAAATACGACTCAGTCAACCCAAATATTACATCTCCAAATGTTTACATGCATGTAACATAATTGGAATGCAACAAATCCCCACTACACTCACCACAACTGAAAGGAATAAAAGCTAATGTGAGGTCTATGCCTACTGGCCGTCCGAAATCAGTAGTCGTCTCAAGCCTGCTGATCCTCACCTACAGGTCTAACCCCTACACCATGAATTGGTGCACCGGGTTGTGACACAACAAACCCAGTAAGCCTTTAAGCTTGTATGAATAAACAAATATCGACAACACAAACACCACAATACATAATTTCACACATTAAGACCATAATACAATCAAATTCCACCAAATCATAAGATTTACCGACTCATCAACCAACAAGAGGTAATTCAACGATTACTCTCTCAATACTTGCACGCATGAGACCCAGATAACCCAACTTGGTTACCCGTCATGTCGTGCAACGGCAGACAGAGTAGAGCTCTAACTGATCGTAACCAATCACCCGGCCAAATGCTTAGTTTCCGATATAATGCCTCTGTCACAATAGTGACCGTCCGAAGACCACAAATTAAATTTAAACCTCACGCGAACACATATCAGGGTACATAACTCACACCTCAATTTTGACATTTCATAATAAAATGATTTCGACCGCATGCACAATATCAATATATATACAGGCAGCATCTAGAGAGGACATCCTCAAACTTGCTTATAGTGCGGATTTTTATTATTGACCCACTTTTCGATCGACTTTTCTCATTTCTACCGTCTACTATCTAGATAATATTGTGTAGATCATCTCTGCAAAATTTCAGCCAATTTGGTAATAGTTAAGGCCCTCAAAATTACGTTTTTCTGTTATAAACATGAACGGTTCAAGTTTGACAGAATTCAGTTCGTCTATTTGTTTTTCGAGTTTGAGGGCCTTAACGATTACTAAATTGGCTGAAATTTTGCAGTGATGATCTACACAATATTATCTAGATACTAGACGGCGTAGATGAGAAAATTCGATCTAAAAGTGGGTCAAAAATGAAAATCCGTACTATAACTCAAGTTTGAGAATGCCCTCAAATATATATATATATATATATATATATATAGGTATTCTCTCATAAATTGCCCACTAATAACAACTATAGTCACTGATCGTAAAACACTTAAAAAATCATTTTTATATTAAACTCATTTTACTTACCAATGAACCGTGGTTGATCAAGTTCATTCAATTTAAAACAAATATCATTTCCATAAACAATTTTGCATATACTATAATTAACTCGCATTAAATACGATCACTGTGAGGTTTACTCACCTCCTACTCCCCGCTGCGTCTTCGATCTCACAAAAATGAGATACTCACGCTCCGTCAATCACCTGAAACAAACTCGGTTTGGCCGGAAGGAGAAGCTGCTATAAGGTCGAGTTCCACCCAGAACCCACACTCACCAAATCTGCTCGGGGACCGACGTAGACAGGCTCAGAGGTAAGACGCTGGCCTGCGGACGCGAGGCTTGGACGGCTCTCATTCCGGACGCGAGGTCGACGTCTGCAGCAGCTTCCAGGCTTCATCGCGAACAGCACGGTCGTCGACTGGGCTTGCAGCTGGTACGAGGTTGTAGAGGAGAGAGAGACGAGCGTCTGGACGTCTGGTGCGTGGCCTGGTGTCGCCGGACGAAGGAGAACGCAGGTGCAGAAGGGCTGGCGTCGGGAAGATGAACAGTCACACTACTGTGCGGCTGTTGGGTGTTTTCTGATGTTGTAGAATTCTAGGGTTTCCAAAAAAAACTTTCCTTTTTATACCCCCTTCCAAAAATAGCGAAAATACATAACAGGTGATAACTTCCTCATACGATGTCCGTTTTACACGTGCCGCATGTATACGAACTCGTATTTTCGAGCTCTACAACTTTCGGAAGGAAACTTTTTGAAATTCCCGGCAGATAAAAAAGTCAACTTTTAGCCTTCGAAAATTGGATGTTTTCAAGATTTTTAATTGTCGGAATCACTTCCGACGTTGAGCAACACTTAACTAAAAGGGTATGAAATACGAATTTCCATAAATCACTCTTCCATTATTTTCGAGAAATTTACAAGAATTTGAATAATAAAATTTGGGTTACTACAACGAAGATCGCTTATGGAACAAGTGCTCAACTTTTTGAATGTAAGTATAATTTCATGCTTTACTGGCTCCTTGTTTATGGTCAATTTCTCATATTTTATTGTTACAGATGTGAGGCTTCCCTCACATCTGTAACAATTCAATGGCAAAGGATGTGACTATTAAGAATGAGAGTTTATTTTCTGATGGAAATCAAGACCGCATGGGGATAAAGGCCAATGGTAATGAAAAAAAGTTGTGTAACCAGCTGCCTAAAGATATCTCACTAGATTTTCAGTAAAAGATTACTGTGTCTAAACATTAGAAGCAAGACATGGACGTTAGTTCTTTCTTCGGAAACCAAGAAACTTACAAACACCTTCTGGGTATGTAAAAGCTTTTTATAGTTTTTTGACCAAATCAAATTTCTTAAAGAACAATTCTGTGTAACCTCTCTACTTACATATCTTGAACCCAAATTGTGAACCTACCCGGTAGGTTGGGACATAGCAGTTGCTAAAATGTTCAGTTTCATACAGTTCTTTATGTTTATAACTTCTTTTGTAGAAAAACTTAAAACTGATATAATCTGATGTGAAATCAATACAGAAATAGAGAAGGACGATAAGCTTCTTGCTCAGGTGCTTCATTCTAGAACTCTAGGAATGGAAAGAGAGAGATCAAGTAGACAACATCTTATACTTGTAGCATCTCTGCTTGATCGGATACCTAACCTAGCTGGCCTTGCACGGACTTGTGAGGTATGTAACGAGTTATGATAAGTGTTTTCACTACTGTGTTTCTCAATTATGTGTTTGCCCAAATTTTCAGCTTCTTACAATATTTTTCTTCTACAGGTATTTAAAGCATCAAGTTTGGCCATTGCGGATACAAGCGTATTACATGACAAACAATTTCAACTCATCAGGTTTGTCGATAGTTATTTACTGGCGAAATATGATTACATTAAGTGTGGACATATGCACTTTACGAAATTGTAAGGTTACCAACCTGGAGTGAGTGCTTAAAATCTATACATATTTATAAGGCTGTCTTGCTTGATAAACTTAGGTTTTGACATTACCTTGAGCAGTTGAGTTGGGATCCTTTGTTAACAATTCCCCATTCCGCAACTAAAAGGCTGATAACTATGAAATAAAATAATGCTTAAATACAATTTCCTAAACATGTTTATGTTTGATGAAAGAAATCCAATGTGTTGTCCCCTGCATGCTCTGCATACTATATTGCAAAACAAATGACTCTTCCTTTATTTTTGTTTGAATATCGAATTGATCAACCTGTCATATGATACTGGAATATTTGTGGGAGTATATATATAATTTTACTTGTTGGTGGGGATGTAGTAAATTAATTACAGTTTCTAATACTTTGTATCCTTCCTCCCCCCTCTCCTAGT